>JAAWXA010000013.1:14687799-14929872 GCA_038090715.1 Florisuga fusca
TTTTTTTTTTTTTTTTTTTTTTCCTTAATGTTCATGTCAGGCTGGGGTGCATATTTTGGAACCAGAGAAAATTTTCTCCTTGTAAGTGTAAGATTATTTTGTGTTAGAAAGCTGTTCAGTTTGGCTCCATGAGGCATCTGCATTGACAGGCTGTTGCAGTAATATTTCCATGAAGCAAACTGGATTTGTTTTATGTATGTCTGAATCTGGGCCTCCCTCATGTCCAATGCCCCCAGCATGCTGCTGCCCACTTGACACGGGTGTCAGGCTGGACATCCTGTCTGGTGGTGATGGCTGGGGTCACCAGGCTTCAAGATGTGGGTCATGCCTTTACTGTGAAAATTAGCAGGTGAGGAGGCATGGCATGAGCAGGCTGCTGGAGATCAGATTGCCAGCTGCTTTCTGAAGGACCAGGGTAATCAGTTTGAAAAAGACAGATGTAATTATCACCCTTTCAGGGCTGATAATGAAGTGACATCATTTCTTATGTCACCTTGGTTTTCCTTCAGGGGGTCCATGATCGCTGTTAACAAGACCCCAGTCTACTTAAATCGTGACGTTAACAAAATCACAGCCAGGACTGGAACAGCCTCGGGCACAGAGCCTGCCTGAGTCACCCAGATGCCACAACCTGTCACTGAGAATTCGTGGTTTGGGTTCGTTTCAAGGCAGCCTCTCGCAGAGCAGCCCCCACTCATTTTGTGGGAGTAGCAAGGTCAAGCAGGATGTGCCCTCTCCTAGGACAGCAGAGGCAAGGATTACCCTTGGATTACCTGGGGGAATATAATTGCTGCTCATACTCAAGGCTGAGGTCTCCAAACCTGCTGCCCAGGTTTGCCCTCAGTGTTCTAGGTGTCCAGCTGCATGGGTACTATTTATCTTTTAATTTTCAAAGCAAAAATAGTTATTAGAGATTGAATATTGGAATCCTTATGGCTGCAGGAGCATAAAGGGGGAATGAAGAAGCAGCTTCCTAAAGAACATTTGAGGGCCTTTTCTATTTCCTGTATTTTAGTATGATGAGCAGGTAAATTAATGTGTTCTGTAACAGGACAGCATGAAACGACTGCCTCTTACCCTGTACTTTTTAAATTAATTGAATAACTACAGAAAAAAATGGAGTGAAAACTTTTTTCTTATTTATACTATGCAAAAGTAGCATGACATCTAAGAAAGTAGAAGTGACTAAGAAAACCTGAAGAAACCTATAGCCTCTGCAAGCTAAAGAATAGGAGGCAGCAGTAATCTGAGCAACTTGGGTTTCAAGTAAGATATATGCAGAAGTTGCCTTCTCCTACTTTTTTACCATGAGAACAATCATTCACTGAAACAACCTCCCCAGGGAGGTGACAGATTTCCCATCATTGGGTGTTTTCAAGATGTGACTGGAGAGGGTGCTAGATAATCTGATCCCTTTCCCATGAAAGGTTAGATCAGATGATCTTCTGAGGCCCCTTCCAGACCAGGCTGTTCTCTTATTCTGTGAGATTTTGTCAGGAAAATCCACTTGATGTTGGTAATACAGTACCCACTTCTGATGGCATCTTCTGTAGTTAAGGTGTTAGATTCCTGCTTCAATCCTAATTTATGCATTTTATCCCCTGATTCACGAGTTAAATCCTGGTGGTCTAAGAAAACAAAATACATTTTTAGGGAAAGATTGTAAACCTATAATTGATGCCTCAAAGGTCACTTCTTCAGCTTCAGACTGAAGATGGTATAAGCAGTTTTTCCTTGACATGGGTCAGACTGACAGAAAACATTGCCTTTCTTCCAGGCCTTTTCCAACCTCTATTGAAAAGCCCCAGCAGCCTTTGGAGCAGGACACAGATTCTCCTTCCCCAGGCTCCAGTTTTTTCATTTGGTGATAACATTGAGTTCCCTCTTGCTCAATCCTCCTCTCTGAATAATCCTCAGGAGGAGGAGAGATCAGCCTTACCCCAGTCTGTCCTGAGCTTTAGTGGTTAGAGCACTCCTGAAGCTGAGCTGTTGAGGGTGTGAGGTCTGTCAGCCTCCCTTGCCAAGCCAGTGCTGCCAGTGGTCCATGTACAACAGGAGGGAAACCTCAACATTGCATTTTTTTTTATGCTTACCATGGTATTGAGCACAGCACTGCGTGAGGGTAGCTGCTTGGAGAGTTGGCTGAGAAGATTGTTTTATTTCAGGCCTGGATAGAAGAATTCAGGTTAAAAGTATTTCTGTTAGTTCTGTTTGGAAAAAAAAAAAAAAAAAGCTGATTCAAAACAAAAGTATTTTTCACAATTTTTACAGCATAAGTGGGCATTTCCTACCATGTGAGATTTCAGAAGCCTGTAAACAACATTCCATCCATACTTATGCTTTGGCTAGATATGGACTTTCTGGAGCCTTTAAATGTTTTTACAGCATGTGTTTATTTAAATGGGAGGGTGAAATATTTCACTGAGGTATCTCATATTTAGCTGGGTGGAACCCATAAAACCATAGCAGGTTTGCAGATGATTTTTGCAAATCCAGTGAGTTTGGGGAGTTCTGTTTTGAAAATGGACTCATCCTTCTCATCTATCCTTTTCCAGCAAAGGATGAGACTGCTGAGCCCCCAGAAGTAGAAGCCAGAACAAGGTTTCTCTTGCCAAAATGTACTGTCAGCTCTGTTAACTTCACAAAAACCAGTGTAATGAGATGTGTAGTCAATAGTGTGACTTATGTACTTCTTATACCACTGTCAATAGTCAGTTAAGCTGGAACCTGGGAAAATGAGCTCTTGGATACAGCAGGAAATGTTGTACTCTTCCTTCCCTTCCCCTTCAATGAGCCCATGTTGGTTTAAGTTTAAGAGACTGTGATTCATGGGTCACACGCCGTTGACTCTTAGAGAACTGATTCGGGGTCTTTGTTGAATAAGACATTGGATTTGATAAGACAGGAGAAGTACTTTTTAAAATGGGAAACATTTGTGACATCTTAAAACCCCACTTAGGCATGGTGGTGAAGACGTTTGCTCAACACTCGGGTGGGGATGTGACAGGGATCTCTGTGGGTTTTCAGCTTCTGGAGAAGGTGTGCTGCAGTTGTGCTTTTTCTGATGTTCCCAATGAGGAAGCACGTGTGTGTTCAGAGCCTGATGTGTACCAGGATGTGTCAGTGATGTAACTGAGCTCCCGTGCTGACCTCAAAGGGATCTTATGTCACTTTTGGGTCACAGAGGTCAGAGGCAAGTGCCACCAGAGCTGGAGCTGTGGGTGGCTCTCCATAGCGTGCTCTGTCAGTAAGAGGGCACAAAGACAGCATTTGGAACTTACTGGGTGCAGCCCCATTGTTTTCTGTAATTCTGAATGCCAGTGGAGAACACATCAGTAATCCCAAGCCTTGGGTTGAACACATCCTGGAATTGAACTCATTATTCCCCTTGTATTATTTTACATCCAGAGACTCCTGCCTGTGTATCGTTGCTTTGTGCCAACAAACCTGCTCTCAGCAGCACTTGTTTGTGGTGTCTGTGACATAGCAGATGCTGCAATTAGGCTCATTGTGTGCTAAGTTTGTGTAAATATAAAGTTTCTGTCTGGCAGGCTCTTCTCTCTGTAGCTGCAAGAATTGGGTTACGCTGATGCTGTCACTCTTGTTAAAAATCCAAAACCCCTTGCTCCCATTGCAAGCATATTTTGCTCACTGCATCATAAAGTTTTTATAGTATAGGTGGGGATAGTAGGAAGGGAAGACAATGCTGAGATACTAAGTTCCAGGAGACTAGTTATACCTGCTGAATATAAGCCAGTGATCAAACCATTTAACAATAAATGTGAAAAACACATGCATCAGAAGATACAGGCTCACTCTTAACATTAATTATATATGTATCCACAAAATTTGAAAAATGCAGTGTATTGGATTGGGCAGTGTTATTTAGGTATAGTCTTAAGAATTTCTTTGTCTTTGCACTTGTATTTGTCACAGATAAATTGTTTTTAGCAGTACTCACATTTTTGAGCTTTTGTATATACATGCTGGGATTTTTCTTAGGCTCATTTTTCAGTTCAGGTTCTAAATGAGGAAGATATTTAATGATTCTGCTGCAGTGAATCTGAATTTCTACTGTAAAAAGATTAATTTTTTATTAGTATATGGTGAAATCAGAGGTGAAGATGTCCCACGCAGTACTAGTACTGTTCTTTGAGCAGTCTCAGATGGACTTGAAAACCAGATGTGAAGCTGACAGCTGTCTTACCAATCTTTCCAAATACCCAACTGACACACATTGCCTGTGATTGCCCCCTTGTGCACACCATCTGTAGATAAAATAACGTACAGCTCTTGGTAAGTACACAAGTTTTCCAGGAGGAGACATCTCTGGGGTCCTTCTAATTTGTGTTCTCCCACTTTTGTTCAAAACAATGTTCAAGGTTCCCTCAAGAGTGAGGAAGGCTGAAGTTTTAAGTGTGTTGTATAGAAAATGGTGCAATTCTGGTGAAGAAAGCACTTGGTAAAGTTTTCAAGCTCCACCTTTGCTAAAGTCAAGAGTTTGTAGTACTTTAGGACTTTAATAGAGCACTTGAACGATGTATTATGTAGAATGTTGAATGCCAGAAGTACTAAAATGCACGTTTTACAGGCTCTCTCATGATCTCAAAAGTGCTGGTCCCATGTGTCTTATTTTTCCCTTTTATTTTGCTCTGAATCTCCTACCCAGGTATTCATAGGCTCCTTGCTGTGTCAGTACCTGAGCACCTATCACAAGTCAGAGACAGTGTGCTTGCTGCTCCTCTGGTTTTCTTGCTTGTGTCAGCTGGTGTGAGTAGATTGCATGAAATATGCAGATTATTCTTGGAGAACTTCAGTATTTGATTGAGTTAATTATAAATAAATATTCTTGTCTTGCCTCAGGCAGGATCACTGTGGTTCTGTACTTCTGGCCAGTAACTTCCCTGTGATTAAAAACATTTGTTTACAGTAATCTAGGAGCAAATAATGATTAATAGACTGATTAAAAGATTGTAGTCTTTCACTCTGGTTAATTCTGGTTCATTTTTGTTTCTCAAGGCCTACTTGAGGCAGTGCTGGAAAGGTAGAAGCCACAGTCACAACCCTAGGCCATGCCTCATGGCAGCAGTGGTGGCTCAGGCAGAGGTGGGGAAGGGACAGCAGAAGGTGAAGCCATGAAGTTACCTCCCATAAAGTAGGAGTTGTGTTAGGCACAATAAAGCAGCAGTGTTAATACATAAAAGAAGCTGGCACTCCCAGTTTGAATGCTGACTTGCCCGTTCCAGCTGTCTCTAGCAATTTACAGCTCTCTTCTCCTGTATGGGAGACAGCTGCAATTTGTTGGAACGGTTTAGGACTAGAACTTGAAACAATGCTTGAACTTTGCAAAGAAATCAGCACAGTTGTAGTTTCAAAATCATCAGTGACAGAGTAGTGGCCTGGAAGAAGTGTCAGGGGAGGGAGAAAATATGATCTGGACCAATAATTTGTACAGAGTCCCAACAACTGGGATTATTGCACAATAATTCCAGTCATGATTTTTGCCCACAACTGCAGGCAACTAGTATTGTTTACCTATTTCTTCCAGTTCCCTGTTCCCATGATAGAGGGTAATGGGCTTTTTAAAAACCTTCATATTAGAAGCTGATAATGGTTGTTGAAATAAAACATTTTGTTTTTTTAAAGAGAAGGGATAAAAAACATGACCACATTATATCATTCTTCGGTAGCATGTACATGAAGTTTGATCTCTCTGGTTTATTTAAGAATAAAAATGTGATCCAATTTCTTTCAACTCTCCTGAAAACTAGCAGGAAATCTGAAGATTCCACCCTTCCCTCTCTACCAGCAGTCCATTAAAAATGGGGATTTGTTTTCCATTGAATTCTTGTTCAGTTTGCATCTGGCACTGACTGTCTGCCCGTGAGTAGTTTTGGGAACTATGGGAACAGAACTCAATTCCATTCTTCACCATTGCAAAATCATTTCAAGGACCTGTACCAGAATTAATGGCTGTGCTTGCTCCCCCTTCTCAGCAACCAAATCACAGGAATGGGAGTACATCCCTGTAGTTGATGACTAACATAGTAATTGTAAAAAAACACTCACTGTATATTTTCTTCATATGCCTAGAAAACACTTTTTCTTATTCCATGGGAATTTTTAGTCCTTTTTCTGGTGGTGCACCCAAATTGATACAGAGTAGCTGACGTCAAGTTTAAGTCTACAGATACTCTGGCACACGTTCCTTATATAATATACAAATATATTTTGTTTGACAGCATCATAGTGCAAAAGCTTTGTAAACATGACAGCCCTTCCCTGGGGTTAGATCTTTAAAGATAGGACACAGCACAACTTTAGGCTTTGCTAGTAAGGGAGTTCCAGAGTCTGTTGAATTACCATGGCTTCATTAAAACAAAAAGCATGAAAAGACCTTAGGAAACTGTAACAGGGATATGTAGAAATTAAAATGAAAAAAATGGATATTTGAGAGCTTTTTCCAATCTCGTAGGAAAGTGTTTAAGCTAATAACTTTAGCTTAAAGGAATAAATGTTATGAGGAACTTCACAAATATTTATAAGTAGTAATGCAGAAATATAGAAACACTAAATCTACTAGGTGTTTATACTTTAGCAAAGGCCTCTGGCTGATGATAGAGAGCAAATAATATGAGAAAATGTCTGAGAGCTAGACAGAGAAGCCATTTGCCTCATCTGAACCTTTATTGTAGCTGTATCAGTGCTGACACAGAGAAGAATGGAGGTGCAGAATGGAATTACTCAGGATCAAGCTGCTGTTCTCTACCTTCCTCCCAGCCAGTTCTGATGCCTCAGGTGTCAGGAAGTGGTTTATAAAAGGCTTTTTTTTTTTTTTTTTTTTTTTTTTAAGATTCTTTAAATTGAAGAGTAATAGTAACTAGGCCAATTTCCAGCTTAAGTTAGGAGAAAAATAATCTCTGACACTGGGAGAGGATAGACAAGGGCATCAATGCCAGGGTACAGAGCACACAGGCCAGCAGTGGTGAGCATCCAGAGATGTTGCTGGCATCATGAAATTCCAGCCCAGGTGCAGAGAACAGACTGTTTCTGATTGCATCTTTAGACAAGGGTTTTGCAGCATTGACTTTCAGTGAAAGTTCATTGGAAGCTGTAATGCAGGAGTTTAATCTTTGCTCTTCAGATGTCTCATCCCCTTCTTTGTGAATATTAAAGAAGGTTTAATATAAATGGGAGCTTCCTAGCCATAGCTAGTGATTCCAGTAGCTTGAGAAATGCTCTTGACATGACACAATTCTTTATAAAAAGCAGAAAAGGCAGCACCTAGTTCCAGGATTGATTTTCACACACAGCAAAAAAGAGGAATTTTGCACTTAGAACCAGGATTACCAGAAGCCAGATTTCTGAGCAAGGATGATACAACATCATTTGGTATAAAGAGCAGAAGGGTATTGGTCATCTTCACTGCTGAAGATGTGGATGTCTGAGTCCTCTTGAACACTGGTATGGTTTATCTGGAAGGGAGATTGTGCATTTACTGCATTTTGGCTTAGATCTGTAACAGGGGATTTGGTTGGGGTTAGGTACCTTGCTCTTTTTTTTGGTTTTGGCTCCAGTTCCTGGTGCATCGTTGGCAAAAGTAAGATCAGAAGAGTTGGTGTCATCTCTGCCTGAGAGACTCTTACGATAGAGTTTCAGAAAGCTTTAGAGTTGGGATGTTTGGCCTGAAATCCATACAGTTGGTATTTAACCTCCAGTCACTGCTGATGCACACGTGGTGCCAATGGTTTGCGTGGGACAGGAACTGCCAACATCTTCTTGTGAGTCAACATCTCACAACTCAAAACGTCCTTTTCCTTCACAGATGTGGCAGGAGCCTCGTGCCCCAGGTCTCACAGGTGAATTTATCAGCTCCAGGATATCCAGGAAACTTCTTGTTGGTCACCATCAGTTCCTCCATCAGCCTTTCCACTAGATCAGTTCAGGGGTACCACAGCAGTTGGGAGAGTTTTATGTGATGGGGTCAGGGTGTGATGCACACTGTTTGTACTTCTGAGCCTGGCCTGTGTCATCAAACCCAAATTACACAGGGATAAGACTGCTTGCAGTGAGGCCATAGCTGAAACACACTTGTCTAATCTCATCAGGATTTAGCTTTGGACCAGCGATGACAGCCCATTATGCAGTATTTTCTTCTGCTGGGCAATTCTGAGAGCATTGTATATATTATTTTTAATTGCACATAGACAATGTGTCCGTTGCTGCAGCCCTAAAGCAAAACAGCACCAAAATATGAGTGCACTGGAAGTGATGTTGAGAAAGCACTGCAGGAACTGAGCAGGGAGAGCTTCTGCTCTGGGTATTTGTGCCAGAGCTGGATCACAAGCACTGTCATTTTCTAGATTCTCTTACTTCCCCTGTTTCCTGCCCCAGAGGTCACATGTGAGGCAGAGAGAATGAGGGGCAGCCTGTGATGTGACAGAGAAAGCAGAGCATTTTTTAAAGAGTAAATGCATCACAAATCTATATTTTGTTTAATTTTTATCACGATACTGTTTCACTTAGATTGCCATAAGTTAAGTGAAAAAAATCCATGCTGTTGTCCTTCTTTATGTTTTGCCTTTACATTTTGCCCCTGTGTCAGCCTGAGTAATGGAAATCTCTGAGGTCAACCTCCCTTTCAGGCCCCCCTTTGCTGTGAAATTTAGGGATGCTGCAAGGAAAACACATCTCTCTTTGGAAACACCTGTTTTCATTTGACTTTGCAAATGATATGGAAATATTTCTGCTGGCTTTGAGCTTTTACCAAGTGAAAGCAACTACTAAGTTTTGGATCTCCTGGATTTAGTGCTTAGGGTGTTTTGTTCCTGAAGCCTGAAGGGCAGAACTTCCCTGACATGAGGAGCAGGGAGCAAGGTTTGCCCTGAGGTCACTGGTGTTGATGCCAGTCAGAAGTGCAGCCCTGGGCAAAATTCCAGCAGCCATCACTGTCCCATTACTACCTGGTGGTTAGCTCATATGGTCAGGATTTAGGACAGCACATTTCTGCTTCATAAAAGAGGCCGTGAAAGCAGAAGAAAACTCTTTTCTGAATTTTCTATATGCACCTAGGGACTCCTTTAGTGTCATGAACTGTACAACACACATTATTCATGTGTGTTTATCTCTGTTTTGGCTTTCAAATTGTTTTGGTATCATACAACCACATGGATGTACTCACTGTCCAGCATGACTGAGAAGGAACATAAATCTGCAGTTCACTTTGGCCATCAGAGAGTGTTTGGTTTGCCTTCTGACTGGCCTATGTTAAACAGGTATTCCCCTCTTCCAGCTGTAAATCAGGCAGCTGATTAATAATCACAGTGAGAGAAATAATTAGTACTGGCATGTAGATGTTTTATGGATCTATCTTTTCTGAGAGCCAGATCCAGCCATATGGAATAATGTAGCTGAGAGACTATAAATATGATTCCACTTAGACAGTCATCTCTTCTGTTTTCTGTTATCACAGCAGTGTCAGCACAAGGAAAACAATGAAAGTGAGGAGAGGCTGTTGCAGATTTTATTACAAGTTTGAGGGCTTGGGATTTTTTTTTTTCTTCTTCAAGGACACTGTGCTAATCTGAAGAAAGGGGTCTTGATTTGTGTTCATTTGTGCCTGCCACAATTATTTAAGAAATAGCTTCAGTGTTCATACTTGAAGAGCTTTGGTTCTCTTTTAACTAATTCTGGCAGAGTTAGAAAGCTATGCCTTGTGCTTTGTATCATGAAAACTTGTCTTCTCCAATAAGCCACATCTTAAACTGTGTCAGCCCTCTTTACATTCAAAGAAACTGTTTTCTGTTTGTTGCTGTTGGATTGATGCTGTTAACTGGGTGTCTGCAGTGCAGCCAGCAGCAGAGAGTGAGGATTTCCACAGAAAGTGAAGGCTTTAGTAGTAAAGTATAGATGGGCACCAGGGTGCAGTTGAGTCCATGTAGCTGGGCATTTTTGGGCAGAACCAGTTCTGTTCTTCATGCTGATCTTCATGTAAGTCACCAAAAATAAAAAGATCTGAGTTTGAGGACCATTCACAAGGCTGGTGCTCTTAAAATCAGCTACTGATACTTTGTTGGCACAGTGAAAATGGGAAAATAAAATAAAATGTGGAGCAGGAATACCTCATCATATTCTGAATCTTTGCAGGGTCTCTGTAAGGCAGAGTAAGTCTTTTGAGAACAGCAAACAATTCACCCTGAAGCTATTTATTTGTATGAATTTAATGAGGTAGGCTATTTTTTAACTATTTTGTTGAGCATTTATAGGTTGGATTAGCAAATGTGACCCTACTGAAACCAGGAGAGGTAAAGGACAGCTTCCCAAAATGCTGTATTGGAGAATTTTAGGTAGTCTGCAAGAGGAGAAGGTCTTTATGGTTCTGTTCCCTATGCAATACAAAGGAGGACATACTGCCACGGTGTGGGATGCTGGAGCTGTGAGGAAGTCACACCTCTTTTTTTTTGGGAAGGAATAGGAAAATGCCTGCTGCACCAGAGGCAGGAGAGCTTGCTCTTTCTGCTCTAAATGGTGATTGTTGCATTCTTGTATTGGAATAGCTTCTCCAAATACCTTTTTTTGGTCTTCTGAAATAGTTTACTTGCCATAGGAGTATTTTCTTTTGAGGTGCCTCATTTTGCTTCTGGAAGTTTCTAGGAGTAACATCTGCCACAGCTATTCCCATCCAGGACTTAAAGCATATGCAGTTCCATCAATACATATACAGTCACATCAGTATGATATAGCTTGGGTTGTTTGATTTTTTCCCCCCTCAGAGACAAAAGTTGCCAGAAGTGGTATGAGCTAAATGATGGTAAATCATAATTTAGTGCTAAAATTTTTAATTCAATTTGTCTCTCATAAAAAACAATACCATAAGAAAATTTAAACTGCTCCAAAGATGATAAGAGAGATCTTGTGATTCATCCTCATCTCATCTTTCCATCCCAGGAAATGCTTTCTCAAATCATTTTCTCTTCCAAGGCCTCTCTTCAGTGCACTACTTCTTTTTCTGACACTTAACCCACTCGTGTTGTGTACTGTATGTATTATGCATTGCCTTTTGTGTATGCCTTACTTTACAAAGAGCTTTCTATCCCTAAGGGTTTCTGCAGCTATTTCTGTGAGTTTGTCCTACAGGGCACTTTTGTCAAAGTCATCAGCTAGCCCTTGCTGTGAAGAAAGAGATAATAGTAACTGAAAGTAGGCCAAGCTCATTAGATTATGATTAAAAGGCAGATTTATTTTTATTTTTTTTTAATCTAGAGGTTCTGGTGGGCGGGCACTGGGCAAAAATGGTGCTGGAGAAAATGTGCAGGTGCTGTGTCCTTGGGCCACTCTGTCTCTTCAGCTATTTTATAGCTTTAATTAAATACTGACTCATGAAGAGCACAGAGACCTTTAATTTAACCCAAGTGACTTTCTTAAACAAATCTTAAGAAAGAAATTCCAAGTGTGGTCATGCCTTTGCTGTGTAGGAGGAAGCTAGAGCAGACAGTTGGGCCCAGAAGCAAGTTGTTTCAGAGCAGGATTGTAATTTGCCTTTTACCATGCTCTATCTTTGGATCTTCTGTGAACATGCATGTTTCCACCAGAAACAGTGGATTGTGTCACTGCAGAGGTAGAGTAAGGATTTAGGATTTGGATTTTCCTCCGGAATTATTTAAGAACCAGCTCTGAGCTCTTCAAACTGTTGAAGCCCTAAGCTAACCCCAGGCCCCTGATCTGAGGTTTGAGGACCTGTGCTCAGTCGGCCAGTGGGACCCCTATATTTCCTGGGGCTGGGGGGTCAGTGGGACCTCACAAACACCTCTTGCACCTCTTCCACTATCAAGTCAATGACCCCTCTATTTCAGTCTGTTCAGCTGAGCTGGAATAGCAGAGCTCCAAACTTCATCTCCTTGGCTGAATTCGAAAACAATCCATCAGTTGCAGTCCAAGTAATAAATGGTCTGTACAGGAACACATAAACTATCAGGCATTCATATGCCACCTGCAGCCCCTTCTTTGTTGATTGCACTGACCTGAAGGGCAGACCCTGCCTCCTGCCTGGCAGACCAAGCACTGTGGCCACGTTGGTGACCAGGAAAGCTTTTCAGGGCACGGGACTGGGTAAGGTTTCTTTTATTTCACCAGCAAACCTGGAGAAGGTGTCAGACCTCACCCTGCTGTCCTTCATTGACCCCTTCATTGAGACAAGGGGGAAATTACAAACTGTAACCTTCTGGCTTAATTAGCCATCTGCTATTCCTGCCCTCTTGCATCTACATTAAGTATTTATACAGATGAGACTACACGATAGGCTGTGGCTCTCCAAGTTTTCTTGACCAGTAGTAGTCATTCCACATCAGGTGGTAACTCAGCTACTCTGAATGACACTTTTCCTTCTTTTTGATTCTGTGTGACATGACAGGACTGGTATTTTTCTCGCTTGCTAAGCATCCATATTTCATCAGCCACCATGATCCTCACCGCTTGTACTCAAAGTGATTACCTGACACCAGGTAATTTCAATAAGTAATCAGCATTTAAATACAACTTATCACGTCACCCTTTCCCTCCCCTATCCTTAGATGTAAAGGAGCATCCCACTATGGCCTTACCAAGGAACGGAAGAGGCGTTCCCAAGACTGCTCTCCAGACCATGGCTCCAGCTTAGCAGTAGCTGCCCTGGGCCCCGAGCTCTCAGCAGCTGCAGCCATTGCCTTAATGACAGACGAGCCAGGGCTGGTCAACCCGGCCTTCAGCCCCACCTCAGAGGACAGCCAGTCAAGCAGCAGCCCCGGGGACCTGCATCGCAGCAACCGAAACAGAAGTAAGAACTAGAAGTGATGGTTTCAGACCCTGGTGACCTCTTTTAGCATTTGTTTTCTGTGAAGCTTGTGTTGCTGGAGTCTTAAAAATGTGGGGGGAGGCGGCGGCGAGAGTGAAATATTTAACTTTACATGTATCAAACTGCACACTCAGTGATCCAACAGACGTGAGGTGAAAAACAAATTTGCTTGCCTCAGGGAACAGTCAAGCTGAAGATGGACTTCATGGACACATGCTAACCACAGGTTCCGAGAAAGATTATTCAGGCAAGTCAGCTCAGTGGGAAAAGCAAATGGCAGGTGTGATGTGCTGACAAGATGGGTGCCATGGCTTCACCAAAACATTCTGGTCTAAATAACTCCCATAGAAAGTGCCAAGGGCACCTACCCAAAAGCCTGTTGGGAACTGTGTTTGGCTGTTGCCAAAAATTTGAGGGAAAAGAAACCTTAAGAACCTGAGGATGTTTTCCAGCCTTCCTAGTCAGGGACAAGTTGCACTGAGAACTTAGCCTTGATCCCTCACCCTCTGACAGGGAGGGTGTCCCTGTCCACTCAGAAGCATTAATGGTGAGTTCAAAGCTGGCATTTGAGGACTCTGAAGCCAAAATGAATAGTTCACTTTGTGTTGCACCAGCTGTGTGTTGGGAGGATGGATGAAGAGCTGAAGGAAGACTAGAAAATGAGCAGCTCTTATCCTCTTGTGTGTGTAGGGCTAGAGAAGCAAGGAAAGGGAGGGGGCATGCAGAGAATACCAGGGTGAAATTAAGCCTGGAGTCTGGTTTGAGGGCATGTTGTATTATTAGATTATAACATTTGGCTAGCATGCAGAGCTTGAACAGACAGAATGGCAACAACCAAGAACATATATTGGTTGGAAAAGATGGAAAGGATGGAAAAAGAGAGTGACATGTTTCAAAAATATTATGACTTTTTTTCAGCATTGCCTTACCCAGGTTGGATGATGTAACTTAATTGTAACTTAATCCCTCCCACCTGATAATCTGTGCATTTTTGGCATGAAATTGTTGGCTATCATTGGCTGCTTTGGAAGCATTGCAAGATTTTGAGGCAGTTGTGTGGTGTTCTTTTTTTGAGAAGAGTTTTTAACAACACCTTCCAGCTTTTTTTTTTTTTTTTTTTTTTGGTGTCAAACTTACATAGCTTGGGAAAACAGTACTTCCTTTATGTGTGTTTTTCACAGAATTGCTGCTGATTCTGCCTCATTGTGATAATTTGAGGATTATTCTCTCCCAGGCTACTACTACGCTTGCAGGAGATTGCTGTGTGTGACTGGCAAAACACTGAGGGAAGGCAATTTCAGGGTGTGAAACAGAAGCAGAGCAATTGTACCTAGATTCAAGAGGGTTCAGCCTTGGAATGTCAGCTGGAGTTGGGTGTAAAGGTGAAATGCAGGAGGCCTCATTTGTTAATGTTGTGCCTCCACATACTCTGAGGCTGCAGAAAAGATGGAGTTTTAGCCCAGGAGTGCTGAACTGTATTAATTTGTTTTTTTTTTCCTGCTGTTGCAGCTCGACACTTTGAACGCTCCACTATAAGAAGCAGATCTTTCAAAAAAATAAACAAGGCCTTTAGTGTTCTTCGAAGGACAAAAAGTGGCAGCGCCGTTTCCACCCAGGCTGACAGGGAAAGGGAGGCTGCTGGAAATTCTGCTGCTGGAGAGGAAGGTAAAGCTTTGTTCTCCTTGTGTTAAAGCTTAAAATGGGGTAGGAGACCCTGTCCACACGGGGCTGGACATCCATGACTGACATGCCTTTCATGTGGTAGGCAATGCATAGCTCAAAAACAGAAAACTCAGTCTTTCCTTATTTTCTTCTTTAAAATGTTGTTAGTGTCTGTCAGGCAAGAATATTGTTGGGGGGTGTGGGACCCCATGTAGGGCTGCTCTGGTGTACCACAGCCAGCCCAGTATCTAGCACGTGGGATGTGGGGTCTGAGTGTCTGGGACCCATTACTGGAGCTGTCATTGATTTTCTCTGTCATTTTATTCAAGAGACTTCATGGGCATGTGTCTGTCTGCCTAAAGCCAACAGATCACAGTGACCATACATCATAGAAAATCATGAGTTTTGGCTAATGTTTCTGAAGCAGTGGAAATTTACAGTGGGGGGGTGGTATGAAAGTGCAAATAGTGTAATTATTCCAGCACTTCTGTGGGATCCTGGGTGACAGACTTGTATTACCTCAACCAGGCAGGTGATGAGGTAAGAATGCTCTGCTCTTAAACAGGGGGGAGAGGCAAATCTGTTTGATGTATGTCAAGGATGAGGGGTCTGGCAGGCATTTGACATTCTCAAAGCAATAAGCAAATGTTACTAATTGCTTTGGATTGTAATTATGAAGCAGACATTAGCATTCATGCATCAAGAGGAAGTGATGATAGAGTGGGAATCATTGTCTTAATCAAGGTCTTCATGGAGCTTATTATTCCTCTGTTTGATGCCTCAGCACCTCACGTCTCTTCCCAGGTCAAATGTCCAGGAAAAGGGCTTTCAGAAGACAAAATATCTAACTTCCCTCTGTAGTATTCCCTAGTATTTCAAGCTAGCATTGAAACTCACACAAAATAAAGACAAAAGGCTGCCAAATTTTGTGTTTAGGCATCATTATTCTTTAAGTGATGAATTGGAGAACAGTGTTCAATATTTCTTCTGCTTTATTTGATTATACCTTAAGAAGAGTTTCACTACATTAATGTGTTTGTGGTACTTACTCTCCTAAACCACATGCTTGCTGATGGAGGCAAAATGAAAACTTTTAGTTCAAAATTGTAAACTATTTCCATAAAAATAACGGGGATCTGCTCCTTGGCCTGGAACCATCATTTTTTGGGACAGCTTTAGTGTCCCAAATATTTTATTATTTTTCTTCAACTAAAATATTGTAAATAAGGTGTCTATGGCTCTCTTTGAGCAGACAGATAAGTTCCTTGTGCCCTAGCAATTGTTAAACACATTGCAAGTAAAAACTTACCCTTCTTCAACTGGAGTGAAATTCTCCATGTCTCAAGTTCATACTTTTCAAAAAGCACCTCTTCAGAGTAGGACACAGACATTTTTATGACTGCTTTCTACCTAGGCTGATAGTTGACATTAGTAATTGTGCTACTGAAAGCTTGGTTTCATGTCCAGAATGTGTGGATGTTCTGCATGCCAACAGTTCCTACACAGTCACCCAGTGCAGCACAGATGTTAACAGAGGGAGGTGTGAACATGACACTGGCCTTTACATTTCCAGCAGAATGAAAAGCACTGCTGTCTCCTCTTTAAGGGACATATAATGGGGCCCTGAAGTGGCAGTCACTCTGGGGCCCTGTTGACAGTGTTGAGATTGTCATTTTCTCCTTGACTCTGCTTGTGGTTTCAATCCTCTGCACCAAGCATGCCTGTAAGCTTGCAAGTACTGCACTGGAAAAACCAGGTAGGTACTTAATGACTTAATGAGCAGTTACTCTTACGTATGAGATCACAGAAGCTGGGTGCCTAAATTACAGTATTAATTATATATGCAAATAATTCATTTTGATTGCACAGTTCTGGAATTTGGTCTTTAAATAAATGCAGGCAAAGGACTTGCACCAATACAAATACAACTTCAACAAAGATCTCTACTCAGTCCTTTGCAACAGGTGCTTTGTGCAACGGCCTCTCTCAAAGGCTCTCTCTGTTTTTTTCCTACTGGAGAAGGAAATGAATGTACTTCTTTCTGTAGCAGTTATCATCCTGCCAGCTGGAGGCTTGTTTTCTTCGCCAGTTCTGTGTGTTTTCTTCTTTTATTTTTTTTTTTTAAACACTCAGCTGTTCTGAGCAGTCTGCAGTTGTACTCCTGGTTAGAGCTGCTGGTCAATCTTTAGGGATAGTTGTGGTGTGCTGCATACTGTGCATGCTAAAGGTCCAGCTCAAACCTGTTGGGAAAAGGCAGCCCCATGTGTCTGTCTCCCCATTGCCACTCCACTTTCCTGTGTGTGGTGGTCCTGGCCTCAGAAGCCCCCATACCCAGTGTGAAAGCTGCTGCTGCTTTGACCCAAATTTCACAGGTTATGTCAGTAACCACCTGAGAGCACACCTCAGCCATGCCTCATTGCTCCAGGAGACTGGAGAGCACTTCACCCATCTCTCTGGTGGCTTCTTGCCTCCTTGGTCAGTGAGTGAGCAGAAACAACCTGAGACTGTTTCAGACTCACAGTGGGCACAGAGTGAAATAATCCCTTCTTGCAGATAACCTCTTGTTGATAAAAGGTGCTGTTAGGTCATCTGGTGAAGTTCAATATATTACAGTCCATTTGTCCCCAGTTTTCAGAATTCCCTCATCTTAGTTCAAATCTCTTTTTATACTGTGTTTCACCTGTATTTTAGTCAAGGGAGCTGTGAGAACAAAACCCATAGTGCCTATCTATGTATTTGCCCTCAACATCAGCAGCTCTGATGTCAAATCAACTATTTCCCCCCTGCAGACTATGGAAGTGTCTTTAGTCTGAAACTGATACATCTGTTGGGCCAACGCTCCCTTGCAATGTGAATGTGAGGGTGCAAGACAAAACACTCATTCCTGATGTCAGACAAAAAATATTCAAATAACCACAAAGCTGCATAAAGCTTTGGAAATTTTGGAAAATTCCTATTCTAGTGAAAAAAAAATATGTATAATTGTGGTTCTGTTATAATTACAGCAGAGAAATAGTGACAGTCTAATGCTACCTTATACCTGGAACTAGTAGCAGTCCTGTTCATGATTTCCATTTGCAGCATAATGTTTGATTTGTCAGATGCACACACTTTGGATTTACATGATCCAGGCTTTCTTTTTTACTCTCTTTAAATGTTTAAGTGACATTTTCAGCAGAGAACAGTTCATTGTGCAAACCTAAGAAAATTTTAGAAGTTAATGAAAAGTGCATTGATGAGGAAACATTTGAATGAGAGAGGTGTTAAGATTTTCTCATCTTTTAATAATTTGATCATTTTTAAATCATTCATGCTAAGAAGTATTTGTCTGTAGTGCTGCACCCAATTTTGTGATAGTGTAATCTCATTAACAGCACTAACAGCTACAAAAAGCTTTCCAGGTCTGAAGTAGAAGTTAGGAAAGTTTAAAAGGGAGGGTTTCATTCTGAGACTTGAGGGAAGGTGACAGGGACACCCTTCTGGCACTGGTGCATTTAAGATGTAATAACTTCTGACTGGTTCTACTAGTGTAAATGACCTTGACAATCTACTTAAATGATAAAATATCTCTGAACAAAGGCTGATCCAGCTACACTTATCTGTATCACTGTGCTCTTAAGTTTGGCATCATATTCTTTAAATTCACTTCCAAGAAAGGATATATATACTCACACACACACACTCTTTACTCAAACTGAGCCACAAAGTCCTAAACCAGCTAATACTTTAGGATGAAAGAATTTGGCAATGCAATTGCAAAAACCTCTTTGCAGTTTTAAAGTAAAAGGGAGCCCTGCTTCTGGTTTTGAGAAACATTCATCAGTTCCATTTTGCATTGTAAAATATATTACTCGAGGATGTCAAATGTTGCTCAAAGTCAAACTCATTCTCCTTAGTCTCATGGTGGGTGCAGATCTGCCATCTGTTATTGCTTTGCAGCAGTCAAGACCAAGGCAGCCCTGGCAGGATCACAGAACAGACTCTCCTGTTGTATGGGTGTATCTCATTCCTATTGTTCAGTCTGAACTCTGTCATAATTTATATATACATATATATATGTGTATATACACATCTGTATATGAAACAGGCATTATAAATACTTTAACATTTGGGAAAGGTACATGAAGAAAAATAAGGTAAGTGAAAAACACAGATGGCTCTAAGTATCAACAATTTCATGGCATGAAGGCTCACTGCATGAAGAAAAAAAGTGGTTTATTCAGCCCCAGGACAAGACAGCACAGTCCAACTTCTCTCTCAGGAAGGCTGCACCCTGCAGGAATCCCACACTGTTCCTGTTTTCCCCATATTCAATTCAGTTGCAGTTCCAGCTTCCCAAAACAGCTGTTGGAAATCTTACAGAGCTGGTTCAAAGCACTCTGCTCTAGGATGATGAGCCAGGCAATTTCCAGCAGAAAAGGCTGGCTCTGTAGCACTTCCTTCATGGCAGACAGATAAACTTTGCTGGAAATAAGATAGCCACAACTTTTTCGAGACATGTTCCAAGAGTCATTTTAGTTCTTTTGGGACTCTTTTGGTAAGAGGAATGTGAAGAAGCAAGAAGAGACATTAAAGCTGGCATTGCCTTCTACCTGCCCCTTGCATTGGATCAGCATCCCTGGAGAACTGATGGAAGATATAAAATCAGAATGATGGCAAACAGCTGGGAGGATGAACTGCTACATGAGAATAAATTGGGAAGAAAGGGTTGCAGAATGAAGTCCCACACCAGCACAAGTGCAGGTGACATTCACAGACACAAGAATGGTCCAAGAATAGGTTACACAAGCTTCGTTTAAATTCTGGTAACCAGGTGCTGGGAGGCAGGAGTGTGTGTCCCTGCAGTATGAGCTGGGCTGGAACTTCACATCACTCAGACCTTCTGATCTAAATAAGGACTTGGAACCTGAGACACAAGTCTTTTTTACTGTGACTTTTGATTAGTCTGGACTCAAGTCCTAGCAAACATCACCCAGTGCTTTGTCACACTGGATACTGGGAATGAAGGCAGAAGTTATCTGGATGGCAGCACTGGGAAGGGGCATGGTGCACACAGAAGTCAGGTGAAACCTGAGCACTGGAGGAACAATACCATTAAGTAGTATAAACTGTGGAGATAAAATATTAAGCATACTTAAATTTTGTCTTGCAGTCTCATATTAATGAGTGTTCTTGTCCTACATTGTACCAGACATGCAGAGTTTACTGTGGAAAGCTGGTTGCTCCTGTGTTGTTTGTTACTGTAATGGGATATGTGGAAGTATCAATAAAATTGCACACTAATATAAGGAAAACATTGCTTAAGAAAAAAGCACCCAATCTTTCTGAATGCAGATGACATTTTATTATATTAACAGATTCAGAATGCTCCATACAACCCCCGGTGACAATACCACAACAATCTGTGGGAAAACCTGCAAGAATCACCAAAAACAAGACAGAAAGTTTACTTCTTTCTAGATTCAGCAGCTCTTCGATATTTAAGGACTGGAAATATAAAATGGTAAAGAAAGGTATGCAATACTCCTGGGTTTTCCTGCTCTGGAAAACCTGGTAAAAAAAAAATGGAGAATTCTAATTCTGAATGTAAGATCTGGAAACTGGGGTCTGTGCAAACTGATGCTCCAGCCTCAGAACCAGTTGTATATATGTGAATGGTGCAAGCCCTGAACTCAGCAGGAGTCCTTTAAATTGGGCTGCTGAGGCCCCATTGACTGTACACAACCAGATGCTGGAGCAGGGTTCACCTCTTCTGGGTATGGTATATATACTAGAAAAATTCAAGTGGAAAGATTTTGCTTTCCAGACACAGCATCATCTTGAAATAGGCACGGTAGGTTTTGATCATACTGTACATGGTTAATGCAGGCTGTTTGGTGAACAGGTGATTGTGAATTTTCTTATTAAAAAAAAAAAAAAAAGTATTTTATAGATTTACTTTGTCATATTTAAGGAGCATTGAGGTTTTTTGGATGCCTGGCCCACCTGAGGAGAAAATGGTGCAAATGAAAAAATATATTTATTAAAAAGCACAGCAAATGAAGACATAAGGTGAGGCAGTACATCCTGCTAGCTGTGAAAAGAGAAGCCTTAGGGACTTGCAGACTGGCAAGAAAAATGTCTTTGGAAGATTTGTACTCTCCAGAAGGAAGTTAGGTATTAAAAATTCCTCTAGAAGAATCTGCATAAATTCATATTGAAAGGCAGCCAACTGCCACTGCAAGACTTAGTAAAACAGTTAAGTCATTGTTCAAAATGCAAAGAAACTTAAATAAGGTCATAAAAAGATACTTGTATATTATGTAAGTGTAGAGACTTTTTCACTACCAATTTGCTGTGATTTTGTTCTGGGATAATTACAAACTGAAATAATGTAAGAGTGTCAATAGTTTTTTTCAGTGCACAAGTCTCCACAGTCAAGTAATGTAACTGGGTAATTTCTTCAGAAAAGTTTTAGGAATGCAGTACGAAAGAATTAGTGTTTGAGGAACAGCACAGTTTGTTAGGACCTGAGGTGAACCATCATCCAATGAGAAATGGAAATATTTCTGCTACAGGACGACTTTGGTAGTCTGCAAAATATGCAGAGATATTTATTTATGCTATTTCCTTACAGAGAAGATGTGGGGATGCAGACTTTAATTCGCATTTTTACGTATAAATACCCTTAATGGCCACACTGAGGCTGTAAAATGTGCACACTTATCCTGAAGCAGGGATCAGGCCTTGGGTGATTTTTGAGTATTTGTATCATCTGACTTTAAGCACCCCACTGAGATGCCAGAGTTAATTGTCTCTTTCTTCTTACATAGCAGTGGAGAGTTTAACACCTCCAGGGGTGATTTAGCAGTGAAGTGGCTATGGCTCCCTTTGGGTGCCCATGCACTACAAAGGAAATCAGAGCAAATAGATCAGCATATTATGCATTTGGTTTATAGGCCTGGGTTTAGATGGAGTGAATCCACCCTTCAGGCTAGAGAGAAGAGAACAAGTTACAAGCTGAGCAAATATTGTCCAGAAAGGAGAAGAGTATGGGGAATATAAAGCAACTTCTATCCCTGACACATTAAAGTTGTGTGCATAACTGCAATAAAACCATGTTAGAGCAGAAACTGCTACTGTGAGAGTATAAATTAAATAAATACTTGGATATTAGGTTGATGAAGGCTGCATTGTTCTCTAGATAGACTTTTGTTGCCTGTCAACTCTGTGTAAAACCACAAAGTTGAAGTCTGTGCTACCAGTAGGTGCTTTTTACAGACGTGGAGGAAGACAGCTTCCCACCTCGAAGAACGTATGATCAAAGAAGTGGTAAGGGATGCAACATGGTGTTTCTTAATACTTTTTTCCCTCTTGCTCTTTCTCCTTGCTCTGTCTTAAAAACATTTTGGTGCCTTGCTGCTAATTCTGTGGTAGAAAATGTTTATTCTATCTCAGATTCTGCTGTGTTAATTTTCATGTAACATTTTACTGCTATTCAGTAACAGTCGCTGCACTTTCATTTCTAAAATAGGCAACTGAAAAAACATTAGCATTTAATTTTTTGACTTACAGGTTTTTTCATGTGAGACACGTAGACAAAAAAATTCAAAAGCTTTCTCTCACCTATGGGGGATTCAAAATAATTAGAAGGCTGATATGCCTGTGCTAGAAAACCCACTGACGATTTTACTTCGACTTTGCTCACTGCTGAATGTGGATTAAGAGTTTGAATTGACCTAGAAGGAAAGAATCAGTGACATGCTGTGAAAGAAAACAGGCCAGTTTAAAAGTAGGGTCTGGAAGAGGAGATGATTATCCAGTGCAGACCCCTGCCCACCACTAGTCCCTCTTCCCCACATCCAGACTGACAGCAGAGATCTTTCCCTCCAGACACCTTGAACTCACTTTGGTTTTAATACAGACAGGTGGCAGTGAGAGCCAGTCCTTCCTCCTTGCTGGAATTCAAGCAGTGATGGAAAGAGAGGGGTCTGGTAGAGAAACTCCTGTGTGCCTTGGTTTGCCTTTCTGCTAGCTGAAGGTAAAAAAATGTTTCCTTGGATGGCATGAGTTGAGTACCTCAGCTATGGCACCAAAAATGGAGGAAAAGGGAAGCCTGGGAAGCTACCACTGAGGCAGGGTGCTCAGCCCACCACAGTGGGAATGGATGTTTGTCAAGGTGTCCATACCCATCTACTCTAGGGCCAACAAGGAACCGTGGGCTGGTTCAGAGGGGTCTCTGGTGACTAAACCCATATTTTGTTCCCTTATTAGTAGTACATGTGGCTGTTTGAAAGTACGTTTCATCTGTCTGAATTACATCAAAGTTGTAGGGCTGTGTCTCATAGGAGAAAAAAGGGAGTCTGAATGTGGCATTAAACATAAAAAAAAGATCCCTTTAAGTCCACTCAGCAAGCATAGGTATCCTTTTCTCCCCACTTACTGTGAATCACATCATAAAACCTCATTTGGATAACTGTCAGGTACTCGATGTTGTGTGGTGCATGTTTTAACAAAGCAAATCTGGGGAGTCAAATAAATACCTTGCAATGTGCATTTCCAGGTTTTCCCAGATTGTATCACCTGATTCCAGATGGAGAAATTACCTGCATTAAGATCAACCGAACAGATCCTCATGAAAACCTGGCCATTAGGATTGTGGGAGGCAGTGAGACTCCTTTGGTTCACATTATTATACAGCATATTTATCGAGATGGGGTGATTGCCAGAGATGGAAGATTGCTGCCTGGAGACATGATACTGAAGGTACAGTACTGTGGAGATACAAGATAAAAGTATCCCAACAAAGGATAAGACAGAGTAAAAGTCAGTCATGAGATGAGAGTTGAAGAGTTGCTGGTTTATGTGGGTAGAATAATGCATGCAGAAAGGTATTCAGTTCCTCTGGGTGCTGGGATGTTTTAATTTATTTCAGTAGTTTTTGAGACTCATATATTTGCTTATTTCTACTGTTCACTAATAGGCTTCTCTGATTTCTGCTCACACATGGTAGATGTGAGATGCAGTGCAGCACAGTGGACTGTTGGCTTTTCTGACCCAGTGGTGCAAAAGTTTTTTTTCTGGAAGCAGAGGCTGGGCTTTTTGTCCAGTTTGTTTATGCTGAACCATGGGCTCAACTCTCAGTGAGTGAGGTTTCCAGTGCCTTACATCCCACTTACACCAGGACAGGTGATCAGGATTAATTTATTTCAGCATCTAGCCCCTCTGTAGGATGTGTTCTGCACTGCAGAGCATGAGATGTTGCCCACTGTACTTTGTGAGTGTTGTTCCACCAGCAGCCACAGGTAAAATCCCCAAGATAAAAAATGTGAGCATCATTCAGGCATTAGCTGTTGGCTGCTACTTCTGCTCCTGTTTCTATTTCTATAAAAATGTGTAACAGATGAACCAGAATTAGGCCAAATGGTTAAAGTTCAGGTATCTTGTAAGCTGTGCCTTCAGAATAGCTTTTGAGTCATCTCTTTTGTACTGATTTCTCAGCTGCCCCAGCAGCTTGGAGCTCTGCAAGGATGCCAAATTAAATTAATGCTCAGTCCTTATTAAAAAAGAGTGGTGACTGAAAAGGCAAGTTTGTTTCCTTGTTTTGCTGGTGTGCAGTTGGAGTGCACAGGTAAATTCCTATTGCAAGCCAGTGGTACAACCACAGCTCACCCAGTAAGGCTACAGGAGCTGGAAGTGGGGTGGAATGCAAGGTCTGGAATATGTATCTGAGGGTCATCCTTCAGGTAGGACTCTGGATTCCCATCTTACTGCCTGCTGTGGCATTCCTGGCAAGTAGGGCTAATGAGTTCTCCCAGCCCCTCTGACTTCTTATTCTACATATCCCATATAAGTAATTATTAAGAACACTGCCATTTGAAGTTCAGAGTGCCACCTCTAATCCATCTTTTCCTAGCTTTTGGGGACCCCAGTGGTAGCTGAAGACACTTGAGGCACGCCAAGGTTGTGACATGCCTTTAGCTTCATGTCTGAGAGCCTGTGGCCAAGGGGATTTCTCAGGATCATGATGTGGGCATACTTCACTCTGGCACTGTTTAAACGTGCCTATGGATTGTTTCCATGTGGATGAGTGTCACCTGGTCCTGTGTTTTGAGGAGGTTTTCTGTCCCAGCACCAGCACAGAGTGGCAGAGTTAAAGGCACCACTGAGCCAAAACAATCCTGGAGGGCACATCCAGCCACAGGTCAGTGGGAAGGTGTGATTGCAGCAGAGATGGGCCCATCTGTGGCTGACTGCCCAAGGGATGTACCAAGGATTCCCAGCAGTTTCAGCCCCATGCCAGTGGAGCTCATGCTGGTCACGGTACCCAAGCAGGCAGCTTAAAGTTAGCTGAGACGTGTGTCTTCGGGGTGCAGTCCCCACATCACTGTGGTGGGGAGAGCCCCGTTGTGTCCCCATGGGCCATCTGCAAAACACACATTTTTTGTGTGTGCAAAACACTGCAAAACATTCCTGCCAGTCAAAGGCATTTGCTGTTGCTGGGGAACAGTTCTGCTGCAGTTCAGAGATATTTTGCAGTTCTTTAAATGGTTCAACCTGTGCAGTGTAAAACTACATGGAAATTACTTGTCTGACTCAGGGTTTCCAGCCAGCAATGACTTACAACTTTTCAACTGTTTTTCATTTAGCAGTGATAAAGAGCAATGCCTAGTCATTATTACACACACGAATATGACAGAACTGAATGGAAGCTCTTTTTTTCCTTATTCTTTTCCCCAGCCAAATTACAGAAGTGGCAGTTAAGCAATTTTACCACCAACTGAGCTAAATCTTACCTGGAAATGCCTTACACCACAAAATGTGAAAAGCTTGAGTCTCTAGTGTGGTATATCAGCATAATTATTAGTAAATATCCAGGCTGTTTAAGCTACTGCTTGAGGCTCTTTTCTTCATTCTAATCAGAGATTCTTTAACGAGAAACTTTTATTATTTTTTAATGTACCTAGAGCAGCTGGGAGATAATGAAGCAGAGAAACAGCAGGGAAGTGGTGGGAGTGAAAGGAAAGGCTAGCAAGGCAATTCCAAATCAGAAGGTAGTGGAATAAAACTAAGATATATGAATGGATACTGGAGCTTGGGAAAGAACAGTAATAAAGCTAAAAAATAACATGTATGTCTGGAGACTATCAGGGAAAAAAGGAAAAAAAAAAGAGGGCAGAAATTGTCTGTACAGCATGTCCTTTCCTTAGGGGGAAGACTGTTCTGCTCTGCAAGCTTGGCCTCCTGCATGACATGGGTTGAAACAGTCACTTTGTACGAAGACATCTGTGTAAATAGATCTGCCCCGTCTGTTGCCAGTTCAGATTAAATGGTCTTTCTGCTGCTGATTTATGCTTCTCTCTTCCAGGTAAATGGCATGGACATAAAAAATGTGCCTCACAACTATGCCCTATCAATCCTGAAGCAACCCTGCCACGTGCTCCGATTGACAGTGCTGCGAGAGCAGCGGTACCGATGCCGAGGACTTTCCCTTGATGCTCACTGCAACAGGGACAACAGTTTCCATGTTGTGCTGAACAAAAGGAGCCCGGATGAGCAGCTGGGAATAAAGCTGGTCCGCAAGGCCGATGAACCAGGAGTGTTTGTTTTCAACTTGCTGGAAGGTGGTGTGGCTGCCCGTGATGGACAGCTGCAGGAGAACGACCGGGTGTTGGCCATCAACGGACACGACCATCGGTACGGCAGTCCTGAGAGTGCAGCCCAGCTGATACAGGTTTGTCACCACCACTTTTAGACTCTGCTTTCTGAACTTTGCAAAAACCCAGTGGTATATTCTCCAATATCCATTGCAAAGCAGGGCCCAAATTCAATACGTGTGTGATTGGGGGGGGAAGAAGATATGTCAAGATGGGTTGACCTGTTCACACCTATGAAAGCTCCTTGGTTTCACTGTGAGTACAAGGGTGATTATGGGCAGACTCATGCAGTGATGCCATTTACTATCAGGCTTTGTGTTGTACAGGCCATTGTAAACATCCCCTTAGTCTGTACATCACCAAAAAGGGATGGCATTTGCCAAAAGGCAGGCCAGCCTGCACCGTTGGAGCGCTGAGTCCATCTAGGTCCTGACTCCACCATCTCAGAAGGAGCCACAGTGCTCCCTGGTGCAAACCAGAGCAGCCTAAAGCAATGAATGGCATGTTTCAGGATGAATACCAATCAGTGTTTTATGACTGAAGGTACTCCACACCTTCTAGATATTTCTTACCTAGATCTCGCATATGGAAATCCTGATGCTTTAGAAAAAATGGATCTTCAGCAGTGGAGGTTTTTTAAATCTCTCTTTAAACTTGTGTGGAGAAATAACAGGATGCCTCTGCAATGCCCTAAACAGTTTCACCAGAAAACTGTTTGGAAAAAAACACACTGTGGCTTTGTCAGCAAAGAAATCAGTCAGTTCCTGCCTAATTTCCCCTCTACAACCATTTTCTTTTCTTTTCTTTCTTTACAGCCTATGTTTTTAGAAAACTTCAACATAAAAAGCAAAGCCAAGAATCTTTTGTTGCTTTTATCTTGTATTTATACCAGGTATTATACTTGTGCAATTTTACATTTCATTTGGAGTCACCCAGTGTTCACATATTGAAAAATTTCCTGTGCCTCAATAACAAGATGTCAAATCAGGCCAACTGGTTCCTCTTTCAGACAGGTATCATCAGGGTAACATGAACTGGACCACAAGAAGCATCCAAACCCATTCATTTTGTGGAAAGGATTGCTCCTTTAGAATAGGTTCACAGCTACATGTAATACACATTTACTGAGAAGTTTATAGCACAGGTTAAAAAAAAAAACAGTATCCCCTTACATAATGGGAGTCACTGAAATTCTGGTCCAGCATTTTTCTGGATTACTTTATGCAGTTTACTAACTGGGAGCAGAAGGTGGCAAAGGGGGAGGTTTAAATTCTCCAAGGGAAACAACTCTGGAATGAAAACCTTTCTAAAAAGTTGGTATTCTTGGAAGAGTTCTTTATGGTTACAAAAGAAGGCAACAGTGCTTCATAAGCAAAAAAACCCATTCAGCCCAGAGATGAAATGGAAAAAATTACTAATGAGACCATTCACACATAAGTGTTTAAAAACGCAACTAAAGCTCTTATTGGGTTCCAAAGAGGGGATGTTATTTATAATAATGCTTGAAATGAACACCAGTCCCCAGGAATTTAAACAACATGCCCATCAAAGGGGGGACTCAGGTTTCTGAACAGCCAGGGTTACATTGCATTAATGTGAGCTCCATGAATCACATTTCTCTAATGCAAAATTCCCGGAACCTGTGTCTTTTTTGTCATGTTTTTTCATCAATTATCATTTGCCTTTCCTGTTTCCATGTTATGCCAGACAAAAATCATTATCCTGAAACCACAAATGTTTTGCATTTGCTTCTTACACGAAGGGATGTTTTGCTGTGTCCTATGATTTCTCAACAGTATCCTGCCTGTTGAGGTCTCAACATGTGTCACTCACAGCACACTGAAATCTTCAAATGAATGGTGGTGCAAGCTTCAGATACACCACTGGTTTCTTTAGAAACAGATTTAATATTGTGTCCAGTTCTGGGCCCCTCAGTTCCAGAAGGACAGGGAACTGCTTGAAAGAGTCCAGCGCAGAGCCACTAAGATGATTAAGGGAGTGGAACATCTCCCTTATGAGGAAAGGCTGAGGGAGCTGGGTCTCTTTAGTTTGGAGAAAAGGAGACTGAGGGGTGACCTCATCAATGTTTTCAAATATGTAAGGGGTGAGTGTCAGGGAGATGGAGTTAAGCTTTTCTCAGTGGTGACCAGCGATAGGACAAGGGGTAATGGGTACAAATTGGAGCATAGGAGGTTCAAATTGAATATTCGAAAAAATTTTTTTACTGTAAGGGTGACAGAGCCCTGGAACAGGCTGCCCAGGGGGGTTGTGGAGTCTCCTTCACTGGAGACATTCAAAACCCACCTGGACACGTTCCTGTGTGATGTGCTCTAGGTGGCCCTGCTCTGGCAGGGGGGGTTGGACTAGATGATCTTTCAAGGTCCCTTCCAACCCCTAGGATTCTATGATTCTATGATTCTATGAAAAGGTGGTGGTGGTTTGTTAGGCCAGGCCCATCTGGGAGAACATCAGGTTTCTGTGGAATCTGATTCCTTTTGACCTCTAAATAATGAATAATTGAGACAAATCTGGATTCTTCGGGCCTTTAGCAGTTACACATTAGCATATGTGGAGCAGTTGTTAATCAGTAGATGAGGTGTCTGGCTGTTTATAAGCTCAGTCACGAGACCTAAAATGAAGAAAACGCGTAAGTGCTCAGGAGGAACGCGCACACATCCTAACACTTGGGAGTTTGCTGCTTCCCATTTGTCATGTCATCTTTAGTCATGGCTCTGTGTCAGATGTGGCACTTTTAATCTCAATAACGTGACATTCCGCATCTGTTTTCCATGGGAGTGACAAGAAAAGGAGCAAGGTAGCAGATCAGTGAGCGCTCACACGAGCACATGAAGCGGAGCTGCACGGGTCGAGCCAGACTCTGCTGATCCCAGATGTTCTCCTTCCTCTTTCCACTGACACAGTTTAGAGCAGCTGTGACAGGCATGTGACCCCCTCTCCATCACGACAACCACCAGCAGCAGAAAGCAGGTCAGGATGTAGCATGCAGCCATGCTCCATTGTCCCTGCAAGAGCTTCATTGCCTTCTTTTAAGAAGCAGCTGCCGATTAGCTGCTCAGCAGTTGCCACAATGTCTCTTACACCCTGCTTGATTTACTTTGTCTGTCTCTCCAATTTTCATTCTGGTAGATTGTTTCATCTATTAACTTGCATTCAGCCCCAAAGCTCACCTCATTCCTTTAATTTTTGCTTCAGCACAATAAACAGGCAAGGGGTTGTGGGAAAAGCAAGTGATAAGAGGGAGGGGAGGAGGGCTCAGAATGAAGCAGTAACTAATATTCTGATCAGCAGAAACATTTGTGGTTTTTTACGTGGACGTATGTAAATACAAAAACTGGTCTTGTTGTTTGGATAACTTTTAAAACACTCTGGACTTCTTAGAAATTACTCAACTTGACTGACCTGGAGACAAATGTGACATTGCCGTAGAGACTCTTGTTGAACTTTTGCTAGTCATTCTATGAGAATCAATCACATTTACAACTTTACTCTAAATAACCAGCTTTGAGACTAACCATGTGGCAGCAGATGAGTTTTGAACTGCGGTTGCGTAAGCTGAAGTTGTTTGTTTTAGAGAAAACTGGATTCTTGTGGGGCCACATGCCCTTAGGATGTTGAATATTGTACTGTTCAGTTCACTCCCAATAATATTACATACAGACTAGCAACCAGGGTGGTTTCCTTTCTCCCAAGATACAGAATTCTGCTTTTGTGTATCAGCTGAGTCCAGAGTTCTGGGATTAATATTCCCTAAAAATACCTAGAAAGTAATTTTGAAATCCACACGTATCTACCAAATGATATATTATGAAGCTGTGAAAAAACTAAAATCCCCCAAGATGTTAGGAAAGTAATGAAGAAATACAGACTTTTTTACTGAGATGTCACCTTCCCTGGAAATAGCTTATCCTCAAGATAGAGATTTCAGTCTTGAAGATGGGGGTTTAGGAGAGGTAGGTTGCTTCTTTTTAACTGCAGTGACATTTTTCAAAAGCATTTTTTTACTCCCAGCTGCTACTATTGAATCCAGCTTCAGAAAAGACAAACCAGACGACAAAAACAAAAATCCCAGGGGCCTCCTCTGGCTTCTGTTAATTGTCTGCAGGAGATTTGATTTCAATAGCACGACTGGATCTAGGTTTGGTTTCCAGCTGCTTGTTCAATGCCAGCTTTCCTTGGAGCTTCTCTCCAGCAAGCAGGGCACATCAGTGTGTCAGCAAGTGAGTCTGGAGGTCTGATGCCCCCAGAGCTGTGGGACAGTACCAACAAACATCACTACTGCAGCCCCAGACCTCCAGACATGCTTGCAGGGGGATCCATGTCAAATACTGCTCGGTTCCTTGGTAATAACCTTCAAGCAAGCAGGTAGGAATTTCTCTGGAGATTGGCCCCTAAGAGTCCTTCCTGCCTCCCACAATATCTGGGTCTTTGACCTGGAAAGGAGATTGTAGGAATAATTTTTTTTTACCTTCTGGTATGCTTCTACAGCATCAAGGCTGTTTCTACACTTCAGAATGTTGGTTTGCCCTTATGACAGAAATCTATGATTTACCTAGCTAAACCCTCTCAGCATTGCCTTTGCACCACTGTTGTCCAGAAAACACTCATATGAGCCTCACTGAGGGAAGAATGAAGCCACTTGCTTCTAGGGAAACAGTGAATTAGAACTTCACAGAAGAAATTCACCTGTACACTGAATTCATAACACTGCTATCACTCACATGTGGAACACCTTGAAAATAATGAGCAAATATAACTCAGTAGAAGCTTTGCAGCATCTCTCAAGCACGTAAGTATTCTAATAGTCTTGTGCAAAAAGGCCCAGAAGCATTTGGAGCTTATTTTGGGCTAATTGTTTTTGCAGTTCCTGTTCCTAGAGTGAGAGTTTGGGCTAGTTTCCCATCCCAAGCTCTGTGCTCTTCCTTGTGCCCTTTGTCTGTGCTCCAGTGCAGGAGGATTTGACTTCTCTAAATGGTTGCACAACTCTTTCATTAGCAGGTCTAGCAGTGGACTCAGTTATGTCATTTACCCCCTACTTTCACCACTCAAGGCTTGAGTACATCCCTCATTAGAGGGTTAATTGCATCTTTTTTAGGGTTCCTGTCCAGCGGCAGCCATTCTCTTTGCCTGTCTCCACTGTGGCAAGCCCTCTGTCGTGGTGTAGGTTGGTGTGTGTGAGCTGATCAGCACTCACTGTGGTAGATCACTGCTCACAGCCAAATTTGGGGCAGATAGGAAGGCTCTTTCATAGTAAAACCCCAAATCTTCAAGAGAATTATAAATCGGCTGACAGGAAATTTTTATGGACTCTAATGACCTGACCTGATGCTGCTGCTTTATGTCACCACCACCGCATTAGCGGAGATCCAGGCCACACTAAAACCCACATTTTGTCAGTCCTCTGAGGCTGCAGCACAGGGGTTTCTTGCTCCAGGGTGGTGGAACTCACGCTGTACTTCCTCCTGCAGGCCAGTGAGAAGCAGGTTCACTTCATCGTGTCACGGCAGACCAGGCAGCAGACCCCTGACATCTTGCAGGAGACGGGCTGGAGTTACGGCAGTGGCAGCCAGCAGCCTTGTCCCTCTGAGAGGAACAACCCTGTCAAGGTGAGGGCACAAATACCTCTGTGGTTTCTCTGCTGTCTGGGGGACAGGGGACTGAGAGAGCAGCGAGCATTTTGCTGTCTTGGGCTGTTCTCTCTGGTTTCTGTCACCAGCAGAATGTCTTATTTTGCAATGGGAATGTAAAAGCTGTGCTGCTTGTTACTCATCCACTGCTCCTGCCCAGACTCTGTCTGGGGTGGGAAGGAGAAGGTGAAGGGCAGTGGTGCTGGGGTGAACACAGCATCCTGGCCATGGGCAGGGATCTGGCCAGTGGATTGTGATGATTATTCAGTGTTTTTACGTGTGAAAAATACGCTAGTGTCTATTTATCTATTTTTAGATTTCCTTTTCCAGAAAATCACCATCACAGCCCTTGCTAGGTGAGTCCTGGATTGGCAGGAGTTAAACCAGAGAGCAGAGTCAGTGCTTGGCAGCCACTACCCAGTAGCAAATAATGTCCAACTCATCGTGCATCTGCAAGGCATTATTTCTTACTGAGGTAATGATTTCCTTAGGCAGATATGTGTAGGACAGCAATCAGCTTGTGTTGCTACTGTACAATTTCTAATGAAGCTCCAGGCACCTGCTCTCTCTACCACATTGATCTGATTAATTGGCACCACACAGAATTACTTGGGAACATGACTTTTCTTCCCTGAACTGCCCTAGATCCACATTTTCTCCTCCCATCCTGAGAGGTGTTAGATGGCAGTTCTTGGTAAATCCAACATTACTGTGTGTAGCTGTGAGATTGAAGGGCCAATTCTGAGCTTGCAACAGTCCTTTTAAAGACCACTGAGTCATCATTTCTTGGAAGGCTCACAGCTTTTGGGAGGATTTCCAGTTTACCACAAAAGATAGGAGCTATATAAATGCATGAGTAGGAAGGCTGCAGTGGGCTTCTGCCCAGTGCTACCATTTGGGCACTTTCTAGGGAAGATCACAGACAAAAAAAAAAAAAAAAAAAAAAAAAAAAAAAAAAAAAAAAATTTGAAGCTGTTCCTAAATCCCTCTAGCTTTGTGTGTGTGTGCAGTGGAGGGCTTATATCAGAAATGGATCAGCCAGTGGACATGATAAGCACCAGGCACTGTGGGCTTTTGGTTTGGTGCAATGATTACTGGAGAGTTATTTGCCCTCTTATAGGGTCTGAGTGCACCAGTTTGAATTTCTCCTGCTTTTTTTGTTGAAAGTTTAACTGACCACCATTTGCAGTTCAGGATCTTTAAACACTAGTCTTCGGCAGATTTAAAATGATTCAAAACCATGACAATGCTTGTTGGTTGGATTTTGCTGTCAAGGAAGTTTCCACCATGTGGGTGGTTTGATGAGTCTGCTACCTGCTGCCATCAGCAAGATTGCTTCGGTGTGTGTGATTGATAGAGAGATTTCTAGCTGACTTAAATTCTGAATAACGTTAAGGTATTTTTTAAGGTGTTTTTGTCCCTGAGCTTACCGTAGGAGGTGGTTTTAACAGGTCAGGAATGCTCTCTTTGAGGGAAGCAGTTCTCCTTGTAGAGCATGTATGTAAACGTGGGGTGAAATCTGCTCTCAAGCCTTGGCTGTGTTCATCCCACCAAAAATAAACTGTAACTTCCAGCAGCTGTCTCACTTGTTTGATGGCTCAGGAACCACTTTTGGCCAAGCTGTTGCCCTCACGACAGCCTGAATCCATCTGGAAAACACAAGAAGGCACCTCACTTTCAGGCCAATGCCAATGGCAACCAGCCATGCAGCCAACAAGGTGCTGGAGGAAGAAGAGGAGGGGCTGCAGTGACCAAGTCCTCCTCTGGCAGCAGTGATGCTGGGTGCATGCTGTGCCTGGTCCTGCACAGGCTCTCGCTGAGCTGTTCTGCTGTATACAGAGAGAGGGGAGGCCCAGCCCCAACTGCTCTGACTGCTGCCTGGATTCAGAAAAGAAGATGTCAGAAACACTTTCTTGTGCAGCCGAGGTTGTTAAGCTGGGCTGTAACCCATCAACGGGCCAGATTTGATTTCTTTGAAGTCATTGGGAGCTTTGCCATTAATTAAGTAGCACTTGTTTTTAATTGAAACTGTTTTCTTCCTCATTTCTAACAAATTGTCTAGCACTTAAAACAGATCTGTCTGCCTGTTGCTTGAGCAGGCAATGTCTTCCCACTGTAGAAGCAGGTTAGCCTTCAGGTGAAGTACATTTTCCAAACAAACACAGCCATGTCTTTTGTCTTTTGCCTGCAAGACACGTGTCATGGCTTTGATGTTGTGATAATCTGCTGTAAATATTTATTTTTCAGTAAATATACAGATGAGAAAAAAATTCAAAAGAGGAGGAGATGAACTGTTATGTTTTTCTTCTCCTGACCCCTGAGGTCAATTCAAAATGACAAAAAGGGGCAATTGTTTAAAAGAGAATGCAGTGAAATGCAGTCACTGATAAACATTGCCTTTAACTGGTTTACTCATTATCAGTTGCACCTCCAAGCAAGTTCCACGTGTGTTTACTAAGAAAGGCTTTACTTTCCTTTCATCACTGCCTTTGTCTGGGATGAATCACCCCAATTCCTTCTGCAGCCATGTAAAAGAGGACATGTGGAAGAGTAGCTTCAAAGGAAAACTGCTCCTACATGGCTGAGCATACAAGTACCAATACTTTTATTACTTTTCTCTGAAACACAACTGGACAATTTGTCACCAATGACTGCTTTGAAATCTGCTCCTCTCGGTGCTGATTCCTCAAAAATAGAGCATTAGCCATTTTAGCATGCAAAAATCCTGTCTGAGACATGGTGGACACTGCATACCTGAGTATGCAGCTCTGAGTAGTTGGAGCTGCAAGTCTAATTCCAACTTCATGTTATCTTACAAGATTTCAGACTGCATTTTCCTAAAAATTAGTAGTGCCCATGCTTCAGGTCGATGGAAAGCCATTCTTTTCCAAGGGGAAAAGGTTGGAGTTTTTTATACAAACATGAATGAAGCATTTAGTCTGCACAAAGATACAATTACTGTTTAAAACACACCTTAAAGACAAAAGTGAAAGGTTAAAATTATTTGGACTAGAACATTTATATTTTTAAAGAAGAGAATATAATATAACCAGAAATTTTTAGATTCATTTGCAAACCATTAGCCAAATTTCTCTGGCACAGTGCCTGCGTTCTGTATGGATCACGTGGAATATGTCCAAACAACTCTATCAGCTTGGGGTTTTGTCCCAGTGACTGAGAGAAGACCTCCTTCACTAAGCTCCTTTTCTTTGTGTTCCTGGAGCCCCATGGCTGCCACCATTGTTCCATTCAGGCATCTAGAGATCCTTTCCCAAGCTACTAAAAGGTCTGGGTTTGGTTATCAATGTCACATCACAGAAAGCCTGGCATGGAATTATTTCTACCAAACATACTTTTAAAAAACCCCACAAAATACAGATCCATCCTGCCCTGCTCCCATAAAACCTTCTTGCCACTGTCTCACGTCATCCACCATTGTCACTACAGGAGCAGCTATGGACTCCCCTGCTCCAGTTTCAGTGCTGCTGGCCCAGAAATCAAAGTTAAATGTCTTTGTGGGATCACGGATATCTGAGATATTAATCTGGTTTTAAATCAGTTTTATAGATTATTTTTTGAATATTATAAATGTGAGGTCACACTAGTGAATAAGAAGGTTGTTGGGTTTTTTTTTTAATATACATTTGAAATGCATTTAGCAGCATGGTATTTACTTCTGGGACTGGAATGGGTGGTGGTGTTCCTGTAAGAGGAGGTGGGATCTTCAGGAGTTGATGCCAGGAGCAGAGCTTATGAAATACTTCAGGAAATCAAAGCAATTAGCATTCAAATCCAGGTTTTCTGGTGAAGCATCCTTGTCTCTCAAACTCTTCTGTAAGAGCTGGATGCATTATAAATGTGACATTTGGTTATTTGGTTCACTTGAGGTTTTTTGAGCCTGTGTTTCTTCTCCATCCTGAGGCCACTTGTGAGTTTGTTTCACACTCATCCGTGCACAGCCAGTGGTGTGTATGCAACTTTTCCTCTTCTAAAGAGGAGTAAAGGAATGCCTGTCCTCAGGCAGTAGAGGAATCTGTCCCAAAGTGACCCTTTAAGAACAAGCACTAGGAAGAGCACTGTTGAGCCAATGGCTCTTCACCCTGTTAGTGTCCTTCTTTTTTCCTGAGGAGAAACAGAAATCTGGAAGAGAAAATGAGGTGTCTCTCTTTGAATCTGTCCCCAAGGATTTTATTCCTTTGACTGAGGTGGACCATTTCTCATCATGCAGATGATGGTCAGACAGCAAGCAGCAAGAATTGTGACCTGATAGTCAAAGATATGATGACCACTAGTGATATTAATATCAAGAACATTTAAAAAAAAAAATCAGATTCCTTATTTACATTCCTAAGACTTGCTTCTAGTAGTCTCAACATTAAAACACTTCAGATTTTGGTGGGAACAGTGCTTGACCTCAACTATGAAAGCACAGAGTATCTTGGTGGTAGCTCTGAGTCCTCATATTCTGAAGCCCTGGAGAGTCCAGAGCCCTGGTCAGGCCTGGCAGGTGGTTATCCAGAGCTTTGGTGTTCCCTCAACAAATATTCGTTTCAGTAGAAAATGCCAAAGCTGTCAGGGAGGTCTCCATGCTCACTGTGTTTGTTATTGCTGTTTTCTCCATCACAGAGCACCCTTCATGCTGTCACCTGTCACGAGAAGGTGGTGTCTGTCTGGAAAGATCACACGGAGTCACTGGGAATGACTGTAGCAGGGGGAGCATCTAACAGAGAATGGGATTTGCCTATCTATGTGATAAGTGTTGAGCCTGGAGGAGTTATCAGCAGAGACAGCAGGATAAAAACAGGTAAAATGAGTGGATTTTGAAACCTTTCTTTAATCCGAAGGTCACCTTTGAAAATCAGGTAGTGAAAGACCATCACACATATTCAGCCATCCCATAGATTTTGGGATGTGTCAGATTAGAGGCTCTCAAGTCAGCTACAAGAAAAGGTATAAAAGGCAGCAGTAACTCCCTCTGTGAAGTGTGATATAGACATATTATAGTAGAAAAAAGATAAATAGGTTTTAAGGAAAATGAGCTTGCCCCACCATCTCCTATTACTAAAATTTGCATTGTGCAACCTTCATGGATTTTGTAATGTTAACTTTTGTGCTTGTTTGTCATATATTCGTGGATCTGAAAAAAACATAAAGGAGTGGGGTTCCTGTCATATATGAAGCAATGTCAGTGCCTTGTGGTTCAATATCATCTCTGGAAACACTGGCTTCATAACTTAATCTGGCTCATGATGTAAGAGGGATAAAATTAATAGCATCTCCCCCTCTGCATGAATAAGACTTTAGAGTAAGATGAATAACATATTTTATCAGTGGGTTTTGAGGTAATAGGTAGGCAGTAGAGGAATGGTGAAATTCTCAGATTTCAGGATGTTCCATCCCCAGGAGCCAAGCACCTTGTTACTATACATTCAGCGACCACACAGCTCCCCATCACTTCACCCCCATCCCCTTGTGCTTCATTCCTTATGCTCAGCTTCAGCCCAGGCACTTCTCAGAAGCTGAAGGGAAATCCTGAGTGTGAGGGAAGTGAAGGCAACCAAAAGCAGAGCTCCACTAGCCTGGGTCACAGCACCCAGCACAAGCACAGATGGGAACCTCCCCTTTGAGAGAGCTATGGCTGCACATCAAAATCCATGTAAGAACATGATAACAGGAGCAAACCAGCAGGTTTCCCCTTTCCTCCTGCTGGGAAGTGACTGCATCTCAGTGGGACACATTTTCAAAAAAATATTCATGATGAGACAGCATGGAAAATTCAGCCTAGTTAATCTGATAAAATTAGAAACAAATGAATATATAATGTTATAACAGCACCATAAGCCTCCAAGGGTTAGAGCAGCCCTTGGGCTGTTGTCTGTCTCATCTGGGCAGACCACCAGAAGAGGTTAATGTTCATGTCATGCTGCTGGGACTGTGGATGAATACAGCCCCCGCCTGGAGGAGCATGCAAGCAAAATGTAGAGGGCACCAAAGGAAGCCCTGAAGTGCTGTGGGGGGTAGTGGAGCACTTGGCTTCATGGCCACTTGCATGACATGATGTCTTCATTGCTCTCCCTGTAGTAATTGAGGTCATCTTCGCATTTTTCTCTGAAGCTGCTGTGCCTATAGTATAAGGCATACAAAAAGATGTTTTGGCTTGTGGCCATTCAAACAGGCATTAACATTAAAATAATAATAATAATAATATGTTACTCCCCAAAGCAAACTTTACAAAGAGCCATCTGGAGCAGCAGGTCCTCAGCTTAGGGAGCACTGGAAGAAAACCCCTTTGAGCTTTCAGATTTCAAGCTGGAAGCTGAGCACTAAAGTTGTTAGCTGGAAGGGGGCTTCAGAGCCCTGGACTAACACCAAGTGCCCCTACCAGATCTTGTTGGTACAGCAGGACCCCAGCTGTGCTGTTTGGCTCCTGAGGCAGGACGTGACGTGGCCTGGACCTCCATCCATCCTGGCAATGCTCCTTTGTATGGGGATGTAGCCCCTTCCCTCATGCCTGTGGCATGTTTACTACCATATGCTTCACATCCACGTTAAATGAGTGGATTAACAAAAAACCTCATCAGGCAGCAAGTTCCTGGCCGTGGTTTTGACTTGCTTATTTGTGGAGGTAGGGAGGGGGGGGAGACTGGAAACACTTGCAGGGTTTTTTATCATCTGTTTTGTGGGTCTCAGGTGACATTCTCCTGAACGTGAACGGGATCGACCTAACGGGGGTCAGCCGAAGCGAGGCCGTCGCCCTGCTGAAAAACACCAACTCATCAGTGGTGCTCAAAGCCCTGGAGATGAGAGCCTGTGAAGCCCAGGAGGAGCAGGGCCACTTGTCACCCCCCCAGGCCACACAGGAGACCTCTGAGAGAAGCGAGTGGTCACCTTCCTGGATTATGTGGCTGGGGCTGCCGCGGTAAGTCCACAGATTGCATCTTCTTGCTGAAGGGGAGTGGGAGGAAAGATTTGTATTTTCTGGCATTTTTTTCTTTTGGCTTGATTCGTTGCAATGACATCTTAATTAAATCCAGGCTGTGTCACAGACTTGACTCTAAATACCTCCCTTTTGTAAACAGGGATGTGTACATGGAAAAATAGACACGCAGATCCCCTTGCAAGGGAGGAAATGATCCTGGATTGTTCCAGGCTTGAAAACATATCTGGCACTTAGGGAGTGAAAAGAAAAGTTTGCAGGGAATCAGGATCTTGCTGAACCAGGGTCTGGGCTTGACCACCCTGCAGAAAGCTGAGCTCTACCCCTCCTGCAGCTCTGAAACTGCACAGCCCTTCTCCTTAGCCCAATCCAGCTGAATTGTTTGACTTTGCCCAGATGCTGCAAAGTGCGTGCAGTTGGCCTGTATCTCTGAATCACCTCTTTTAACCCCACCCCCGACCGAAAGAAGGAGATTTGTCATCCACAGGAAGCAGCTGTGTTGTCGTTTCAGTATGGCTAATAAAAGCCACCTCGCATGTTGTTCTCTCAAACACTTGGAGTGCAGGCTGTATACCTGCTGCTTCAGTGAAGCATTCAATGTGCTGTGAAGCTGTGAAAATGTGAAGCTAGGATCACACACTTGAGATTTGTGTTCAGTTTCATGGGATGAAGAATTTCATTTACAAGTTACTTTTGCCCATGCTCCTAACCCTGGCAGAAATTCAGAGTGTCTTTCTGTCTCTTATGGGTGGGCATGAAAAGCTGGCCTGCAGAACAGGTGGGCTTTTGTTCTAGGCACAATTTCAGGAGGCCTCTTTACGTCTGAGTCTCACATAGCAGGTTAGATGCTTTCCCTCCTCCTGGTCTGAACTATTTTGAGCTCATTCACCTTGCAACAAGGTCTGCTGTGAGGGCCAGATGTGTTCCAGGGCTTGGTATGAGGCTGTGTAACATGTGCTGTACTGCAAGGGCAGAAGGCAGGCTGTGTGTCTGTCACCCACAGATGAAAGGTTCCTCCTACAGTAAAGAAAACTACCTCCTTATTCCTGTGAAAGAAAAGCAGTAAAAAGAAAAAGCAGTAACTGGATGGCCCAGAACTTGCTACCCCAGGCAATAGTGAACTTTTCTCACTCAGTTTCACTGCAGACAGGCAACCCCAGGGAAGTCCTCACTTCTGCATCTCTGAGCTTGGCCCAGCTATTCACCAACAAGAAGGCTGGAGCACAGCAAACACTTTCAGCAGAGAGGGACCAAGCAGGCTAAAGGCCTTAGGGGTGCACGATCTGCAATGCTGTCTTGCCTCCCACCCCCATCTCTTGCTAGCTGGGCTGCTGCAATTGCACCCTGCCTGTGCCTGGCCTAGCCCCACCTTTGCTGTGTACAAATCCTGAGCTGCCTGATCATCAGTTTCTACCCACAGCTGCCTGAAGTCCCCACGTCCACAGTAAGGTGACAGAGATGAAGGACAGAGCTCCACAGTACTGCAGGATAGCACCCAGGGTTCACATCCGCCAGTTCTGATTTGAAGCCTGGGAAGAAAAGGTGTTTCTTCCCATTTTAAAAGAGGTCTCTAAGCTCAGTCTGTTCCCTCCCTCCCTCCCTCTAAAGGCTGTGTGTGTGGAGCCATTCCTACCCCTTTGGTCGGAAAGAAAACCAGCCCCAGTTTCAGCAGGGCTGAAGACAGGAGCTCATTGTAACTCCATCCCCAGCTGTGACCCCGTGCACAGAGCACAGCGCGGCCCTTTGCTGCCAAGGAAAAGTGTGGGGATTGGTGTGCTGGGCTGGCAGCTGCTCTGAGCAGCAGACTAAGACAGGGACCAACACTGATTAGATGTGACAGTACCAAAGGTGCACTGCATCCTCATTAGTAGCTGGTTGGTTGATTAGGGGCACCAGCATCAGGTTTGGGTTTGCTCAATAGGTCTTACCAGCTCCTTCTGTCTTCCCTGACATGAGTGTGCTTACCCTCTTAGTACTGATTCTCCAGAGCCCCCATCAGATAGCTGGAAGTCCTTCAACAAGTTGTCTCACCAGGATGTGTATCATGTAAACTAACTTCCCTCCTGTCTGACCATTTAAACTTTCCCTATCTGGCTTTCAGTTTGCTTTTGGCAAGGATCACATCCCACTGGATCTCAAGGTACTGCCAGCCATCTCATGCTTTCTAGGATGCTACAGAAAAGTATTCTCTGGTCAAATATACATCTGACAGATCCATCTTGCTAAAAGTGCCTGATGTGCAATTATGGGGCAAGATGGTGAGGATTCATCTACCTTAATTAAAATTGTGATGACATTAGTGAAGCTGTATCATTTACTAGAGGGACTGCTCCAAGGCATATAAGGCTAAGAATTTTTGGTACAGCTGATGGAAAAATAGAAATGTCAATATCACAACTAAACAGAATCATGCAGGGTATTTGGGAAGATGGGCAGGGCACAAAAAACCCACATAAGGGAAAGTGAGCAAACAGAAAAGGTGGTAATGCTGGTAAGCTAGCAACAGCCATGATTTAAAAAAAAAAAAAAAAAATGGCTGGATGGGGGATTCTTTAAAGTCTGTAGAGCAGGGAAAGATGTCTCTCTAAAGAAGCCTTGGCAGTGCAGCCTCAGTATCTGTTAACAGCAAAGGTGGGGAGTGCAGAAGCAGCCTGAGGTGGCAGCTAAGAGCTGGACACTTGGGCTCAAGAAACAGAGAGAGAAGCACCTTTCCTTTCATATTCAAAAAACATGGGAGTTCTGATGAAAATCCTGTGAAGGATGGTCCCATAAAGTGTGCTGGGTTGAGCTAAACACTAGGGGATGTCTACCAACCTCTATCCATTACTTGGAAGTAGAAAACAGGCAAACATCAATAATAGCTACATGGTTAAGTGTGCCTTCCTCACTTCTGAGGCTGGTGAATTGTAAATAATTCTCAGGGCTAGTGCAGAACTTGGCCCTTTCCCAAGGACTCCATGTATGTTATAGTGATGGGCACAGACAGGAGGCACAAATATGGAGTCAGGGAATTACTTGACTTTTCTGGATCAGTTTAGTAGCAGCAGAAATCAGACAGGTTATATCTGACTCCTCTCTCCAAAGCTTCCAAATTATGTTTTGCATAATTTAACATTTGTGGCTCTCACTTAAATGTCAGCCTTTTTCTTGTGAGATCCTAAAATTGGCCTCAGTCACTTTTACATGGTTTGATAGTACACAAACAACTCCTCTGTTCTTTCTGTAGTACAATCCAATATGTGCTGGTTATAAAATAGCCTCACATGTGCATCTGACATCTGTCAAAACTTGGACTGCATGCGAGCAGAGGGGCTGTGGGCTGGGCGTGGGGAGGAAGCAGTGATGCAGGACCTTAAGTATTCCTGCCCCAAGTCTTATTTCAGGGTAGCCAACTTAATTGTTTATTTTTGAGGAACACAGGTCTCTTTCATTGTTGGAGGGAAATGTTTTTTGTGAAGCATGCACAAAGAAAATAATGTGGAGCAGCTGGTGAAAAGTCTTTTCCCCCGCTTCATGACGTTTCTTCTAGTCTTGCTTGTTTTCCTGCTCTCCTTTCTTTGCTCTCCTCACATCTCCTTCCCCCAGCTAGCACTTTAAAATACTTTATAGATTGTCCTGTCATAACATTTACAAACATTAGTACTTCACACGAGTGCTTCTCTTCATCTACAAAGTGAGACGAGAAAGTCAGGAGGTAGCCAGCCTAAGTTGTTCTGCAAACAAGGGGTAGAACTGGATGTAAAACACAGAACTAGGAAACTCCCCCAAATTTACTCCATCCAGGCTGCAGGGCTCTGATGGGAGTAATTTTCAAATAAATATTACTGTACTCCACTGCAAGTCATCTACTGTAGCAAGGCAGGGGGAGGGAGTCATACTTTTCATACCTGTTATTGCTGAAGTCCTCCTGAAGTCAGGCTGGTTTTGATTCCCAGAGCACAAGGCTATTCACTCTTCATGAAAAGCAGCTGGGAATTGTCCATTTCACTGCCTCAAAACAGGCACTTTTAGATTCCTCTTGCATCAGTAACCGATGCTCAATTTTAGTATCTCTTCTGATAGGACACTGTGTCTAGACACTGTTTATCCTCAGGACTTGCAGTTGAGGCAAGTTCACACATAAATTACTCCTTGTTCTCAGCTTTTGGAGTATTTACAGATATTTGCAGAAGATTCTGAGCCACTCTCTTCCAAGGTAGAAGCAGGTTCTCCTTGGACTGGTCACAGTTTAGTGGGTTATGGCAGTTTCATTGTGTTAAACACACACAGGCTGGGGCTTTTGTTGCTGAAGAGAAGTAATCTACTCACACCAAGAACCTTCAGATGACTCAAGTACTTGTTTCATTTTCTCTCTGTGGATCTGTCTTGCTCAGCCTGGGCAGACTTGATGTACTATACTGTTTGGAACAAGCAGTACCCAGGCTGCACATCTCAGCTTTGCTCATCCAGCCTCTCAGCATCCTCTTTGCACATCTGACAGCACTAACAAAGAGCTGATAGATGGTGCACTGCCATGTCTGTATCCTCTGTCCCATGGGATGAAGAAAAGGAAACATCAGCTTAAAGGCATAAACACCACCCAGACACTCCTGTTCTGTCAGGAGCTGATCTCCAGCCATGCCCAGTGTGATGGGTAGGATCCAGCCTGCACCAAGCACCTGCACAGCTCAACGCCCCCAGCAGAAAGGGAGAAAATGAGAGAAATCTCATGGGTCAAAGTAAAGACAGGGAAATCACTCACCTGTTACTGCTGTGGGCAAAGCAGATTAGGCTTGGGGAATTTAACTTAAAACATTGAATTACCAGTTTGGTTACTGGGAAGATAACATAGTTTAGGAAAACTCCTCTCCTCCCCTTTTCCCATAATCAGCTTCACTGCAGAACCTCTCCTCCCACTTTCCTGGTCCCCACTGCCTTGTCCCAGCAGATTACCCCCTGTCCCTTCCATGAGGTGACAGGCAGCACGGGGGGGTGGAGTAAGGACAAAGTAATTACTCTCTGCTGCTCCTTTGCTTCCTAAGTGTTTTCTCTACTCTGACAGAGAGGACAATCCTGACACTAGTCTGCTGTGTCCATTTACCTAAGTTTAGCATACACTTCCACAGCATACACGTATTTGTGCTTTCTGGACTGATAAAGACTGTGGAACTGATAAACTTACAGACTCTACGTGCAATATGCATGTAAACCTTGTTTGTTTCTGCTGCATTTTCTTCTTGTGTTTGTACCTACTCACCTATTTCTTTTCTATGGTGTTAGGATTTAACTGATCACCTGTCAGTATCAGCAATGTCCTCCTTGAGGCAGTGTGCATGGCATCAGAGAGCCCTACCCAAAAAATCAACACTAGGTAATAGCATTAATGTCTGAACCCTGGTATTGTTTGGTCAGGACCTTGATAAGTACCATCAAACATTGAAGGGTTTAAGTGATTTTTCAGACTGAAGAAGTCCACAGATGGTAAAGTAGTAATGCCTGGCTGCTGAGGAAAGAAGGAAATGTCACCTGTTCCTTCCATTAACAGCCAGTGAATTCTTGTGCAAATATTCTATACCTACCATCCTGGCAGCAGGTGAATATTTGTAGGTCCTGGGGGACTAATCTTGTATTCCTATAAAATTCTGCTGTGAAACACAGCAAAATAATTGTTTGCCAAATAAAATTTTAAAAAAGCTGGAGATATTGGTCTTTAATATAAAGTTATTGAATCTTCTACGGAAGTGCAGGCTGTTTCTTAGAAACCTAAGGAGTCTCTGAGCAGACCTTGTACCAGTTGCTTGTGGTAGAGCAGCCTGTAATTTCAGATTTGGAGTAGGAAAAGGATTTTCAGGCTCTCCAGTCATTCCTGGGTACGCCGCTAATGATGAGTGGGTGCACTACAAAGGAGAGGCATTTCTGTTGCTCTCTAATTTAATTCATGGGTCTTGTCCTGCTTAGTTTAAAAAAACCAAACCAACCAACCAAAGCAGTTATTTACATCAACTGACAGAGAATAGGCAAAGTTTAGAGAGTCACATACAGCCTTATTACTCTTGCTTTCTCCTGTTCCTTGTTTCAGCCAAGCTTTGGCTCAGCATGACTTACAACTATCACTAAAAACATTCTTAGCAGAAATCTTGTGTTACTCATTATAGTGAGGAAAAGCTGTTTTCCTGACAGCAGTGTCAGTACTCCAAAGCACTGACTGACATGGATAGGCTTCTCCTGCCTCCTCTGCTGTGACTTTTCACCTGACTTGACATGAAAAGCACAAAATCCCATCTTCCTGGTACCCTTTGTGCCATCTCTGTGATTTTTTCTGATTTAGCTCATATAATTGGCCTTGAAATTTTTTACCTTTGACATTCACCACCGTAATAACTGCCTAACCACTTCTGACACAGATAATCACATCCAGGCTCTTACCTGGAAGATAAAACAAGTCCCAGGACTGTACAAGGTAAGTGAAATAGTTTCTAGAATGAATCCCTATTTAACAACTGATTTAATATTTTAACCCCATGATTACTTAGTGATTTTACTGTCAGGATAACTGGCTGAGGACAGCAGAGCTACAAAACCAGAAGAGAAGTATAGGTGCCTAATACAGTGGAACTTTGGTGCTGTTTTGTGCCTTAAAAAATACTATAGGGGTGTATGAAATGGGAGATTCATTAGAATCTAAGGTTAATCACAAGACATTTAATTAGCCTGGTTTGTTTCAGGTATTTGTACAGCTGCAAAGAAATCGTATTACGAAGAAACACATCTGGAAGTCTTGGCTTCAGCATTGTAGGAGGTTATGAAGAACATACTGGGAACAAGCCATTCTTCATCAAATCCATTGTTGGGGGAACACCAGCATATAATGATGGCAGAATTAGGTAATGATAACTATCTAATGAAAAGTAGCATATAATGATGTCTTTAATTTAGTTCATTTGTGTTTTGCTTCTTTTTTTTTTTGAACAAGTTTTCTTAAAGACAGTGTAGAGGGGGGAAAAGGACTCAGTGATACAGAACTATGACAAACCTGGAAACAGGACCAAAGCATCCTGAACTTTAATAGATTTGTCTTCATTGTAGAATGTTTTCAACTGTCTAGCAATCATTAGTATATGAGTAAGTATGAAGGTCAGTTTGATCTCTGGGGTAGTACAGAGACACCCACATCCCCAGCTCAAAATAATCCCCAACCAAAAACCTTTCCTGCAAACACCAACAGAACTTAAGAGGAAAGGCAGAATTACAGAACAAACTTCAACTTCAAACAAAAAAATAAAAAGCCTCCAGACATAGTTTGTTCAGAACACGGATCATTCCCACTTGAAAAAAAAAATCTGTAACCTATTTTCTTTCAAATATCTGTAATTAATTATCAAGTTTCAAGAAAAAAGTACTTTTACCTGCTTTATTACCTTATTCATGAAGATTAGTTAGCCAGAGAAGGAACAGTAATACTGACTTCTTCCTACCAGTTAAGAAGATGCTTTGGCATTTGCAAACATGTAAGATGTCACCTTGTCTAATTGTTCTCTCCTATTTGCCTTTGGTTTTTCAGATGTGGTGACATCCTCCTGGCTGTCAATGGCAGGAACACATCAGGGATGATGCATGCCTGCTTGGCAAGGATGCTCAAAGAACTGAAAGGAAAAATTACTCTCACAATCGTCTCCTGGCCTGGCACTCTTTTATAAAACAAGTCTTCATGGAGAGTATGACAAGTAATTTAACACAGCAGAAAAGGAACACCAGACTTTGCTTTTTGGGGAGAAGGTCAAATATGTGTTTAAAAAGAAAAGGCTTGTGAAACTGCAGCCTGCATGACAAGAAAAGTCAAGTTTCGCCAAAGCAGGGATGCCAGTCAGAAAAATCACTCGAGTGAAGTCTTTCCTTCCCCTTGTTCTTAAGGTTTTTTTGTTGGTTTTATAAATATATGTATATTTAATGCATTATAGTACCAATGAAATTTAAGGAGTGGCAGCTCCCGCTCACCCATTTTATTTTGATTTACAAAAACAAATCCTCAAATAACTCATGGAAAAATTTCTTACAGTTTTTCCAGTTGCAACAATCAGGTGAAGGTTTTTATCCAACATGTTAATAGCACTTTGATTATGTGTACCTTTTCATGGTCAGCATGAAGCTGGTATTTTCAAGACTTTCAAGTACTGTTTGTTAGTGTGTAAAACTGTGAATTTAATTTCTACAAGAATTAAAATAACTGTAACTGTGTACTTGTACAGACATTATTTTAATCCAAAATGCTATAACCTTGTTTCCCTTGTATGTTTTGATTAATACTATTAAATGTAGGATTTTTTTATATAGACATATTGTTTTTAAGGAAGTACACTGCACCCTGTTAATACCATCAAGGAAGTCACCCTGACAGGGCAGTACAATTTTTGCAGGACTGCCACGCCAATTGCACTGGTACTGCTCTGGATGGAGTAAATCTGAAAGTGATGACAGTCTTATATTTTTCTTAAAATAGGCCTTTGCCTTTCTCTGCAAATAACCCCTGTTCCAAATCTTACTTTTTTCCTCACAAGCCAGTGCTGGGAAGAGGATATGTTTGTTAATCTTCATCACATTAAGGACAGCTGTTACCCTAGAACAAAGAATAAAATGAACTTTCTCTTAAGCCACTGAAAAGCAGCAGGGATGATTATCCAGCTTAATTCACTCTGCTCTGTGTGGGTGCTTAATTGCCAAGTGCATGATCACCACACTTAGTGTTCCATCAGACTAAAAACGATCAGCACTTTTCCCTGTTTCCCTGTTTTATTTTCATTTCACCTTCGTACAAGGTTCTTGAAGAGCTTGCAGCTCCTAAGTGGACTAAAGAATGACCTTTTCACATATAAACTCTAAAAGCTACACTAAACCCACACTGTTCCAGATGCTGGTATATAATAAAGTGAATGTGCACTATTTCTCAAGTCAGTAAAAGAATGACCTTCCCAGCAGCTTATGAAAAAAGGAGGTAATTTAATGGAAAGAATTTAAGCCCTATGTATATTGTAAGAGCATAGCCCTCTAACTGTAAGATGTTTTCTCACTGTTTCTTAAAAGACAAAAAGTCAGTTCAGGAATTTTAACATGAAAAATTCATTCTTTTATTTTCAAAAAAAACAAAGTAACCTTTGATTTCAAACTAACAGAACAAGATTAAGAGAAAATTATTTTAATACCCAGAAAAATAACAAGATTTATAGTAATCTATTTCTGGCACTAATATATATGCAAGTAGGCAAAAATCACACAAGCCTATTCTGCAGGGGCAGCTTCAGTGTTTTCCTGTTCAGGAGCTGGTTCACCACTGGCTTCTTTTCCTTCTTTGCTTCTTTTGGATTTTTTATGTTTGTGCCTTCTGTGGCTGTCCCCTTCTTCACTGTCATGACGGCGTCGGCTGTTACTAAATAGAGAAAAAGATACCTCAAATAACTGCATGACATCTGATGTTCCATTTAATCACTGAGTACCAAAACACTGGCCTTTACATGTGTATTGGAAAACTGACACCTGCTCCTGTTCCAAACAATCCTGTACTCCTAGTTGGGAAATTGGAATGACTTTTCACACTTGTAACCCTTACTCTATTAGCAATACTTTTGATAATGGCATCACTTAATGGTTTAACATTCTTATTAACCCCTTCCCTGGACTTAAAACTTATTTCTAATTTTAAAATAATCAAGTTGAACCATTTTTATCAAGTGACCATGATAATTATTTTACTTACTAAGAATCACTATTGAGTTCTTACACTAATGCTGCTGCATGTCAGCTTCACTCCACCTCTTTTTTGACTCACCATTTTTACCCTTCATTTCACAAATTCCTAATTTATGTTCACAAGCAAAGACTGTCTCATACATAATTCAGTATGAAGTTACCCAGGGCCAAAATTTTTTTGTGTCTGTTTGCATTTTATACAGCAGACTTGTTCCAAGTAGTACATCTAAGTGTTTACAGTCTTTCCACAAAACTCCAGTTTGTTTGGGGTTCTTTTAGAAGTTTATTTTTTTAAACTGGTCAAGTCTTTCATATCCTATTAAAAAAATAAAAATCAAACCTTCGAGATGACTTGTGTCTAGTCTCTTCTTTCTCTCTGTGTCTCCTATCTCTGTGTCTGTCTTCTTTCTCTCTACTTGTTCTGTGGCGGTCATAGCCTCTTTCTGCATAGTCTCTGTATCTGTATCGTTCTTCATCACTGATTAAAAAAGAAAATATTTTCAGGCAAGTAAAAAGATAGATTCTCACACACTCTAGAAGATAAACTACAGAAATATCTTAATGTCCCTTCAGGGTTTCTAAATGAGATCCACCATGTATGCTAAAAGGACATTAAAACTCTCCACCTGCTGGGGATTGATGCAGTTTTGAAAGGAGATTGCTCAGTAAAAGTGGAAAGAACAAAGAATACAGCAATGCCACCTGAAATTGATATCAGAGTTATCAAGGAGTTAAGTTAAACCTGTATCTAGGCATGAACGAAGTACAATTCTATGTAAACTTCAGTAATGTTTCCAGATCAGTGTGTGTAACCGTCAACACTTAGCAGCACACTTTTTGATTATTACACCATTTGAGTAAATTAAATGAAATTTCAGTATTTGGTCTATTTCCTCGTATCAGCTTCAAGAAAGGAAAAGCTAGGTGCAAAGAGACTGACAGTAAAATATACTCAAGATTTTGTTTCTTTTAAAATGGATTTCTCTCTAGGGTCAATTCTGTCTCTACTTGCACTCCTCTCCTGGATTACCATGAATGCAGCCCTGCCACAATGCTGGTATATTATTATTCAAGAATGTAAAGGCTTTACTTAAAAACATATTTTGATATTTTGACTTGATGAAAACAACAGTTCTAAAAGTTTAATGAAATTTACAAACCACAGTTAGTGAACACCACTCAAATGCTCCATTAGCATAGCTTAATTCCTTAAATGCTACATTTTTGAAGGTTTGCAGGGACAGGAAAAAGTAGAAACAATTCAGCTGTAGTTTACTGCCAATATCCAATATTACTTCCCAGAACTAACATTTTCATGATGAGTATCTAATTAAAAATTTAAAATCTGAATATCTAACACTGCCTTCTGATGAGCTATCTGAGAAACCAGAGAGCTACTTGCAGACCTAATGGTTTGCTTTCAAAGCTGAGCTCCAAAACCTTTAATGTTAACCCATAGCCTGTATTTGATCTGTTAGACAACTATTTTAAAGAACACTAGAAAAGGTTAAAAATGTTACTGATGCTCCTTTGCAAACCTTATTTTGCTAAACTAATAAGGAACCATGACAGCTTGTATGTGTGTCTGAAAATAATGAACCTCTCTGTAAGTAAAGCAAAAAAATCAGTTTGCCAAGTCCAGTATGTTGGGACCATTCAGGAACAGGAAGAAATTCCTTGTACCCAATATTACACCAGTGATCTACACATTTTCTATCATCTGGGCTTACATTACAGTTGTTAAAGCCCTCCAGGCATGGCCTTGACAGCACTACTGTGGAAGAGGACCTGTACCCTCCTAGCAAAGAAGTCTCAAATCACACCAACCCATTAAATCTTTGTTCTTTATACCTTTGATTACTTTTTCAAAACAGGCTAAGAACTATTAACTTCACAAAACAGGAGATCTCACTCTAGTAGACAAGTCTGACTTCTGATATATGTATTCAAAAACTGTCCCATGTATTAAAATACCCTTTAACAAAGAATCACAGGACTGAGGATTCACACACACACCCAAATATCTAACTGGAATTTCCCTTGTGGTGGCTTTTAACTATTGCCTCTTGTCCTTTCTCTGTGCAGCCTGCAAAAGATCCTGGCTTTATTTTCTCTATAACCATCCCTTAGGTAGTTGAAAGTAGCCTCTAAGAGCCCTCCTCATCCTTCTCTTACCAAGGTAAACAATAAACTCCATCCCCTTAGCCCTACTACCTTGTCTGACCTTCACTGGACTCTCCAGTCCCTCCACATCTTCTTTTCCACATGAGAGGTTCTAAAACTGGGCACAGCTCTTTGCATGTTGTATGAAGTGCCAAAGAAGAGGGGAATAATGGCACTCTTCACTGCAGGCTACACTCTGAATACAGGTCAATGAGGTTTTGACCTTTATCACACACTGAGTGCTGAGTCCTGTTCAATTTGTTGTCAACCAGGACACCAACTCCTTTCCTGTAAAGCTGTTTTCTAGCCAGACAGAACCTCATCTACTCAGCTCTATGGGATTACAGAGCACCAGGACCTCAGAAATACAGTTGCTGGGTTTTGCTTTTGTTTTTTGGATTGCTAGAGAAGAAGCACAAGACTGTATCAATCAAATTCCAAAGCTTACATTTTTAGTGATAACTAATCACTTTAAATTAGAAAAAACAAACAAAAAACCCACAACCAAACAAAAATAGTCTTTGCAGAAGGGACAACAGTCCAAAAAGAATGGCAGCTGATTAAGGGGGCAGAGTGAGATTTGTTGTAAAAGTGTACAATTTCATATCTGAGGATAGCAGGATAAAGATAGAACAGAATATACAGACAGCTGAAGGTTAATTTTTCATTTACATTTTGGTTATATTAATAGAATGAAAACAATTATTTATTTTCTTACAATTTTAAGAAATACTATGGCACAAACACAGGCTATTTATCTGGAAAAGATCTGCTAAAAACATTGAAAGCAGCAAAAAACCACAGAATACTCCAAATCCCATCACAGTGTTGCTTGAACAAAGTTTAATTTTATTTAAATTCCCTTTGTTTAAGGCATCTATGCAGTCTCTAAAGTAATTCACATTCTCTTCCTGGTTTCATTTCATTTTCTTAAGTGCATATAAAGTGGAAATAAACCTCCTTAAGTGTTATGATGTCTGCATGTTCTGCCTTAAGCCTCTCCCACCTTCTCTGTGACTCCCAAACCAACTTACGCTAGTTAAGGGCCTCCCGTTATTTTTACACAGCCATGTGGCAACAGCTTTGCTACAGATGGTGGATAATTTAGTCACATTAAAAAGTGGAGGCCTGCTCTTCCCCCCTCCTTTACAGATAACTCTGGCAGCAGCACAGAGATTTCTCCAGGCCTGGAAGCTATTAAGGTTCATTTCAAGCACCCCTGAATGACCAGGCTTCTTTCTGGCCTTCAATCAATCTGTCTGAGAAACAGATGTTTAGATGGGTCTGGAGTTCTCAGAAACTGACCCTGGAACACAGCATATGTGCATGGGAGAGGACATCACCACAGCAGTGTACATGGAAAACCTTGCACCCAGTTTGGGTCTTCAGCTAACAATCATCATGTAAAAAATGTCACCTCTCAACTGAAGTAATGTTGACTCTAAGTGCTCTCACTCCCCACAGCACAAAACCACTGTTAAAACAACTTCCCTAAGAGCAAACATAAATATTCTGCAAAGATTGAAATTTAAGAAAAAAAAAAATGAACTGAGGAAAGTGTCAGGATGCTTACCCCAAAATACTTAGCAAATGGCTAGCCAATAACCCTCTGCTCTAGGGAGTCATTGCAAGCTCAACATTCAGTGCTTTGTGCTTTCTACTTGGGCTCAAGAACTACACAACAGTTGGAGCTTTTTCTGTTGTGTTTTTTTTTAAAGCCATTAGAGAGCTGAAAGCCAAATAAAGCTATCTGCCATTATTTTCATCATCTGCCTGAAAAGAAAGACCTGGAAACACCAGTTTTAGAGAAAACTGGGCAGATAATTATCCAGCCTGTGCTAATGATCAAACTAACCCATCTTAGCAGCTAATAACATCGTTAATTAATGTCAAACCCAGCACCACATTGCTCCTAGCACTGAAATGGCAACTAAGATACATTTGGTACTTCTGTAGGTTATTCTAGAACCACCAATGTCAAAGACAGCTGGGTATCTCACTCCTAACACTGGGTTTAAATCACACCATTAACTTGTAAAGCACTATGTGACCAGTTTGGACATGAACTGTCACTTTTACACTTCTGTTTTACATTTGGAAATTTAATAATTTTTTTTTGCAAGAGAAAAGAGCTGTAGGGGGGGGAGGAAGCCACACCCTCTAGCTCTTCAGAATATACCAGTGAATGTTCTATGTTGAAATACATCATTTAACCCAGACAGAGGGTTTGGAGCAGAGTTACAGCATGCTTGAGACATTTCACTGACCTGTTGAAGACACTTGGGGTTGGACTGTGATCTCGGTCCCTTTCCCTCTCTCTGGTGCGGTCGCGGTCGCGGTCTCGGTCTCGCTCCCGGTCCCGGTCCCGATCCCTATCTCGGGATCTCTCTCTCTCCCGCTCCCTCTCCTTCTCTCTCCTCCCGTAGTAATCCCACTGTTTGCTGGTGTCCATCAGGCTGGACCAGGAAGGAGCAGAACCTGCAAGGTGCGGAAAGGTGACTAAAGAAAAAGATGTGGGTATTAGAAAGAACAACATCAGAGACCAGACAAAAACTGTAACAGAACTCATGCATGAAAACAGAGACATCTGTCAGCCTCCTCCAATAATACTTTTCAACCTTCCCCTTCCACATAAAATTTAATTCTGAGCAAACTCTGCATTTTTTCAATGATGCTAATAAAGGTCTCTGGGACTCGTATAAATACTCGTTACAACGATGTACAGAAAGGGGATGTACACCACAGAGACTGCCTCACTCCTTTTGAAAAAAAAAATTGTGCAAAGATTTGCTGACAGAATTTGATTTTACGTGGTAAAATGGTTTTGTTTAGGGGAATCAACAAAACAAAAACAAGCGAAGAATAAATCTGCCTTTGGAACTCAGTAGCTCTGAACTTGCAGTTCAGAAAAACAAGGAAAAATGATGCATCCAACTTTGTATCTAGATGCTACTATCTTTAGGTTTTGCTTTTTAAAATACTGGTATTTAAAATATAGTGTTATTTACAAAGGTCTCATTCACTAATTTATATTCTATACTGTGCTTGGCCAAACTTTTCTGTCTAGAGATGCAACAGCAGCTTTAGAAATAAATTCCATAAATCCATTCTGGGGAGAAGAAATAACATTTCTACTTTTGCTTTGGTAAGACATTGTTTTGAATGCATACTCAGCACAACCACTACTGCATCCAAAATACAATGGTTTCAGAAAATTAAGCATACTATCTTCATCTAAAAGATGATATGCTTAAGAATTTAAAAAGAAACACTGCCTGACAATGTTTTTAGGTAGCCAGCAAAGAGAAGAGAGAAAGGACATGCTTCTCTATTGCTTCCTGCCAACTCTGATGTAATAAATAACTACTGCTCTTAATGCCCCAGTTGTTCTGATCTACCCTCCCTCTCCAGAAGTCCCATGAAAGCATCCTGTTAATGAAAAATAAGGGCTGGAGTATTTCATGGAAACAGCACTCTCTAGTGGACTTACAGTACAGAGGACTTCTCACTTTCTGCTTATCTGCTTTGCTAGCCAATGATAACATTGCCTTCAATAAATCGTTTGTTTTGAGCTCCACTTCATTATCTATAATATGAGAACAATATTCACTTGACTCCATGGTGTCACACAGAGACATTAATAGCATAATTGACATAAATATCCACTGAACAATGTACAGTGTGTTACTGATGCTGTATTTAATAGTGTGGTTATAAAACCAGTGGCTTCTCCTGACAGCTATGTTCAGACTGCCTTTCCTACATAGTCTGGGCTTATGCCTGCCCCAGAAAGCTCTGGCAGAAGCTTAAGACAGCAGTTTGCCAAGTGTCCAAAAGACCTTTTGAGCAGCCAGTGAGGCAGGAAAAAAACCACTTCATTGTTAAAACACATTTGCAATGAAAAACATAATCATTCTTTAAAAAAAGAAATATTTATATGAGGTTTTGTCTCCAACAAAATGCTTGACACTGTTTCACTTCAGGGCTACAGATAAAATGAGCAGTTAACAGAAAAAAATACCCTAATACAATAGCATGTTGTTCATTATACTGCCAAAATCTGAAATTCTTCTATGGAAAGTAGCCAGAAACAGCAAAAAACCAGCTGGACTTTAAAGTCTGTTAATTTCCTTGACTTGCCACTCTTTCAACAACATACGTATGGTCTCTGAGGCATCTGCTGCCAAAATATCCTGATCTAAAATGTAAACTTGATTTTAAATTTAAATGTATACTACACAAGAATTATCAACAGTAGTATAAACTTCTACAATACATTTTGTTTACTTCCTCACATCTGCAGCAATCCTCATCAGACAGAAGCATGTCCTTTGCACCCCAATAATTTCAGATAAACAAGTTATCTGCTAGTCTGCATTTTTATATCTAGATTTTCACCAGTAATTATTCACAGCACACAGGAAGCTGATTTTCTAATCTGAACTGGTGTTTACTGCTTAGAATGAAGTAATGTGTCACCTTTTCTATTTCTTCATGGATTATTGTAATAATTTCTACAAAAAGAAAGACACTTTCAAAGTTTAATTCTGATATTATTTTTAAAATAGGAAAAGAGGGAGCTTTGAACAGTAACTAGTTTGGGACATTTAAGGCCAGTTTTGGAGATGGTTTAAAAATTTAATGGTTTAAAAATTTAAAGTTGCATGGTACAAACTATTAATACACCTTCTTTGTAGCTCAGAAAATCCTGGCTCTCAAATTGTTTCTATAATGCTACATTTCTTGCAAGTTCATGAGATATAAAGAACATTTAGAGGACAGAACAAAGGACAGGAAGGCAGAAAAATTCAGGTGGAAGAAAAACCTTTAGGAATGAGGTTGGATGGCAGATGCCCTGAAGGCAGAGGTGGTGACTGGCACTGTTCAAGGTCCTACACCTGGGTCAGAGCAATTGTTTGAGAGTAGCTCTGCAGAGAAGGACTCAGGGATACTGCTGGAATTAAAATGTGTGCTCGCCCAGAAAGCCAACTCTATCCTGAGTTGCACAAAAAGAAGTGTGGCCAGAAAGTCAAGGGAGGTGATTCTCCCTTTCTGCACTCTGGTGAGCACTGCTTCCATCCAGCTCTAGGGCCTCCAGTACAAGAAAGATGAATTAGAGAAGATGAAGAGCAGAGCCACAAAAAATAATTGGCAAGCCAGAACATCTTTCCTAGCTTGTTAAGGTTGTTCAGCCTGGAGAAGACACTGGGGAGACCTTACAGTAGCTTTTCAAAAGACTTTTTATCAGGGCCTGTAGTGACAGAACCAGGGGCAACAGTTTTAAACTGGAAAAGGGTAAGTTTCAATTGGACATAAGGAAAAAATTCTTTCTGATGAGGGCTGGAAATGGGTTGCCCAGAAAATTTATGGACGTCCCGTCTGAAGTGTTCAAGGTCAGGCTGGACCAGACTCTAATAAAGATTTCCCTGCCCAAAACAAGGGGCATGTTAGACTAGATGGTCTTTAAAGGTCCCTTCCAACCCAAACCATTCTGTGGAAAGGTTTCCAGCATAGAAATAAGTAAGCAAAACAATAGTTTGTACCAAGAGCTGTTGAATTTGCAACAGCATGTCTCCCTTTGTGATGGTAGGCAATTAATTTTCACAATTAATTGCTTAGTCTTTTAAGCTTGTTACTCTCTTAGCTAACATCCTGGCAAGTGTATCATACAGTTTGATATACCACTAGTGAAAATTTTCAAAGCTAGAAGCTCACTCACCACTGCCATATGAAAATGCACGAACAGAACGACCATCGTAGCCAGAAGAATGTCCACTGTTGAAAAGAAGATGGATGTTAAAGTCCAGTTTTACCAAAGATACCTTCATCAATAAATATATACTGTGAATATTATCCCTCTGAATTCTTACCACCATATAGACTATAACAAGGTGTTTGCTAATCACTATTAATTAAGGAAGCTGTCTACAAACAAATTTCATGTTTTACTACACGAGATGAAAACAGAATTCTCTGTTCTTTTATCACCAAAAATATCCATATCAAAGCTGTTATTTTGTATTTTTAAAGAATTTTCTGTTTCAAATGTTTCACGTATCATGTTTCTGCACAGATATGGAATTTAATCTCCAGTTGCCTGAAAGTACTTCATCCATGAATTATGATGGATAATTCTTTCTGTTGAAAAGTAGATATGTGAGCATATCTAACAACAGGTGGGCACAAATGTATAGTTCTATAAGTAAGCTAATAAATTAGCTACACATCTCCTATGCTGACTTCTTACACTGGCAGCCAGCTCAAGTATGCAAGAACCAAGGAGGTTAAAAAGGATGATGTGTGCACATGACGTGATTTATTCATATGTAATTCTTTCATGACTTTTAGCACTTCCTACATTACTTGAATGAATTATCTTTGCAGTATTTAACCTAAGTGCTGTTTCTGTTCTTGAAAATACTGATACATTGCTTTGTAAGATTTCAAGCAGATAATCACCTTTCTATTGTGGGTATGAGTGAAGGTGGAGGACCTCCAGGCGGTGGTGGAAAGCCTGCAATAAAAAATGAGGTGAAGGGGGAAAAAGAAAAAAAAAAAAACACCAACACAACATAAACACATAAAAGAATTTAGCTGCAAACATTTGTTTAGTGGCAAACATTTTCCAGAGAATACAGTGCAAAAACTCTCACTGTGTAAATGAGTTTTACTTTGTAAGACTGAGAACTACATTCCAGCTTAACAATGTCAGATTATTCAACATATATTAGCAATTCTTTAAACCAAATACCTTTTCATTCCTAGAAATATAATTATTTTACAAGCATAGGAAAATTCCTAAATATCTAACTATACTTAGAACAACAATTAAAAGTATTTTCTGCATAGCTGAAAAAAATGGAAGGAAAAGAAGGAAGCACACACCTAAGAAACTGGCTGATTAGGTCCCCTAGTCAACAGCATTTCCACACATTTTCTGTTCTTCCTGCCATCAAAATAACTGAGCCTACATCTATATAGATAGTTTTGTATATATTCAGTTGGTAAGTTGCACATCAGTTAAGTTTTTATTTCTTAAACCAAATGTGGAAAAAAAATTCTAATCAAGTTTACCTGGTGGTGGTACTGTTATCGGTATACCTAAAAAGACAACAAACACATCAGTTACAGTAATAGTTCAGTAGGTGTAGATCTAGAATCAGATTGAGCTCTCACCATGTACACAGTCAAGAAGAATGATAATTTATTTTCTGTGTGCTCAGATCAAGATCTGACATCAATACCAACTGTTACGATTTCATGCAAGCCTTATGAAATCTGCCTTTTAATTTTAATTCCTGTTCTTCAGGATTTTATTTCATTAGAGACAAAAATTATGACAATCACTCTGTGTATCAAGATCAGAATTAAATCCATAACCCTCAAATGTTTAGTATCTGGAAGGCAAAGGAACACCCAACAGAATCTATTTGCATTATTTTATATTCCATAGGTGGATGAAAGGAAACACAACTGGCCTTTGACCTTTAATAGCTTAGTATAGGAAACAGCAGGTCCACACAGACAAAATATTCTAGCAACAGTAAACATCACAGACTTTTCAGTCAATTCCATGCCACACTGCAATTAATCATTTAATTGCTACTTGGCAAAAAATTGTTTGGTACTCAATTTTCTTATAAACATGTGAGAAAAGAACATCCTTTAACCCAAAGACATTAAAAACCTACCTAACTCTTCTGGATTTCAGATCTAGGTTAGCTCTTACAAATCTAACCAAAAGCTGAGAACTTATTTACAATTAAATTAGCTGATCTAAACATACTGCCTCTACATATAAACCTGCCTTACTTGGTTATAAAAGGAATTATTACAAGGTAAAAATCATTCATACACTTTGAAAGACATTATCTTTTCATACTTTGCAAAATACCTAGCTTTACCTCAATTAAACACACTGAACACTGTACATAAAAATAATAAACTGGGCCAAAACAACATCACCAGAAAACAGACTACTTTACCAGGCATAAAGTTCTTTCAATTATGAACAACTCTGCTTCCACTAACAAATAAATACTTCCAATCTGACAACCCACTGCAAGACTTAGTGGGAGAGAGAACTGAAAACTTTGCCAAGTGCCTTCATCAGTTTTGCCCTAACTACATAAACATCCAGGCAGAACAGTGGCCAGACCCCCTTAAATTAAAACCTCTCTCACTTAAGTACCAGATTCAACATTCAGAAAATTTCCTGGATGTACTGGCTGCTGCATGATTAATTTTATGTATATATCATTAGTTCAACTATAGGAATAAAAGGCTATTGTATGGCAGTAATATGTAACTACATCTACATATTATTATGTCTAGAAATGCCAATTGCTCCCAAAGTGCCTTGGCAGAAGGACAGAATGCAGGAATTTGCAAGCTGAGGAAGAGTAATCAGTATCCATTTTCACTAACTGCTGATGATTTCAGTGACATCAATCCTTACTAGCATTAATCTTAAACAAATCATTAAAAAAAATGAAGTTGCTGTCCAATCCTAGAGTTTTGAAATCTCATCTCTCAGCAAAATGAAAATCAGAAGACAGTGAACCCCAAACACCAAACTTCTAAACTGCACAACCCACATTCCCTTAACCAGTCCACAAGCTTTCCCAAGTGCACTATCATTATTAACACTGGAAATCACACTGTAAGAAGTTTGACAATATGACACTTAAAAGACCCAACACTCCTAATGAAAACTTCTGAATGAAAAAGACTGGGAACTCAAACTCTTCCACAGCTTAAGTATTTTCTATTCATCTTTTCTGGCTAATTTTCCATCTTAGCAGATTCTTCGTAAGCCTTACAAATTAAAAAAAAAAACAACAAAACACACAAAAAAACAACCCTAAAAAAACCCACAACAAAACACAGAAACAAACCCCCCAACCTAAAAAAAAAAAAGCCTCAACAGCAATGTTAAGAACATAAGTTAGAAAAATACCAGAAGTTCTCTCAAACTTATTTATTAGCTCTACCTTATGCTTAAAACAATTTCCATCACTGCACGAAAACCAGTACATTGGCAGTGAGCATGGCTCTCAGCATTACACACAGAATTAACTGGAATGCCATCAGCTAATAGTCTTTATCAAAAAGGAAGAAATTCTTAATAAACAATTAATATATTCCTCAGAATTATAGTCTGTGCAGAAACACAAACCAAAATCTCACACGATTAAAAGCCAAATGAAAAATTTCACTTGAGAGCCACTTAAAGAAAATTAGGACAGACTCAATACAACAAATATCCAGAAACAAAATGGTCAAATAATTTAAATAAAATGGTTAACATAAAGTATATTACTAGAAAAAAAACCACACATGGGTGCTTTTTCCTAAAAAAGCTTGAAGAACATTTAAAAAGTAATGATTAATGATTACACCATTTTAAGACCCTTATTCACTTTCTCTTATCACAATGGAAGAAACATTAAAGTTAGCAAGTATCACTAAAAAGATATAAACAAAGCTTTTCCCTCATCTTAACACATGAATGTGATACAAGACAATAAGCAAAAACCCCTACAAACTTCAGTTAATGGAAAATCAAATATTTTAGCTCTCCACTCCTGCACCTTCTTCTAATGCTGTGTGTGAAAATATACTTGGAACAATCATCAACCAATTTCTTCTTCTTAGAAAGAAAAGAGCAAAATATTGAGTCACCTCTTGCAATATAAGGATTAAACTTGATTACCAGTGCAAGAAGGTGATCATATCACATCTCTACAACACATTGTATTGACACAAAGATACAACTGGCCTAACTCTAAATATTCAGACTGTCCATCAAAAGCAGCCCAAATGGCATTCCTGCACTATTTTACCTAACAGGACTATTAGCTACTATTTTGTGCTGATGTGCTCAAAATACCATCCTACTAATTCAAAGCTGGTAAATTTTACAGAAAATCAAGTAGATTTTACTAAAGAAGGGCTGAGCAGATGTACAGTTACTTGCTAAGCTCTGGTTTAAGTCTAGACCATGAAACTTCCCAAAGTTATGCAACTGAAGTTCAATACTTCAGAGTAATGCTTTGTTCACTTTTTTAAATATCACAAATGTGTCACATTTTAACTACACTCTTAAACAAATAGAAAAACTTTTAAAGCCTGTTAAACAGAAACATCCATGTTATTCTTAAGATTTAAATTACTCCAACATAGCAATAAACCAAGAAAACAAAAAACAACACATTTTTTGCCACAACCAGTGATCTCCTAGGAGTATCTGAGCATTTTCTGCATTTGGCCCTTTGAGTTGTTCCAGGACTCGTTCCTCAAAAAAGATTTGAATCACAAGAGTGAATGAATTCAGAACAAGAGATCTAACTTCAAAGCAAGATCCTTTTTCAAAGGGGCTTTTGGAGGATGTTTTATATTTGGAATACTTAAATTTTCTGGCAAGTAGTCCCAGTTTAATATTGGGTAAGAGCAGTTTTTTTCCTCCTCCACTGAACCTAGGAGGGATGGCAGATTCTATTTTAGGACCAGCTTTGAAGATAAAGAGCTGGCAAGAACACAATTAAAACACAGGCCTGAATAAACCAAATCCACAGCTCTTAATCATTATTTTCAAATTTACTGGAAGCACGGAAGGATGTTGAAGGAGACCTTCTCAACAAGTCTGTGTCATAAACCTGTCTGTAAACCACAAGGCTAAAGCCAAACCTGCTTGCTCAATCTGTAACACACGTGCACTTCTTTCACCTTGAGAAGCTCAACAGGTGAAGGGTTTCAGAAGAACACTCCAGTACACCTGAATGATGCCCCTGCACCAAGTGTGTTTGGGGTGTCTGTGAGGGTTCTTCTCATGCTTTTAATATACAGCTTAGATCACCTTTTCTGTACCAAAATTATTAAATTATTAAACAATTATTAAACAATTATTTACTATTAAAACAATTATTTACTAAAACTTGCAATTCATTAACTAATTATTATATCAGAAGGGTTTTAATGCAGCTTAAAATTGTAGTTAGCATTAATGTTATGTTCTCCTCCTTTCTGCATCTCCTGCAGTAAGGAAACACCACAAATTGCCAGAGCAATAGCACATCCTCTCTTCAGACACCATATTTTTTATATTTGTGCACAACAACCTGGAAAAGGGCACAGAATGAGTTAATCTTTAAATCTCTTCTCTTCTGTGTTCTATGTTACACCATTTTGTGCATGACAACCACTGATGAAAGCCAGAGCTTACTGGGCAGCAGAAGTTAATAGCAGCAGCAGCAACTGAAGAAAGTAACCCTGTCTATGGGGATTTAAACCCTACAAAGCCATGCACAAAGTTGCTGGGCTTTGTGAGAAATGGTAATGTTGCTTCCTTGCTCATATGTAGGAGTATTATCAGAGAAATTTTTAAATTACTCCCTATGCAAACAGAATGGCAAAGAAACTGCTCAGTTTTATTTCAGAACAAGGCAACCAAAACAATAACAAAAGAAAGTAAAGAAAGAGGATCCACCTTCAACAGACTCTCCCATTAAAAAATCCTTCACTTTCCTACTCAACACTTCCCAAAGTTTCTCCATCTATTTTAATTTCTCATTGACCATTCCTAGTTCCTTCCTAAGTCCTTTTGAATCCAATACCTTAAAAAGCAATGCTCACAGTAATGGAGCTATTGGTGCAAATGCCCATCACACCCTCCACTACACCCCTCCTTCCCAGTAAATTTCCATGAATATCAAGTTTCAGTAAACAGTCAGTATAAACGAGTAAATTTCAAACCACAATGAAAGTTCCTCTATGATTCACAAACACACAATGCTGGCTAAAAACATCAGATGCTAGGAATACCTCTAACTGAAAGAAAGGATGCAGATCAGACACAATTGTTATCAGACTTTTGGGAATTCATTTATACTGTGAGGGAAAAGGGGAATTAAACCTTCTGGTGCTGCTCTGACCTTGCCCATTAGAGATCCAACTTCTAACACAAATTCATTGTATGCCCCACTTTTAGTTCCAAAGTTAGTAGAATGATTTGTTAACATGTACCTTTCAACAGCATTAACAGCAGCTGAATTACAGAAAACAGCTTTTCACTTCAAACATTGTCAAAGATGCAAGATCCAGCATTTAGTCTTTAGGTAATTATTTACTACTCCTGATTACTCTTACTGAGAAAGTAAAGACAAGAGTTTCTGCTTCTGCTTTGCAGTTACATTCAAGAGTAGAATACAAAATTTGACAATTCCACATGTATAGGCAAATATACATGAGATGCATTGTCTTTAATTCATTATCATCAAGAATTTGATGGTAATGCATTTCTCCTTTTTCACATCCTTTACAGCACAGGATATTTACCTGGTGGGGGAATGAGAGGTGGAGCAGTACTGACAGTTGGAGGGGGTGGAAGGAAAGGAGGTGGTGGAAGGTGGGTAGGTGGAGCTCCTGGAGGGAAAAATGGAGGTGGCTTGGTAAAATTGTCTACTTCAGGATTAGATCGTTCTGAAAGAACCTGTAAAATATCAAATTATAGTTACAATTGCTATGTCAAAAGGGTAGAAGATAGGTTTCCTCTCTCTCCAGTTACTACAACAGGGAAGTATTGCTTATGCACCTCAAGTGACATATTTACATAGTTTAAGTTCTGTGCATCCCTACAGTGTGTGTCCTACACTTGCCAAGTACCTTAAGGGCCCAAGAGCAGCCAACAGGGAAAAGCAAATGTAATGTGAGAGAGAATATAAGCCATATGAATATGGCCCAAACCCCCCATCATCTTAAATTTATGTATGTAAAGAAAAATCTCTTAAAAATCAACAAGAAAAGCATGAAAGAAACCCAAAACTTTAAGATTTGACACTGCGAGATCAGCTGAAACCATATGTCAATGTTTTCAATACAAGCACTACAATCCATTATTAATTTTGTTGTTTAACCTTCATCTAAGTTGGCATGGAAAGACAGCTAGGGCACCAGGCAACTTTGATTCTTCTCCACAGGCAAGCCAGGAGAATCTTAATGCTTTTAATAATCTTCCAATAATCCAAGACAAACGGACAAAATCATAAAGACTAACCTTACAATTTATGGCCAAAATAATAAAATACTAATCAAATAAAAAGTACTATCAACTATTTATGCCTCCACATGTTATTTTTAAAACACTGCATTTCTTAAACTGCACACGGAGAGGCTTTTACTTTAAGCATTAGTGTCTGGCAGAACAGGGGAAAAATGGACAGTCAGTTAAAAAACTTCTCCATGTCACTTAGTAAACAAAATGCTATCCCATGCAGACCTGGCAGAACCACTGCTGCATTACACATTTCCTTTCAGTAAGAAATATACCAAAACATTTATCTTTTAAAATACAAAGATTTAGTCTTAATATATATTTCAATTAACTGCCACAACCTTCTTGCTGAACTTAAAGCTACTTCTCTATTACTCATTCAACATGCTCTGAAATGTTTCAATCAGAAATTATGGGGCAAGGAGAAATGTCTTTTAAGCAAAGATAGTGTGGAAATCTGCAGTATGAAACCTGTATGTTGCTGTTTTCATTAGCACGCCGTCGTCCTTCCACCCTGCTGATGGTGATGGTCTGTCCAATCACATCTATTGCTCCAGGCAATCGCCTGCAAGACAGGACAAACCAGAATCAACACAGAGAATTAGAAAAGGAGCAAAAGAAGAGATGAACACCTTACAGGCTTCTCTCATTCTAAATGCCCAAAGTTCCTTCTGCTGTGTAAAACAAAGATTGTTTCTGATAAACTGAATTCTGTTCATTGGGATAATGTGCTGAACTCTGCAAGTGTGTAGAACAATGCAGCAATAAAGACTCCTGCAGGGCAAAGGCTGATGCTCCACTTTCTGCTCCCATCCCCTACAAGATAATAAATCTACACTTCTGTTACTGATAAAATTTTTTAAAAAGGAACAATACAGTGATATCGCAGAAGAACTCAGAAAAAAATAAACAGAACTTTAACAATAATCTCAAGTAAAATAGTTACAAAACTAATAATTTGAAATAAATTCTAAGAAACCCTACTGGATGATTCCATGGAGGATCAAATGAAATGAAGTTAGGGACATAAAAATAAAGCAAAACCTGCCATGCATACTGCTGATACTACAGGAAGTGCCTTGTATCAAACTGAAGGAATACGGAAGCAGTACACACTAACTCTCAAATTAAAGCCTGCATGAAACTCAAAGGAACCTTTGACCAGCCATTCATACTCCTTCACTTTTCCAAAAGCAAAATGTCTCTATCTCAAACACCTCTAAAACATTTGCATATCTAATCACTATGTTCACCACCTTCAAAGAAGCAGGCGACAGAGTAGTACAAGAGCCACCTCAGTCTCTCTTACAACCCTATCAGAAAAAATCAGAACATAATATAAAATCCAAAGACCTACCTTAGAAGTAGTTAGTAATGAATTTTTACAGAAAGATGACAAAAAAAGTGACATGCAGATACGAATTCTTTCCCTCCAAGTTTCTGCCCATCAAAAATTTAAGGACTTCTTCTGAAACTCTGTTTAATAGCCCCTGGTTAATTTGCAAACTCACAATGTCTTTCGAACATGATTTTACTTTGTCTCCACTAATGAAATCTATTTCAGCTATTTTTTTGCCTGACAGTAGTATTTAGTGCCCTACAATCCTCATGTTAAAAAACCCAAACCAAATCCCTGTCCTCTGACAGCACAGCATTCATGGTACCTCTGTTGAATCTCTTCTCAGTTGCCTCCTCCCCAAATTGAACATTGCTCCTCATACAGAAGAGTTCTGTAACTTTCATTATTTATTTCATCTTTTTGTGGACCCTTTCTACCTCTATTATTCTTGTATGATATAAAAAGAACCACATAAAATATCCAGCTTTCAATTGAGCTCCCAGCTCAATTTAGCTCTCACTGCTTTACACATTACCATAATGATTTTTCCATTTGTTCCCCCCTGCTAATGATGACTACCATTCCATTTGCTTATTTTGACTAACACTGGAAATTGAACTAACTTTTTGGGAAGAAACAACAGCAATGCCCAGACCACTTTCTCAGCAGGTATGAGTATTAATTACTAAGTATTAATTTGAAGAAGTGCATCTAACAAAATACAGTCCAGGACTTAAATGTTCAGTGATTTTCATTAACTTCCATTGACTATCAACAAGTTACTCCAGTCCACAATTGAGTCTACCTGTGAATTTTAAATGTAAATGTATCTCACTTGAGTTTCCAAACCACTCAATCTGTTAAGCTTATGCCTTAGACTTATTTTTTTCCTTCTATAAAATTCTTAACTCAAATATTCTTATGTGAGTTCCACACTCACATAAGTCTCCCACTCACTCTTAATTCACATATTCTATTAACAGAGGTTTCTTTAAGCAGCCCAAACCACCTGATACTGTGACCACAAAGCTGCCAATTGCAACCTTTTAACTTTTCAAAGTGGATTAAAAATGCTACACTGAGAGTAAAGGTAAGAGGGCATGCCAGTGGATAAAACATTTAAAATTTTCAATTAAAAAAATTAAAGCATAACTGATCTTTCAAAATCTTTAGTAAATCAAACACATGGGAATATACTGATGGTAAAGGATTCCAGGCACCTGACCAGAAAATAATATGATGAGGATCTGAATAAACAATATGACAAGGATCTGAATGTTATCTACTAGAAATGAAACCTTTTCAGTCTGCATCCCTAGAACAAACAAAACACAACCCCCTAGCTTTACATAGAATTCATAGCTATCATTCTTACTCAGGCAGAACAAAACCTGCTTTGCAGACCACAGTTACCTTCTAAAAGAGGTTAAAAAGCAAGGTTCACTTAGGTCAACTCTATTAAAAAAAAAGATGCAAAATTACATTGCTAATGAATGAGAGAAACAAGGGTAAATGTATGCCACACAGCTAAGGGAAACCACAGCAGAGAAAACTGACAGTGTTTACCAATAGCATAATACATAACAAAGTAAAAAAAACACTGGGAAAAAACTTCCAGAAAATTTCAGAAAATAAATCCATAGAAAGAAGAAATAATGTTTCCGGCTTCTGAAGTTCATGTATTTTTTGTATCTAGTGGATTACTAACCCCATGAATTAAAACAGCAGGGAAAACAGCTGGAAATTGGGATTACAGGCTCAAAGTTCTGCTGGACTGATAGCTCTCATCCCAATTGCTCAAATACCTAGATTCCAAGGCAGCTGAAAAAGATGCAGCAGACACCAGAGCATGAAGGATCAATTAGATCTCCCAGAGATAATCTAAAGTTCCTTGGCAGACTGCATTCTAAGGATCATCCAAATGCCTGTACTATGAGCTTTTCAGTATCTGGGTTTAAAGCTTCCTCCAGGATTTCAAAGCAAGCTCATTAAGCACAACAGTTCAGAGGAAGAAAAGCAGTCCAGTGGTACTACAGCCTGAGAACACATCTGCAAACTAAACCAGTATGTATTATACAGCAGCCTCTCCAAGGATAACACAAGTTGAAGAAACCCTCTTATCTTCCAGCATCCCATCCTAAAATTCACATTGTTTCAGCCTGAATCTTGAGATAATCAACATCAGCTTTCCTAATCATCCCCACTGGTCTTTCATGGTATTCCAGCACTGCTGTACTTGGTATTATTATTACTATTATTTATTTTGTTTTCAGTAACAAAACTGGAAACATAAGCATTGAAACAATTACTAAACCAACTGTTTCACTATGGGGAAAAAAAAAAAAAAGAAAAAAGCAAAGCAAAGCAATGGAAAAAAAAGTGAATTTTTGTAAAACACTGAAACTTAGTCCTGGTCTTCAGTCTGACAGCTCGTTTGATTTCAGAGTTCTAAGACACTGATTCTCTGGTATCTTCCCTCAATTATCTAAAACCATACCCTATAACACTCATTTTACCTAGCATTAGTTCTTGTGTATAAGATAGATGAAGATTCTCTTCTACAGCAAGAAGATCCTCCCCTCAGGTCCTTCCCCTGCTTGGCTCACTCCACTGTTTTACAGGATTTCCACTGGGAAGTGATGCACTTTGCATGAAGACCCTTCCTCTCTTGCACTGTTTGCACACTGCCAGCAGCTCCTGGAGTCAGCACTGAAAACACTGGCAATGAACACCAACACAGGGTACTGGCCATTAAGGTAATTTGTGCATCAACCATACTCCAATAATGCCAACTGTGGCTTGGGAAGCAGCCCAAATATAACACTGCATCATCACAGGAAGGCAGTCTGGCTTCTAGGCACCAGCTTTAGAAAAATTAAATGAAAATCTGTTTCAGTAATCTGAAGAGTATGCTCTCTCATTCTCACAGTGATAGTGCTCTATAATTATTTTTAAATAGTGCTTTATAGTGATATGTCAAGTCTTCCTCCCAAGAGCTGCCAAGAGATAGCTTTTGTAATGACAGATAAGTTCAGGAATCTGCCATCACACCCTGAAAGTGACAAATTCTCAATTTCCAAGACTGCAATAATGATTTAATTAAGTAATCCACTAGAAGAGTTTGAAATGGAACATGAGAAAGCATATATTCAATTGCAAATGGAGAAGCATGGTCAGAAACATAACCTGATAGCTTAAAGAGGCATCTGAAGTGTCCAGAATTTCACAGCTCAGCAGTATTGTAAAAGGGGCAAATTTGAAGCCTTGGATTTTTGATTGAGTCACAGCAAGTTGGCAACAGGGAAATTTTAAAGGCTCCTCAGCCATTATCTAGCTTAGTGGTAAAAAACCAGCATTACTAGTTTCTGTCTCAGTGCTGTATGCAAAGAGAAGGCTTGGTTTGTCCCTTACATGGTGAGGGCACCTGGGATACAGATGCATTCCCAGTGGATACACTCAAACATAAGAAGACAATCCACACGTGTGGGATGCACATGAACCACAGCAGAGTTCATACAAAGTGTAACTTAAAAAGGAACATTCCAACAACTCAGTCAGTGATTTCACTCTAATTAGAGAATGGTTATTTATGAGCTATTTGCACTATGAATACCAGCCTCCATGGAGATTTATTTCAGAAAGATAACTCAGCCTCGTTTGGAAAGCTGAGCGGAGAGAAAGGGGGAAAAAAAAGGATTAAAAAAAAACCCAAACCAACAACTATTTTACAAATTCATAGCTTCAGAAATTGCTTGTCCCCACTACAAATAGTATAAAAAATTATGTCCTTTATGGGAACCCCACCCCTTTGCAGAACTCCAATCAATCTACCTACTGGATGCCACATTTAGTCACTAGACTGATAGTTTAATCTAAGAATTATAGAAAACTTTACAAACTGCATTTAGTATGATATTGTATTCCCTCCTGTCTTGCTTGTGTGTTTTATGCTTTATTTTTCTGCTCTTGAGAACATCCTCAACTTTGCTGAGCTTACTTACCACTGACTTAGATAATTAATAAGCACAAAGATTTAATTCAGAAATAATTGATACACGAAAAACATTTTTTTTTCAAAATAACATCTGAGTTTTCATCATTTGGTCTTGCAATGCAAGGGTAGTTCATGAAGTGTATTTTTTCACAGCTGACATATCACAAGTCCATTTTCTATAACAATTCTGTTCACAGAAAGGCCCAAGAAGCCTTTCTGTAAGCTGACAAATAGCCCATCAACAGGAGTTAAAAAACTAAGAGCTTCTGACAGAACAAAAAGTACTGGTATGAAAAACAGTAATTTATCTCTATGACCTGGCTGGTTAGGACAGGTTCAAAATATGTCATAAAAGTGACATTTTTATTTTCTTCATTTTCTAGAAAACACTATATTCAAAAGAGATTCCTTCAGGTTTTCACTTAGACTGTGACTGTGCACACAATGCATCTTTAATTAACTACCTCTAAAGAACAAATATTCTATTTTATACCATACCCCATACTGTTTGTATAAGATGTGCATTTACTAAACCATTTTCATTATGTTCTAACTTCTCCTTCAGGGTTACATAACACCTTATTACTCAGCAGCCCTAAATATCACAGAATGAAAACAAAAGGTTCTGGTGTCATTTCTGAACAACTAATAATCATAGTTTAGCTAAGACAACAATTGTTTACAAATTCAAGCACAATTTCTCACACAGGCACGTTGTATGAACAAGCACGAATTTTTTTTTAATTAAATGTATAGGATACAATTCTACTGAAGTAGTAACTTTTATTTGCTAGTGAGCAATAGTTCTGTTTCTCCTTTAAAAATTGGCTGTAAGTAATACAGTTGCTGGACTCAGAGACTTCATTTTTTCAGAATTTCAGTTCCAGTCATATGCAAACATCCACTGCACTCAAACTAAAAAGGTGAAAACAGCAGGAGCAGAATTATTTGTTTGCTAAAAGCAAAATAAAAAACCACTCAGCCTTCCCAATAAAGAGAAGTATGTGCTACAACATCCACATGTAAAATCACCACAAAGTGATTTTGAAGCCCTGACTAGGAAATGGTGATTAAAATATGAAATTAGGATCATGGCCTGATTTTCATTTTTCCCCCTTCCCTTCATTTGTGTGATTTGTTCCCCCTGTAGTGTTCCTGCCACTTCTTAGAAGAACTTTTCAGGAAAAACCTTAACTGGATGCAGTGCTTGCCCATGACTGAGAAATGGTGATACTGCTGGTGAGATAAATTGCCCAGGTTTTTCTTTTCTTGTATCTCTGTCTTTTCTGTCCTTTGAGTCCATCTCCTCATGCTCAGCTCCTGACCAATCACCCCAGAGAAATGCTGCTGCATGCAGTTGTATCAGCTTTCTCTCCATTTCACCAAATATATCAACTACTGCTAGAAGCCAAGAGAAGTTTTACTGCTATGTTAGAAAGGCTTCCAGACATTTCACCACAAAGCCACAGCAAATGCCTCATGACATTGAGGCAATTATTTTAAATTATCATAGGTCTGGACTGCAAAAAAAATTCTATCGAAAATTAACTCTTGAATTACTTTTAAAAAATAAAAGGTCCAATCCCATAAAACACTGCCTGGTTATAAAGAAATCAGTGACACAGGTTTTTCTATGGGAAAAAATAGTAGCTGTGTTCTGGAGAACTCATTCAAATGAGTATGTATAATCCATACAGTTCAGACACTCTTTCATTGGGATATTCTCATACAATTTTTGAGCATGCAATTTTCTTTCAAAATCTCTTCTAACCACTTGTTAAAAACAACTTTGTCTTCACACATAATTTTATTTTAAGCAACTGTATCCACTGGAGCAGATAATAAAGATGGAAATAAGTCAGTTTTGCCATTCTGAAAATTTCAGTACAGTATTCACATGAGATGTATATAAAACAGCCTATTCTAACCACTGGAATGCACGAGTGACAAAACTAGAAATGTAACATTTTGTACCTTCATTATGCATCCAAGAGACCAACTGCACTTACTGGCTGCTAGTCAGTAAAAATACACAGGTTTCCCAACCTTTGGTAACCTAAGGTAAGGTTAGTTCCTGGAGAAAATTGACATATGCTAAGATTCTCAGGCATGCTCTTAGTAACAACCAATACACTAACTTTAAGACTTTAAAAATCAGAAAGATGGTAATTTAAACTTGGGATTACTAACATCAGGCAGAATAAAAACAAGTCATCACAAAAAATATGGTATAAAGAGATCTATGGTAAATTAGATTTGTCCTAGCTAGGGCACACAACAGAGATTTACTTATGAAGCCAACACCATGCACCTGTATGACCTTACTGTATTAATCTTAACTACATTTTTATATTCTGGCATTAACTACTTCTGGAAGTATTTTAGATTCTCCATCCACCAACATGGATGCATAAGAATTGGAACCCTCTAACAAAACCTGTACTAAATACAGATTTGTAATCCTTACCCTGTGAATAGTACATTCAACTTTGAGAACTCCACTCCAAGAACATCACGTATCAGAAGTGTGTAGGAAAAGAAAGGTAAAAAAATAGAATAAATTACAGGGTTTGTACAAAGTCTGAAAGACTTTTGCTAGTTCTTGGACAAAGAAAAGTGGGGGGGAAAGGACTAATGTAGGCTGAAACCACAGCAGTATACCCTGATAGCTCGGAGAAGAATTTAGGCTGCCAGAAAGAATATACCAGGACCAAAAGGAAAGTGCAGGTAAAGGTACCAAGCAAGATTTTTTTTTTTTCCTTCACCCAGGAGAAATATATTTGGGTGTTGACCTGATTCTTAAAGGATGAAAGCACTGAACACTGGTACCTCTGAATTAGTCAAGGTACTCATGGATGCAGTGCTGAAGACAAGTCCCAGATGCTCATCTTTAAATGTTGATGGGAAAAGCCTGCAACCTGCTCTCTCTTACTGTCCTTTATAATACAATGGCTTTTGATTTGAACAAAACTAAACCTCCTAAACAGGGTAACTTGATAACTGAAGTAAACAGAAGTGTGGATTCATCCTATGCCAGGTATCAAACAGCAATTATTATTAACATATTAAAGCCTGGTCCTGGTAGGAGGAGAAAAAATCCTAGCAAGGAAACGATTTCTCTCATTTTGAAGAAAGTACAGTAAAATATTAAAATATGGAGAAGCTAAAGCTACCTTGCTGGAAAGACTGTGTTCCAGGAATTCCTCCAGTTGTTGAAGTCACAGCTGTCAGATTCCATCTTGTTAAACTGAAAAGGTGTGTAAGCTAATACCCAAAGACAGTAGCTAACAACATTTTGTTGATCTAAATCAACACAAAACATTAGGTGTCACACATCATATGTTCATAGCTGCCTTGGTTTTTGGTCCTGCTGTTCTTCCTCCCTTTTCTTCTACTTCCTCTTTCCTGAATAGCCAAGCAGGTAACACAGTGAAGGCTAAAAGCAATTAGGATCACCTTTCCCCTTATTTCTACTTGTTACAGAAATTTATTTTCCTTTTCTCCTACAAAAATATGAACTTGAAATACATGGATGTAACAATATAAGAAGTTTTTTGGTCTTGAGTTACAACTGTCTAACTGACCTGTTTGTTGGAATTCCTGATTTGAATAAGGCAGGAGGAGATGTGAAATCAGCTTTGGTCGACTGTACTGCCAACTCTTTCTCCAAATTTCCAGTTCTGCCCTGCTGTACCTTCAAAATAATGTTTCATCATTAGTTCAACCTCAGAAGTGTAGCAGCCTCAACACTCAACATACCATATAGCCAGCACAAAAAGTAAATAAACTTTTTTAAAAAAACATCACCTTTACAACAGCTAATAAAATTCCATATTTTATGTGTTTAGTACACATATAAAATGTGTGCTTTAATATATAAATAAGAAGCAATATGCCAGAGAACAAATTATTACAGAAGATTAGACAGTTTCAGTATTTACTTTCCATCTGATTTGGACATTACAGACCAAACTGTTTTTTATGTAAAACTTCTTGTATGAATAAAAACACATCTTAATTTTAAAAAGAAGCAAATTTATTAAAAGAAATAAAAAGCTTGCATGACAGAGATGTGTAACAAGTCTGCTATCCAACAACAAGCTATGAGACAAGAAACTGAGTGGATTCTTCATCTGTCTTACTGACCATGAGACCTAGTAATCACTTCATTTCCAATTCACCTCATACTCTGGGTTATACAAACTTTAAAAGACTTTTCATTAGTTCAGATTGAATACTTCAAAAACATACTGCTATTTCTGAAGTACTGCAAAATTCCAGAGACATGTTATTCAGACTATGCAAGATCCTTGATGCAAGTTTTTCAAGTCTTGTTTGACTTCAGCAGCACATCATACATCAAAGAAAAGTCTATATGGGTTACCATTAAAGATAAATCTGCACCAACTCAGTAAAGACTGTGCCCACTGTAACAACCACACAGATGCATCACTTTACACAGCTAGCTGACTCATGGTATCACATCATTTAGGCTGTGATCTCACTGCTTCTTGTGGGCAAGTGAAGTACTAAGCTTTTGTAGAAAAAGATTCTGCAATAACTTAGTGGTTTCCAAACCCAAAAAAAGGCTCATAAATAGTTAAGGCTCATTAAAAATGGAATTAAATTTTAGTAGCCATAAATACAGAAGAAAAAACCACAACATACTGAATAGATTTAATTTATCTGAAAAATCTAGGGCAGTTTGACCATGTAGTCAACTACAAACTGTAAATCCCATTGCCCACCATTTCCACCATTCCATAACACTTTATAACTAAGAAAGGCAAAAAAACTCAGGGAGTCTCTCATCTCTTCTGGCCAAGATGGAGCCAAAATGATTGGATACCCTCAAGCAGCATGAGAGTAAACAAAAGATCTAGAAGTATATAGAAGTTTATAGAAGAATGTAACAAACTGCTCTAAGTCAGTGTAATGACAGTTGACAAACAAAAATTACTTCATATTGGTAATAAGCAAAATAACCCTTGTATTTTAATTTCAACTTTAGTATCAAGTGGAAGAGAAAACGAGAAACTGAAAAAAAAAAATTCAATTCTTAAGGTAACCCTGTCATAAGATTTTTCTGCTTTCTGAAAAATCAGCACTTTGGAAAGGAAAAATATTACATATAACTTCATGTATTGCCCAAAAGGTAATGTAATATAATCCCAAAAGGACAACAAAAAAATACAGAAGATTGATTTTCACATCCCAGAGTTGCCAAGGATAACTGTTACAAAACACAGTAAGAGCTACAAGGCCACAGGAAAAATAAACATGCCCTAATCTCCAAAAGCTTCCCCAGCACATCTGCACGAATTCTTTATTCTGCATAAACCAATGCACCAAAACTGGAAATAAACTTTCACATAAAGAACAGTTAGTTTGACTGGGAAGTCTGTTAGTTCACCAGGCCACTAACTCACGTGCTTGCAGGGTGATGAACAAAGCAACACTTTTAAATCAGCATTTTGTGAAACATGCAGAAAGTCCCTGGTGTAAGATGAGTCTGAAATTATGGCTATGTCCATTTCAGTTGTTCTTCGAGCAGTCTGTGTCAGCATGGGAAGCAATACTCAACAAAAATGAGAGCAACCAACAAAAGTTTACTAAAATTCACCTTAAAAAGATGGTATCTGCCATCGAGAATCTCTGCACTTGGTCTTACTTCCATAGCATTGTCTTCAGCCTAAGTTAAATAACACATTGCCCATTAAGATACCATGCAACTCTTGAAGTGATGGGCCACAATCTGAATAATGGTACAAATGCAATCTAGCTGCAGCTAGTCTGTCACACCATCCACACAAATTGCCAGGAAAGCATCACAGAACACTCTAGGCTAGGGGTGGGGAGTCAAGTGTAATCAGTGAACTGGGCAGAACAAGCTTATGACACACAAGCAGCTTCACAGGTCAAAAAAAAGCAAGTGGAGTAGCCCAGAAGTTGTAATAATTACCGTAATTTTATTTGTGGTTGAGGTAACTGGTAAAATTTCAAGACCCATTCGTATTCTCTTTTGTTTTTCACAGTAAGCTTTCCACGTATCTTCATTGAACCCATAGTTGAAATAATCAGAGAGATCAGCCCCTTCAAGCAGAAAAGCAGAGTTTTTAGGACATTACAAAGTTCATGTTTCCTTCACTGCACATACATACAGTTCTTTCATCAGTGAACAGAGTATTCATGGATAAGACTAAAAAAACATTTGAAGTTGGTCAGAAGGAGTGTCTTGCCTACCATCCTGTCTCAAGTATAGACACAGAATAGCACAGGATATTCCCTCTATCTTCACAAGAGGATAAATGTAACAAATGTCTACAGGTTTTTTGTATGTTCAAAGTACCACTCCCTTTTGTTTGTTCTGCATCTGACTCCTTATTTCCTTTAGACTCCTAGTTTCACTGGATGCCACAAAGTAATTTTATCATAAGAGAACAGACCAGACAAGGTATTTGAAATAGCTAACAGTTCAAACATGAGAATATTAGCAGAGGTTTCTTTTTTCCATTTTGTTGACACAATATATTCACATTACCAAAGCAACATACAAACCCCAGAAGAAAGGACAGACAGCAACAAGATGTACTGCCACCAAAAAAACCCCCAACCAATTCTGGCAGTATGCAAGTCTAGCAGAATCACTTGAGCCAACTCATAGACACAGGAGGCCAATGGAAAGCCTCATCTTTGGTACCAGTTTCATCTTCAAAACTTAAGGATGTGTATGAGTGAACACAAACAACTACATTCACCATTTTTCATTGTCAAACTTGCTAGAACATTTTTTTTCTGAACAGACCAATGGCACTAATCTCCAGAGAAATACATATTTCCAAGGAGAGTTCAGGATACAAGTTGCAACATGTATTAAAAAAAAATAAAATAAAGTCTCTTTTGCTGATATATGTGTAGGATATATACTAAGAAACATGGCATGTTCACACAATTCTGTGGCACAGCACAAAGGCAAAGAGAAACTTAGGTGCTCTTCCAAGTAAAACTGTACAACTTCTCTCTGTAGGGCAGATAACATGCAGTACATACAGTACATACATGCAGTAAATGGTAATTATTTTAATAACCAGATGAATACCTATGTTTCAGATAACATAAATCAGAGTATTACCTGGCTTTCTCCAGGGTTTATCTTCAAAAGAATCTAAATCTACTTCCAGAAGTGGCACACCATTAATACTCCCTGGGGCATCTAGATCCACCCCTTTAACTTTTGCACCTGTGAAGAGAAGTTAGTCAGTTTAAAGCCTTCTGTCTCTACAAAACAGTTTTATTAGTTGTAGCACACTTAAAATAGAACTAGAAAGTCAGCTTTAGATTTATCAAGAGGTTTGGGAGGTGAAAATTATTTCCTTCATCCAAACTGATCAAATTTTTTTTTTTTCATTTTTATCAATACTGCTGTGTAAATTTTCTTACCAGAAGATCCAAAAGTTCGTCCTCCTGTCTTAATATTGAGATTCACAGGTGCTGCTCCATAACTTAAAGAAATGAACAAAGCTGAGTTAGACACAGAAAACTCTTTAAAACAGAAGAAAACACAAAACAAGAGTTAACATCCAGAAACAAACTGGACCCAGGCTCAATCGTCATCCTGAATCTCTAGCTTTCCAAGCTGATAACACTGTAAAAGTAAAGAGATCAGCCTAGGAGGAAGAAGAGTGTACCTTTCCATGCTCAGTAGCAACTTCTCCAACTAATTAACAGTTGTGAAGCAAGTCCCAGTCACTCTTCCTGAGTTGAAAGGATAAAGACCTTGATAGAAACAAGAATGGACAGAACCAGAAGAAAAGAGAAAGGAGAAATGCAATTCATTTAGGGATACAGACACTTTGGGGATTAGAGTAAAAACAAAATAAATAAAATAAGAAAAAAAAGAAAGGGTTTAGACAGATCCTTTCCTCTTTTCCTAATTACTCCATTTAATCTGTGTCTGTACAGAAGTGGAAAATACAAGCATTCCTCTACAGTAATTGAAGAGCTGTTTCAGTGTACTTCTAGCAATCACTTATCCTTGTGAACAACAGAGAAGTATGTAACATTTCACACCCTAAAATACTTGAGAGCTTTCCTCATTAAAAAATCTAGATACTTAACTGATAAAATTACCTTAGAAATGACAGCACTGTTCATATGGCACATTAAGAGCCAGCTTCCACTACTGTTTGGTGCAGTATAGCTTATCCTCTCAGGGGGTATCAACCCATTAACAAAATGAGATTAACATACAATCAGAAGGCAGAGTATAGTTTACAGTACAATCTCCATAGAGTTTTATTTTTAATTCAAATAACAGATGTAATTCAAATGTACTAGAACAGTACAGAACTGACACAAAACATTTACTCTTCTGATCTGCCATGCAAGACTGTATTTGTGCTGCATTTGTGCAAGACTTTGGCAAATAAAACTTACTCTTTTTAAACAGCAGTTGAATACTACATGAAAAATTACTTAGTCCTATAAAAGGAACTTGTTTACTGAAGTTAAAATGTTCAACATTGAGTTGATTTTAGATTACTGCCCTTCCATGAACTTTCTATCCAATTTTCCAAGAAAAAGGTTTTTCATAAAACAACTCTTTCTACATAAAACTTTATATTCTTATTAGATTCAGGATCATCTGCTCACTGTTTTCTGTATTCATGGAAAGATCACCATCAAATCACTTGAGAATATAAATCTAGTTTTGCTTTAGTGTCACAAAATTTTAGGTCACTGCTTACACGAGTATACTGCAAGTTATTGAAAGAAGACAAAGAACTGAAATAATTTCAGGGTTTTTTAATTACATTGATTTGCACAGTTAGTTTAGAATATGAAATACTGAAAGCTTAAAAAAATTATGCTTCAAAAATTGAGTACACCATCTGCAGTCTAACATTAAGAACATGATATAGATGAGTCAGACCTACCTGCAGACCTGTCATAAATCTTTATAGAAATGATGCCCTAGTAACTCTGGTTTTAATAAGCAAAAAACATTAGGATCACCAAGACAAACAAGTAAACCACTTCCCTCAGAAACTTCCATGTAAGAAAAAAAAGTATTTCATAATTTGGGGTAAAATTAACCCTGTTGTTCTGTGAAAAACAAGCCCTTTATCAAGAGAAGGAGAAATATGGGGCAATAAAAATAGCAAAAAATTTTTGTATGGTACAAATGCCTAAACCATGATCTTGAGGAATCTCCAGAGACTGGCAGCTCCATTACCAAGGACATTAAAATCTTATCTGAGAACATCAGTAGGAATTGAAACTACAGAGGTCTAATTTAAGCATCCAAACAGAACCAAGGATAAATGTTCCTTATGCTCACCACTACCATTTGCAACAAAATGTCACCTACACACAATAAACAACCCCCAACATTCTCTGCAACAGAATCATTCCACAGTACAAAATTAATACAATAGTTTCTCCAAATGTGAAAAGAAAATTTAACTCATAAAATAGTTCTGTTAAGACATTTTATTAATTTCATTTCACTTCTATGTTTTCAAGTGACTATATAATCAAAACATTGTTAAAGAGCTGGAAAACCCTTAAATTGAGACTAACTATGCATACAAATTAACATTGGCAAGTACTAAAGAGATTGAATGAGAATTAAATGTAATCTGGAAAGTTCCCCCAGTTAATGTTTGCAAATTACTTACCCATACTGTGGAGCTCCTGTTTTAATATCCCCTATGGTGACTTGAACATCATCTTCATCATCATCACTGTCACTATCACTTTCATCCTCAGCCTCTGCCACCTTCTACAAAACAAAAAGTCACCACTTAGACAAAAGCAGACACTTCCTTAACAATGGAAAAATACTCAAGACAAAACCATCCATTCTAGAAACCTTCAAAAGAAGAAAATTCTCCTTTTCCTAGACCTCAGAACTGAGTAGTATTAACAGTAAATTTAGGAGGCTCACCTCCCAAAATGCTGCAAGTATCTGAAATACTAAGCTCTGTTTCTGAAATGTGACATTTCCTACATGAGCATAAAATAGTTTCCACTACCTAACATCCCTTTTCCCTATTATGTAGCTCAGACATGGTGGTTCTACTATCTTGTCACTCAGGAAAGAACTTAGACTAGCTTCTTGCCATCCCTAATGACAGATCCAAAATAACTCAAATAAATGTTTTTTCCAGTTGTAGAGCAACACAGCACTTCAGAGAAATCTATTGGATTCCTAACTATATAAAACTATATAAAATACTTGAGATTTTTCAGCCATCAGGCTGCAAGAACAGATAAAAGTTCTGTCCCACAGCATTCAAGCCTGCTGGCAAATAAAGCAGTCATCACAGTTCATACCAAGAGTTCATCTAGTCTAGTGCTTTGGGTTGGTTTGGTGTTTTGTTTTGGCTTTCCCATTCCAGAGTCCACAGGGGAGAGAAAAAACAGGACTAATGCCTATGATGCTCCTCCCTAACACTCTTTCAGCTGCTGATTATTATCAGCTTAGAGCACTTCCTAAGCCAGGTATGGTTTGTCTATTTAGTAGCCCCACGATGCATCTTTCTCTCAAGTGCTTGCACAGACTTCACTTGGACTCAAACTCCCTGCAGAAACACTCCATCTGGCAAGAGTTCAATAGCACTGTCCACAGTAAGAACATCCAACATCTTCTATTTGTTTTCATCCTGGCTCCTACAACTTTCATTCAGCAGTCCAAGTTCTCATATGGAAGGGATTGTGAGAAATCCCCACTTACAGTCTATATAAATGGTTTTGTTAGCTTCCATCATACCTTACATGTGTGTGTCTTCCAGGCTCAGAAGTCTTTGCCTACCCTGGCATTCCTTGCATGAGAGCTACCTCAGTTACTCTTGCTGCTCTTCTTCCCTCCATTTTTTTCGGGTAAGGAAAGTCTTTACAGTGTGAGGGGAACAGAACAGCACACAGAAATCAGGCTGCAACTGAACCATAAATTTATGGTATAATGGTCTCTTCCATTTTGTTCTCTATTCATCTCCTACTACATCCCAAGGTTTAACAGCTTTTTAGACTCTAGACAAGCACTTAATGGTCAGTTTCATGGATCTTTCCACATAACCTTAGTGCATCCCTCCTAAAGGGTTACAATTAGCTCAGAGACTGTAGCTTTATCTGTAAACCTGTTTTTTCTCTCATGAACTTGCCTCTTTCTTTTTCATACAGAATTTCAGTAACCATTTATTAACAAGACAGCTTTCCACAGACAGTGCTTGCTCTATCTTTAATAAACTTTGTAACACCAGAGAACTTGTGATCCCACAACTTACCCTTTGCCAAGTAATTTATGAGCACATGGAACAGCACAGGCTGTAAGAACACACTGAACAGCACACTTTATGCACTACATGATGAAAATCCTCCCTCCACTGAAGGAACCTGCACTGTGAAAATGAAACTTTTACCTCTACCCTCAGTTTTTTATCAATTATCCATGTTGGACTCATCCTATAGCTGCTTAATTTCCTTAAAATCCATTGGTGAGGAACTTCTTCAAAACTTGACATAACCAAGTGAATTTTATCAAAAACATCACTCTCTTTCACATATTTGTTGAACCCTTTACCAAGAGGCTGAACATACTGCAGCCAAGTTGATTCTGCCCAGGTAGCCTGCAGTTAGCCAACCACAACTGAGCACTAGCCTTCATCTCTTCCATCATCTACTAACCTGGCTGCTACATAAAGGAGGCAAAAATAAACAGCTGCACACAAGACATTGGGAGTGCAGTTAACCCTTGCCACACAACACTGATCTAATTTATGTAACTATAAGAAAATAAGGTCTAACCATAGGGGTGGGGGAAGTTTGGGAAGTATAAATATTTTGCAAATAACAGCTGAAGACAGGACAGAGTCTTCCAATGTCCCACTGCTGAAAAGTACAAGTTCACCACTCTCACAGACCAGGTGGCCCACACAGTAAAGAGCCATTACAAATGCACTGAAGATAAAGTAACATTTTGTCTGGAGCAAGCAACCCATCTTTTCAACCAAAATCAATTTCACTTATTAACAAAGACTCCTTAGTTCCTTCCTCACTGAAATATTCACCTTTTCTGATTCAACCAACTTCAACTCCATCCTTTTCTCCAGGTTGCTGCTGACACTTCATCTTTTAGCATGAAGTTCTCAATTTTTATAGAGGTGTTCCAATAATATCCTAAAGAATGCCAGGCTTTATATAGGTGAAAAACAATGATATGCAAGTTTGAGGAAACTGCACCAACGAGGATTATCAGAAACTTTTTAAAATCAACAAGCCTGGAAAAGTATACTATTGTCTCCTTGTACCTAACATATTGAATCTACTGCCCACTTACAGGTTTATAATGTAAAATAAAGAGCTTTCCAGTTAAAACAACTGAAGTAAGTTTTTTAAGTTGGTGAAGTTTTCTTCCCAATTTTAAATAAGTTGTATCTTTCATGAATAATTACTGAAAAAATACACTATTTTGAGAGGCCAGTCCTTACAACTTGCACAAATACAGTAATAATGGTTTCTGCATTACTTAAGAGAATTCTTGCAAGATACAAAGCTAAAAAGTCCCAGTGCAGTAACATTACAATTTTTGCACAGAACAGATTTAAACTATTCCCATCCACAGTAAACTGAGGCCTTTTATCAACATTACAACTGTGTATTTCATTTCCTGGTCCTTTCTTCATCATACTAACACTGAAGTTAAAAGACATACTAAACAAATGTTATGCTGCCTCTGAAAGGCACACGTAAGTCATCTTTTGATCCTGATTCTCACACATTTCCACAAATGCTGATTGTTTATCACATTCAAAAGAAGAAAATTATCAGAGGACTTTATTTTCCTAGCAATGCAAAAAAAATAAGGAGACTATCATTTTGAAATGGATGTCTTTTCTCAAAGACAGCTGTCTTGAAGTATATCTTTCCCTCAAAAAACCTCTAAATACTATTAAACTATTTTCTGTAGATTTAAAAAGTGGACTGCAGCTAGAAATTAGATTTTCCAAGTTAGGAATTTATAGAGTTTCTGCAAATAGCATTGAACATATTTTTGAAAATCAATAAATAAATGAATCAAAAGCATACACTTACACATTAATTCATTTAACTACAAGTCCAAGCCAGATTACCAATACCCCATAAATAAATAAAGCACTATTTCAAAAACACATTTAAAACTACCGTTTTCACAACGCCATTTTCTGCAGCTTCCTCTTCACTTCCAGGTGGGGGTGGAGCACTTAAACAAAAACAAACAGGAAAAGAAGAAATCAGGAATTTATGTTCATAGTGTTTCACACCTATCAGCTAATGGTTTAATAAGTCTTGCTACATCATTCTAGAGAAAAGCCAAAGCTCCAGGTTATCTTCTGCATTAACTAAAGAAAAAAAAAAATTTACAAATTTCTAGACAAACATAAATTTAATTAGCAGGAGAATATTTAGCTATTATAATTCATACTAACTGGATGTGTGTTGAATAGTTGGATATATTAAAACACTATGCCTGGATCATTTTTTCAGATCAAAGTGAAGTATTTCATAGTATATGAAGCGAGAATAACAGGTTTTATTCTTGCTCTTTTTTTCCCCTGCAGATGGACACTTTTCAAAGACTTAATGGAAGAACCATTTAAACACCCACAGGTAATGCTGCACTGAATCAGAATTCCCACATTCCTGCATTCTGGCATTTTCTTCCACCATATGGGACAGCTACAATTCAATTATGAATTCAATTATATTTTAACTGCTGACAGAAAACTGTAAACATTACTGTCAAATCCATACAAATGAGCTGTTTCACTGGGCTTACCTACTGCTTTTTGGTTTAATTTCCACAGTTCCATTAACTGTTAGGATGTTGCACCACAAATTGCAGAGTAAGCAGGGAGCCACTTAGAAATTATGTTCTTTCACTAAAAAGGTATTCCTGAAATGGAGTGAGCAACTGCCAATTTTTATGGAATAGAATGATTTTGATCCCATCTCCTGTTGGCAAAATACCCACTCATGAGCATTGCACCAAAACCAAATCCAGCCTAGACATGGCCCCAGGATTCAAACTTGATCATATTTCACTTTGTCACCCAGTAAATGACAGACCAGGTACAGAACCTCAATAAAACCTCACAATTTTTATATACACAAAGAATGCCAAAACTGAGAGGTCCGAGACCAAAACTTTGAAAAGGGAAATTGTCACCAGACTTCCAGAGTTCCAAACACAACCCCTGAGATGCATGAGCTACCATTTGTTAGGCTTTTTAGTCAGTAAGTACACCACGTAAGAGACTACTGACCTGGAGTAAAACACCACACTGTTTCTAAAGATCATTTTGGCTGCCATGCAAATAATTTTCTTGAACAACAGCAATACTGACAAAAGGTGCCAGGTCAAGAAATGGTAACTGAACATGAGGAACCAGTTTATAAGGAACAGCTTCTAAATAAAAAGCAAATAAATATCAGAACACTTTATTCTGGAAAAAAGATGATTCAAGGCAAATGAGGTCTGGAAAACTGTTAAGTTACATGGAAGAGGTAAGAGCTAACAACTCTTTCTTATACTACAAGAACTAGAGGGATCAAATAATTGCATTGCTTCAAAATGGTATTGTAGTCAAGTGCTCCAGGCCACTAATGCTGTGCCACAGTGCCTGTCAAAAGTTTACATCAGTTCAAAAAAGCAACCAAGCAAACTTACAAGATGTTCTTGACTCAAGTCAAGAGTTCTAACTGAAAAAGATCTCCTGACTGTAGCATTTATAGAAAATAAACACATTTTTTTGCATTGGCTTCCTCTTTATTAGTTTAATTTATTTTGACAGTCAACATTTTCCATAGTTTATCAATAATGAGACTTCTTTCTTTCAGTATAAGAGACAGATTCTCATTTCCAGACAGTCCTTGCCACCAACCTCCATCAACTCAACTAAAAAGAACACCTTTGCACTCTCTCTCATACAGCTCCTTAAAAGGCAAGCAGGCTCCCCCAGATACTTCCAAAACTTTTTCTGAATTTCTTTCAAACCCTTTCTTCATAACAAAAACAACCCCATAGCCCTAAGCAGATGTGCTGTGTGACACACGCATCAAAATGCTTCCTTCCATTTCTCTTTTTGTAACTGCACTGCAAACTCTTTGGGACACAGACTGCCTTTCAGTTTCTAAATTACCTAGAACACATGAAGTTCTGATCCATTACTAAGACTGCAAAACACAATGACTATAGAAATAAAAGAGCTGTTGGCATTTTGTGAGGGGCTATTGCTGTCAAATCAGTTAAAACTTGAAATAATTTTCACATGACTATGTCCTGATTTCACAGGTAAAACCACATCACAGAAAAGCCAAGCCTTTCCTGCAGACCAAAGATACTATTTAAGGGTATTTTCAAAGACACCAGAGTGTATCCAGTGTACGCCATGGACTTTCAAGAAGCTGGAAAGAACTTAATTAATATGGATTTTGGGCAGCCAATCTATAAGACTTAACAACTGTCAAGACACTCACCTAGTTTTTTCTTCATCTGGTCTCTCTGCTTCATTCTCATCTACCACAACAGAAAAGAAACACAGTAGTTAAGAATAAAATCCCCTGAATACCAACTCTAGCAGGTATCTTGCCATGCAGATTATTAGGCAACTCTTCAGCTTACTTATGAGACATTTTCATAACGTTTCACTTATGACATCTACCACGCAGTCCCCCCAAACCCTCACAGTGCTCTGCACTGACAGCTCCACCGCTGGGGAAGGTTTTAGTTTACAGGTTCCATTATGATTTGAACGTAAATAAAGTCCCTGAAGTTGTAAAGAAACTTTATGTGTAGAAAGTTAAGGCTGCTTCACTACGGCAATGCTGGGAGCCCGAGCAGGGGGTACCAGAGGTTCTGCCGCCCCAGGAGTGCGTGCGGGACAGAAGCACCACGCGGGCCTCCAGCCCACAGGCCCAGCACCGCCTCGGCCTGCGCGGCCGGGGCAGAGGGACCGGGAAACCTCCGGAGCCTCAGGGAGCGGCGGAGGAGGTGGGGAGGGGGGNCGGCGCCCTGGGCACGGGCATGCGGGGGGCGGCCCGGCAGGCGGTGCGGAGATGTGTCCGGGCGCGGCCCGGCGGCCTCGGCTCCCAGAAGGGCCCTCCCGAGCCGGGGGCCGCCAGTGGGGAGAAGCGAAGGAGCCTCCTGGCTGCCCGCGGGAGGAGCAGGCCGGGCCCAGCCCTGCCGAACCGGTCCCGCTGCCCGGGCTGGCCTCGCACGGCCGGTCGGTCCCCCGCTCCCTGCGCTGCCAGACGCGGGGACTCACCCTCGGCTGTGCCTTCCCCACCCTCCCGGCGCTGTGCCGGCCAGAGCTTCCTTCCCTTCCTCTCGCTGCCCTTTGTCTCCGCCGCTCTCGGCGGTTCTCCTGTTCTGCATCCCCGGACGCCCCTCCGTCTCCTCGGCCGGGATCACCGGCAGCCTGGCCATCTCCTCTCCGACATGCTCGCCCATCTCCAGAAGCAGGATTTGGCCAAAACACACGGACGGACCCGCGCCGTGGAGCTACTGGTGGATGATGGCAGCTGCCGGGGGCAGCGTAATCACAGGGTAAACACACTCCTGCTGCTGGTGGTACTGTCCTGGCTCTCAGCTTGGAGTCTGTTTTTTTCTCCACAAGTTGCTTAATTTTATTTTTAGCTCCAGTAAGTGTTTAACATTCATAAGTGTCCTCTGAATGTACCAGAGTGTAGCTATGCGTTTCATTAAGAAATTGCTGATTTTTTAATTTTTCTTTTTACTGATGTTTTCTCACTTTACATCTGTGAATAGCTGCATCAGCAACTGCAAGATTCACTAGAAAACTGAAGTACCAGCAACTGTCAAAACAAGTTTTGACCAGTTGTGTGTCCAAGTGAAGTCTTCAACATAAGATGCTTGTGAATTCTAGTTTGTCCAGAGGAGAACTTAGATCTGTCTTTTGGCAAGGTAGAAGGATGTTCTAGTTGCCTTGAATACTGCCCCATGGTTGACTGCATCATAAGCACTCCAGCTCTGTGTAACAAGGTCACTTTTTGAATTGCTTGCATAGAGAACCTTGTTTAAAAGTTTCATCTAGGGCATTTCACTGGTGCTCCCATGAACAAACTATTTTGTCAAAAAGCTGTTGTTTTTCCTTGAAGGTGAGTGTTTGGGTGTTACATGCAGATCATGAATCGTGGTATAACTGAGGTTTGCATCATGTATTTCCTTTTTTTTGTATATATAGTGCTGGAGTTGGCAAAAGAGTATTTCACTCCAAACTTTTCTAGACATTTGTTTCTCATAAAACAAATGTGTATTGTAGTACCTCTTACTGAGCACCAGGGTCTTTTTGTTTTCATTCCTTAACACTATTCTGACAGACATTAAAAGATGCAGTAGAACTCTGATAGTTTCCTTTGACTGCAGATAGAAGGAAGATAAAAGGAAATATGTTTCCAGAAAACACCACAATAGAAATCAGGAGTAGGTGTAGAACATAAAATCTTTGAAAAATGTATCAGTGCAGATCCTCTAAGCAGTTTTCCTCCCAGAAGCCTTTAAATAGACATCAGATTGAGCTGATGGTCACATAAAATCCAGTTTGAACACTGGAAGCTGGCACAAGAAGTCCAAATCCTAAAAGTAGCTTCCAGCCCTCCATCACTCCCAGGAAGGTCTTTACCCACCTCTGGGTCTGGTTGGGCAGAGAAGTGCTCTGAAACCCATTTCCTGCTTTGCTTCTGATGACAGAGTGCTCGTGGGGCCTGAAAAAAGACTTCTCCCAAGGACCTCAGCAGATAAAAGGCTGATGACAGAAGACCTTTTTGTGAGCCATATAAACATCTGCTTCAGGGGTTGCACTGCAGAAGCCCACACTAAGATACCAGGTTTATGGGAACCCTTTAATATGCTGCTCTTTCTACAGCACAGTAGTTGTTCACACATGGGATAAAAGACATTGTAAAAACCCCATAATTTTATTTTGTAATGTAACTACTGTGCTTTAAATGATTACCTTGTTTTTACGTCTGGCTAGTAATCTTTTTTCAGCATTGACAAATGGCAGAATTAGGTGCAATCTATACAGTATAAAGTTTAAAAGATACTTGTTTTCTTAAAAAAGCATCTGCTCTTTTGACAATATATATGAAGAAAAAATCAAAAGCAACCTTTTATAAGCAGTAACAAAAGAGTTGGTCAAGCCACAAAAGCTTTTTGTCCATGGCAGTCAAACATAAAGCAAATCTCAGGGATACATGATCTCCAAGGTGGCTCAGTCTGAGAGGAAGACAGTTCTAATTGTGGATAAGCCCAGGGGCCTAGTGGTTAGCCATCCCCAGTCCTTTTCAAATCAAAACAGGTGAGCAGGCTCTTAGCTTATGTGTTTTTCTACTATCAAAAAAATTATTTGCCCTAATGTTAAAACAACAGATTGGGATTGGAACAGCACAATGACACGGGTCTGAGCTTGGGAAGAGGGAAGAATGCACCAAGTAGGAACATGCATGGAGCAAGCTGGAAGGAGAGAAATTAATTTCATTACTGATAATCTTGTGATACAGAAAGAGTTCAGTGTTCTGAAATGAGCTGAACCTCCAAGCAACCTAAGAAGAGTAGTTGAGATGGTCGAGCTAATTGAATATTTTATGTTTTTATTTCTGTTAATTGCACAGAAGTCTCCCCTCATTCTGTGCTAAGGAGGTTGCCCAAGTTTCAATGCAGAATACAGATTTGCAAGCGAGCCACGCATTCTCTGGGGAGAAGAAACTTGTAGATATGTATTATGGCTTTTTTCTTTTTGAAAAGAAATAAGCTTTGAAACTGATCTTGAGATGAAGAGCTTTTTCAAGCTCTTAACAAATGAATTTGTTATATATCTTCAGCTGTATATCACAAAACTTGCATTTAATAAAGGAGTCTTTTTTCTTGGTAGCTAATTACTACTGGATTTGTTATCACTAACATAAACAGTGCTATAGGACAGGGAATGGCAATGGAAATCTGACTTTTCCAGTGATGTGCATTAAAATATCAGAAAAACAATTGTTTTCTCGGTATAACAGAGATACCAGTGCAGCACAAAAGCGGTTGTGACATAAATAGTGACACTGAATTGTTTTAGTATTTACTAATAGCGAGACCAAAGCATTTCCCAGCCTTTTCGGGAAAATGTCAGGCAAAACTGATCCGTCTGTGCTCAGGTGTGTGTCCCCCGCCACCGGCTAAGGCTACAGGCCGAGAGAAACATTTTAATAGGTGTCAGAGTTCAGCACTGCTACAAAAAGAAAAAAAAAAGAGCCCGCTCCCCCCTCCTGTGTCATCCGAGAAGAGCGGCGTCCCCGTCGCGGGGTAACAGACCCGGGGGAGCGGGAGATCTGGCCAGGACACAGCTCCTGGGGAGCCCGAGTCCCGGGCCGTGTCCCAGGACGGTCTCGGGAAAGCCTTTCGGCACAGGGCCTGGATGCTGCGGCTCCCCCGGAGACGGACGGACCCGCCGCCGGGTTCCCCGCAACCCCCTCGGGACACTCCCTCCCCACTGAGGAGGAGGAGAAACCACCGCGGCACCGCCCCGGCTCTTGTGCCGGCTCTGTCCCGGTTCTTGTCCCGGCTCTGTCCCGGTTCTTGNCATCTGCTCTGTCATTCATTCTCTCTTCTTTTTATGAAGACACTGAACTGAGTATAATGGATACCTAGGAGAGGAGGAAATAATTGACTCTTCTGTCCTTGTGGAGTTGTCTTGCTCCCTAACACTGCTGTGACACATTGCATTAAGTTAGGTTAAGGAAAGATATTTGCAGTTCCTGGAGCTATGCTAATTTTCTATTTGCCCTTCTACTAACCCACAGCATATTATTTTCCTAGATAATGAAAAATAAATTAATAAAATGTCTTTAGTAGTATAAATCTCAACTGCAAAATTTGATAATCAGTGTATCACTTTGGGAATTATTTCTCTCTCCTTGATTGTCTCAGAATTCTGTTGGCAGGATGCAAGTACTTTAGGTCATTTCATTCACATGTTGTGAAACTTACACCTCACTATATATCGGGTGCTACAGTCCCATAATTCACTAGACAGTGTGTAATATTCTTAATATAGAATATAAATAATTTAGTAGCATCTTAAATAGAGGATGAGAGGAAGCTGACATGCTCGAAGGATTGTATTTTCCTCTCTCCTCTGCAGAACTTAATGAACTGATATGATTGTAGTTATGGTCTTTTTATGTTTTGTGTGTTATTAAGAACAGACAGTATGAGTTTTGCAAGCATGGTTCAGGTATTTTCTTCTCTCCTCACATATGTAATAAGCATTACTGTTACATGTTATTTTTAACTTCCAGTTAGCACTGGTGATGTTTTTCACTTTCCTTCCCATGTACAATGAGTAGGCGAATGGTTTCATAGGAGCATCTGCAGAGCCCACTTCACTTGTGGATTTTATGACACAAAACTATGAAAGACCAAAAAATGACCCCTGTGGAGCTGGATTTTGTAGAGAGGAGATGGACATGATGAACCAAACCTGCCCTGTGACCCACAGACCACTGGAAGCAGAGTATGCTGTGCTGCTGCTACTATATGAGGATGTGTAGGCTAATATGGATGAGCAAGGCTGTTTTGCTTGATATGTATGAGCATCTCCTGCCAAGAGGCTAAATTACAGTCAGAATCAAGCCCCTTGTATGAGGAGTGCATGTTGCAAAAGAGCCCTTTGCCAAACAGGTTTTGCAGTGGGAGCAGGAATCCCAGAAGGTGATTGTGACTTGCCCTGGTCAGCTCCCAAAGGAGCTTCACCACCGGTTCTAGTATAAAAATTTGGCACATCTCTCCTTCAAGCANGCGCCCTGCCCGCCGAGCTGCGGGCGGCAGTGCGGGGCCTAGTGGGCGACCTCGACGCTCTCTTCGGTGCCCTGGGCCTGCGGGAGGAGAGCTTCGCCGTGGGGGCACTCAGCAGAGTGCTCGCAGCTGAGCTAGCAAGCTATGCCCCGGCCAGGAACAGGAGGAAGATAGCCACCAGCAAGGCCTCCATCGTCTTTGTGGACAGGACGCTGGACCTAGCTGGTAAGAGCCCACTGCTGGCAGGGGCTGTCATCCCTGCGGGTCTGCATCCACCCGGCTGGGAGCGTTTCAGATATCTGCAGCAGTCCTCGTAGCCTGGGAATATGTGTAGCACCATGGCCATAGGGACACAACTCCTGGGGAGGCCAAGGGGACCAGGGGTTGTTCATACATCCTTGATCCCTAGTGGGTAATGGAAACCAAGAACGAAGCAGAAGGCTCTGCTAGCAAAGGGTTTATTTCTGGTGCTTTCACTTTGCTGCCAATGAGAGACCTTGGCAGTACCTCTGTGATCCTGAGGCATCAAGGGAATGGTCTGTTCAGTTCAGACTGTGCCTTCTGGATTACTGTGAGGCATTTCCCAGTGTACCTGCTTGTCACCTTTACCATTATACCTGTCTGAACAGACACACATCTATGGATGCACTTAGCTTTACCTATGTACCTCAGAGTGCCTCCGTATGTATATGTGTGTGTGTGTATATATATGGGGTTTATATGGTGTGCATTATACTTAGTTATTGAGTGAAGCAGGTGCACGTGGCTGGTGGTGTTAACTTGGAAAACATGTTTGGGTGAAAACAATACAGAATTGTTTATACAACTCTTTCCTCAGAAGCAGATGACTCCAAGAATGAACCATATGGTAAACATAACTCCTTAATATCAATTACTTTGATGTTCCTTTGTTTGTCCAGAGGAGAACTTAGATCTATCTTTTGGCAAGGTAGAAGGATGTTCTAGTTGCCTTGAATACTGCCCCATGGTTCCTGAGAACATACATACTCCAGCACTGTGTAACAAGGTCAGTTTAAGCTAATGCTGGATGAAGGAATATGGCAAAACACTGATAGGCTTTGGAACTGGTGCTCCAAATATCCAACTTGTTTTAAGGCAATAGGTGTAAAAATTTCTGCCTTCTGATACTTTNGATGAGGTGACCCGTCTGGTGGATGAGGGGAAGGCTGTGGATGTGGTCTACCTGGACTTCAGCAAGGCCTTTGACACCGTCCCCCACAGCATTCTCCTGAAAAAGCTGTCAGCCCACAGCTTGGACAGGAGCACCCTGTGCTGGGTTAGGAACTGGCTGGAGGGCCGGGCCCAGAGAGTGGTGGTGAACGGGGCTGATCCAGTTGGTGGCCAGTCATTAGTGGTGTCTCCCAGGGATCAGTGTTGGGCCCAGTTCTGTTTAATATCTTTATCGACGACTTAGATGAAAGGATTGAGTCCATCATCAGCAAATTTGCAGATGACACTAAGCTGGGGGGGAGTGTGGATCAGCTGGAAGGCAGGAGGGCTCTGCAGAGGGACCTGGACAGACTGGAGAGTTGGGCTGATTCCAAGGGGATGAGGTTCAACACGGCCAAGTGCCGGGTCCTGCACTTTGGCCACAACAACCCCATGGGGAGCTCCAGGCTGGGCACAGAGTGGCTGGAGAGCAGCCAGACAGAGAGGGACCTGGGGGTTTGGATTGACAGGAAGCTGAACATGAGCCAGCAGTGTGCCCAGGTGGCCAAGAAGGCCAATGGCATCCTGGCCTGGATGAGGAACAGCGTGGCCAGCAGGTCCAAGGAGGTGATTCTGCCCCTGTACACAGCCCTGGTGAGGCCACACCTCGAGTCCTGTGTCCAGTTCTGGGCCCCTCAGGTCAGGAAGGAGATTGAGGTGCTGGAGCAGGTCCAAAGGAGGGCAACCAGGCTGGTGAAGGGACTGGAGCACAGATCCTATGAGGAGAGGCTGAGGGAGCTGGGGCTGTTCAGCCTGGAGAAGAGGAGGCTCAGGGGAGACCTCATCACTCTCTACAACTCCCTGAAAGGAGGTTGGAGCCAGGGGGGGGTTGGTCTCTTTTCCCAGGCACCTCTCAGCAAGACAAGAGGACACGGTCTCAAGTTGTGCCAGGGGAGGTTTAGGTTGGATATTAGAAAGAATTTCTTTCTGGAGAGGGTGATCAGGCATTGGAATGGGCTGCCCAGGGAAGTGGTGGATTCTCCATCCCTGGAGATATTTAAAAAGAGACTGGATGTGGCACTCAGTGCCATGGGCTGGGAACCGCAGCGGGAGTGGATCAAGGGTTGGACTTGATGATCTCTGAGGTCCCTTCCAACCCAGACAATTCTATGATTCTAAGTTTAATTGTCTTTCCAGCCTTGGTTGGTTTTTGTAGCTGGTCAGGGGCTACAGGGATTTCTAAAACCTCTGGGAAGTATTTTCTAATTGCTTTGGTGAAGCAGAGCAAAAGGCATCAGTGCTTGTGGACCAGGGGGAGCCTCCAGGAAGTGTCAGTTGTGGGAAGGAGACAAGTGGCACTGAGACTTCCCCCCTGTGCCAAGGAGAAAAGAGGGATGTTCATAATTAACATGGGTTTATTTTCATTTGAGGTGTTTCCAATTTAACTGAATGCCTTGTCTGGCTAGATGTCACTTGCTTTCAGCAAGTATGGGGAGATAGACATTGTTTCCAGTATGTGGGGGTGGAAGTTCAGCAGATTACCATCTGTTTTCCATGTTTGTAACTTTGCAAGTGTTGATAACTCCAGTGTGGCTGACAAGTGACTGACCTAGTAAGAAGAATGTAGGGATTTTCAGGAGCAGATGGCTTAGGGAGTTGCAGAGACTGCCCGGCCCATTTCATCTGTACCTCACTGGTCTGTCAGGGAATGTCAGAAAGGAAAGTTGCTGCCATTCTGTGACTGTTACAGTCTGTTGTGAAATGAATTGGTCCTTTCCATCCAGCTGAGTGGCCAGGTGTCCTCATTGCAGTACCACCACTTGCTGGACATGTGTGCCTTCCTTGTTTTCTGTGGACTGAGGCTTTGTCAGCATGGAGGTTGACTTTTCCTTTTTCATCCTTGCATCTCTTGGAATTCTACTACAGTTCAGAATAGTTCATCAACTATGAGGTGGTTTTACAACTTTTCTGCTGTAGACTTGCTAGAGGCAACCTTCTGCTTGTACAAGAGCAGTTAATAATCTGACCCTGAGTTAATATTCTTGGTGTAAACACCTTGTTTGGATTTATGGAGCGTGTGATGCTGACTTCACCTGATGAAGCAGATATCTGTCTTTGGAATTGTTCAGAAATGAGGACACATAGGGAGCCAGATGAACAGACTTTGATGGATTGGCACCATAGCCTGAAAGATGTTTTTCCTGCTGCTCGAAGTGACTTCAGTTCCCTTTCTCCTGAGTAAATCCAGGACAACACTACTCACTAAGCCCATCACTGGTGTCCAGCCCTGTGGTGGCAGCTGAACCATAGGTACAGTGGTAGAATATAAATCCCTTTGACTTGTTTCTGACTCAGAAACTATAGTTTGTGTCGTTTTTTTCTGCTTTGTAAGGCTCACAGTCTTAATATTTTGTAAGTTGGTTGTAGTGCCTGTGTTTAGTCATGTTGAATAGTAAAAAGAGCATCTGTGTTTGAAGTCAGGAGAGCTGAAGGAAACCTGCCAACTGGAATTCAGTCTCCTGGAACAGGGTCGAATTGACATTTTATAGGATGTAATAGGGGTTGTTTTAGTAATTTCATGCTGCTTTCACCTGTGCTGCACTCAGTCCATGTAGGAGCAACAATCTTGGCAGTGGTATGTTGTTGGGAATTGTTTATTTTGGTTTATTTTGTGCCAGCCTATCTAGGTAGCTATGTATGCACCCTGGGAACAGCCCTTTTAAGCACAGTCCTATTAGTTTAGAAAACTATAGTTTGCATGTATACATAAATGTTTCCCTGCTTTTCTAATAACCATTGCAAGGCTTGTTTAACTAACACCTTTCTTATGCAAAAAGAAATACATTGCATGTTTACATGCAAAATCAGTATTTACTAGCTGTAAAGCTAAGTCTAATTTATGCCTTTCAAATGAATCTTTCTGATACTTTATCAATACTTTTAACTTCAGGCATTCCAGATATTTATTTTACTTCTGTAGCAAAATATTTCTGAAAAGCTAATAGTGGTCTTGATATTGTGACTACCAATGTCCTTCCCAAAACAAGAGGTAGCTATTTTGGTCTCAGTTCTTTGTGGATTTGGTTTTTGGTTATTTTTTGTTAGTTTGTTTTCTTTGATTCATGCTTTTTTTGTTTTGTTTTGTTTTGTTTTCCTTCTTGTTACATACCTAACAGTTTTGGGGGCTGTTTTTCCCTAGGAGCAGTTGGTCATCATGGAGACAATCTTGCAGAGAAGATCCTTTCTGTGCTTCCCAAGCTTCCTGGCCACAAGACTGATGTGATGGTTAACATGGTGGAACTTACAGCACTGCAGATTGCAGATGAAACTTGCAATATTATAGCACCTGGCTGCTTAGCACAACCAAAGTAAGCATTCATTATTTTTTTTTAATTTTTTTTTTTTTTAAGATGTTGAATATGCTTGTTATCTTTTTGTGGAGAAAAAAAAGAGGAACAGAAAACAAGTCTTTTATTTTAAAAACGAAAAAATGAGGCTTCCAGAAAAACCTCATCTATGCCTGATTCTGTTAGAATATAATCAGTTTGTAAGTGTGCATTAAGTGAACAGGCCAGATAAGACTCTCAGAGGTAGAATATTCTCAGGACCTTTTTAGGTTTGAGTTGTTTAAATAGCTGAAGATTACTGTCATAGAAATCAGTACAGATTAAACACCAAAAATTCTTCCTTGTGACAGACACTTCTTTTTCTGCCTAACAAGTCATACATACAAGTAGGTCTTAAGTGTGGCTTTCTTTTCATATATCCTTCTTTTTAATTATAAGTTAACTTAAAGTTTTATCACTGTTTTCATATATTTGTGGAGAAAGATAATGAGGCATAAATTTAGGTATACAGACAGTTTCATAAGGTCTGGTTTTTGGTTAAACAACAACAACCTAGACTTGGAACAATTTTACTTAGACATGTATAGTTTGCAGCTAAGACATTGCTTGTAAAGTGCATCAGGTTTCCTGTTTGACTTTCTAAATTTAGTTGTCTGAACTGAAATTTCCCTGCAGGTTCTGTTATTATGCATAAACCAGGCAATATGCCAGGTGCTGGTTTCACTCCCAACAAAATTTAAAAATTTGGTCAGCATTGCTCTAGAAATTCATGCAGTGTGAAGCAGTTGAAAAGTTCTTTCTCTTTTGCTCAATTGTTCCCTCAAAATATTAACAAGGGGGTTTTCAAGAGGGGCTATCCAACATAGCCTGTTTTTCTGTTTTGATTCCTGTTTTATTTCACACCTGTGCTCTGCTTGCTCTTCTCCCCTCCACAAAGATTTCACAGAAGACTTTTCACTCTTCCAACATCTGGTGTTTATTTTCTGTGAGCCTCCAGATCCTTTGTTGTTTTCCATCTCCCACACGTGCTGTTTACTGGGTCCACTCTCTAAGTTTCACATTATATAATTCTTTTTCTTCCTTAGGAGCTGGTGAGGAAACATTTCTTCCTGTAGATGGACTAAATTTTAAGTTGCTGCTAGGGTGATTTAAATAAAATTCGTTCTGCTTTTCTTCTCATTGGCTGCTCTCCAGTGGTCTCTGAGGTAGAAGTGAGATATCCTTAAGAGCTGACAGAACAGCAAAATGAAGAGGCCACTGCCCATGGCAGATATGCTGTGGTAGCTGTTGTTTATGTTAACTTTGGTTAGCTACCAGAAACAGTTGCTTGTAGGGTGGACTAGGAAAAAAATAGATATTTATTGCCCTAAGATTGTTGACTTGTGCTGTTGCTCACTGAGGATACAAAAGCTACCATGCCTTCTCATGCTAAAATTGACTCAGTCTTTTCTCTAGTCATCTTTTCAGGAATATCCTGCAGTGTTCTGCTGTGTTCTGAGGTGGCTCTTGCTATAAATGCACCAAGGTTCATTTGCCTATTTGCTACTTAGTGGGGAAGGTGCCTCTGTTAACACTATAGATAGACTTAATCTATTTTGCAGTCTCCTAAGCACACAGATGGTTAAAGAACAACAGAATTTGGCTACAGGGTGCTCAGCTGTACTCTGCAAGTGCAGTAAAGTGGGATGACAGTAACAGATACTGCTACCAGAGCAGTGGTGCCATTACCCTACCAGTCTGTAACAGCTTCCCAATGTACCCTTCTTCTGCAAAGTCTTCTTACAGAAACTGTTAAACTGGAAATTTTTAAGAACAGGTTATGAAAACAGTGGTTTAAATAAGATTGATATTGCCTTGGAGCAGAGCCAAAGGACTAGATGACCTCTCAAAATCTTCCTGTGATCATTGTTCACAAGTTTCCAAACTCTGAAGGATGCATCTCTGCAGTATTCAAGCCCACATCTTTCACTTTTTCCCCAGCTGTGTAATGATAGTTTCTAACTTAAAATAGCTGTTTCCAAGCAAGCTTAAGAAAATTGCTGAAGAGTACTAGAAACCATAACAGTGTTTGAACTGGTGACTGAAGGTGGTAGCTTCCTTTCTGTTCAACAGGACTGTATTCTTAGTGATGGATTATAAACATCAGCATTAATTGTCTTTAATAGAGTAAAATGTTTGAAGTTGTGTCAGTTCTGTAAGAGATTCCATAAAATGCTCTCAGTTCTTCATTAGCATGGTTATTGCCATTGGTAGCCAGCTCAGAAGTGCTTCTTGTTGTTGAAAACTTGTTCTGATTTATATTTGTAAACGGTGCATGGCAAGGAGTGTTCCTCTGCTTGTAAATTTTGTGTTTGCTTTGGGAAGTGAAAGTGCCAGCACCTTTCCTGGGGACAGGACCAGTAACCTCAATTACTTTAGTTACTTCAGTTACACCCAAATGTATGCAATGTGGAGGGGGCTTTTTTACACAAAATTTTGGGATCAGAATATGGTGTTTCACAGACTCACATATTCAGAATATTTTTCAAATGTCTTCATTATTTTCTCTCAAATAATATGTGAACATGCTGTGGTGGAGGGAGAGAAGAGCCTGCTTCTTCCACACTGCTTGGCAATGTTTAACTTTTCTTATGGAATGCCTCTCCAGCAGAAACATCTGGGCTCAGTTACAGAGTGAGCAAACAGAATTAATGAATAATTTATGGTTGGTGTGGTGAAATAAAGAATGGATCTTTTCTCAAATGCAGGGATATAACTGCCTTCTTTAAAGATTTAGATGAAAATGTAAATGCCAGATGCTACTGAAGTTACTGTACTTTGAAGGTACTATCTTAGTGAGGAAGGAAATTTCTTAAAAATATCTGTTCTAGAGTTCTTTAATAGTATTAGTATCAACAGCCTCAAATCTTTCAGAGTGATAGTTTTCCCTATTGTAGTCACTGACATGTTGCTGCTTCAGTGTGAACACTGGCTGATTCATGCTCTTTGAGCACTGTGTCAAAATATTTTACTAATTTTTATACACAAATGAACGTTTTATATCACGAATGAATGATTTGTACACAAATGAATGAAACTGTTCACAGACATAAAGCTAAAGACAGCCACTCTGGATCAGAACTGTTAGTTTCTATTAAAAAATATAATAGCCACCCTGCCCTTCAAACAAAGGTTGAATAATAGAAGTGGAATTGGCAGTGAATGCTTAACAGCAGAAGCAATTAAAAAAACTTATATTGATTGTGCTCTCTTGCTGGTCTTTGTGTTTTGATAATACACACAGTGTTTTTGGAGGAATTTCTAACAATTTCAGCTTCTCATTTTAAGCACACACGTAGTGGCTTCTAGGATTTGTCAGCCTGGTTAAACATCAAGATATCTGGTTTTTTTGAGCCATCTGTGGTGTCCATTTGATAACATTTTGGCCCCTTGGTTTCTCAGAGCACCTATCTTGTGTTTCTAAGGTTTGTATTTTATGACATGGAAGCATCTTGCTGTCAGTAATGGGTTTACCTTGGTGGAGCTTTATCTCGTGGTGTTTTCCACCTCTGGCAAGCTGAGAGTCCCGTGGCCTCCTGAAGTCAGGGGTCTGGTGCCTGCATCCTGGCCACAGGTCTGTGGTGTATGAAAACAAGAAGTGAAGTGATGTGATATTCAGCTGTGAGCAATTGAAGAAAAAGGAATGATCTTTTTAAAATCTGCTCTTTTATTACGCAAGAACACTTTTGATATGTACTTGTATTTTGCTGAATAAATTGAATACTTAATTTGTTTCTACACATTTAAAGAATTCACTGAGTAGAGATTTCTTGCTTGGTTTTGCTTCTCTTGCTTACTTTTCACCAATCCTTGGAGTCTGTAAGCTCCTTGGAATCATTGTGGTATGAAAATCTCGGAAAAAGTCTAGGATTTTAAATAATACTAATAAAAATACATATCTTTAATGCAATATACAGAGAAGCATTGGGTTCTTAGAGCAAGCATTTTTCTATAAAAACATAAAACTGTAATGTAACACACTTCATGTTTGGGCTGCTATGCCTCAAGAAATTGAATGAGCAATATACCTGAGGTGTCTGGGTGCTTTTGACAAAACAGCTGGAGCCACTAAATTATCTGAATTTGCACTGGGGGGAGAAAATAACAAGTTCAGAATGAGGTGATCTTGTTGATGAGCGTGATGCAGAAAACCTTGATATGCAGGCCAGATGTTTGAAACATGCACTCTCAAAATCTTTGCTTAGGTTTTTATGTGAGAGGTGGAAGGAGTGATGTGCTGGGGTGTGGAGAAAGAGAGTTGGTTACAAACTAGAACATTCCTGGAGATAAAATAATAAAATTTAAATGTCTCTTATTAATGGCAGTTGAAAATGCATACTTCTTCCAGTAGTCCTTAGTTCTGAGGCTGTTCATTCCTACTCTGGACTGATGTTTTGTTTACAAGTGCTAAAAGTGTTCCAGTTTGGATGGAGAAAGCCCCAGTCCAGCTGCACCTTTGCTCTTGTGTGTGATGTGGTGATGGAGTGCTCTCCTGGTAGTGGTGGGACCTGGACAACCCAGAGCACAGAGAAAAGCCATGAGGTGAGGGGACTTGTATTCCAGGCCTGGCCCTGCTGCTGGCTTGCAGCATCTTCTTGGACAGGTCATTTAATTTCTCTCCATTCCTCTCCCCTTTTCTAGTCCTTGTCCAAGGAACTTATAATTTAAACCAATAAGCCAGGGAATTTCCAGGGTACAAGTTTGCAGACTACATGGTGGAAAATCTGTGGTGTTATGGTCTTTGGGAGGATATAAATAATGTTAGATATGGTTAAGTTGGAAGTTAAGGTGTGGGGACAAGCAAAGGCAGGATCACCATTTGTTCTTTCTTTGGTAATGTGCCCTTCACACTCCTACTACTGATGTTTTATTTCACTGAGGAGAGGGAACTGTTTTGAATTGTATCCCCCCTGTCACCCTTTCCTGTGAGCTGGTGGAACAGCAGTTTCAATAATCTCTGTAAAACACACACTGCAGTATTCTTTGAACAATGAATTTAAAAAGAAAATTATTTGTACTTATATAGCAAAGAAAATAGAATCAAGAATCAAAGGTGGAAAGGAGATTAAAGTCTCTTTTTAAGATGGGTAATAGACTTTTTTGAATGGTTGACTCTTATCTTTTTTTAACTGGGAAACTGGCATCTGAAGGATATCAGTGATGTTTTTCTTAACACCGAATTAATTACAATCTGAGCTTTGGGAGGATGGTTCTTGGATCTTAGTGGTATTTTAAATTTTGTTTTTTAAGTATTCCCTTTATGCCAGTGTAGGTATTAATGTAAAAAAAAAACCACCAAAAATCCCCACTTTTTTGCATGTTTAGAAAAGCTTGCAATAAGTTGGGACAGTGTTATTCTTTAATGAGCTGGATATTTATGGCATAAATGAGAGTAATTTTCCTTTCTGGAATGTTAATATTAAAGAGGAAACGTTAATACTATGGTAAGAAAATCCAGATGCCATAACCATATTGCTTCATAATCCACCGAGGGTCTTGCAAAGGAGGAAGGGTAAAACAAAACAATGGATGTCAGGGCTACTTCAGACAGGGAAAGGAAAAGCTGCACATTGCAAACTGCTCTTGGAGCTGCTCCAGGACACTGGTGGTGGTTCAGCAGCAGCAAGGGAAGCTCTGCCTGTCCCTGCTCTGAGGTGCTCCTCCAGTTTTTCTGCTGCTGGATGCTTCCCCCTCCTGGGAGCTGTGAGCTCCTGCTCCCCCTGGCCAGGCCTCAGTGCTCTGCTGAGCTCTAAACTGAAACTTAGACCCCTAAGACAAAAAAACCCCAACCACCACCAGCAATAAAAATAGCCACCACCCATGTACAGCCTTTTCCTACCTGCCTTGCTGAACGAAGGTTTGCAGTAATTTTACAGAATAAAAGGAGGGCTTAGCTGCAGGGTTTGTGAAAAGCAGACATTGCATTACAAAACTGACATTTTCCTTCACTGTGCCTAAAACCTGTGCTTTTAGGACTCATGCTGTGCCACTGGGGTCCATTTTCAGGGAAGTTAATAAGGCTTCGTTTACAAGGTTCTTCTGTTGATACTTTTTGCCTTGTCAGCAATCCATCCAGGAGTTGCATCTCTAAGTCATGGACTGAGCAGTAGGAATGCCCCAAACACAGCATTCCCCCCCCTCCTGGTTCCTGGGCTGGCTCTCTTCATGCTGACCACTTTATTTTACACTTATGGGGTCAGAGCACAGTCCTTAATCAAGGCCTATTCAGAGTTTTCTAACTGTTTGAAATTTCTCAAGGCATCTTCTTCTTGGGAATAACATCAGCTTCTGGGGTTTGTCAGTCAAGACAAGCTTTCCAGGAGATGCTTTCTGCTCAGTTTCAAGCCAGTCCAAATCAAACAAATGTAATTGACTGTTGCCACAGGATAAGATGAACAAGCTGGTAAGATTTATTATCTCTTACAATAAATGTGTATGTTTCTCCTTTCAACAGAGGACTTCCTTGAAATGGAAAAAGGGGAGAGGGGTGGAAAATTCTGGGAAGAGGTTGAGACCTCTGGCTTGCCTGTGCTGTGTAATATACAGCATTACTGGATGACCTTGCTGCCCATTTGCAGAAGCCCAGCTTGCTGCAGTAGTTTGTTGAAGTAACCAGCAAAGGAATCACACAAGGATTCTTTACCCAACCAGGTTCCTGCCTATTAGGTGCCACATTTTTTCCATTGCCTGTTATGATGTGTCTCAGAAGCCTCAGAAGTTTTCTTCTAGATAAGAGAAAGTTTGAAGCTTATTTTCCTTGAGATAAAGAATGAATTGGGCTGACAAGCTCTTGGCATCAGCTGGGTGGTTCTTCTTTATCTTTGCCTCACAGGCCAGTAAAAGGACTTCTGGGGGTTGTGGGAAGCTGGAGTGCTCAAGACTTCATTCCTTGTATTTTGAGGACCTCTGACTGCACTGTTAGTCTGGGCTGCCCAGGATTACTTATAAATATTTTCAGCCTGAACTCAGGATTTTTTTCCTGGTTCCTCTGACACTCACATAGCCATCCTCAGAGTACAAGGGATCAGGAGGTTCAAGATGCTATTGTCAGGAGAATCTGCTAGCTGAAAATGGGAAAATCCAGAACACTTTGTGCTTAATTATTTAGAGACTTATTTTTAGTTATTCTGGAGAAAGACTCCCTGTGTTTATATCAATCTCAATTTAATCCCTATTTGAGTACTGTCATGAAGTCACAAGATTCTAAGTTTTTCTTTTGCCCAGGGAAAGAATGTTACCCACATGCTGTCCAACCATCAGCAGGTCTTTGAGTGCATCTATCTTCAGCTGGTTAGCAAAGGAAGGTAACTGACTGTCTGTAAGGAAATTCAGTGAGTACAGTCATCTAGTTTGTCATCTGGCTGTTTTGTTGTTAGCATTACTCTCTATTCAAGGTGCATTCCTTGAAAGATGTAAAGATGGACAAATCCCTTTCTGATTAACCATCAGAAAGAGTAATTGATACCTGCAGTCAGGACAGAAAGGGAAGATTTTTATGTTGCTTAGGGGCAGTGGTGTTTTGGTTTTTTTTTTACTGTCTGCAGCATTTCTTTGAGAAGTGACATACATTTCTTGTTGCCTTAATGGCTTTGTGAATTTTTCAAGTTTCTTTTTTCCCCTGTGTAAGTTTGCAAATGTTTTTCTCTTGGTGTGGCCATGCTGTGTTTTCCTGCAGATGTATTCAGAGTTCAATAGCAGCATGAAGACTCTCTGTTAAAGCAAACCTTGTGGATCTCCAAAGCAAGCTCCAGTCTTCCTTGTGTTATAGTACAGTCTCCCAGGAAGCATTGCTTTGGCTGATGTGAGATTTTTCTAAGACTAGCTCTCAGTCTGCTTGGCCAACTGCCTTCAAGTTTGCCTCCTGAATGACCTCAACAATCAGGTTTTTAAATGCAGTGACATCCATTGGCTTTATTACATATTGCAGAATTTCTCATTTGCTGTTCAGCCATGGTGCCAGAGCAGAGAGTGACTGAGTGACCTGCAGGGGTGCTTTAGTTCATCATAAAGTAAGCCTGCTGCATCTTAAAATGGTGAAAAATGTGCCATAATGGACTGATGAGAAGAACAAATGACAGCTGCTCATTCAGATCACGAACCAGTATTTGGGAAGGAAACAGTGTCATCTGTTGGCAACGGATTTGGTTGCAAGTTTTGACTGTATGATGAGATTCCATCAAGATTCCAAACTTAATGTGAAACAGGAATCAAGCTTACATGGGCTGTATTTTTTGTGAAGTGAGCTATTTACCTGGTGGGCCTTAAAGAGGCTTCTACTCTGGAAAGCAGACATTATCTGTTCATGAAGAAATACTTCTTTATTTTTATGAAGATAGAGACTTACACTATTAATGGGTTTATTTTCATTTATTAAAAAAATACAGCTTTGTCTTCTTTTATTTAGCATGACTCCTGTTATTCAGATGGCAGATCTTAGGATTCTAATTCATAATGCCTAGCTTCAGTGGTTTCCTCTGTGCATCTTGTTTTCCTCAAGTATAGCAAAGAGATGCTTAAATGGGTTTTGCTGTTCTAGAGCAGCTTGCATTTTCAAAAAGTGTTGTGAAGATTGACCAAACTGAGACAGTTTTTATGTCTTGATGAACTGCATCCCAGAATTGTCCTGGCAAGGTCTGGACAACTGTACTACACCAAGAACCACTGAATTTCCAAAGATTGTGAATGCACCTTTAAAAATGATCTTCAACTGGGGAAGACTCCCATTTTCTGTGGGAGTGAAGAGTTTTATGATGTTACTTAAGTCTTTTCAACTATACTACTGATTTAAATAAGCAACCAGAAAAATCTATATTGAGCCATTTTCAGTTACTGGAAACAGAGCACGGAATGAATATGCTGCAGGTGAATGCTCTAGCTCCAGCTACACCATAGAATAAGGAAATCAACTTTGACAGAAAAAGCTGCAGGTCTTATTCATGACAGGGAATATAGCATGGCCTCAAACACACTGCACAGGATGGAAAATGCCAGCAATGTTGCACTTGGTTTTGATGGTAGGGAGGGAATGTGGAGGAGTGGAATTGGACAGCACCCAACATGCTCCTTGCACAAGCCCTTTTTAGGAGGAGGACACAAGTGTTGTGTCTGAAGACTACAAAAAGCCACCGAATATCCAGAGATTTTGGATTAGGACAAAATTCTGCTCTCCTTATTCATTCTGTGGTAGGCAGAAGTGTATCAGGAAGGGGTTGTGAGAAGATACCCAGAACACAGGATAAATATATGCAATGCAGACAGCAGTCCTTATCTCATTCTCCATGACAGAACAACCAGAATATGGAAATGGTTATAAAAATGAAAGCCTGAGGCTGGAGCTTTGTTCTTTCTGAGTAGCTGTCAGTATGGTTTTAAAGGCTAGAATTTGCCATATTAGGTTTGCATGAGATCTGAAGAAGCTAGGGCTCTAGGTTTGCATTAAAAATGCAAATATGACAGATATGCTACTTTGAAGTAAGAGAAGGGAATAAGGAGTATCTGCAGGGTGAAGTTCTCAAGTTGATTTAAGTTTACTTTCACGAACACGCCAGCAGAGAATCTGGCCCTTCATGCTCAGACAACTTGTCTTTAAGACTGTCTTTAGGGTCTGCTTCAGATTATTTTTTTACTATTAATTTTGGGTCTCCAAGTCTCTACTTGAGTACTTGTTCTCAACTCATAAAGAGAGTATCTTTGACTGCTTTAACTTCTCTGTGCCATAAGACATCATAAGCAATGATTTTTGTGGTAATTAAATCACTTACGGAAAGAATTGTCTTTTCTTCTGCAATGAAGATATATTCCTGTCCATTAAGACCTCAGAAAGGCCTAGTCAAGACATTGCTTTGGTTGCTCAGGGCTTCAGGCCAGCAAACCAGGAAGGGAAGTCAAAGGAGATTACCAAAAAGTGGCCTTGTAAATCAAAAACATTGAGGAGAGGGAATTCCTGGCATTCCATGGTATCCGGGTTTATTTTCTTACATTTCTCTAATAAGAAAAACATACTTCAGATGTGTTCTTGGTAAATGTTTTCACTTGTCTCATCTGTATCTGCTGCCAAAAATGACCCAAAATATATTGGTTTTAGATGCCTGGAGGACATCTATTGGATAACTAGCCAATGCATCTGTAAAAGTGGACTTGGCACTCCAGTGCAATCCCTGAATGTAGATTCAATTGTCAGCACCTCATTACTAACTGTTCTTTCACTGGAATAATTTTTATTAAAATAACCTTATGCAATACCTTTAAAACACAGAACAGAATGCTCTAAAGTAACCTATTATGTTACATGTAATATTCCCAAGCAATACATATGTTGTAAGGATCAGACTTTATTTTTAGCATAATTCATTTGCTTTGTCCAAAAACTAAATTAAAATTCCTGACAAGTAACTCTTTATATACTCATTTTAAAGAGCTGCTTGGCAAGAGTTTTGAAGTACCTTGTAGTGCACAAAGTCTAACTCAGAAGCTTTCAATTAACTTGATTCATGCACTAAGTCTGGCATTCTGTGGAAGCTGTCCTGTGGCATGTAGGAGTGAAACATTCTACAGAACCATGTCGTTGGCCTAAAAGGCAGGCAGTTGAAACCCAGGACAAAATTAGGGTTATGAATATTAGAATGCCTTAAGAAATTATTTGTGTGCACTTTATTCCTTCTCCCCTGCTGAGTATGGCCACTGCTGGAGGAGCAAGAGTAACTTTTGAGGTAATGATGCAGCAAGTCTGCTTCATTACAGTAGCCAAAAGAGCTGTGGTGTGTTTGGGAAAACTTTCAGGATCAAGCCTTCCCTTTAGCTTGTGAGGTATGGTATATCCATGTCTGCTAACTGGAAAACAGGATGGGTCAGGTTACAGTAAGCAATTCTACTTCCAACAGAAAGAATTTAACTTTTCAGTGGTTTTCAGTGATTTTTCTTTTGTTTGTCCTGAAGGAAGCAAACTGGCTTCAGTGTTCCTCTGAATGGTCAGTCATTCTCTGTTTCTGGCAGTCATCACAGCCTGGTTTGGTTCGGAGGGGACCTTAAAAAATTACCTAATTCCAACCCCCCTGCCATGGGCAGAGCAGCTTAGTTCTGAACACCTGGCAAGAAGTGACAACACTGTTAGGTATTTGGAACTGAAACTTATTTTTTCCAAGTCCCAGTGCAATGCATAGCTGTCTGCTTGGTACCCAGTGCCACCATAATTGTTGAAGAGATTCCTTATTACTAGTGTTTAAAGAACAGGAAAGTTTTATAGTAACTAAATATTCTGTGGCCTGTAATAAGGGCTCTTTTGCAGAGATGGCTGGTGTGAAGGTATTGTAAAAGGGAGGGAATCCTACAAGTTGGTTAATGAATGAAAATTATAGCAGTATGTATTATGTATTGTTCAAAACCCTAAAATAATAAAAAAAGGAAAAGATAGGAGTTAGAAGAAGGATAGGGTTAAAATGTTTTGAGGTGTGCAGACCCCATCTTAGAGCTAGGACTCCTGATAGTTCATCTGTTCTTGTCTTTGCACAGAACATGTTCAGAATCATGTCTGTGTACAAGATGGGTCTTAGTGGGATTTAATACTTCAAGGATGAGTAATACTTAAACATCACTCAGTCTCTGTCAGAATGAGTCCTACCTTTCTGAGGTGCATCTTGCTTGCTCCTTCCTCTCTCTCAGTAGTCTGCCAGGTCCTTCTGCTTTAGGGAATCCACAGAAAGCATTAAAATGACCAAAGCCTGTTTGGTAAATGCACATGTAGAAGATCAAAAAGAAGATTCCTTAGAAAAGATTAGTGGAATCACTCTTTTATTGGTACACTTGACTTTCAGGAAAGTTTCTGAGATCATCCAAGTTTGGAAGAAGCACACTGAAATTCATATATTTTAAGACAACCAGAGGCATTTGGTTCCAGGATAATAATCTTCCAAGATTATAGACTTCAGATGTTCTGGAAGTTGATAAGTAACTGTCATAAAAGGACTTAAGGCAAAGATGATGATCTGTTTCTTGTTGGTGCAGTTGCCAGGCAGCTTCTGTTTAAGGGCTCTTTGCATGACTAATGCTTCCCTCTCACTCAGCTTCCTCTGGTGAGCAGCAACAGCTCTGCATGGATTCCTCTTCCTACATCCCTTACCTTCCCAAAAGTGCCTCTGTTTCTGCAAGTCTTGCCTTGGGGTGACATTTTCCACCATGAGCATTACCACAAAAGACATACTGCATTTTGTGTAGTAGTCATATAATGCTGTGAAACAGGGCTGGCAGTCTGTTTGGTAGAACCTGAATACAACTGGCTTCAGAAATGTATTTAGGGACAGGCTGGTCCTTTGCCAGCCATTTGATGCTCCTACTATTACTTCTTCCAATAGTTCATCAGGAGCAATTTTACTTGCCTAGAGGAACTCTCTTCCCAGCAAAACATTTGATAGCTACTGAAGAAATTCTCTTCTACCAGGATTGGCAGCCACATGAAATAGCAAAGCCCAGTCTGCTTGCACACATGACTTCCAGTTTGTGTGCATTACAGTGTTAATTTAAATTAAAATTTTCCACAGTGAACTAGAGCTTTGGTGTAAGGCTGAGTAATCCAACTCAGAATTCTGCTGCTTTTGTAATTTGCACACAACAAAGTGCTATGGAATTAACATGTTATGGAATTATTAATTTTCCTCATCACAGCATGGTTTGGGAACTAAGAAGGGTCCAGATACAAGTAGTTTGTTCATGCAGTGTCAGTGTCTTCTGGTTGCTCAGCTGATTTTGCAGACTGTGATGGATCCCACAGCACATGTAGTGGACGGCAGTTTATAGGGGGGTTTTTTTGGTTGATTGTCATCCCCCCCTGATGTGATAAATAGAGCTGGTGTGGTTTATATGCATGAACAGCTTTGTTAGTGTTGACACAGGTCATCTGCAGAGGGTGGCTGTGTGAGAGGTAATTTAGTCCAGGAGTTCCAAAGATGTGTGAGATGCTTGGTCTACAAGCAGACCCCTTCTTCATCTTGAGACCTATTGTGTGTGCAAAGGTTTTGTCTGCTCTTAGTGCTTTTATGTGAAATATAATGTACCACTGCTGTAGGTTAACAGCAACAGTGTCCTCTTAGGTTAGGGGTTTTATGTTGCTTGTGACAGTGGTAAGATATTTATATGACAGTACAGTTTTGGGGTATGTTTTTATTCCATCTGTGAAATGTTTTATGGATATTTTTCTGCTAATTTTGTTCTGATTGCACAGTGTTTTCTAAAAAGCCACAATTGTTAAATTTTAAAATTACTCCATAAAAGGAATTAGTGTGAATCCTTCAAATTAAGAAATATGTCTCAATAGCTATATGGATTTTGTCTTCTTATCTCCTTGTTACTAAGAAAGAAGAAAAGAAAGTGGCTTAAGGAAACTGCCTTAATGTTTCACAATATATAATCCAGTTGAATGCTCCGTATTATATTACTTCCTTATGTTTCACCCTTGGTTGACCTTGAAGTTTACAGGTTCAAGTGGTTATTAATGATCTTGAGAATGGCTAAAACAAACAGAACACAAAGGTGATGAGAACCCATAGCTCCCCAAACTAATTGTTGGACAGTAATTTTTGTCTTAACACAGGAAAATGGTGTATTGGCTGTTTATAATCAGATGAAATATTGTAGAAGTGCCATTTGTCTAAAGGATTAATGAATGTGACCCTATCAGTTCAAATATATATATATGCATATATATATTAAACACACATATAAAATTGCAAAATCTCTGAATGTTTTCTAAGAAATTTTTCACGAAGCAACTGTTCTAATATTAAGATGATAGAGGAATTCAGTATTACTAGTCTATGCAAATAGAATACAATGGGAGTATTTATAAATTAATTTTCTTTTCAGGTTCAGTATATGCGTTTGATCTGATTTTTGTTATGGTAAAATCCCATCCACAGCTTACTTTTCTAATGTCTTGATTAATTTCTCTATTTTGGCTTAATGTACCAAATGGTTCCCTGTTACTCTTTGATACTGACAGTGCCAATGAGAGGAGTTTCATTACTTTTCAGTAACATCATTCTGTGTGCAGCTGCATTGTCTCATGTATGTGGTTATTAGCAGCTGAAGTTGTTCTGTGTCGTGGATGCTGAAGTGTCTATGTTAAACTTCTTGGCTTTCTGAAGCCAAAATTACTCTTGTATGTGTATCACAGAATGTGTATATATATGTATATATAAAAATAGGTCTTTATTTAGTTCAACATGAAACAGGACTGTGGTTAAGATGCTTGTCCTTGCAAGTTTACATGATGCTTGGAGTGAGGAAATGTTTGATAATGCTTAAGACTCTGGGTTTGGCAAGTTATGGACCTGCTTCAGCTGGTGGTTGACCACAGTCATGAGATGTGTGCACATACTCTGTTTTATTAAGTACAGCCATCTATAAAGTAGATACACGAGTGAGCCAGAAAAGTAGAGTTTATCTTTTCAAAAAAAGGGCAAAATGTAGATTGCTGTGTTCCCATTCACTTTTATTGGGAGGTTTTTTTCCCCCTCTTTTTAATCAGTTATTGATGTGAACTGAATCCTTGCCGACGTTTTAATAATTAATTCCTAAATTTTCTTGTAATTCAGTTCACCTGTGGGACCAAAAATATGTCAAGTTTTAAGCCTCTGATTTACTGTTCATTATCTGGGAAGTGAATGGAAGGAATTCAGCCCCAAGCAAAGAGTTAGAGGTAAACAGAAGAGTTGTGGGGCAGTTTGGGGTTGTGGTATTGGTTGTGTTTATAAGAGCCTCCTGAATTGTTTGTTTTTAAGTTCTCCCATGCTCCACTGATAACAGGGAGCATATTTCTTCCTGGTTTGGAGTAGAGTGGTCCTGGTTGTATTGGAACACAATAGTTTATATGAAACACAGTGGTTTTGCAACTCAAAATGAAGGTGTTGTTTTAAAAGCTGTTTTAAGGGAATTCTTTCACCATGTTTGTCTGTCTGAAGTGAGCTTGGTGATTTTGTGTATTCTCAACATTTTTTAGACTTTTGCTGCTATGTTCATGAAAATCCTATCCTGGTCTTCTTATGCTACATTGTAAAATGAGCCAAAATTCAGAAAATAGTTTCCTATTTCTGTTGTTCTTAGTCATTGGTCCTGTCTGGTGAAATCTTTTATTTTCTCTTTTCCTAGTGGTAATTGACAGCCTGTTTTATCATCCTGAATCTGAAAATGATTGCAGAATTTAAATTAACTTGACCAAGTGTACAGCATTGCCCTGAAGTGTCAGTATCTGTAGGTGTGACTGTATGAAGCTGAAATGTAATAGCTTGGGTATAGTAACTTGCATATAATAATAATAATTCCTGCTTTTATTGCTGTGCTTTAGCCACCCTTTCCCCTGATGCACTGGACAGCATACCCTTATGATTATGAGTTTACCCTTAACTACCCCTAATTATTGAATTAGCCTTAATTACCAGATTTTTTACTTTTAGTGACAAGCAATGCCTTTTTGTGAACAGGTCTGCTGTATTAGTCCAGTTAATACCATACTTCTTTTTTTATGTGTATAGCTGTATATTGAACAACATATGGTGAATTGTTAAAAAAACTGATAAAAACTCCTGATAAAAACATGTTACTTCTAATGCTTGAGACTAAAAATATTTAAGGTAGTCCTGAAGAAAATCTTATTGTCAGTCTCTGAGGCTGATTGTTGGCTCCCATTTTTTGCTCAAAGGCTTTGGCAGCTGCAAGCCTTCTCAAAACTGCTTTTAAAACGTCTGGTAGCTTTTGTGTTATCTGCCTGCTGTTTTAAAATAAGGGTTTTGTAATTAGTTGGTGGCATAAGGCTGTGAAGAGTCTAGACTATTTTTAATGATTTTTTTTGTTTTTTGGCTTTACCTTTTCAAGTGGCTTTTTTAAAATAAAATTTATGCTGCTTGTGTCTTGCAGAAAATTAACCTCATTGTATAATTTGATAATGAAATTTGCTGGCATCTAATGATAATTACATCTTATATATAATAATAATTTGGTCTTACAGAGCTGTGCTCCTACAGGGAGTGCTTAACCAGTACAGGAGCATTTATATACTGAGAAATGCATGTAGTTTGGACATAGTAAATAGCAAAGTGTAACCCTTAGGCAAGGCATCTAGTTTTCTGTTGGGAAAAGTTCAATAGTTTACAGAACTGACAATAAAAAAAATGCTCCTAAATGACCTGTTCTGTCATGGGACCTCATTTATTCTTTGCTCAAATGTCTCATGCAGAGCTGGAATATCTTTTGAACTTCACAGTGCACTTTTTAATCGATAAATAAATTTCTCCTAGCGTCTTCCATGAGTTTTTGTGGTGTGATTATTGCTTTAAAATTGCTGTTTACCGTGTAGAAAAATGGAAATCTCAATACCTTAAGCATTGTTGAGGCAGGAAAGTTGGTGTTTTAGCAGCACTCCCCATGACCTTCAGTGAATCAATTGTTTGATCAATCAAATTATGCTAGTATGAGCTAATTAATTAACTTGATGTGACACAGCCTTCCTGGAGGATACACAGAAAACACAGAGAGGAAAGAAAGGTCTGTATAAACACCACATGCAGAGGCTGAAGCTATCAGCCTGCCATTAGCCCTTTATCTAAGAGGCTCTTGGCATATAAATCAAACAATAACCTCTCTGTTTTGACTCAGTGCCAAAGTACACAGCCACAGTTGAGTCTAGAGCAGATTACACTCACCAAGTGGCTTGAGGGCTTGGAGTGAAACTGGGAAATAACCATTAAATTCCTCAGGAACACATTTATGCTCTTGGTGGCTGTTGGGCAATTTAAATTTTTTAGAGTACCATTTGCATGTTCTAATCATAAAACCCAACACACTGGAGGGCATTTCAACACACGTGCCAGTGAGGATGTGAGAATAATGCAGCTGAATGGCTGCAAAGAGCTTGTTTTGTGTGATTTGCCATGTTGCAATATTTTTACATATAAAAATAGTATCCAATGATACTTCTGCAATTTTCTGCAAGCACAATACCAAGATGACATTAGCTTGCTGTTTACCTTTTTTTTTTTTTTCCTAAGGCTAGGATGGATGGATTGAAAAATGAAGTTTTTACTGTCTGGGAGGCTCATTTCTTTGGTCAGAGTGACAAAATTTATGCCAATAATATAAAATGACCAACAGCAGAACTGCAGTCTGCTGCTGAGAGCCATTTTGAAACTTCAGAATGTTGAAATAAAGTTATAAATAAGAAGTGTTGGTGTCTCTTCTCCAGGGGTGTGCAGTTTACATTTCTCTGAAAATGAACATTTTGGTTTTTTGTGTTTTTACATCAAATAAAGTATATTGATGCATCTTCAGGTGATGACACATTGGCCAGACCATCCAGTGTGTGCACTGGGGATGTGCAGAAATACCCAGCAATGCCAGAGACTGAAGTCCTGGAAATACTGATAGCTGTATCCATATAGAAAAAATTTGGAGAAATTATATTAGAGCTGTTTGGTCACTCTTAGAAGGGTGAAATGAAGAGCAGCTTCTTTCTCCAAGGCCAGCTGTGCCCAGGTGGTGCAGAGCTCAGCTCTTCCCATCCCCAGGGTGCAGAGCTGGAGCTCTTCAGGGGAGGTTGTTCCACGTCTTGCTGGTTCTTCCCAGTGGGTGCTGCTGTGGATGGAGTGTGGTGCAGCTGGGAGCTTGTCTGTCCCCCCACAGGAGTCTCCAGGGATTCACAGTGGATCTGGTGTAGCCTTGGCACAGCCTCTGCTCCCTCTGGAGCAGCGGGGGAATTGGAGGAGGGAAGTTGTCTCTTGATCCATGACCCCCTTGCTCCAGGCTCACAGCCAAATCTTTGCATCTTATCATGGGCTTGTGCTGCTCTTTGGTTTATTGGTATTCAAATGGGCACATTGCCAGCAGTAGATTTGTCCTTTATAGTACTGGTTTGCTAACCACCCTGGTGTGTTTTCCACTTAGTGTGGACTTTCCATCTCCTTTAAATCAGTGTGAGTTACTGCAAAGGATACCTTGGCAGCACACTTAACTTTTTCAAGCAGTCACTCAGTTTGGGGCAGTATTATTAGTGAAGCCCTAATTCAGTTTTTACTGATTTTTTTCCCTCCTCCTGTCCTCTTGTGAAACTGTACAGGCACAGCTGAGATGGAAAGCTGTGCAGACATAAGGTAAAAGTTTTGCTGATGCAATAATGACAGAATCTCTCTCATGTTGAGACTCTTAAAATTTTCCCTGGGCAGGAGTGTTTGATTTGTTTTTGTTTTGTTAATTCTGCAAACTGATTGGGGAACATGAAGTCATTGAGTGACTTTCTGATAGGGGGTTATTGCTTTTTGCTTTTGTATTAGTGACCTGGAAGACCATATTTTAATAATTTATCAGTAATAGACAAGACCTGAAGCAGTGAGGGAAATAAATTATCTTTTCTGTACTGGTGGTGTGATGCAAGAGGTGTATTATTTCATTAAACTCTAAAAGTGTGCTGTGTTGTTCATTGGAGCCCTCAGAGTAATGTGTCCCCAGGTTTTTGTCTTTGCCTTTAGCTTTACATCTGCTCTGAGAGTTTGTTTTCTCTGTTGACTAACACTTGCTTCCACCTATTTCCAGGCTACTACTTCCAGCTTGGTAATAGCAGATTCCAGTGCCACCAGCCTCCCCTAAATGGGTTCAGAATGAGTGGCTTTCAGATTAAGCCTACAGATGATCACAAACAGGAGCACTTTCTATTTGTCAGATAGTCTTGGCAGTATTGTCCTTGCAGGAGTGGACCAGATGAGATCAAGAGAGTAAGTTACACATATTTTAACAGATGCCAGATTAGGGATCTGGTTATCAACCTGTAATTATCTAAGTAGTTCAGGGATCTGAGCTGTGTTTAAAAATTACCATATTATTTTTTCTATCTGACTTGATGCATAGCCCCACATGGAAAGTGTTGCCACAGCTGAGAGAGGTGCCATGGGAATGAGAACAAGTTTCCCTGTGGTGAGTGTTGCTGAGGATGGATCCCACTGTCACCAAAAGAACTTGCCCTGGACCTCTGCTCAAGGCCTTGGCCTTTTCCTGTTGTAAATACAGCAAGCCAGCTAGTTAGCCACTTCATGGCTAACTTGTTCTGTTCTTGAATTTTAGAGATTTGCCATCTCTCCAATCTTTAATTGAAGAAAGAATGCCCCTGGAGGCTGCAGGTCAGAGCTGCATGGAATGCCCCCAGTTATCCTTGGGCAGCACACAACATCCCAGCCTTTTGTTCCTGCTTCTCTTCAGCACCTGCCTCTATTGCTAACTGATGTCTCATTTTAGGATTTGTGAAGATTATTTGGTCCTCTTTCCCTTTTTGTCTTCATGATTGTGCTTTGTGTACTGGTGTGCCAGTACCAGAAGGGGGGAAGCTGCATCTTATTTTGGTGTCAGGATTTTTCTTTCTTCCTTTATAACCTTTTGTATTGTTGTTTGAATGTCCAGATTATATGCATTTAAATTTTACTTCACTTTGGAACAGAGAATGACTCATTAAAAAAATGCAGAATGTGCGAGAGGAAAAGAGAAATTTCCAACTATCAGATGTCTGTCAAAAACCTTGCTTTATTTAAATTGAATGGTATAGCTGTGTCTAACAGGTAATAATAGCACATCCCAGTGTCACCAGCCTCCCCTAAATGTGTTCAAAATGCTTAGCTTTTCAAAGACTCCAGCAGTATCTCTGGACATAACATGTTTGGGTTTAATAAATGTCTAATTTGTCTCCCAGATAACTGCTACACTTGTTTTTCTTATAGTCTGCTTTCTGAGATGGTTGGTTGTTTTGGTAATATGACCATAATGATAAAAGGAAAGGACAGGCTATGAAAACCTGTGAGCAAAACTCCAAGCTTGTTGATGAAACTGGTTAATGGCAAAAAGCCCTGAACTGTTGTACTTTCTTTCTCAGGCTTGCTGTGCCCTGCAAAACATTTTATAATAAGGATGCACAGAAATGTGCACTCTGATATTTGCCTATTGTGACATTTAGTTTGAAAAGGCAGTTTAGAGTTCCTGATATGTATTGCAGTGTAACTGTAAAGAATTTATTAGTTCTTAAGAAAACAATGTGATTCAGACAGTATATTTAAAGGTTCTGCTATGAATAAAATTATTTTTAATCTACTTAGATTTTTAAATGTAATTAATTTAATTAAAACTACTTCTTTATAATCTACTTAGTTTCATAAAACTAGTTTCAGAGGCAGCAGTTCACTAGATAACATGTAAAATCAATAAATAATCCTTGGGAAGTCAAGAAATGGAAGAGGAAGGAGAAATCTGAAGTGGGGTACTGGATCCCATACAAACCACTAATTGCAGCACCAGTGTCAGTGCATTAGGGCATGTGGACCCAAGCAGGGGAACTGCAGGTGGGGAAAAAGAGGAGGGATGGGCACCATGGCAAGAGCTGGAAGGCAGTCACAGACAAGTGTCTCACCAAAAGGAGAAGGTAAGATAATAGAGTTTGCAAGTGTTAGAAATCTCTAAAAGGAAAATGTTGTAGCAGCTTCTCAGATCAGGCAACACCAGAGCCCTGTACTGCATCCCACTGGCTCATTCCCAGCAGCCATTCCTGCCTTGCAGTGATGAAGCCAAAGAATGGGCTGTTGTTCAGAGCAAAAGCCCTTCTCTGAAGGTGTAATAGAGGAGAAGTGGGAAAAGTTTCAGCAGGAAAGGTACAAGTATCTTGTCACTGTTTTCCCTATTATATTTCCCAAGAAATGTCTGAGTGTGGCAACTGTTGCTTTCTGTGGCTTGACCTGGTCAATTGGCTATTTGTGTGTGAACTATTAATTTATATTTACCTCATCCTGTTCTGTAGATGATCCCTAAACCACTATGTATTCTGCAAAGCAATGGGAAGGAAAACGTCTACAGAAACACAGAGTCCCAAGCACAGATCAGTGTGGTTGACCCCCATCTGCTTTCAGGCTATACCACAGTTGTTTTGCTTTTTGCTATTTTTGGTGTGCTGAAGTAACCCTCAGGGATCATGCAAACTTAGGTCCTTGGGATTAAAGGAAACCAACTGTGTCCAAAGGAGGAAGAAAGAGTTTACAAAGCAACAAGCAAGGCTTCCTCCCACTTCCCCCCCACCACCATTTTTTTTGTTTGTTTAATGCATTAATATCACTCATTCTTACTGATTTATTTTTTTTTTAGTTTAAAATAGTTATTCTGTTATTTTGGAGAGCTTTTATTGTTTAAATTAGGAAAAAATAGAAGTATCAGCTGAAGTTGTACTACCAGTGTAGTGTGTTTTTCCTTCAAAGCCCTTGCAGTCTGAACTGAGAGGACTGATCACCATGTGGTGTGGAAAGGGAAAGCAGCAAGGACAGGCAGACAAATATGTATATTCTTTTTGTGTATATTCTGGTTTTTACTGACTGAGGTCTGTAGGTGCTTTTAGGATGAATTTTCCACACCTCACTGTTTGCTAAATATCTTTATCAAATGGTGAGACTACAAAAACCTGTACAAAATTTGTGAGACTTTTGTTTTAGCTTTCTCATGTTGTTTGTCTGTCTTTGTTCTGAAGTCTTAGCTCCTGGTGTCAGTGTTTATGTGAGACTGTCTGTTCATTTTTATGGTGATAAACAGGATTGGGAAAATGCAAACAGAACCCTGACTTCTCTATCAAAGAAGAATCTAAGTCTTTTTAAAGCTAGCTTCCCACTGGTTTGGGCCTGATTCCTGATCCCTCTACATTTGTATTTGGAGCTGCCATTTCAGGAAGGGATTCGTTGCCAGGCAAAATGGTGGCTTCTTGCAATCCAAACCTCAGGTGTGCATGTGGAGGAAGGTGAGACATACCCTGTGAATGTGATGTGAACAGGATCAACACACTGCATTTAAAAGCAGTGCTGACTGGGAGGACTGAATCATAACAGCTGAGTAGATAGCCTGTGGAAATAGCATACCCACGACTCATTGCTCAAGGGATGTTGTGTCAAAGCATCTAGTTGGTTTGGAAATCTTTCTTATTTCTTGTACTGTGATATATTATAAATTGACATGCTTTTTCTGGTGAGGGATCCCCTTGGAGCTGCTGCCCATGAGCAGTGCTCAGGTCACACTTGGTGATGCAGTAGATGGAGGTGGTGTGGATGCCTGGACTGCTTTGGGATGTGCTGCCTCCTGCCTCTGGCACTGGAGGAGGCTTGAGTTGCACTGAGGGAAAGAGAAGAAGAAAGGCTGTGTCAGGTCATACAATTTTTTTCTTTTCTCTTTTTCCTTTCTCTTTTTCCTTTCTCTTTTTCTTTTTCTCTTTTTCTTTTTCTTTTTCTTTTTCTTTTTCTTTTTCTTTTTCTTTTTCTTTTTCTTTTTCTTTTTCTTTTTCTTTTTCTTTTTCTTTTTCTTTTTCTTTTTCTTTTTCTTTTTCTTTTTCTTTTTCTTTTTCTTTTTCTTTTTCTTTTGCTCTTTTCCTTTTCCTTTTCCTTTTCCTTTTTCCTTTCTCCTTTCTCCTTTCCTTTTCCTTTTCCTTTTCCTTTTCCTTTTCCTTTTCCTTTTCCTTTTCCTTTTCCTTTTCCTTTTCCTTTTCCTTTTCTTCTTTCTTCTTTCTTCTTTCTTCTTTCTTCTTTCTTCTTTCTTCTTTCTTCTTTCTTCTTTCTTCTTTCTTCTTTCTTCTTTCTTCTTTCTTCTTTCTTCTCTTAAAGCGTGGCAATAGGATGAAATTTGCTCTTCCCATGAATTTGTGGTTTGTTCAGAAGAGTAACTCCACCTTCTTCCCATGGCCCTTCCACCTCCTCAGGCTTTGGCAGAGGATGTGGTTCCTGGGGTGACAGGGGTGGGACTTGGTGGTCTTCTTCCCTGGTTTGGGAGACAGGGGTGTATTTAGCAAATCTGTGCTGTTGCTGCAGCAGAACTCAAGCACAGCTGCTCTGTAACGGGTATCAAATGAGTTGTTGGGTGGATTTTTCCCCTGAAACAAAGCTTGTTTTGGCATGTTTATAAGCAGGTTGTAAATGACATCAAAACGTATCTAGGAGTTAAATGTCTCCTGAGGAAAGAACAGAGGGGAAGCTTTTTCTTTAAAAAAAAAAAGAAAATAAATAATAAAATCCAACACAGTTAATCTCAATGTGTGGCTTTAGCCCCAGGCCAGGGTTTTTCCTCCTTTCTCCTCCCCCTCTGCACTGAGAAAACTCAGAAATCACTCACAACAGCACCAAATCAGTGTCCTAGAGGAGAAGCAGATTGACAGGGAGCTCTGTGCAGATGAGCCACACAAATTCCTAGTTTAAGCCTAGCAATAGCAACAATAAAAAGAAATCTGTAAATACAGAAACCATCAGGACAGTTACAGTTCTGCTAGGGATTGTTCTGTTCCAGTAAGGAGAATCCATGAGACCCAAGGGGATGATAGTTCTTCAGATTGTGCCAACAGCCTTCAGCATTGGAAATACTGGCTTTGGGATTTAAATGCTCCTGGGGAAGCTAGACCCCATCCTTTTGCTAGCATATTGATAACTGAAGAAGTTTGGACTGTTTTCTGGTACTCCCATGGTTGAACAGTAGTGGTGGCTTTGAGGCTGACATGCTTATTTATTATACATTAATTCTAATACCTTATAATTGGTAGCAAAAAAAGTTTGGTTCTTTTTCTGTAAAACTATAGCTAAGAAAAATCTCAAGCTTTTACGTGATGTTATTTTTCTTGTATGCTGCTCACCTCAGAGGAGTTACTAAGTAGAAGCACTCATCTTAAAATATAAATGTTGTCTTAAGCTTACTCGATTATTCAAGCTATGTTTAGTGTAACCCTGTCATTTTCTTCCAGTGATCCAGCTGCCAAAACTCTCTGGGAGTCCTTCATGAACCTCAAACAGAAGGAAGCTGTGATGGAGGCCAGGAGACACCTTGTGGAGGCTGCAAGCAGAGAAAATTTACCGATTAAGATGAGCATGGGTGAGTAGTGTGACATCCCTAAGTGGTGGTAATGTGAAAGATGACATCAACTCCTCCTCTTCCACCTAACCCTCTCAGGCAAAACTCTCTGGTTCATCCTTGTCAAGCGATTTCAGGTGAGCATCCTGTTTACCATAGGATCTTTCTGGTGTATAAGTGAGAAACAAGTGGGATTTTAAATTCAACAACCTTAAAAAAAATTGAAAATAATGGTGAAGCAATGCAGTTCTCTGAAGGTGGGTTTTAAAGGCATGCAAGCAGTTAGTAATGCTGCTTGTCTTTATTCTGCAAAGCATGAAAATTTGGATATTCTTAAAAAGTCAGTAGGGTTTGTGTCCTGAAAGCAGGCATTGGGAATAGCAGCCAATCTGATGGAAGCTGTGCAGGTCTTGCATGTGGTTACAGTATACAGGTACTGATTGCCTTGTGTGAAATAAGGCTGCCCAGCTCAAGATTGTTTAAGATGAAAACCACATCTGGGCACTCTTTAAGCCTGAATTCTTCAAAATATTAGAGATACAGATAGTAGCATAATGACTTTCAATAGCTTTTTCTAGAATCTCATTCTCTCTACCATACCCAGCAAAATGCAGGGGTTTATATAATGTTATATAAAAGCTGCTATTGTTCTACATTGCAATAATTTTTGGTATTTTGTGTACTGTAAGACTGCTTTATGCTGAACTTTCCAGCAAGACAGAAAGGTCCTCATGGAGTAATAAGACTTTTATCTGGGACTCCAGAGTAAGCTGCCAAGATATTGTAGAAGAATTAGATGTACAGCCAACTCATGAACTCTTCAACAAAAGTAATATTTCATATACTGTATGGTCTTTGCAAACCTAGACCTAGACCATGCATCTAGTAGATTATTAATCAGAAATACAGTAATGCTGTAAGGTGTTTTAAAGAAATGGCAAAGGTGCAGCTGTGAGAGGGCTAATTACAAATTTGTCTGAAGGAGGTCAGGCACAGTAAACAATAAAACAATAAACTGTTTATTGTCAGTAAACAATAAAATAATAAAAATGAAAATTTTTCAAGCTTTCATGTATGTGAGTATTCACCATCAGAACACCAAGAAGGCCCCACTGTGACATACACCTTAAAAAAAAAAAGATTGTTGGAATTCAGCATTGCTTTTAGAAGTAATTCCCATCTTTGAGAGGTAGTGATGCATATATGTATGATGATGCATATATCACCTTTGCTGTGGTGTGTGAATTGTTACATCAGACACTCTTTCTCCTTTTTCCCCTTCCCATGGTATCCAGTGAAGGCTGCAAGAATCTGGTTGTTAATCATAATAGCTGACACTTTAAATGGCAGACTAAATGTCTGACATAGTGGCCCCAATGCAGTGCTATGTAGAAACATTTAAGAGTTGAGGGATAAACAAATACACTTCTCAAGACTTGTTTTTTGCTGAAGTGTAGCTGTTGTTTGCTGATGTTTATAGAGCTTTTAAATTTATTTTGTGAATCTTTCATTTATCTTGCCATAACCAGTTGCTAACTTTGTAGTTGAACTTCAAAGGGTGAAACAAAATTTGAGGCCATCTTGTAATGATAAGCAGGGATAAAATGAGAATCAGGGAAAGGAGGGCACGAGTCAACAGAATCAAAGATCCTTATTGAACTTAAATGCAGAAAATCTGAAACTCATGCCCAGATGTCACGTTATCCAGTGACCCATATTTATTAATGGCTTTTCAGAACAGATCTACAACTTTACAGCATACATTGCTTGTTCATCATGCTGCAGGAAATATTACTTCTCTGTAGGGAAGCTGGAAATTGTGTTGTTTATCAATTGCTGCTTTTGTTGAGAAGGAAAAATTTAGACAAGGGAAATGCTTTCACTGTGCTCTGTGCTTAGACCTGAGTTTTTATGATTTTGCCTCAGGTTCTGCCTGGATCAGAGTATCTTGGTGGATAGATATGTATATGGATAAATATATTCTGAGTTTTTATGGTCCTAATATTAAATGTCAGTTTTTCTAGCATGAAAGTTGCCTTTTTCTCTCTTTACTGAGACCAGCTGTGTTAGGTGGTAAGAGTATTTTCCTTACTACTACTTTTTTGCTTTTTTTTTCCCCCCGGGAAGTTAGGAGTGAATTACATTTGAAAGCAAAGCTCTGAATTCCATTTGGTGTAGCTGAGCCCTCCCACAGTGGCCACCTGCTTGAAAAACTGCATCACATCTGACACTGGCAGCATGGGAGCCTCGTGCAGCAACGAGAAACCCAGTCCCACCCTGTTTCCATATTTTCAGTGCAAGGAAAATAAATGGGGTTGTTTTCTAGGCTCTGAAAGGCTGCTCATTACTCTGAGGTGTGAGTGTGCTTGTCCACGTTTCCCCTACAAGCAATGAGCTTGATGTTCAGCTTTCCTGTTCCTCTGCCTGGCTGTGTGTGGCAGTTGTGGGAGCACACACAGCTCTAGGTTGTGCTTCCTGGCATCTTCTGAATGTGTCTTCTTCCTGAGAGGGAAGGAAAGTAGGGGAACTTCTCCCATGGAAATCAGCAGGAGTGGTTCTGAGGAAGGAGAAAGAGAAACAAAGGAAATGAACATTTTTGGCCATATTTTTTGAGCTGAGTAGATTAAGAGTGCTGCGTTCAGATGGTCTTGATTTGCATGTTTATCTGATTAGTTATAGCAAGGAAAAGGAAAATGGTAGTGGGGATGTCTGAAACAGCCAATTGGGCTTCCAGAAGGGATCATGGAAGGTGGTTGAAGATGAGCTAGCAAAATTTTGTTGAAAGTTTTGGTGGATGGACTCTTGGAGCAAGCCCAGTTTAAAATTTAAGACCATCACCATGACATTTGTAAACTGAGCAGGAATCTCTCCTTTCTCTGTAGCTGTCTCATACTCATGTTTTCAGGTGGGCCATTAAGTGGTCTTATTCCTATACCATCTTCAAGGAAGAATAATTTTTTTTTTTAATTCTGTGTATGTCCAAAGGAAGTGTGTATTTTATCTGTCATTTCCCTTTGTGAGTGAAAGAACTATGTTGTTACAAACTCCAGCAAGTGACACAGATAGTGAGTGACTACAGATAGTGAGCTATCCAGAACTGTTCATTGCAAGTATTTCAAAATCTACTCTTTTTTTCTAACAAGGAATTGCAGGTCTTGGAAAACTGTATCACAGGGAGACGAAGTGCCAAGTGGTGACCCATAAAACTGTCTAGAAAACAAAACCTTGGAGATACTTTTCCCTTTCCTAGTGGAACAAAACCTGAGCTGCAGAGCAATGTGGTGTATTTGATTTTTCTGAGGTTAGGCAAAACATTGTGCTGAATTCCAGCCAGCACGAAGGCTTCACACGTGCTACATCCAGGTTACTTACTGTTTAATCAATTCCATTCATAAATACATTAAAAAAATGGGTTTTGAGGATGTCATTTCCTGTGGAGTTTAGTCATGCTGCCAGTATTGACTTCTGGGGACTATGTGTTTGGTGTTGCTTACTTCTGGCTGACATTGAGGCTCTTTGCAGGATGCTGCACTGAAACCATGTTACTGACATAGTAGTTAGATCTAAGTTTTGCCTGACCTCTTTCACCTGGATACACTTCCCAAAACAGTAAGTGTTGGAATGTAAACAAGTGGAGCTAAATGTCCATTTAAATAAAAAGTCATTAAAATATTCCAATCTATATACACACAAACACACAGTTAAACAAACAACAAAACCCAACAGATAATGCTTTTAAAGAACTACATAAGCTCCATTTTTCCTCTCAGGCAGTTGCATTTGTGTTTTGGATACACAAGTGAAAGCTGATAAGTATCAGGGGAAGATAACTATTTTCCAAGTTCTGGTCAGATATCACGTTGTGTAGGTGTAAATTATTTTGGCATAGTAAAAATCCTGGAATTTAATTTATTTTATTTAAATAATTACGTCTCCTTTTGAAAAACTCTTTGGAAGACAGTTTAGAAAATTATCAGAATAGCTTTTTGGTGGGAGTCATAGTCCTTGCTAAATTCAAGTGAGACTGTAAATACTGGAAAGGGATTACTGCTGCTCAGCTCTTCAAGTAAGTGACTGAGGAGTTCTGCTTTGAAGCAGCAGCCTGACTTGGACTACAGTGGAAAGGTTCCTGTTTTTTCCCTTTCTTTACTTCCCCTTCCATTCTTCATAGGTCTGATGCATATCTTAATCATCTTCTGAACGTGGCACCACATGAGTCTCTTGTTAAAAGCTTTGCTATTAGCATAGTATTTGGCATTGGTAAAAACTTTGCTATAAGTGTTCTTTTGTGGCTTTAGAAACACTCTTGCTCTTCTGTTTGAACAGAGCACAGGAAACTTTGATCAAATCTGAATTCCTTTATTGTGTGGAGTAAAGGCATGGGGACAGATGGCAATTGAAACACTGGTCTAGTGACAGAAACAAAGTGCAATGTGCTGTTACACGAGCACTTGTCAGCAGAATAAAAGCCTTTTGATTTCTTTCTATTTGACTTGTACAAATACAGTTTTTAAAATCGAGCTTACTGCAAAATTAACAAAACCTGAGGCTTTGTGAAGTAAAGAGGAGTATAGTAATTTTCAGGTGGGCTGGTTTACATGGGTTGAATTGAACTCTAAAATTTGTTTAAGTAGAAGTGGGATGATTTGTATTTTTAGCCAGGAGATATGAGTACCATTTTGACTTAGAAAAGTACCTTAAAATGGATGGGAAAATGTAGATTAATACATTGTCTAAAAATATAAGGAATGAAAAAAAGGCTTTTTTTTTAATTAAAAGTTGCATTGAGCTGTAATGGTGTTTAACATGCTATTCATTCTTGTCATGAGTAATGTAAAAACACTCAGGATTCATTACCATCAATTACTGGAATAAACTCTTGGGAAAGAGCTTCCTGCTAAGAAACTGAGCTGTAATCAAGTAGGTAAGTACATACATATCTTTCCAGATCAATCAAGTCTGATCTCAGATTTCTAAAATCCACCCTGGCCAACCATTAGGACAATTTTGTGATAGTGACAAGTAGAGAGACAGCAGCAGTTTATGTTCCTTACAAAGGAAGAGGATCAGCACTGCAGGGCTCCAGGTAGTCTGTGGGGTGTTCAGATCTCCCCTGCAAGCACATCTCTGGGTACCTGATGGGTACCTGAGCAGCAACTGGGCTTGGGAAATACTGGGGCTCCCCATTCCACAGAGGGGACATCATGTTGTAGACTGGTTGTTGGGATGCTTAGGTACACTTCTCTGTTGCCTGTTAGCTGGTCTCCAAACCCATCGGGTAGTAACCTGCAGAATCAGTGAGGCAGCAGCTAAAGTCTTCCTCCAGTCATCCTTATGGAATGGGAGGCTTCCCATAACCATACAACTGAGACAAGCCTGGCTTTGCCTGGGGTTCCAAATTCCTGATGGTGGTTTGTACAGTGCTGCTCCACTGGTGTTCTCAGGACATTTTTCCAAGGAAAGGACATGCTGCTTGTCTCAGACCTGAACTTCTTCCACTGCACAGCCTGGATCTTGCATAGGCAATTCCTGGGTTAAATTAATCTGCTCTTTGCCTCATCAAAAGCAACAGAAGTCCTGCAGTGTGGGACTGCCTAGCCAAGTAGATTTGTTTTTTCCAGCCTGTTGCAATACAGAGTTCCTTATTTCTCCCCATAGTGCAACTAAAAATGTAGTCATGACCTGAAGCAAATGTTCCCAATCTCAGTGATGGTCAATATAGCAGATGTTTTGTTACATCACTCACCACCAGAGGCAGGAAGGCTTTTTGCTTCTCAGAGTGCTAATGTTTTTGAAGAGTTTTGGGTGTTTCTGAAAGTTCTGGATACTTTGATCTTGGGGTGGCTTCTCTATAGACCTTTCCATTCCCAAGGGAATGCTCTTTTGAGTATAGCAGTGTTAGACTCCCTGGTAACTCTTGATGAAGATGAACTTTCTGGGTAGTAGACATGACCATACTTAGAACTGTAGAAAAACAGTGATGCTATGGCTGTTTCACCTTGCAGTGTTACACCAGCATGAAGTTTAGGGTCTGAACACTGTTGAGTCTGGTCAGCATGTAAATAGATTCCATTTTCTGATAGTCACCTATTTTTGCCAGTCTAGGACAGATAGGTTTCTCCAAGCTCCAGATGTGCAAAGAGAAGTTAGCCTTCTGTTTTTTCTTGAGATATTGATATATTTGTCTGAGATATTTTTGTCTGGTGAGATGTTCAGGAGCAGAGCAGTTTGGTTTTCATCAGTAAGTGACACTGCATTTGTGTGTGGTGTTGCTTGGAAGCATCATCAGCTGTGGAACCATCTTTGCACTACTCGTTATAGTTTGAATCCTGTGCAGGTTGAGCAGTGAACGGAGCACTCACTGGGTTTGGATATTGCTGTTAGTGTGGAGGCAACAGTATGGCAGGGCTTGGTGTTAGAGAGGAAGAGAAGACAGTGGCAGAAGGCTCATTTTGAGAGCACAAATACACATCCTTTCTTATTAATTCTGTAATATGAAATCAACTGAAAAGGCTTGGAAGGAAATTCCCTGTTTCTGATGACTGTAGCTTAGCACAAAATGAGAAGTATCAACACATACGCATGAATTGTAGAATAATTTTGGGTTGGAAGGGATCTCTGGAGGCCATCTAGTCCCTGCTCAAACCCAGGACAGCTTAAGAGTTAGACTAGATGTGTTGGACCTCGTTCAGCTGAATTCAGAGTATGCCTAAGAATGGCAATTCCACAGCCTGGCTGGGTACCCTGCACCAGCCTTCACCTCTGTTAAAGGGAGAATGTTCTCCTTTGTGCACAGCTTGATTTTTCACTTGCTATGGTGTGTGGCCATTGAATCATAGAATTGTCTGGGTTGGAGGGGACCTCAGAGATCATCAAGTCCAACCCTTGATCCACTCCCGCTGCGGTTCCCAGCCCATGGCACTGAGTGCCACATCCAGTCTCTTTTTAAATATCTCCAGGGATGGAGAATCCACCACTTCCTGGGGCAGCACATCCCAATGCCTATTGCTTCCTGTCACTTTACATCTCCAAGAAGTCTGATTTAGTCCTCTCTGTAGTCACTCATTATGTCTTTGAAGATACTGAGTAGATCCCCTCCCTGCTTTCCTTCCTTGAGTCTAAGTAAGCCCATCTCCTTCAGCCACTTCTTCTGAGTCATTTTCTCTAGCCCCTGAGCCATTTTAGTCTCCTTCAGTGGGCTTGCTCTCGTGTGTGCTGCATTGTGGAGCCCCAAGCTCTGTACACAACTCCAGATGCTGTCACAGGAGTGCTGAGTGGAGGCTTTTAACCACTTCCCCTGCTTGCTGGCTCCGTTTGTCATGATGCCACCTAATGCACAGGTTGCTGATGTTTGCTTACCTACAGCTCAGCCACGTGCAACTTGACAGACATATTTCATCCTGACCTTCAGGGAGATTCAGGTCACAGATTCAGCATCAGATTCTTGCAAATGAAAGAAACATAAAAATCGAAATAAAGGTTTGGGGGGGAAAAAAAAACCCCACCACTTACTATTGCTGCACAACAGCATGTTGAATGTGGCAAAAGACATGCTGGTGTCTACAGACATCCAGGAAATGTGTTAATCCTATTGTTTCTGCAGTTTAAAAGAGAACTGGAAACTGCTGTGTTCCAAATGTTGAAATATTGTGCTTGCAAATAATAAATTTTAATCCTCCTTGTTGGTCTTTTGCTCAGACAGTGGAAATACTTAAAAATGAGAAGATTTATGTGCAGTAAGTTAAGCTTACTGTTGTTAACTCTGGTTTTTTTTAATTGGGGAAGAGCTTGGGGGCTGAACAGGAGTTACCATTTCAGATCCAGACACAGAACAGTGAGTTTATGCCAGTAAGTTTAATGCCAGTGAGTTTAAACAAGAAGGAATGTTTAACTGATGGAGCAGTGCAGTATATTTCATGAGAAAGAAAAGTCTGAAGCAATAAAGGAGGCTGCAGGTAGCTGAAGGATCTTACTCAGCTCTGTTGATCTCGTAGCAGTTGAACCAATTCTTCTTTTTCTGAATAGATTACCAGTTTTGGGTTGTTTTTTTTTTCCTTCTGTCTCTTACCTTTCTTTTCTTCCCTTCCATAGAGGCTATTTCAGTAGGCTATGCTCCTTTATGACTTGGGGAAAATATCATTTCATACCTCCCTGTTATTTCTGCACTGGTTTGTCTATCTTTAATGGCAGAGTATCAATTTGACCCCTGAAATGCAGATTTTTCTGGGAAATGTTCACGCTAGAATCTGTCTCTTTGCAGAGAGAAAAGAGGAAAAAAATGTTGATGGAACATCTGCATCATTTACACATCCTGTCTGAAAAAAAGTACCTTGAAATACCAGATCTTTTATTTCAGTTGTTGAGATGAAAAGGGTGGTGTGGAAGATGCAGCCCCACGGGGTTCTCCTGCTGCAACAACAGCCACAGCTTTTGGGAATGGGTTGGAAGTGGTGCCAGGAGTTAAGTCCTGCCTTTTGGTTAAAGGAAACATTCCTGATTTACAGAATGAGACTGCAGTAGGTAATGTGAAGTGCATCTGTGATGAAATAAAAGAAAGTTTAAGAAAAAGAGGTTAGAAGAAAGAAAAAAAAAAAGGAAAAAAAATAGTTTTGTAAAGTATATAAATACCTCCTCTATATACTTATATAAACATATAAGTATATATAATATAATATATGTAATCTTTTATTTATATATGTATTTTATATATAATATATACATTATATATTTATTATATATATTTTTAATATATATATATTTTTATATAATATAAAATACTTCCTGTATTGCAATACATCTATTTGGAGACAAAATTTCCCCCCTGATGTTTTAGGACCGTATTCCTTGCAGGTGACTGTAAATAACTTTTTGCAGTTCTTGTTTAGGAAACTGAGTGGTGTTCAGATTTGTTCTGAGTGGTGTGGGTTGCTTCATTTTTTTATTAGCAGGGGGTTTTTTTTGGTGCAGTGTTCTGGGGTTTTTTTGTTTGGCTTTAATGACCAGACTACTTCATTATGCATAATCTTAATTTTCCTTAAAAAATGAGCTATAATACTGAGGCTGTTCACAATTAAGTTAAATGGAAGACTTTAGTTAACTCTGAAGCAACAAGTACCATGTATGATTCTAAGCTCTTGTTTTATTTTTAAGGTTTTTATATTATTATTCAGTAGATTAATATTTTTTGCAGAAATAAGAAATAACAGTTCCTAGGTTAAGTCACTTTACAAAGTTTCAATAAAGGTATTTTTTTCTCTTACTGTAGCCTTGTTATTGTTCCTTCAATAATCTACCACAAGCTATATAGTCTCTTGTGTAAGATGGGTAGTGATTCAAGCCCCAGTGAAATTAAGTATGTCACATTTGACTGCTTCACACTTGACTGCTATAAACCAATTAGGAGATGGAAGAGATGTGGAACCCTGTTCCATGATGTGAAACAGAAATATATATGTTGCTAGTATGTTATCTTCAATTAAATCATCCTTGGCACATGGGTGCAGGACTGTTTGGCTAACCTTTTAAGAGGGAAGTCTGGTGACAATAATCTTTCTATGTGTCTGGAATTTTTGTATAAAATCATTCTTTTTTTTTTTTTAGCTTTAAATTTCAACTTTTGTTCTAAAGGGTAAATCCAAACATTTAAAAGTGAACTTGGGGCAATCTTTCCTTCTCTGTCTGGTTGTGATTAGAGTTGAAGATAATTCTTAAAAATCTAAAAGAAAACACAAGTGTGTTGGTCTTGCAGGAGCAGTACAAATATATCATTTCATTATTTATATTCTTTGCTAATGTAATACTGCAAAGCTTATATTAACTTCAGTATAAAGTTTTTTTCTCTTAATAAAAGTACTGTGAAAAGCCTATTTTAATGTGGTCTTTCTCTAGACAGTTTACATAAGGTTCACAATAGTTGGGAGTAAACATCACTGTACAGATAAACATTTGTGAAGTTTTAAAACAAAGATTTAATGTAAATGTACCTTGTTATTACTTTTTACAGTGTGTATGTTTAAGAGGAAATTGCTTTGTAGGTTAAAATCTTAAAAATTTAAATAGCTTTAACTTGCAACTGTTTAATTTATTTTAGGTTATACTTAGATTTATCATAAATGTAAAGCTCCATTCCCAAAACTTACAGCCGAACTTTACAAAGAATAAAGAATATTTAAAAAGAATTATAAAGAATTTCTAAATTACTCTCTTTTTTTTAATGTGTTCTGACTCTCATTCATCATGCAGTCTCTTTAAGATAATTTTTAATATTAATTTTGAGATAGTAGAATCAGGTCAAATAATCTCCTTTGAGAATAATGCAGATCATAAATAGATGTAATTAATATTTAGATTTTTTAAATGTAGTATACAGTATGGAAATATTTATATTTTTGTAAAATGTGAATTTATGGCTCTCTGAATTGCAAAAAGGTGTTTAAGTATAATTAATTCACTTAAAAGGATTAATCAGCTTTTGAATAGATATAACTGCTATCTGATTATTATTTTTTTTCAGAAGCTACTAACTAGTATTATTCTGATAGTTGTCATAAATCCCAATACCTATTCATTGGCTGGAATCTGCAGTGAGTGAGTGTTTCCAACATGTCTAAATGAACAAGTTTTATAGCAAACAAACAAAATTACCCAGGAAAAGTTGAAGTGCTTCTTCTAGTTTTTGATTACTCATTAGTAGAAGGTATCCACCTAGATCTGCAGATAAGAAATAAGCTGATTGTATGTATTTATATATATATATAAATCATAAATACATACATATATATGTGTATATATATACACACATACATATATAAATATATATATTATATATATAAGTGTATATATATACATACATATATAAATACGTATATAAATACATACATATATAAAATACATATATATATAAATATAAACACATATATTTATATATATATATATATATATATAAAAGTAAAGCATTGGAAATACTGTTAGTTTCTAAATAGCAGTGCATTTTCCTGAAACAAAGTAATTGTATTGCCATCTCCTGTTCATTTTTTTTTTTCAGATAAATCACCAGAGATTTCTTTTATTCACTACCATTACTTTATTTTTTCTGATGTTGACTTACATATTCTCAGACTTGAAAAAAATATTGTGGAATTTTATATTTACAGGTTTGTGGGACCTTTTTAAAAAAAGTCTCTGTACCTGCAGATTGTCCATTTGTGGTGATCAAGACACCGTTAAGATTCTCTGAGCCTGAGGGCAGAATAAACCACGTATTCTTTAAGTCAAAGAGAGGAAGTTTACTGCAGATGCTGTTGGTTATATCTGCAGGGAAGCAGCCTGCCTGCTGTGGTACCTTCCTTTGACAGGGAGTGCCACTCACACGGGCTGGTGTCTGTCTGGTGTTGGACATCAGCAACCAAGTACCTTTGTGTGTCTTGCAAGATGACAGAAAGGGCTTCAGAACTTGCTTAGATTTAGAAAGGAGCCACCTAGTTAAAAAAGGGTGGACACATTTGACCAAATTTGAAGAGTTTGATACAGAAATAAAGGAGGGAATTGTCACTGTGAACAGCCCGTGCCAACGGTTAAAACCTTTTAAAACAGGGTGTGCTTGCAAATTCTCTTCTGTGTCTCCCCCTGAGGTGGAATGTGGCAATACAGTAAAACTGTGTGTCTTGCCCAGTGCTTTTTCCTGGCATAATTGTATAAACCTCATCATTCAGTCTCACAAAGGATGATTTGTTACACAATTCACCACGTCTCCCTGTGAATTACATGTATGCGTACTCATACAGCATCATGTTTTCCATCCCTGTCTATTTCCTTACCACCCAAAATGATTGTTTGGGCATTCTCAGCTGCAGAAATATTCCAGAAATCATCAGAGGAAGAATCAGTCCTGTGAATAATGTACCAAAGAAGAACAACGACCTCTCTCTCTCTCTGGGACAGCAGGCCAAGAGCGTGAGGAAATACTCAGTGTCTGGAAACATATGTCTTAGTGCTACATGAGGACATGCACAAGCCACCTGAAATCCTTTGGGCATGTTATTTTAAGACAAACAAGTTGATTCATTTCTGTGAGAATGTTAATGTATCAAGATGATTCGACCAAATTTGTAGATTTTTACTTGATAGTCACAGTGAATCTTGTAGCCAGAGAATATAGTAGATGCTGGCTAGAGAGGGTTCTTACTTTTTTGTTCACACCCATTTAACAGTGAATAGGGGAAACTGTATGGTGGAGTGAAGAAAAGGAAGGAAATAATGGGTTGAAGTGCATTTACAGAAATAAAGCTCTGAGGAGCCTCTATTCCAGGATTTCCTAAGTCTCAGCACAGTTGTCACCATTGTTAATGGCTGCTGCATTCTCAAAAGCCACTGCTGTTCACACCTTCAGACATGTGACAGGTGAGACACTACCTCCCTCAAGGACCATCACTCTGGAGTGGCTTTGGGTGCACTGGAAAGCCCGTGACAGGCCGGAAAGAGGGACTGAATCCAATTCCTGCAGCTGATGTTGCAGGAAGAATGAGGGTCAGTAAGGGGCAGGACGGATGGAAGGCTGGTCCCAGCTCTGCCTCACTGGCACAGTCCTGCAGGGGCAGGCAGCTGCAGTGCAGTTTTGGGTGTACTTAAGGGCTGCTTAAACTCCCAAGGTGGACTTACCTTAAGGTTTCTGTAGTGAGGACTTGGCATTTGTGCCCAAACCTGTGACTTTGGGGTTGTCTGAATACTCGTGCTTCTGCAACAGAAAAGGGAGAGAGGCTTAGAAGTGTTCAGCAGCCCCAGAGCAGATGGGGTTGTGTCTGTGGGAGATCAGCATGTGCTCCTAGAAATAAGCCTGTGACATCTGCTTCCAGTCTACTGCAAGATTTAGTGCTCCTCAGGTCCAGAGCCTGATTCTGGAGGAGCCAGCCAAACAGCATCTCATACTGGCCTAATTTTCATCTCTCCAAAGACCTAGAGAGTAGTTGGCGTTCTTTGCTTTATTAACAGTCTAAGGACTGGATGACTTTAAAAAGTTAACTAAACAAATGTTTTTGTGGCACTTGCTGTTAAAGAGTATTGCTCAAGCTTCCTAAGAAGTACAAAAACATTGTAAGTTAATAACATCTGGAAATTGCACTAGCTAGGAAACAGAAGGGGCATCATCAGTCCTACGTATTGCTCTCTACTTAGTTTGCAAAATATCCCACTCCCTGAAGAGTACTTTTGCCCAGTTGGCTTGGTGGTGTATGAGATCATTCTACATTCCTCACAAGTGTCCAGCACTGGACACGATCAGAGGGAAGCTACTGGGAGGGGTAGGTCTGTAATCCTGTGGACAAGGAAAACAATATATATGGAATATTTCAGCCCTCTACTGCGTTTAAAAAAATCTCATCTGTAAACATATGTATGCCAAGGTCTTTGGTATTCATGGTTCTTTCAAGTCAAAAATGGACCCCAGCAACAGCACTCCAGCCAGTGAAGCTCAAGTATCTTCTTGCATAAAATTGAACTAAGTCTAAAGTTACGTGTATTTGGCGGTTCCTGTAGTCTTGGAAAAGTATCCACTTAGCTAGTTAGTTGGTCACAAAGTGTGCTTTACTCTTTCCTTGTTTTCTTGTCCCTGTGGAGATAATTAAGTAAGTGTTAGATGAGAAAGTAAGGACTGTGTGTTTGGAACAGTTGATAATTCTGACCTTTGCTCTTCAGAACACTTGTTCATCAATAAATCTTCACAATAAAAAAATGCACTTAGGGGTTCTCAATTTGAAAAATTTATTTTACCCGTAAATATATCTTGCAAATTAATTATTTTCTTGAAGTAACACCTTTATGACACTACATGAACCACAATGTTAATTTAGAGTGGAAAGAAGTCATACTGTGGAATAGTGTCTTGGTGGCTACAAATGTGGTTGGTCTAGTTAACTTTTTTTGTTTAACTATTGAGTTGGAAGTCTTTCTGTTCCACTCAGGCCATTCTCAGTATTCAAAAGCAGATTTTTGACAGATCTTTAATATCAGTTGCTGGCTGTTTGTGTCCCAGTATGTCTAACCTGAGTGATCTGCTTTACTAATAGTAGAATTATTTCTTCCCTTCAGTCTAACTGTACACATAATTATTTGTGTATTTAGTATTAATTGTACATTTTCTATAGGGTTTAGTGTTGCAGATGGTGGTGTTCAGTGCTGCTACTTTCATTTTTTACCAAAAAATAATTTATTTTAATTTCTTCCCCCCCCCTTTTTTTTTTTAAATACGAGATACAGCTACTGCAATTTAAAAGTTGACAAAAGTGATCTGTAGTTCTTTAGGGAACTGCCTTGAATCCTTGAAAGCTGGAGGTGGAATTCAACATCTGTAGGTCCTGATATGTTTGCCAATCAATTGATGTAGGAGTGAAGGATTGAAGGTGGCCATTTGTATTGAATTAAATCTTGTCAACATTTATGCAGCCACTCATTAGACAGCATCAAACTCTGCCTTAGAACAAGTTAAATTTGTTTGCCTCCTCTATTGTCTCCAATATTGGTAGATTGATTGGTGCATCAATACATTCCTTAATGTTTTATGAAAATATATTCATCCTCTATTTATGCCCACTGGTACCAATAGGAATCCTTAATGTAAATATTTTTCATGCATTTATAGAGATCTCAATTTTTTTCCAGGTGGGGCAGGGAACCCACACAGGCTGAGCATTTGTGTTTTCAATTCTTAACTTGTCTGTCTCTCTAATCATTACAGTAGCCTTTCTGTGTATGCAGCACAATTTTGGGGTCAAAATGGAGGTGATTGGAGCTGCATGGAGTGCTCCAGGAGGAAGGGCTTTGTACTGATGCATTTGTATCCCCTGGTATGGATTCTACCTTCTTTTTTACAACAAGGAGACCTAGACATTATTTCCTTCTTCTCTCATTTCCAGGTTTTAACTGCCAATTCACAGCAGATGTGTTTTTCCTAATCTTAAAAGACATCAATTTGCACTTCATGCAGTTAAATTTCATCCCGCTTACATTAGTCTAATACACAAAGCAATCCAGCTGTGCTTTCTGGTCTTTCTCCATATTAATGATGTATCACAACCCTGTGACAACACCCATTTTGAAGCTGTTTAGTACCAAAATTTGTGCTATAAATATGCACATGTGCATGCAAGCACATTCTTATTTTAACCTTTTTTTTTTTTATATGCTAGTACTTCTCTATTGCATATTACCTGGTATCTACTTTTAAAAGTTTCTTAGATATTTTACAACTCTTTTAATCTTAGCCTTCTTCCCCTTAAATATGGTTATGGTATACTTAATGCTATGCTAAATCCATGTGCATTATAATTAATTCATAATTGATTACATATAAGTTTGACTTGATATGCTTTGATAAATGTACTTTGCATTTTACCCCACTTTTCTCCATTATGTAAGTTTTTTTTTCCCTGAAACATTTTGCTGAAGCTTTTCCTACTCCTGACATCAGACTAATAAGGAGATAGATTTTCCCATTTCTTAGACATAAATCTAAATTTTCTGTTCCCCGTGGCTGTCCTGGTCCCTGTTATCTCTTACGTTTTATCCTCAGTTTATGAGATTACTGAAATGTAGAGCTGCTTCATCACACTGACTTTCAGTGCTTCCTGGGTGGAACTGGCTCTTCAGTAGTACTTAGTAGTAAGTAGTACTTAGTCCATCCTGTTCCTGTTACTTTGGGAATTTCCAGTTTTATTCCCTACACTATTTTCATTCTATTGCCCGAGATTCTTGCGTTAGTGCATAAATACTTTGGTCATTCTTAATTAGCTGTTCACAGTCATAGCTGAATTAATTAATCCCTGCAATATTACCACAGTCTATCAGCATCACTGTTTTCCTTCTCTGCTCCATGTCCTCCTGTATTCTGTTAACTCTGGAGTTTCATTGTGAAACTTTCCAGTCAGTACCTACTCACTTCGTTCTCTCTGCTGTGCTTGGGAAGAGGGATGAAGCTTTGAAATTTTGTCCTTTTTTTTTTCTTTTTTTCAATGTTACTTTCAATAGATGTTGTGTTTATCAAGTCCTGTATTGAGATTTAATGTAGTTGACATAGCTTGGGATAAAAGTACCTGGTTCACACATGTGACTCTTAATGGCAAAAGTTACTTCCCAGACACTGAAATTGTTGGTGTTTGTGCAAAGAAGGTCATCAGTACTTTAAAATCCCTTCAGGGAGGTTGAGGTCATGCTTCTTACCATAACCAGGAATTAAATAATGAACAAGTGCTTTGCCAGCATGATGTATTCTTCATGAGCCAGACATCTGGCTACACCCAGGTGCAGGAGCAGAGCATGGTCAGGGTAGAGCAGGAAGAGGAGAGAGTGGAGCAAGACACTTTTGCTGCAGTCCTTTCTGCCAGTGGTTGCCAGCTTTGGCCTGTGTATCTCTGTGTTTGCTTTAGAGGAAGAAAGTGACAGTTGAAATATGAAGATGTGATTGGCATCTATTTCATCTTGATTTCATGGGACCTGTCTGCCCCACTGTGGCACAAAAGGACTTGAAACATCAGAGAGGCTTTAAAAGAAGGAAGGACTGGGGGGGGTTAGGATTGGATTAAATTTAGTCTGTTGTGCTGAAATCTTCTTGTGAGAAAGCAGCAGGAAAAGTGGCGAGGTTTTTAGGCCCCAGTAAAAAAACAAAAATAATTTAATTGCAGATTACCAGGAATCACTTGCCCAAATTCTTTTCCTTATGTACTGGAACAGTTGTATTCAGCAGCCAGCTGTCAGGGGAGATTTCTGGAACTCTTGAATCCTGGATACAAGTGGTTCCATGGATATTGTAAATATCACAGATGAGATGCTGGACTCTTTAATGCCAATGTAAGTTTTCTTAATGACTTAGTAAGGTTAGGATTACACTTATGTTTACATACGTGTTGGACTTTCTTTTGGTGGTACTCTGAGGGTGGGAAAGAATGTGATTGTTTATCTAAAATGGTGCTGAATTGATCTCAGGCTGATCTGCTGCATCTGGATTCACTTTCACAAGGGACAACATGGAACAAAACTCTTGAAAAATTGGTGTTTTTTTAAAGTGCAATCAGAAATATTAAAAGCCCTGCCATTTTACTGGTTCAAATGAGGGAAGGGCTGGCAACTTCATGTTTTCTCAATTGGAGCAAGTTATCATGTTTCAGTTATGCTGCTATATATCAGGCCTGCTCTGGGTCATAATGCAGTCGTTTTCTAAGGCCGGCTGCAAGGCACTGTGGGCTGGCACTTTCAAATCACCATGTAAATCTGCCTGACACAGCTTTAAAGGAAATAAACCAAGTCTGAAAGCTCCAGTGTTTAGTCTAAAAACACTCATGGCTGCAGTTGCTGTTTTAGCCTATGTGGGCTAACCATGGAAGCCTTTTGTCAGCTCTCTGGCCTACTGAGTGGTGTCAGCTTGATTTGTGTGCTAATTTGCTGACTTTTCACTTTGATGCTTTCTTTTAAAATTCACATAAAGAGCCTGTGTGTTTTTTCTTTATTTAGCAGCTTTCCCTAATCTAAATGCTCTTCCAAAGACCAGACCTTGGGATCACTGAATCCAAAAGAAAGTGTTCTCAAGATTTATATGCTGTTGGACTCATTTATTCATCATTTATGATACTGAAAGGATGGAGGCAGGTGGAGAACCTTGAAAGTGATGTTATAACCAAACAAAGAGAAGAAACACCATGGCAGTCTTACAGGATCTTTCCCTTGTGGAAAAATACTGAATAAAATAATCAGTGGTATAAATCATGAGCATCAGCTCAGCCTAGTGCCTTTCCAGCACCAAAGCTTGTCCTGTTTAAATGAAAAGATCCTCCACACACCATCTCACATGTCCCTGCCCTTTAGGTGTGGTTTGCTTGAGGAAAATTACTTCTTACTGGCAGAGGCTGCCACAAACCAGGAGATGGCCCTGGACTGGATTTCATTCCAGACTTGCAGCTAGAACAGTTTTCTTCCTTGCATGGTGATGGTGTCTGATTGCTTCTGATGTTTTTTGGGGGCAGATGAGGAGCTGTGGGCCTTCCTCCCAGGAGCAGATCACTTCTGTAATATAAAATGATTGAGCAGTTTAGCCCCACTTGAATGTTGGATGGATAACTTCTAATTGTGTGGTGCTTGTGTGGCCCAAGTGACTTCCCTCATGTTCTTCTGTTCAGGGGAGAGCTACAGGACAGTGTGTGGGCACCAGGGTGTTTATTTTCAAGTGAAAGGTGAAATCGTGCTATACTTCCTGCATCTCAGAAACTGAAAAGTTATGTCTTGGGAGTGTCCCTTCCAAGAAGAGCTCCAGAAAACAGTTCCTTGAATCATTAACACAGTCTCTAGTTTTTTGAGTCAACAGTGAGCAGTGTCTGGAGGCCACGGGTTTGGTGCAACAAGGCTCACAAATTCCTGTTGTACTTTTAATAAAAATAGAAAGATTGACCATTTTTTAGTAGTGGTCATCAAGTATTATTTTCCTAGTTTAAATGAATGTTCCTCTGTGTCTGAAAACAAAAAAATGGTACTACCCTTTATGTCAGCATCTGTTGTCTATTGTTAAATACCTGCCATGCCACATACCTGCAGCCACAATTCATGGATGAAGTCTTTGTCCTGATCATTTGCTGGAGCTTGAAGTTCCCAGGGACTGCAGTGAAGCTGGGATCAGGCCCATAGTCAAGAGAGCCTCTAAAGTTTATTATAGCCCATTCACTATAATTTTTAAAAATCTAGGTTTCTGTTTGCCACCACCAAATGGTGTGTCCTGTTTTTTTTTCCACAGGCAGAGTCACCCCAGAACAGCTCAGCTCATATGTTCAGCTATTCAAAAATAATCTCAAAGCTTTGGAGAACCATTGTGGTCTTCTACAGCTTGTGCTGGCCACGGTGCAGACTTTAAAACACCCCCAGACTTCCAAATGGGACAACTTCCTTGCCTTTGAGAGATTACTTCTGCAGGTACCTATTGTGTGAATTTATTTGACCTCTGTAAAAATGCTTATTTAATATTTTCTTTATTTCCCATTGACTTCTGGGTGCCCTATTGAATTGAATTCAGTGCCATATGAATTGAATTCATTGACTCTTGGGGTGCCCTACACAGGAACAGGAGTTGGACTCAATGATCCTGATGGGTCCCTTCCAGTTTGACAGATTCTGTGATTATGTATCTTGTACTTTTTATGGAGAAGTGTGTTTGATGTGTTTGATAAAAAGCTGTTCCTTATGGAATGAGAACCTACCTAGTTAGTATTCTATAGTAATTTTTTTAAGAATAATTTTAGGAGCAAAAGAGTAGACATTAAAGATGAAGTAAATAAACTGAACTGGGTGACAGTTTTGTAACTATATGAAATTTCAAGATTATATGACTTTTAGCATTGGATAGGATTATAACTGCTACTACTACTGCTTTTACTATTATTATTATTATTATTAATAATAACCTTCTACCAGTATGAAGATGCTTCTTGAGATAATACACTGAATCAAATGCAGAGAGAACTCGGTTACTCTGTGAGTGCAGAACTTGTGTAATTTACTAAGCAGATGAAAGCATAATAAGAAATTTCATGCACAAAGCAAGATTTCTCTTGCTCACAGCTGTAATCTACCCTCATCTTTTTCCACCACCACCTTTTTCATGGCATCCTTGTTGCTGACTACAGTATTACTTACATACTGTTTTTTATCACACTTGGATTTCTCTCAGAAAATAAAGTTAGTGGCATCTTGAACTTTATCCTAGGAGCCTTTGGAGGTGTACTAAACAAAGGAGGAGGTTTCCTAAGAACGTTATAGAGTTAATTACAGCTGAAATTCAGAGAAAGCTCAACAGTTTTCTTCCAATGCTGTCTCTTCTGCCATTGTGACATTTTCAGAGGAACTGTATTTTGAAATCCTAGCAAGAGGCATGTCTGCATGAGCTAACTTCAAATGAATTAGTGTCAGTCTTAATGAAGTGAAGTGCATAGCTAGTTGTCTTTGTTTAGATATGAAAAACAAACCAACAACTTGACTCACCCCATGATCAGATGATATAATCCCTGGCCCTTTGAGAAGATTCAGTGTATTCTGAATTTCTTTGTAGTTGATGAATGGCTGTGAAATTTGGGTGGGCAAGGAATGCAAAACTTAAATAGTAGCAATCTTTTGTCTACACTAATTAAAAAGAAATCGTTTCTGTTGGTAAGACAGAAATATTTTTGAATAACATATATAGCCTTCTTTGTCTAGTTAATAAATAAACACCTCAGGTAAAACAACTCATTCCAGTCATTCTTTGGCTTAGCTGGACTGTAGAGCGTGGGACTGACAGCCCATAGTTCTCTCTACTACTTGTGTCCCATAGCTCTTCTCAGAAGTTGGTTAAGTTCTGTCCTAAAAACCAGTTCAGCTTTGGAATAAAAATAAAACTGCAAGCTCAGCATTGTTTTCACAACAACACACAGCTGCCTGTAAAAGCCATGTTCTAAATCACCAGGGAGCAGAAAAACAGAGGTAAGAAACGACCAAACTACATATTTTATAAAAAAGAAATGTATAACAAGCACTCTCATAATCATAGGTGGCTTTGGATTATACCCATTGCCTTCCACCCATCACATTAAGGTGAAATGTTAGCCAAAGGAAACTTTCTAGGCTAACATTTGTAGCTGTTTCTTAAGCACATACTCATTTTCAGTAGCTCAAACAGCAATTATTTTGAATTACACAATCTGTACAGCATGTATCCTTTTGCTGACTCTATTTTGAAGACAGTCTGAGATGCTTTATCTGCTTCTGAGTGTACACCCAAGCTCTGATCTGTAGACAGAGGCTTGTAGGAAGAGCAAAATACTGAGACCAAGAAGCCATCAGAGATATTTTTATTTAAAAAGCCAATTAGGACATTGCATTGTGAATGGTTGGTACACAGCACACTGCAGTAAATTTGATGTCATGGTAGTTTATTTCAACAGGACTACTGAGAAATTCTTTAGCATAATTGTTACGTTTCAGAGATTTTAAAATAATAACTCTTAGAATTCTCAATCTAAAATAATTGCTTCAACATGCAATAATTGCTTCAATTGCTTCAACTGGATTATTATCCTAAATTGAAACCACGCAGAAGATGGCAACTGTTTGTGAAAGATCTTCTGGGAGTAATATTATTAGACTTGGACAGTGGAGGAGTTCTTGAGACTTCACTGATGGATGCATGTCAGACTTCAGCTGATGCCAAAAGAGATAACCCAGCATAAACAGCTGGTGTTAGAATTCTCGTATTTCCCAAAAAAATAAATCTTCCAGTTCTGGAATTTCTCGTATCACCAGATTTCTCTGATGGGTCTCACAATTCTCTGCTTAGTCTACTTTGTGCTTTTCAGAAAAAAACACAGCACTGATGTTAAACCTTTAATCTGACTCTTACATTGACTAACTTACTCAATTTTCTTCTCTTTACTTTAGACAATTAAATTAGACAGCTTCAGTATTGCCCTAGAAGCCCTGATGCTACTACTGGAGCCAGTCCTATCAAAGTTGTGTTTTGTGATGCTCAGTAATGTCACATAATCTCAAGGGTAATTGGAATTAAGTGTCATACTAAAAAAATCCCAACAGGCCCACAAGAACAAACCAAAACCAGAAATATACAGTGTGTGCACAGTTTGATTCTATAGATAAAAGGCTAGAGTGTATATGGGGACTCTATTATTTTGCCTATAATTAGCTTTTTGATTCATATCCTGCTAAAAACCCTTTCAGCATTCACCTGGTTGATTTATCTGAATTCTCAGACTTAGTCCTTTGAATTAGAACCAAGTCCCCTCTGAGCTTTGCCTCCCTTTGTGTCCTGCACAGTCTGAGGCAAGTGCCTTGTTGATGGGGCCAGTGCTCCCACAGCCTCAGGAATGTCATCAGTGAGCTGGGAATTGGCATGTTTGTAGCAGAAACTGAGAACAGCTGTTTAAGTGACATCATGATGTCTGACATCACTGTGCACCCATCGTCCTATTGCTCTTGGATTTGAGCTCATGTCCAGCCTACCTAAACTGTCCTTTGCTTCTGTACCCCTAGTTCTGCTGAGCATACAAGGGAGCACTGTGCTTATCACCTTCACTGCTTAGAAAAAACAAAAATATTGATGTAATAATGTTCACTAGCAAGCAAAGATAGATCCTACAAGATAGGCTGCCATGTATCTGTATGTTAAAGTCATAATAATGGGTGACTTCAATATAAATATGTGGCCCCTCAGGTCAGGAAGGAGATTGAGGTGCTGGAGCAGGTCCAAAGGAGGGCAACCAGGCTGGTGAAGGGACTGGAGCACAGATCCTATGAGGAGAGGCTGAGGGAGCTGGGGCTGTTCAGCCTGGAGAAGAGGAGGCTCAGGGGAGACCTCATCACTCTCTACAACTCCCTGAAAGGAGGTTGGAGCCAGGGGGGGGTTGGTCTCTTTTCCCAGGCACCTCTCAGCAAGACAAGAGGACACGGTCTCAAGTTGTGCCAGGGGAGGTTTAGGTTGGATATTAGAAAGAATTTCTTTACGGAGAGGGTGATCAGGCATTGGAATGGGCTGCCCAGGGAAGTGGTGGATTCTCCATCCCTGGAGATATTTAAAAAGAGACTGGATGTGGCACTCAGTGCCATGGGCTGGGAACCGCAGCGGGAGTGGATCAAGGGTTGGACTTGATGATCCCTGAGGTCCCTTCCAACCCAGCCAATTCTATGATTCTATGATGATTCTATGATTCTATATCTATCAGTCATTACCTTCTAAAGTTCAACTGCTTGTTTTCAAAGGATGACTCTTTTTTTTTGTTTAATTTTACAGGTTCTTTTCCATTCTTCCTTTTCCAAAGCTGTGCTCTCATAGGACACTAATATTTTAGCACAAGTGCCTGGAGTTTTTAGTGGCTTCTGGTAATAATATAAGCAAGGCAAATACTCTGACAGTAACACTATACACACATGGAGAGCTCCTGACAGTATGGTATCTTCATGTTTAAATTTTGAAATATTATTAACTCAGGCTTTATTTCAGTCTGTTTGTTTTGTTTTGTTTGGTGATGTAAAATTTGTGAAAAGACAGATTTTGTTTTTGTTTTTGTTTTTTTTAATTCGTGTTGTCTCAGAAAACACAGACATGTTTTTAAGAGAAACAGAAAGTTCATGCCAGATGGCCATTCCAGTATTTTTATTTTCCTGTTACGGAAAGTGGTTATCAGGTTCATAAAGTGACATCATGCTTTCTCACATGAATATCAGACTGCAAATTCAGAAAAGAAAAGTGGAAATAATGCAATAGATTTTAATATTTTACATTGTAGCTAATGTTTCAGTAGCAAAATGTCATAGCTTGGGTGCTGATAACCATTCTGTTCTGTGATTCTTTACCATCTTTTCTAAATGCAGGGTAGGCATGAGTCATTACTTAATTGAAGATGACATTATTATTTATTTGCACTTTTGGCTGTTGCAAGAAGTGTGGAAGGTGTTGTTCCCACCTAATTCCTGCACAGGACTCTGTGCCAATACATTTGGAAACTATCATCTGCCAGCTTGCAGGCTCTCCCCACCTAGAACTCACTGTGGGTTTCAGACCTCTTGACTTTCCTGTGGGGTATAGTAGTTAGTAGGTGACATTTATTGACTCTAAAATGGTACAGACCTAAAGTTTAAGCAAAGGCTTCAGTGCTTCTGAAGCAAGCAGTTCAATACAAAGTGGTGAGGGAATAGAAAAGTTTTCAGAGCAATTCCTCTTGCTCTTCTAGAATAATTCATAGTTCAGCAGTAGGGAGACCTTTATTTCTAGATAGTATAGATGAAGATCAATGACATTCCTGGTTTTATTATATTGCTTTAGACTGGATATAATCTATAATTATGTTACACAGCCTAATGCAATAAATTCTTTTTGGTAACCTACAGTGTTGATCAAGGAATGTTTTAGAAGAGAGTTTTGTTATTTGGAAAGAGGACCCATGATGTTAGCTGTCTGTAATTAGAGATGTTATATTAAAAAAAATATAAAAATGCAATTGGGTTGGTCACTTTTCACTATAAAGCTTCATGTGAAGTGAATTGTCGTGGGACTCTTACACAGGACCATGTTTTTTGCAAAGGTCATCTGGAACCTTTGTTACTTTTTGGATGAGGCAGCACTTTGGCCAGTAATATGCATTCTGTCTTCTTCAGATGTCTTGCTTATCTTCTGTGGACACCTTGGTGCTACAGCAATACATACTAAACAGTGGCCTAAACCTAAGGAAGTACTGAGCTGTTTTGTGTTTGGTTTTGTGCATCACCCTTGATGCTTCATGTTGGTCACAATTCATATTTTGTGTTCTCAGGGAGTTAATTATGGACCATTTTTTGGGTCTGACACTCCAGAATTAAGAAATTCCAACTTGTTTTGCTCAGAAAGATGTGTATATGTATATATAGAAAACTCTTCTAGTCTAGATGTGTATATGTATAATTCTTCTAGTCAAACTCATTTTCTGTGAATAGAATGCTCTTGGCATTCCTACTTTGAAAAGAAAATAAAATACAGGCAGGATTTTTTTTAGGACTGTTTTAAGATGAAATAAATCATTTGTGAGTGAACATAAGGTATTTCTAGTGATAATTTATTTATTTGCTGAAAGAAAAATGTTTTAAACTTCTCTAAGTCTGTCTGACAAGGGGTTAAAGTATCTTAAGTGGGGTTACCAAATTAGGGTGTTTAGAGTACCTGTGTATTCCTGTCAAAGAAATATGTTTGCATTTGGTCTGAAAAACTGCAAAGTATTTAAAAAGCAAAGACCTCCCTCCCTCATATTCCTGAATAGCTAATATTTTGTGTCCAGGTAAGAGTCACATCGACCATCTAGAATGAGCACTTAATAAAGAAATTAATTTCTTAAGTGAAAAAATGTCCACATCAATAAAACTTAAAAAGCCCTGTGGGAAGGAGAGGCTAAGCGTATTAAGTCAGTGGGAATTGTGAAGTTAATGCTCTGTGTACAAAACCAGAATACTTGCTGTAAAATAAAAGAATACTGATGAATGAATGATGGCAATGGGAGCCAGCTCTTGGGAGGGGCAGGAAGTGAAAAACTACTACCACCCCCTCTACACACACACACACACACACACACATTATTATTTTTATAAGTTTAAACAATTCCTGGTTTTTTTTCTTGCCAGTTTTCTTTTGAGATGCATATTGCAATTACGTGGCAGTTGGTACCTGGTTACCCCCTGTTGCAGGAAGGAGCACAGCTCTCAGGTTTTTATGAACCCTTGTCACCAGTGGTAAGGGGAGCCCTTCATCAGCCCCAGGAAGTCCCTGTGTGGAGCTGCAGACTCTTCTGAAAATGTGAGAAATTTCTCCAATGGAGTGGGCAATGGACTTGGCTTATTAACCTGAAGAAAAATGGTACATGCTGGTTGAGGACTAACAGAGCAAAGGACTTAAGCACTCTTGTCAGCAGCATTTTACATTATTTATTGAGAAGCAGGGGCCTGTTAGAGGTGCCTTTTTAGGTGTGATTTTAAGTCATTGCAGAGTGCAGACTCCCTTAATCCATCTTTTTGTCTCAACATCAGAGATCCTTTTATCAATTCACATTGATCCACCTCCTGATGAACAAATTAATTGGCAAGATTTTGCTGAGTACTGAAACAAGTGTGTTATTGGGGTATTTAGTCTCTTCTAAAAAGATAATAAATCTGTTTTCAGTTCTGTGTTACTGGACAGGAAAAATGGTATATGAATGGAGATGGGGGTCTGTGCAGCTCTGTCTGTGTTCTAGCATTTTCTGTTCTTTTTGTTCATTATGATACTCATAGTTTTGGATAAAAAGATGTGCTTGGTGTATTTTAGGTGCTTCCAATCAGGATGATACACTCATAGTCCAGGCTAGAAAAGCAAGGGGTTTTTTTAAGGTGATATGTGAAGTTTCCTAGCTAATTAATCATAACTGGATTTTGCTCTTGATACTGGTTTGGAGCAGGACTGCATTTACCTTTGGATTTTTTCTGCTTTCACTGATTATTATTAATAATATAATATATATAACTAATACATATTAATATACATTAATATATATTAATAATTAATATATAATATATAAATGCATATTATTATATATAATATAATTAATTATATTAATATTCTGATTTCACTATATTATTATAGTCTTTAAGGAAATGAGCATCTTGCCCATGTGATGCTCATAGGTAAAAAACTAGATACTGTAATAATAATCAGCACCACAGACCACAACATTTTGTTTTGAGAGCTTCACTCACAGAAACTGCTTATCCTTGTGTTTGTTAGATCAAAGGCAGTAAGTTAGCTGTCAAATATCTTATCTGCATGCGACTTAGATTGTACCAGCACTGTATATCTGGGTTTGAGTGTGATTATGTCAGTGTGTCAGCTTGGTTTTCCTCATTTTTTTTGGAGAATATATTTGACTATTTCCTATGGACTGGCAAGGAAGAAGTGGAGAAACAACACATCTGAAAATGAATGAAAACTTTACTATGGGTGGTATCCAAAATTAACAGTGGGGCTGCCACGTTGCATTCCCTCTGTCTCCCCACCTTAATGAGTTGCATGTTTCCCTTTCCACGGGCCCACACACTTCCTTGGATCAGAGACATTTCTGGGCACAGTGTACATGCAGAGGGATGCAGGTGCACACCACGCTGCCTTTTCCCAGGCTGGGTTGTCAGGGAATTAATCAGCCCCAAGCTGGAGAGCAGATAGCCAGCCCCACTGGCACAGTACCCAGCCCCAGCTGTAAGCCTGGGGTCTCTCCATTCCTCTAGTGTCCCACAGAATATGCTAAGGGATTTCTGCCCCAGGAAAAAAAAAACAAAACAAAGAACTTTGGGGAGTCTTGATGTGACTGTGCAAACATGTCTTTATGGCTGCTGCCTTCAAATTCCAGCTCTTACCTCTGTCTGCATCATCTGTTCTTGGTCACAGATCTCTTTCAAGGCACAGCTGTGCTGAGACTCCAAAGCTGATATTTTTCCCAAAACCATTATTTTCAGTAGGATAGTTAGTGTATTCTTAATTTGATTTTGCTTACTTGATGGAAAACAAGATGGTGTTAGTTTCCTGAGTTGTCAGGTCAGACAAGATCAGGTTGGTCTAGGGCTTAACTACTTTTCCTAACCTAAGATTTTCTCATAACTTGAAGCTGCAGTGTGTTAAAGGACTCTCAATGTCATGTTTTCAATGAAAGAGGGGTCATATCATGTCTCCTTCTCAGCTACACAAAGAGACAGTGCTGTGCACCAAGCTGATTAGCAGCACTCAGTTGAGCTATGGAGTCATGGTAGATTTTCATGTGGTATAGATTAGGATAACATTGTAGAGCTGTGGACTTGCTTGATGGGTTGTGTGCTTGCTTCCAGAGAAGAAGGCAGGCTCAGCTCTCCTTGTTTAGGTCAGAAAAGCAGGTTCTGTTTGAAGGCGACATGCTGACTCAGCCAACAAAATCTTAGTGGAATTTTTACCTCTGCAGCAGGTCATGGAGCAATAACTTTTCAAATCAAGTCTGGCTTCTTGATCTAAGAAGAAGTGTCTTTGGAACCCTGTCTGTTGCACCCTGTGGCACCGTGTTTGGGAATCACAAGATGATTTAAGACAGCATATCATGGGCCTGACAAAAGTGGATTTCTGTGGTGCCAACAGGGAGCAGTGTGAGGGCTGATCCAAGACACACTTGGATCATTAGACACCTCATCATTTGTTCCTCATCCTTCCCCCAAAAGCAAAATAATACTTGTTCCATACATAGAAATAACCTGCATTTACCTAGTCTGAGCCTTGCTGTAGCATTGTTTTTTCTTTGTTTATTCTTTCATGCATTCAGTAAGAATACTGTATTAATTAATTAAAAATGTAGTAAGCACAGAAGGAAAAATGAGATTTCTCTCTGGGTGTACCCCCTTGCACCAGCCCATCCAGGGTGTCTGTGTGCCTTTAAAACATAGCATATGGTTCTGTGAGTGTCTCTGTAATTCGGAGTAGTCATGCTGCCTGCAGAAATGAAGGGCACCACACACATATAAAACTTGTGCACTATTTTCTAATTAAATATGACAGCCCGTTTGTGCAGCTGTGTCTAATAAGGCATGAATACAGTTAACTTCTGTTTACCTCCTCACACTCTGCATGGAGTACAGAAATGCTGTACACTGACATTAGGCAATTCAGTGTAGAAATCTAACTTGGGACTATTGATGGGAAGTATTTCATAATTTTGCAGCAGGTTAAAACATATGGTTGTAGTTACAATGAATAAATGGCTTAGTCCATAAACCACTGCCAGTCAACACTGCTGTCAGGTTGATGTAAGTTTATCCTTCAGGAGAGTAAAATATAGGTAATGCATAAGTAATAAATGATACTCTGGCTCTCTACCAGGGGAAAGGAAAAGTTTCAATATCTTTTTAACTAGGGCATTGGTAAGAGAAAAAGAAAAGGTAATGTGCCAGAGATGAGAAACTCTCCAAATGTGACTTAATTCTATCCATCAGTTTCTCTTCTAGTATTTTTCCCTACTCATCCCCAGTTAAGGAAAAATGAAATAGCTGCTATGCCATACGAGGCAAAGGATTCAGACACCCTCCATGGTTTCCTCTGACTTACCCTCACATAGCAGTGCTGCCTTTCCTGAACGGAGCAGAAGGATTCTTCTCCAATAAACATAAGAAATGTTTTCTTTTTGTTTTTTTAAAATGTCCACATTTTTTCCCTGAATGACTTAACCCACTATTCTTTTTCAACATAGGAACAAAGATAGTGCTGTTAAATGTGGGAAGATGTAGGCATTGTATCAAGTGGGCTATCAAATGCTGTAGCTATTAAATGCATCTGCTTAAATATTGTTTTACAGTTGTCAGTGGGATCAGAGTATGGTTAAAATAAAAATTCTTCAAGAGACCCACATGGATCTTCAGTTGCCTTTTTATTAACTGATATTTTAAAAATGGGAATGGTGTCCCTGGTAGCCAGGCTCTCACTGGCTTAGTTTGTTTGGGTTCTGTTTGATTTTGTAAGTACTTTTTAAAAAAGTGTTGGTTTTTATATCTGTTTTAATAGATACAGTTATGAGAAAACTCTGAAAGCCTCTACTTCAGAAAAAAAAAAAAATTAAAAAGCTAAAACTCTTGTTATCATGTACCACTACCCAAAGGTCATTATCTGTCATGGACAGTAGCCTTTGCTGCCTGTAAGTTTCTCATTGTGACTGTCTGAGTAGGAATAAATTTCAAAATATGTGTTCTTGTACCAACAGCCAAGTGAAAAGTGCTCTTAACCTTCTCACTTGTCTTAACTGAATCTCTCCTCTTTGTAGGTTTTTCCCCATACTGTAGATGGATTTTCTGTCCATGATGTTTCATTTCTGGAATTACTAAAAAAAATACATGGTACTCAAGGAGCCAATTCACAACACTCAAGCATCCTGTATTCCACAGGATTTCTGGAGAACTTTAGAACCACTGGGATAGCATCTTCTGTCCTCACATCTGCTATTTCCCCAAGCTTGTCTTAGTTGGCTTTTGTCAGAATTATTGGAAAACTGATGCTTCTTTTCTTGTGTCCCCTGGAAAAAAGGCTGTTTGAGAATGGGAAATGTTTGAGGAGGGAAATGGGTTCAATGCATCTTTTCATTGACCTACAGAGATGGCAGCAGATACTCAAAGGATAAAAAAAGCTGCTGTTACTTCAAGGCAGTGTCAATCACATCACTGACATAGGCAAAGTCTTGTGTTGTGTACATCTTCTTTTAGATTCATTTGCTTTTTCTCTGCAGAGAAGACTTTGAACATACCAAAGGTGTAATTGGCAGGGGCCTGACTGCACTCATTGGCAGCAAACATGTCAAAGTGGGAAGCCACCATGCATTTCAGGGCACATCACAGCTAAGAACTCTTGTAGCAGGATGCAAAACTTCAGTGTTTTGCTTTGGGTTCTGATTCCACCCAGTTTTTGTAGCTACATGGAATTAAATTTTTCTGTATGAATTCAACCTGTGTAAGGCAATAAGTTTGAACTCCAAATGTCAGCATCTGCAAGTGGTCTGGTTGCCTATATTAAATTAATTGTTTCCCAGTCTATCACTGTGCATTTGTGTTTTATCCATAGCCTGAGCAAGATTTCTATTAGAAGTGATCACTACTGGAAAATGAATCATATCTTTTGTATGTGATGGGTTGACTTTGAGAAGTAAAGATAAACCAGTGGTAGCATGCTTCCCTTCTCTAAGTCAAAGAGGAATCAGTTCTAAGACATCAGTAAAGCACTCTTGCTGGACACCAGTTATCTTGTTCTTTTCCTGTATGTGCAGCTCATAGAAGCTTTAGTTTTATAAAATATGTAGATGCAGTCTTTAACTCTTAAATGTTTTCATTAAGTAGTGGCACGTGAACAGAATTTTGTAGGTAAAAAAGCCAAAGCTGGACTGCTGCCTTACAGAGACTGCAATGTATTTCAAGCAGATGGGCTCTCAAATGCCAATGGAAACAGCACCTCATGGATAACCAGGTGACCTGTTTTTCTGTCCTGAAGAACTAAAAATAATTTACATATTTTTGTTTTAAAAACATTGGCGTGTCATCTTGGTGTGATTACTGGCACATGTTGTATTGATTCAACTTTATTGTTGCATTATCCTCCTGCATTCAAGGGCCACATGTGCTCCACATCTGGTGGCCATTCAAAGGCCTTTTGAAAAACATCACCATCTTTTTGTTCTGAGAAATGCTTATTACAAATATCACACTCTTGCCTTTGCATCTGCTATTGGCTGCAAACAGGATGCACTGGGCTGTGCCTACTGTCCAGTTATAAAACCACCAAAGATAATGCAATACCTTTCCTGTTCACCAAAGTGATTAATTACTTGGCTCTCATGACCATTCATCCTTGTTCTGGTGAAATCACAGTTGCCTGCATATATTTTTGTTGACTGTGTATATTTTTATGTCTGCTTTCATTAAGCTAGGCAATGTGGGACTAAGGGACAATAGGAAGAAAACTATTGTATTTTTAGGAATGAATAGGAACCCTCCTTTTTGTATTTATTTATGTTTCAAATGTAGTCTTCCTTTTGAGTAGAGCATGCCTTAAAAACTGCTAGCGTAGTGTTCAATGTCAGAAGTCCCCAATAAACTACTACTTAAAACATTCCAGAAAGAAGTTACATGCTTGCCTTCAGATCTGTCAGTAGTGTTCTGGTTCAGTACATTGCTCAATGCATTTTATGGTGTGACTGCATGACTATTTACCATGCTTCATGATGATGATGTTGCATTTATCATGAGCCTCTCGTGGTGTGAAGTATCTCATTCTGAACACCATCTGTTTAGAATATAGAGTTTCCCACACCAAATCCGTTGCATGCAAAGGAGATTGCAGTGTGCTTTTCACATATTATTTATGATGTAGGGCAAAGTTAAAAATCACGATTAGCATCATCTTACATCACACCCTTAAGTGCATATAATATAAAATCTCATTTGGAGATACCTAAAGCCAAATTCAAACCTGAAACATGTTTCGTTGGGCTTAGAGTGAAGGAGAAAATATTCTCCTGACTCAATAATGAACTTCATTTCTCTTTTGGGACTTGACTTCTGACACAGAGAGAAGGCCAAAATAAAAACCAGAGTGAGTGAGGGCCCTGACTTAAACCTGTTTTTAATTAAGCCTTGTAAAGAAGCTTTTCTGCTAAAACTCTCAGGTTGAAGAGTTCATGCAAAAAATATTCCCTGTGGTTTATGAACAGACAAAGTGGGGACACTGACACACATTTTTGAATAGTCTAAACCAGAAAAAAATACAAGTAGAAAGTCATGTTATTTGTTTAATGTTGTGTATTAGCAAACCACTCCTTTTCCAGTCTTCTTTTTATACTATTAGTTTATATGTTTCAGTTTAAAACTCAAGGCCACGACAAGATGTTCTGACATTCACAAACATGAAAAGTAAATTGCTGGAGTTTCCTTTTTTCCTAATTGCACATAAATCTGACCCAGTTCAGCTGGACGCAGTTACAGTGTGTTAGAAACCTAATACACATTTCACATCAGACCCCTTGTGCCAAGGCAAAGGTCAAAGTAATTTTCGTGTTTGTTTGTTTTCAAAGGGATTAAATATATGTAGTCTTACCACAAGGAAAATGATAGTGCCCATTGCTCAAGGCTGGCTTCTAAGTCTAAATGGGAGTAGACAACCCTGTCTGAAAACAGGGGCAGGGATCCTGTCAGAGGTAAAGGTTGTATGCTTGATCACTTACACTATCAATGCCAGACAAGAGCTTACCCCACACTGAAATGAAGTTGTGGCTTCGGTGACAGGCTGTAAACAAACAGGGATGGGGTGTAGTGAGTGGCAGCAGTATAGCACCAAAGAAAAATAAATCCCTTTTACTTGCCACTGGCAAAGGCCCAAATCCTGAAACATCATCAATCATCCTTGATGACTGGATGAGATCATAAACCAAATAAACTTATATTCAACTTAAATTGGTATTGGCACTGTAAAAATTAACTTTCACCAAAAAAATGTTTTCTCCTTCCAAAACATTTCTAATTGCTGCCCTTCCCAACTTTTCTCCACCCACTGCAGAACTTCCAAGTGTTCTTTACTTTTGGTGGATGTCACTGCATGTCTGTTTCAACATGTAGTTTTCTGTTGAGAAGCAAAGTGCTTTTGCATTTCTTCCAAAAACGCATTTTAAGGGTAGTCTTCATATATATATTAAACATCATGTGTTCATTATCTTATAATTCAGCACTCTGCCAGCTGAATGATGTAGCAGGCATGGACGACTGTGAAGCAAAGGATGTTACAGAGACCAGGAGAGCCACTCTGACAAAAATCTGTTGGGGAAAAAACTTCCTGAGGAAAATATGTGAAGTTTCTTTTTCAGCTCTTCACACACCTACAGCTTATTGTGAACAAAATACACAGTCTGGGGGACAGTTATGAACTGTCAGGAAAATTGACATGATATTTTAATTTTTACATTTGTTTATATTTTGCCTTGTGATGTTTTTACAAAGTTTTTGTGTAATATGTCTTGAGAGAGAGGTTTGTTCTTCGTGAGTTAGTTGATAGCTTTTAATACAAGTTTAATTCTGGAAAGTTGGTGACCTGGCAGAAATTAATACTAAAATTCCACCAACAGTATGAAATCCTGAGGTTAAGAAGTCAGTTTTGGGGATGGCAAACTACCTCTTTATTTGAAAGATAAAGCAGCGTATCAGTAAGGTGGTGATCATTACAAATTATTTTTAAAACATCAGACACAGTTGGAAGAATCAGTTTGGCACTTTTTTTTTTTTTTTTTAATAAGCAATAAGCAAGGAAATTTTGGTTTTAGACCACTGGTTTACAGGACACTGTTGCATCCTAGCTGTTCGTGGCACATACAAATAAATTGAGAATATCAGCCTGTTTCACAGGGATCTAATTTATGCCAAATTGGCAGAGATTGAGTAGGAAGGGAGCTTGGGCTACCCCCTAACCTCTTGAGCTTTTCCATACGTACTTTATCAGTTGTGTAGATAAGGGCTTTTGTTTCACCATGCTGTCAATCTGGTCCTTGCTCTAAGATGAAAACACTGAATTTAATTATGTGGCCATTTGCGTGGGTTCATCCATCCCCTGTGATATCAGATGTGCAAACCTCTGCTGGAAATCAGGGTGTATTACTGGGGAGTGTTGGGAACAAACTACGTGAGCAAACCTGTGTCAGTTTTATTTTTCCCCCTTAATTAAATAGTAATAATAATAAAAAGATGTATAAATGCTGACCTAGACTTGTTCCTGTTATGGAGTGTTGAAATGGTGGACTGGTCAGGCTGATTCAGTTTATTTATTTATTTGTTTATTTACATAGTAAGATTTTTGGGGAAAGCTCTTGTAGACCGAGTTAAATTTCATTCAGCATATGACAATGCCACGTTATTTTTTTGTGGAGAGAATTTTGTAAGCTGAGAACTTGTGATTTTGGAGGAATGCCTTTTGAAGGCTCACTGCTGGTTGCAGCTTACAGTACCAGAAGGTTGGAGCCAGAATAGGATTTTAACTTTTTTTTCCCAATTACACATACTATTTTTTCTAGCTGTGTTGGCAGGAGGCTTGGTGTGCAGTTTATGCAATCAATTCTTGCCAGAAACTGACCACTTCAGTACAGAGGATTTTGAGACACCCAGTGAAGATTTTCTATCTGTGGGGATTCTGAGAGCAGTTTGTGAGACCCTTTCCAGCCATCAGTGCAGCAGTGTTTTGATGTTAGATCTGTGGGCTTTGTGGCAGTGCCCTGCTGTTGTCAGGAGAGGGAAACACAGCTGCTGTGCACTAAAACCATATGGCTCTTTTAGGGCCACAGTGTCCCTTGAAAGGCCTGACAGTAAAGGTTAAGTGTAGCGTGTCATTCTAGGGTATTTTCTTTCAATTTCACTTTACTGAAGTTGCCACATACATTTCTCAAGTGGTTAGACATTGAGATTTAATAACCTTGTCTTCTAAGTTCCTGGTATTTTTAGGCAAGATTGGAGGCCAGTAAAACATGTGACTTAATCCAAGGATATGAACGAGTGGAGTGGTCCTTTAGGACCAATTACTGGTTATTTTGCATTTGGGTCAGTATTTTCTAGCCTGAAAAGAGGGATTAAGAAATGAAAATGGTTCTGCTTTTTCTGAGGAGAGCTGCTTACTGATCAAAGCCAAGTCAGCTCTTGCAAATCCCATTGACACCTCAATCTCAGGATGCAGAGCAAGTTTGGATATTCCTGTCCTGGTTTTAGCCAATAACTGGGTAACAGATGCTCTCCATTATCCCCCCACTACTCTCACAGGGGAAGGATAAAAAGGGGAATAAGGGAGAGAGACTAAGGTTTGAAATAAAACTAGGGTAGGTTTAATGAAATAACAATAGCAATAAGAATGATAAGGATGAATTATGTACAAATATTTACAAATGTGTAAGTACAGAACCTGCACTCCTCAGTTGGTGATTGCTTCCCAACCAGAGAAGTCCCAAACAGGACCCAGCAGCAGATTGAGGTGCCCAGGTCTGGGTGAGAGTCCACATAAGTCTTGGAGCAGCCAAATCCATCCTGTCAGGGAAGCACGAGAAGGCAACCTGTCCCAGTGAATGATGTTCTTCTGCAGCAATAAAACAGAATGCAGGAACACGAGGAACAGAGGGAGGGATGCTGAAGGCACAAACCCCATCCCAGCCAGGGGCAAGCAGAGGCTCCCTAAGGAGCCATTTCACAAAGAGCATCTTGGGCTGAGTGACATCTTTGTGCCACCTGACTGCCATCTCCTCCCCACAGGCACATCTGCCCCCCCCAGTGTAACCCACACAGCCACAGAGGGTCTCAGGTTAGTATGGTTATAGGAAATTTTTATCCTGTTGCTCTCAAACCAAGACAATCCTAGTAGTCCCCAAAAATTCTCAAATGAAAAAATGACTTTTCTGATTGTCTCGCTATTGCCATCTTCAAAGTTGTCTTTGCTGTGTGTTTCCATACTCAGAGCTGCAGCTTCAGAGCCTGTTCTAAATTTCATGTCCCTCCCTACCCTCTTGGCAAAGAACAGTATGAAATGCAGGTTTTAAAGCTTGCTTTTGCTCTTTTCCTGATGTTTGAGTTATTACTCTGTTCGTTTGATTATTTTTCAGATACCTGCTCATCCTGTGCATTCAGCATTGTTCTGTGCAACTTAAGATGAGGATTTGCCCCTTTTAACAGGATTTTTACAGTTCCACACCAAAAGTTAGTGGATCCATGTGTTTGAGAGTATTTGGCAGATAAGAGTTATGTTCTGGAAGATTTGGTGAATAATGAGTGTAACCTTCAGTAGTCTTCCATGAATCCAGCCTTTCAGTATAAGCAGGAGACAGTTTTGTTACTAGAGTAATCCAAAAATTTAGTTATTTTGTTGGCTTTTTGTTGGTTAAAGCACTTAGGAAGAATTACAGATCACAGAGAGTTAGACTTTTTTTCCTGATTATCGCTTCCTCTTTTGATAACAGCAAATACTAATTTCTTATGTCCTTCACTTTATCCGTGTGTGCCAAAAGGTTGCAAGTTTTAAATGGTCACTAAAATAGTTAAATAATCATTCTCCTTGTTCCTCTTCTATTCCTCTGGGAATCGAGTACTGAGAAGAAAGATTCCAGGAGCCAGTCCTCCTGCAGGAATGAGGAAAGTGGATCACTTTTTTTGGAGTATTTGTCCACTTAGTGGACTGGTTTGTGTGTCAAGACGTGGCAAAGAAATTTAGCTTCATTTTCCCTTTCTAACACCAAGTCCAAGGATCACCTAAGCCCTCAGAAGAGTTCTGCTAAATAGAAGAAAACTGTGGCATTTAGTGTATACGTTTGCCTTTAGTGGCTAATGCTGTATATTTGCATCATCTTTTCAGATGCGAAGTATAGAGCAACTTATGGGTTTTTTTTCTTTGAGGAATGTGGTTTGTCAGAGAAACATCTGGTTTATGTAAATGAGCAAGGAATTCGGTAACGAGATGATTGCAAAATAATATCTATATGGTCTCTGCAGAAGTAACTCAGCTACATTTTGTAAAAACAAACATTTATCACTCATAAATGCCGTTCGTTTTAAACTGTTAATGAACATGTTTTCCTTCTGAGAGTTTAAAAAAACAAAAAAAAATTTAAAAAGCAGCATGTTCGCACTAATAACGCAGCAGAGTTTTGGCGCGGTTGGGTCACTGCTGGATCGGCTTTTCCTCCGGCGCTCCAACACTGCCACCTGCAGGGGCCCAACGCCCTGCAGGGCCCGATACCGGCACCGATAGTGGTACCGGCACCGATACTGGTACCGGCACCGACCTTCCCGCCCTGCAGGGCCCGGCACCGGCCTCGGCCTCAGCCTCAGCCCCAGCCCACCGCCTCAGACCCTGCCGCCGGCCCCAGCCCTGTCAGAGCAGGAGGAGCGTCCCTGGCAGAACGGGACCCGGAGGGCGTCATTTTGTTTCCCTCCCGCGGTTTTGCGTTTTTAATAGCAGCTAAACGCCCTGCCATGCATCCATAGGGATGTCGTGAGGATGATCAGCACCTCTGCTCTGAGGGCAGGCTGAGAGAGTTGGGGTTGTTCAGCCTGGAGAGGAGAAGGCTCTGGGGAGGAGAAGTTAAAGCAGCGTGAAGGGCCCTGCAGGAAAGGTGGAAAAGGAACTTTTATCAGGGTATGTAGTGGTATGATGGAAGGGTCATGGTTTCAAACGTGAAGAGGGTAGATTTAGGTTAGATATTAGGAAGAAATTCTGTGGTGTGAGGATGGTGAGACGCCGGGAGACTCTGTGGCTGTCTCATCACCAAAAGTCTTCATGGCCAGGTTGGATGGGGCTGTGAGCAACCTGGTCTGGTAGAAGGTGTCCCTGGCCATGGAGGTAGATTGGAACTGGGTCATTGCTAAGGTCCTTTCCACCCCAAACTGTGCTGTGATCCATGGCAGTGTATTCAGCCTTCCTTCCAGACCAACTATAGACCTCTGCAGACTTCTCTACATAAAGCAAGGTGATAATCATCTCAGGAAATTCAGAGCGCTGTTAAGTGCAGAGAAACAGTTCTTGTGTCAAAGTTTCGTTTTGCTTTGTTTTTTAATCTTGTTCTGAGTGGTTTATTAAAATTATTTTGGTACCATTTTTTTGTTGCGTGGTTTCTGATGAGGGAAAAACAAATCAAAACCCACTTATCACATGAATTATTGTTAAAATCAGCAGTAGTCCTCTGTGTAAAATCTGCCAGCAAAAGCGGGGAGGATGGGGATTAAACCTGGAGCACATTAAATTAGTTCCAGTCTATCCCAAGCAGGCTCTGCCTTGCTTGCTTAGGCAGGCAAAACGGAAACAGGCAGTTTATAACAAGGCTGGTTTAAAAACTGTGGGGTTCATTTGAAAAAGATTTATATTCCCCCACTTGCATAAACATTACAAATGTGGGCTGCAAGCAGGAGGCAAATCTTTATCGAAATCTCCTTAAGAGCTTTTTCATTGTGAATAAAATGGACAGTGTGTACTTTTGTTTGAAGATTCGCCAATATTTGTACAATAATCTTTCCACAATGCTCTAACTAATTAAAATACAGCTCAGGGTAGAACAGCAAGACCACCAACTGGTAAATTGTTGGGATCTGACAAAAGTGATGACTGAGGTGGTGGAGGGAAATTATTTGGATGCAGAAGAAAAGGTTGTCCTGAGACTGGTTTAGTTGGGGTTTATTGTGGTTATTAAATAAAGGGAAATTTTAAAGAGAAAACAACTGTGTCTAGATTTACCTCCCCTCACCTTCCCCAGTGGATGCTGCCAGCCTTAAACAGTAGCATAGAAATTTTGTGGGGTTTGTGAGCTTTGCTAAGGCCTGCAGAACTCTCTGCTGGGAAGGGTGGAATGTTTGCCCCAGTAAAACTAAGAAAGTCTGGGAGGTGAAGGTCCCAGCTGATGGCTGGAGTGGCTCCTCGTATGTAACATTTGAGGGTAGCTCAGTTGTGATGATGTGATTTTGAAAGTTTATTTTTAGAGGGATTAAATATACATTAATGCAGTAAAAATATTCTTTTTTCCAGTATTGACAAACAGTTTTATTTCTAGCTGCTGCAATACCATTTTACTTTGTTTACTCAGGGTACATGTTATAAGAGTTGTTCAGATCCTGGATTTAGCAGCAAGTGCTTTTCATATTTCATCTTGATGTTAATAAACAGTGTCTAGAAGAGCTTTGTAATACTAGTCTGCCTTCCAAAATTGGATCCAAGTCTCAGATAAATGACTTAAAGTATTTTGTGAGTTGTAATATATAACCAAGATCCTCTGGATTTTCTTGTTTGAGCTATGGTTTCACATACCTCTTCTCTGCTGCTGTGGTTTCTCCATGTGGAATATCACTTTTGCCCCAATGTCTGAGTCTTGTGTTCTGAGAGCAGACTGACAAGTAGCCTGCTAGAAAATCAGGAGCTGAGGAGCTGTGGAGTAGGTGAAGAATTTTCTAGTAGCTGCCAAAGAAGAAATTAGTATTTTTATGCTGTTACAGTGCTGTGTGTACAGTGCAGTAGAGCCTCTGTGGTAGAGGTTGGAAGCACCCCAACCCTGAGATGTGGGGAACCAGATAAGAAAAACAGAAATTATATCAAACTACTTTCTCTCTTGCAAAAGATTTATGCAAGAGAGACTGAGATAGATAGACATACATATCCTGGCTTTTGAAAAAAAGAAGGCTGCTCATAAAAGTTCATCCCATGACAGCTTGACAGCTATTGACACTCCAACTAAATAGGCTACAGCAGGCTCAGAGTGTGCCTGTGCTCTGTTTGTGTCAACATAACCATGACCTGCAGTATATGTGGAAGCTGCAAAGGGAATTATTTGCTGCTCTGGGCATTATTGCTTCTACCTGGTACTCAGCACCAGGCTGAGTTAACCCTTGGTGGTAGTGTGAGGAATCTACCACTGCTTGCATGTAGAGAACAAGCAAGAAGCTTGCAGATGGACACGGAGGTGAGTGTCCACCTCTGGAATCTCAGTCTGGTGCCTGACCACTGGGCCATGTCTTCTTTTTCTCATACAAAAAACCATAATGGGGAACTAGAAAATATCTTGTTACCTCACCATGTGTAGCATCTACAACTAAATTTTTGGTTTAGGGTTTTTGTTTGTTTGTTTGTCAGGTTTGTTTTGTTTTGTGGTTTGTTTTTTTTCAATATTGCATACAGCCACCTTTTTTCCTGTTACTGAAACATAAATTGTAAATGCTATAACTCAGCACATCTCTGTATTCTTCTGGAATGATTTTTTTAAAGAGTTAATATAAAGGTAGCTTAAGATGTGTCTGGTCTGATCTTTAAGGTTGTTGTTGGTTTGTTTGTTTGTTTGCTTTTAGTTAAAGTGGTGAGGAAGATGCATTTCCCCAGATCTTCAGAGTGGAACTTGAACATTAAAAAAAAAAACAACCTTCTGCATGAAGCAACTAGGAAATCTATATGAAAGGGACTGAAAACTCCTGAAGTCCTTAAATGTTTGGAATGACATGCATGATTTAAGTGTTTTTAGATATTGGGACCAGATGTCTTGTGCTCCAGTCAGCTCCCTTTGCACAAATGTGATACCATGAGGGATAGTTATGCTGACTCAGGCGTTTGGCTGAGTGAGAGGGAAATCCCAGGGGACAGAAAGCCTGGATTGTTTTTCTACTTGTAGCTGGTGCTGGGCAAATGGACGGGGAGGAGGTGTGGTAGGAGCAATCTCTGGCAGACAGGATGCCCTCATGTGGCCCTTGCAGCTGGCAGTGAGAGAGCAGCCCCATGTCTTCTCCATCCAGAGCAAGCTGCAAAACCACTGCCAGTGCCACCCAGCACAGCCCAGATGCTGGGGGTGATGTAAGAAGCTGAAAAAGGAGGGGACTTGCTGCATGCTGGTTATAAGAAGGGGCATGGGGCATGGAGCATCATGACTGGCAGGCAGGTGTTGGGAATACTTCCTAATAACTGGCATCCTAAAAGGTCAGATACCCATGAGAGGTGTGCCCAGCCTGGGGCCTGCACTCTGTGTGTGAATTCTAACACTGAGGAGTCCTGCTTGTTGGTTAAGATGCTGAAGGGACAGCTTGTTGGCAGTCAAATTAAACTGTGCTTGAGGAGTGTTAGCTTCTAGAGCAGGAAAATATTTCCAGGGTGGGATGAGAAGATTAAAAGAACACTGGGATTTCGTAGAATCACAGAATGGTTTGGGTTGGAAAGGGACCTTAAAGGTCATCTAGTTCCAACCCTCCTACATGGGCAGGGATACCTCCCACTAGACCAGGTTTCTCAAAGTCCCATTTAATTTCTCCTTTAACACTTCCAGATTTCAGAATGTTTTTTTCACTGTGGCAAAATAATGGCTATTTTTGCCTATGGCCTAATTTCAAATGACATGTTATATTAGAAGAGTGAGCAGTCACTGAGACTTCTGTTCCTGCCCATTTATAGGGAAAAATCAGACATCCTTTACTTTGAAGCATCATTGTTGTTTCTGCCATTCAGTGCTCTTCAAAAGATGATAACTTGATGTTTATAGTGGTAGTAGACAACTGGACAGAAAAATTAAGGTTTTAACCTGATACATTTCATAGGATGAAGTGCAGTGCAGTTGCATATATATATACTCACACTTATTTTATTCTTCCCAACCTGAAAAAGGGAAGGGAAGTGTCCTCCCTTGTGCAAACCATGCCACAGCAAGCATCCTTCAGTGAAGATATCCTGTCTGTGAAAGATTCCTTCTACACACAAAAATGGGTGAGGGCTTCAGAAGTTACAAACTGTAACATCTGCCTTTAATCACCCTGAAAGCCTGAATCCTGTTTAAAGCATGGCTAGCCTCGTGTAGGGGCTAGAAATGTCAGTACTCTATTGTGATAACATTTACTGTACTGATTAACAGCTCTGGGCTGATAATCTGCCTCTGCATGTCTTTGTGTTGCCATTCTGTCTCCTTCCTGTGCTTCCAGCCAGGACTGTGGGCAGAGCAGTGGGATCTTCTCCTCTGCAAACCTCCCATGTCCATATATTCTTCCTTTGTGGTTTGTATCATATCTTATGTTACTGTCTCTCTACATACCAAGTTGTAAAATATTTTAAATATAATGTAAAATATTTCAGAGTTGGCTACTGTTTAACTTTCCATCTATAAAATGCAGTAACCTCGTCTCAGATGGCCATCTTCTGCAAGTTGATGTTTTAAATGGCTTTCAAGTTTCTTGACTTCCAGGATTTTCCATTCCTAGTATTTTGGTAAATTCCAACAGGGTTTGGCAGATATGTTTGTCTTAGTGGCAGATTTTCACTAAGTTTTTTCCAGAATAGAGACAGAAGGAAAGGGATGGGGAGAGAGAATGCTGCTTTGGTCAGATCAACATCCATTTCCACTGAAATTGTCAACAAAAGGTTGGATCCCAGGGACACCATGAAAGGGATGTTTTAGCCAACATATTTCATGAATATTTCATAATCTCTAAGCATTGCTAAAAGCTTACAGGTATGCATTTGGCCCTACCATAGTTGGAAACATGAGTTGGATGATGCTTTGCTGCAAACTGGCATTGGTATTTGTGGCAATATGTGGAAGATGTCCTTATTGTCTGTTATTATCAAACTTCTAGGGGCAGAAATTGGCTGTATTATTTTTTAAAAGCTTGATATTAAGGTAAGACACAAACAAGCCAACAGCAACAAGAAAACAAATTTATTTGAAATTAACCCAGCTGTGTGGGCTTCAACTCCTTTTGTTTTTCACTCATTATCCTGATAAGAGTTGTTTTCCCAGTTTGCCTTTTTCCCAGGCCATCTCATTTTTTCATTTCTGGTCCCAGAGGCCACCAGTTACCAAAACCATGGAGGTTTCTCTGCAACAATGAAGAGTTTCTGGTCACCTGGTGTTAGACTGGTGTATGAGTCAAGGATGATACAAAGGACTGAGGGACGAGAGGTGCCTCAGGAGATGTGGATGTGATGAAAAAGGCACAAGATGGGGTTATTGTGACTTCCAGTCACTCTCCTTTTGTAACCTACTGAAGTGTGCCAGCTCTCACAGCACGTCCAGTGTTTCAGTAGGTATCACCTTTATCCTTTCTTCTCTTTCTAAATTATCTTTCCCTCTCAGTTCACCATTCTTTGCTCTGCAGTTGAGTGCTGTGCCAAAGGATTTATGGTTTTATTCACCACGTGATACATAGTGTTTTATTGATGAGGCCACTGAGTTTGTGCTTCCTGCTTGTTTTCTGTCCTTTCACCATCCAAAGTCTTTCTGAAATACTCAAACCACTGAGAGGATCTCCACTACCTGGAGAAATGGAAAAATCATAGTATCAACTTCCCATATTTCTCTTGTGTCTTTCTTTACTAGATTCAAGAAGTCTCATACTCCAAAATTTTCTCCTGCCTGAAGAGACATGTAAACCAACTGTTTCTCACTCTGAAGAAATTGACTCTTTTAGTTGTTTTGTAGCTCTCTCCAATATTATCTCTCCAATATTATCTTCCCCATCTTAGAAATGTGGACACTGGAACTGGACACAATATATCAGACTTAATCCTGATAGTGCCACATACTTCAATAAACCTGCTCCCCTTCCTCTTTCCATTGCATTCTGTATTTTTTAGTGATATTTGTCCTTTTGCCATGGCTTTGAGGTAAATATGTCTATTCTGGATTGGATCAAAACTGCAGCTGAGCTACTTTGTTCTTTCTAACCATACTCAAAAGCAGCTGCCTGCAGGAGACTAAGAGAGGAGGACACATTTATATGATGATCTCTCAGCTCCAGCCCCTCTGAGTTGTGGAACCAATGTGGTTTCTGTGTATTGACTAATATTTGTTGGAAATTTTTTCCTCTGTGAGTTTTCCCATCGTCTTTGTGAACCCAAGGAAGAATTTAGCAGCACACAACCTTTGCCATGGGGTTCCACATCTAAGCAAACTACATGAAGATCTACTCTGTTTAATTTGCTCTTCAAACTGACTCTTTTCAGCTTTGTTAATAGTCCCTTAGTTCTTGTGCTGGGACAGAGAGTAAGCAATAAATCCCCACCTGCCTGCTCTAGTCCACTTGTGAATTTTTAGACCTTTATTCCCCCCTGGCTCATCTGTTTATCAAACCTGAAGGGCTATAGCTAGTGATCTAAGCAAGGATTCATGTCCTTTTCTTTGTCCAGATTTTCTTTGTCCTCTCAAATCTTTTTTAGTAACAATCCTCCAGGATAGAATCCCCTCCTCCTACACTATTGAATGACTAATTTGGTTGTAATATATTTTGCTTGATGTATATCCCTTTTGTTTGTTTTCTGTCTCTGTCAATTCTTATCCTTTGCTTTGTAGTCACTTTCCCATTTTTCTTCTCCAAGCTGATAGGAGTTTTAACCTCCTCAGATATGATGTTATCACTACACTCTTTCTCAGTGTTGTACCCCATCTTTTGGCATTTTTCCCAATATTCCAAGGCTTATGAAAATGAATGAACAAACAAGCAAAACCTGGAAAAAAAAAACTGCCACCAAAAAATCCTGACAAGCGTAGCACCAAACTCTTTCTCTGATACATACTTTATATTAACTGGGCCTACACTGCTTTTTCATTCTTCTGACACAATTTTTGCCATGCTGATTCATGTTTCTACTGAACACATCTGTAGAAACCATCACTACTAAAAGCTTTTGACTGAGTAAGTTTCAAGGTACTTACTCCCTTTTTTAACTTGCTGATGAGTCTGTTATGTCAGACATGCAGTGATTTAAGTAGAATTGTCCTTATCCTTGCAGAGCTTTGTCTAATAAAATCCAGACTTACTAAATATCCTTTTTTCAGTATCCTGTTGCTGATGAGCCCCTGTGAACCCATTAAAATATCTTCACACAGCTGTACAGTTAGCTGATGTCCAAAGAGAGAGGGAGAAACTGGACTGCATGATGTGATGATCCATTGCCAGACAGCCTAACTCACTGGGATGAGGTGATTTCTCTACTGTGGAAAATCAGATATATCTGTGGGTTTATTAGAAGCTTTTTGTGACCTCCATGAATTTTTTTAACATGTATGCATAAGTCCTGCAGTTCTGTCCCAGTAACTGAGTCTGCCTTGTGACATGCAGGCAACAAAAATAACTGTAGAAGTTGCAAGATGGTTGAAAATGGGAAATTCCTGTCAAATAGCTGTGGTGCTCAGTAAATATAGAATAAAGGTGAAGGGAAATCTTCATTATGTTGTTCAAAATACTTTTTTTATGTCCTAAGGAAGTTAGATTAAAGAAAAATACTGGAATCCACAACTCTGGCTTTCAGTTGTAGGTGGATTCCAGTTGCTTAGGTCATCCTCATGGGCTAGGGAATTACTGCCTGAAAGAACTGTCCTGCTCTTTGCTTTTGTTTTGTTTTTTTTTAGACATTACAGAGCTTGAATAGCTTGTTTTTAATATTTCTTTTTGTTACCATATATTAGGTGTTAAGTGTCTATGGTGTTTTTTCACAGTTACACAAGACACACGTGAGAAAACCATCTCTGACCAGAAGAGCTTACAAATGTGCTTTTGAAAGGCTTTATTTTGTCACTTAATTTTTCTTGCCTTTGACACATCACTGTGTTTTGCAGTAAGTGCTAACATCCTGGCTTAGATATTCAGCAGGTATAAATTGGCAAAGGACTCCTGATGTCTGTAGTGGTGACTGAGAGACACCAAAATCTGGCCATATGACAGGGTATTGAAGAAGTCATCCAACAAGCAGGTGATTATTTATATAATTTTCTTTTATATATCTTGGCAACCTTAAACTCTGTTTCATGTAGGCTTCAGGCCAGCACTGTTGTCTAAGTGTCCAATCCTTGGACTTTGTGGCTAGTGTGTTTCTGGGCCAAGCAGTAAACATGAGCAGAGAACCAGTCTGGTTAAAACAATTTCTTTTAATTCACAGTCACAGAAACACTTCAGCAGGCACAGAAGGAAGAGGCTGCTGTGGTGGACAGAAGGCAAGAATGAAGGCCAACTGGGAGAGCATGCATGTAGGATAAATGTGAATCTGTGTCTCTGACAGCATGAGCCAGCTTAAAAATAGCTTTTAAAAAGCTTACTCGGGTTTTTTTTTGTTTTTATTTGTTTACTATAGAATTTTCAGACTCTGTCTACAAGGGCTGCCTGGGAATTGTCTCTGCAGTTTTGAGGATACAGTTCCAGGGGCAATACTCAGAGCGGGTGATAAATGCAGAAAAAAGGGCAGGAGATGGAATTTTGGCTCCATAGGGATATTTCATTAAAGGCAAAAGAGCCATTAAGAGTAATTACCAGTAAGAGTAATTACAGAGGACACAAGTCCTAGATCTTTTTACTGTTTCCTGGGTCTCTCACTATCACTTTAGTTCTCCTCTATTTTGTTTATACATGATTTCTCCATATATTTCTGTATTACCTACTGAGTGAATAGACAGATACTACCATTAAAGAGAGGAAGAAGCAAGGCTCTCCTTATTGAGAGGGACAAGCAATAAACCTGTTGCAATGGGATCTTTCTCCTTAGCTGTAGTGACATGCTATTTATTTATTTTATTTATTTTACTTTACTTTATTTATTTTATTTTATTTTACTTTATTTATTTTATTTTATTTTATTTTATTTTATTTTATTTTATTTTATTTTATTTTATTTTATTTTATTTTATTTTTTTATTGGAAGCAGCCATTTACCACCAGCTTCTCAGATCTCCACACCCAAGCTGCTCTCCCTTCAGAGACATCTGCTTCTCTCTAAGACTCACGTTTGCTCCTTCCCCCTGCAAGGTGAGGCTGTGTCACCCCTCCCCATCTGGAAACAGAAGTTTAAGACTGAAATTTTTCTGGCATCCAAACTCACTTCCTGCAAAGAGAAATGTACAGACAGTGGACTTCAGTTATCAAAATTATTTAATCCTCTTCTTAAGGAGCCTGCCTGAATAATTGGGTATTTTGAACAGATAGAGGGGTTTCCGAATGGTGGAGAGTGGTACTTTGAAGACCTTAATTTTTTGTGTTGTGTTTTGTGTTGGTTTTTCTTCAATTGTGTTCTTGAAGTGAGTGAGGAGAAGACAAAGAGAATGTATACTTTTACCAAAACCTGCCCCAGACAAGACTGGTAATGATTTTTAGAGCTTCACATGGAAAAACATAATTTCCTTGGTAAGGTCATACTGATTTACTGTGTCAAATCACTAGTCACCCATCAGCCATTTAATGAAAGCTAAATACACGAAGTGATTGTTTTGCTGGGAGAAGGGAGTGGAAACATCATTTCTCCCATATGGAAATTACGTGCAATCAACCCCAAATCTCAGGTGGCCAAAATGTGTAAAACAGCAAGTAAGAGAAGTGCAGTACTTGATTTATGGGCAGCTGAGCACTGCAGGAAGCTAAGAATCCTTCTCAGCTTGGCAGTGCCTCTTCTTTTCTCTCAGATGACTGCTGCTGCAGAGATCTGTTGCCATCAAAGGATCTGAGCTGGTTCTGCACATCCATGAGGTCCTTCCTTGGTGCCATTGTAACTATCAGCAGCAGGAATATTCTGCCTTTGTCTGGATGGTGGGGAAACTGATACCTGGCAACATCACGAAACACCAAGTATGAAACCCAGGTAAAACCTGAGAAATCAGAGCAGCACTGGAAAGCTGCTTACCCCACAGCTCATAAAACCTCCTTTCCCACCTCATCTATTCTTACAAGGAAGCTCCTATTAAATAGAGTGCTCCAGGACCATGGAGCAGCAAATGAACCACAGGCTTGTGAGTTTCAACTGATCTTTCTGCTGGTTTCACCTGCAGCTGGGCGTGGGGTTTGGTTTTTTAATTTTGTTTTGTTTCCCATATAATTCCTCATTTTTGTAAAGCTGTGTGGTTCCCATTCCAAAAGGTTCTGTTAACTCTTGCGACCTCTGAAGGAATTAAACATGTTTTACTTTCCTAAATAGAAAGGGTCTAGAATATTTACATAGTGAAGTAGTCTCTTAAGATTTATCTCCTCCTTCCTCTTGGATTTTAAAAGAAAATAAATTCCACTTGCTTGAAGTTGATTTTTGCTTTAACATTTTTAATAATGTGTTGAGGACAGTGGGCTGGAAGCACAGGGATGAGAGTGCTCAGTTCTCTTCTCAGTTTTGTCAGAGGACACGTGTTAATTCAAGTAAACTCTCACCCTCCTATTCTCTTCCTTCCCAGCACACTCTGTTGTGTAAAAGATGTCTGATTCTTACAACTTTATTTAATACTAAAAAGAATGCCATTCACAGAAAGGTAAAATGTTTCTTCTTGGGTATATTACTCTTCCTCTTAATTCCTGCAGATCTTTTCAGTCACATTTTAAATGTGGCTTTTTTTTCAAAGCACAACATCATGCTCAGAGTTTTAAAACTGAAAAAAAAAATATTTTTGTAATTTCTTCATTATCCTCCCCTCTGCCAAAACTTGGGCGTTTTGCAAAATTCAGCAAATTGATGTCAGCTCCTTTCCCCTTAGGGACAGTAAACACAGCTTAGGTAATTCAAACAAATAACTAAGGAAAGTGGAGGAAAGAGATGGAAAAACAACACATAACTATCACAAACTCTCCCTTACATTCTGAAGAATATGTGGTTATGGAATTAAAATGTCCAAACAATGCAGCTGAGCAGAAGACATTAGAGCTTGGGCCTTAGCTGGCTCTGCCTTAAGCAGCATGAATGTTTTTATGCAGCCTTTGGAAGGCTCAGAACTGACCTGGTTTTATTGTTTTTATTGGCTCTCTTGATGATAGACAAATGGGGCTAACCTGAGGCCAACATAACCAGCAGGAAATTTGGGTCATGGGTAGTTAGATTTTTAAAAGTTGTGTTTTAGGGTTGTTCAATCAGGGTAATTGATTGATTGTTAGGCAGTGCAGGGAGCCCCTAAATCATCAGAGGTGGCCAGATAATGACAATCTGCCAGTGGATTTTGTTTGAGGCAAATTTCCCAGCTCCCTGCAGAGTCATGCTCTGCACTGAGCCTGCAAGTCCCTTTTTTTTTGTTTTAAACTCCAGTCCAACTGGCCTGTTTGGACAAAATAGCCTCTGAAATTTGGCAGTTCCATTTGAAGTCCTCTGTAGTGCCATTTCCCAAGAGATAAGGGAAAAACATTCCAGGGAAGTTCATACCCCAGAAAGACCCTACGTGTGTTCTGAAGTTAACGGTTTATTATAACTTTTTTTTTTTTTTTCCCTCTTTCATTTTTACTTTGAAGATAAGAGGTGGCAATCGTTGCTTTAAATTGTTGAGTTCTAGGCTGCCCTACAGTAAATCATCCTGAAAGTTTAGACCCATTGTTTTATTATGTAGGCTTGAAAGTTTGCCAGGGATGCTGTACATGTATACTTGCAGAAGCTGCTGTCATAATTGGCCCTTCTGGTTTATATGACCCTGTGCATTCACAGTGCTCCTGTCATTTGGGTAATTTGGGCATGCAAAATAGTGCTTTTTCAAGAACTCATTATTGGTGTTGGGATACTTTGAGAGGGAGTGACATAAAGAGTTAATGTGTTGGGAGACAAGGGGGGAATAGATGATGGGCCAGTAGCCTGGGCTTGCCTCTCCTTAAAAGGGAATTCAGGTTAATATAGATAGAAGTTTGTCACCTATTCCAGAATAACTCTACATATAGGTTGACCTTAAATTATTGGAGTTTTAGGCCTGATGAAGCTTTTGTTCAGTGTGATTGACTTCCTCCTGGGTAGCTGCATGCCTCTGAATTCCCTGATGTGTCCTTTTCCACTTCAGAATCTGGGTGATCTGGCATTTATTGTACTAGCATGCAGATGAGAATTTGTGCCTCTTTTCAAGAACACAACAGGTAGTACTGAACTGAGACAGAGCTCAGCTGAAATTTGGGCATTGGGAGCCTTCTCTGGAGGGTGCCCAGCTGCCACTACATGCCAGACTGGTGCCAAACACCATGGCCTGGCTTCCCAGGCAGAGCAATGTCTGGTTTTGCTGTGCCTATGATTTAATGCTCCTTGCCCAAACACACAGGGTGCCAGCCCCTTCCAGATTCCTGAAAGTTTCTTTTTGGCTCCCACATGCTTTTGACCACTTGGTAGCTTTGCAATTTTCTGCTTCAAGCCCACAGTGTACACTTACTGTTGGGTTTAGCATGTGGGATGTTAGAAAATTCAAATGGAATTTGAATACAAATATGTATTCAACTGGAAACATAGCATCTGACCACATGAAAGTCCCTTGAAAATTGGGTCCCTGGCAAAACTTGGACCTCAGGAGCAGGGTGGGGCCTGAAGTCTGCAGAAATGTTGTTTCCTATAGCACAGGCTAGGAAAAAAAAGCTGAGTGAGCTTGAATAATTTGTTCTTCCTTTATGATTGAGACCTATAGTGGATCAGTGGACATCAGAGAATTAGAGAGATGCTTGTCAGTGTTTCTGGGGTTGTCAACAAACAACAAAACCCAAAATACAGCCAGACCCAGGACCCTCTGAATTGTTGTATGGAGTATGCAGGTGATAAATTTTCCATTTCCTTCTTCCTAAAAGTTAGACTCTGAAATCCCTGCCCAGGCTTCAGGAAAAAAAATACTTAGTTGTCAGGAGAGCCCAGAATGCAGTTAAAAGCAGTGATGAACCTAATTGCATGATTTTGTTATTGTATAAACCTGTCTCTGATTTGCTTGGTTTCTGTTTTATTTACTTGCTGTGAACCTATTTAAAGGTTATATCAGTAGCTGTGGTGCCTGTTTGCCATGGCTGCTCTGTTTGAAGTTCCTGTAGTAACAAGGAAGGATAAATGTTGGCAGTCCTGACATTTTGGATTCTAAGAGATGCAATGTTTTACTGTAAACTGACCCACAGGTTTTCACAGGAAGGTGTTTGGTGATTACCTGACGAGGTAGTGCAGGGTGCTGGTGTTGCTGGGGATCTCTTGGATGGATCCAAGAAATCACTGCCACTGAGAGAGCTGCTGAGCTGCAAGCTGACCCTCAGTAGAAAACCTGTGTGTGGGTGTTTCATATGCAGGGTGTGAGGATCTGAAGCCCAGCCCAGGTATTACATGATGTGGATGTCAGCATGGCACCTCAGGGTGCCATGAAATGTGTCTGATTCTCTCTCCTTTTTACAACCACAGGGAAGCTATGCAGGTACTTCCCACAGGAATGGGAAAAAGTAAGTGAAATTTTAATCACTGAGGACTTAGGACATCCCAACATACTCTCATTTTCCTCTCCTTTTCTCTACCAGGCTTCCTCTCCTGATATACACACTGTGATCATCTCTCAGCCTCACAGCCACGTGCTTCTCTCTGCTTCCAGGTGGCCTTTGCCTCACTCACCTCACAGTGTGGATGTGCAGTGGAAAGGAGCCTGACCTGCCTACCAAACAAGGGGGTTTTTGGTGCAAAAGGCTCTTGTTACATGGCTTGCAGAAGCTGGCAAATGTGCTGTGGAAGAGGCAGAGGGAGAAGAGGGTCACTTGGCTCATGATTGCTGCCATGTCCTTGATCCTGTCCTAGGATCTCTTCTAGGAAACTGTGCTGTCACTTAAACCACCCTCTTCACTGGTGGTTCTCTCAGTTTCTCATTTTCTGGGTTTCTGACCTGAGAGCATAAGGTCAGGTTTGCAGGTGTGCTGAGAGCCAGTCAATGGGAGCTGGCCTTTGAACTTGTCCAAGATCAGGCTCAAAGGAAGAAGCCCAAAATTTAGGGGGAGGATTTGAACCTTGTGCTTCGTACCATTTCTACCCGTACTACTCAGACTGATGTTTCTGTCCTCTCATCATCCTGGTACATGGAGAAGATCTAATCATCAGGCTTTTCAAGTGGTAAGATGGTGCTATCACAAATCTAGGGAAAAAACTTGTAGGAAACTAATAAATTCACTGTCTGAGCAGCAAATCAGTCACAGGGCCATGTTCTGAGAAATGAGGATGCAAATGTTGAACGGTGCTTCATTAAATGAGAACTGCTATTAGGCAAAACAATGACTTGCAGGTGGAGGCAGGAGTATGTCTAAATGCTAAACATTACAGGGTCAATCTGACATGATCTTCCTTCTCTTTTTCAGACTATTGGTGAGTCAGAGATGCCCAGTGTTCTGAACCAGTTATTGCCAATGATCAAGCCTTACAATGAAAGGACAAAAGATGATTATACCTGTGAGGACTTCCTTGTCTTGCTGGTATACATGTATTCTGTGGCTGGAGAAATCAGGAGTGGAAAAGAGCTGGACACAGCTGAAGAAGAAGTGAAAAAGGCTCTAGTCAAGGCTATTTGTCATGAGCCAGAGCCATCTCCTTTGATAAAGAAACTAACAGGTAAGATTCTGCTTGTGTGATGGAAAACTGGGTGGTCAGGAGCATGGGAATTGGAAGAAACACATAGAAGTGGCTTGACTTGTCTGTGGTGCTGAGGGTACATTAGTAAGCACAAGGATTTCCTGTAGATTTGTTCCACCTCCCATGTTCCTGTATGCCAAATGCTGACAGGCTGTCCTTGAAGAGTGCTGAGTCTGGTGAAAGCCCTACAAGTTGTTCTTTTTGTTAAAGGTTGCCTAAGTTTGTGTGTTTTCATAAGGTAATCTTTTCCACAGTGTCTTTTATTGATCAGTGTAAAGCTGACCCTGGGAAGTCAAAATTAATTCTGGGAACATGTTAAATGAACCACAGTTGTTTTGTGAATATGAGGAGCTGGCCTGGCTGGCAGAAAGGAAGAAATGTGTCTAAAACCAACATTGAGTTTTTTGCTGAAACGACATGAACATTAGCCTTTAAAAACAGCATGCTAAGCCTTTTTTAGTTGAGTACTCATAGAATAAGAAAGCCCTAACTTCTTGCTGCCAGTATCATGTTTTCCAAAAAAAAAAAAAAAAAAAAGATTGTTAAAAACATTAATTAAAATGAACCCCCTGCTCAGGGGTAACCTATCTGAATGGCAGAAGGGATCTCACTTCCAGCTGTCAGTTTTCTCAAAAATTACTAACAGTGAGCAGCTCGTTGACCAGGTCATCTTTGAAGTAGGGAGCATATGAACATAAATTAAGATCTTCTGAGGGGTTTGGAATTGAAAGCCTTTGCCAAGAATGGGCTTAAGTTGGGAGTCTCAAGGGGAGTGGAATAAATCTGCTGTTGGTGATTCTGGTACTATTCCCTGTGGACACTTCTACTTCAAAATACTGTTGTGGTCTCATTCGCCTGCTGTTGCTTTGAGTGTAAAATACTGTGATGGTTAAAGGACTCTTACTGTAGGAATGGGCATGTTCAGTCACAGTTGCACTGTGCTGTCATTTTAACTCCTGTCCATGGTGCCCCACAGTGTTCCAGATTTCTTGTAGTCATTTACTCTCCTGTTTTTTAGTAGGTGCTGTATTTATCTTGTCCACCACATGGTGCTTCCCTCAACTTCAGTGGTGTCTCTACTGGATGTGGTGCCATAATTTCTAAACTTATTTATTTTATTCTCTATTTTAATATTTTATCTTTTCTCCTATGATTGACAGTGTTACAAATCACAGTTTTGTGATTTTGTTGTGCATAATAGGAGCATGGTAGAGTTGAAGTCTAAAACTGCAAATACCTTGGTGAAGGAATATTTCAGTACAAAGATTCTTTAGTTTATGAAATAAAATTACTTCTGTCTTTTTACATAGCAGCTGGATTATTAGAAACATGGCAGGTGTCTGAAGTGCAGTATTCACCTCCTTGGGCATAGGTGCTCACTCTTATTTATATCATCTGACCATGAAAAGGAGAAAGCCTTCCCCCTGCAAACACTGTGCAGCAGCAGCAGCAAAAGCATTTGTATGTTACCAGCCTGGGTTGAGCCACAAATCCAAAACACAGCACTATACAAGCTGTTGTGAAGAAAGTTAACTCCAGCCCAGCCCAGTGTGGGTAGTTTTAGACCAAGCACATGAAGATCATGTGGTGACACAAAGCCAGAGTCCATGCATCCATCTATTTCTGTGTCTGTGTCTTGATCACAACCATGGTTGTGCTTTCTGCAGAAGTGTGTCATAGTATTTCCCCTTCCTCCCATACTTCTTTGTTTTACCTCTTATTTAGAACAACAGTTCTTTTGGCTTACTCATAAAAGAGGGGAAAAAAATGAAAGTTTACTATCATGACCAAAAGTTAGGATTGTCTTGGGAGAAAAGTATAAAGTGGAATTCCTTGGAATGCCCCTTAGGTAGTTTTGAAGCTGTAACTAATCCAACTGCTTGCTTTCTCAGCGTTTGTGGAACTTGCTGACTTTGTAATTTCCAGTGTTGGCAGTCTGGTTGGGAAGACTGAGAAAACATGAGCAGCCTTAGACCTCCCCTTCCTTGACCTGTATTTTGCCAGGCCTGTGTGTTCTACATACTGCTCCCCTCTGAACCTTGGGTGCCTTACTTGCTGCTTGAGAGGTAAAGCAAAGCAGAGCTGTGGGATTACCTGCAAACTTTCTTTCAAAGACACAGCAGGAGGACTTTGTAGCAGGGCTGAAAGTTGGGGCACAGATGGCAGCACCAGTTTCCCCAGTTGGTACAATAGTGGATATGGTGCTGAGACATTCTTTGAGCAGAACATGCCATCAGCTACAGACCCACTGTTCCTTTTCACAGGCACAGGCCTGGGTAGGTTGTGGTCCTATGAGTGTTCTACCCTTTTTCTTTTAGTCAGAAACAAAATAAAACTCTTCTTGCTCTTAAATGGCCACAAAAATTAATTAGATGGAAAGAAAGTTCCAGTAATTCTTGGAATCTCTCATTCATGATCAGAACAAAGCTAATGCTCACTGTCTTTTATTTTCAGCTTTCCATCAAGGTGTTAGGAATAACGTTAAATTGGATGTGTCAGGAGAGAAAACTAAGCCAGTTATTGTGAGTTTAAGACACTGCCTGCTGGCTTACTCCTCACCTGCAGGTTCCCATGTGGGACCTGAGTTTCTGAATATTTAATATCCATTCTGCAGTAAATCTGCTCTGCAGAGCTGCAGGCTGAAGTTTCAAACCCTGCTGGCCATGGGTGTGTGATAGGAGAGCTTTGAGTGTAGCAGGAGAGAGCAAAATGCACTTTTGTCTTTAAAAAGTCATGTAGAAGTATTAGTAAGCAGGCTGCAAAGCTGAGCACTTCAAAGCTGAGAAATGCCAGGAACTCTGTTTCCCATGCAATCATTTCACTCCTGCGTGCAGTGTAGCAGAGTCTTCAATTTCATGATGATATGGGCTGTTTTCTGTGAGCTGTGGCTGCATTCAGGGTATGGACTGAACACGACAGAGGAGCAGAACAATAATAGCTTGTGTTATTCTTACATGTGATGAACACATAGTAATAAACCAAGTGAGACTCTCTGGTATTCAGCAAGTCTAACTCTCTTTGGGTCTCAGTTTGCAGTTCATGAAGTGGACTGGTGCTCTCAGCTTTGTGTGACTCATTTTGGAACTTGGAAAGTATTAAATTACATTTTCAGGTATTGGGGATTACATTTCTTTGAATAGAGAGGACTTTGTGCTCTGATTTCTGATGCACCTGGTGCCTAAGGTTTTGGTTTTACTTTGGACCCGACGCTGTACTAAGGCTGTTTGGTTGATAACAGTTGAAATGAAAAGCCCTTTCTCAGCTGTGAGCTGCTGCTGCCTGAGCCTTTTGCTTTCCTCTCCTCTGCCAAGTGTGGAAGGTGTGCAGTCTTGAGATACCCATTTTTGTTGGTTTTATTTGTTGTGCCCGTGGATTCGCTTGAGAAATAAAATTAAAAGCCCTTGTAAAACTTTGGAAAACTTGACTTTTGAGGTCAAGTCATTAGCCAAAGTGACAGCCAGGTTTATTTGAGGTATCTTTCATTCCTATTGGATTGACAAGAAGCTGAACATGAGCCAGCAGTGTGCCCAGGTGGCCAAGAAGGCCAATGGCATCCTGGCCTGGATCAGGAACAGCGTGGCCAGCAGGTCCAAGGAGGTGATTCTGCCCCTGTACTCAGCCCTGGTGAGGCCACAGCTCGAGTCCTGTGTCCAGTTCTGGGCCCCTCAGGTCAGGAAGGAGATTGAGGTGCTGGAGCAGGTCCAAAGGAGGGCAACCAGGCTGGTGAAGGGACTGGAGCACAGATCCTATGAGGAGAGGCTGAGGGAGCTGGGGCTGTTCAGCCTGGAGAAGAGGAGGCTCAGGGGAGACCTCATCACTCTCTACAACTCCCTGAAAGGAGGTTGGAGCCAGGGGGGGGTTGGTCTCTTTTCCCAGGCACCTCTCAGCAAGACAAGAGGACACGGTCTCAAGTTGTGCCAGGGGAGGTTTAGGTTGGATATTNCAGAGGAGGGTGACAAAGATGGTTGGGGGATTGGAGCATCTCCCTGCTGAGGAAAGGCTGAGAGAGCTGGGACTCTTCAGCCTGGAGAAGAGGAGGCTGAGGGGAGACCTTGTTCATGTCCACAAGTATCTAAAGGGTGGGGGCAAGGAGGATGGAGCCAAACTCTTCTCAGGAGCTCCCAGGGACAGGATGAGGGGCACCAGGCACAAGCTGGGACATGGGAAGTTCCATTTCAACATCAGAAAAAAACTTCTTTGCTGTGAGGGTGACAAGGCACTGGCCCAGGCTGCCCAGGGAGGTTGTGGAGTTCCCTTCTCTGGAGATATTCAAACCCCACCTGGATGCAGTCCTGGGTAATGTGCTCTGGGTGCTGCTGCTTTGCTGGGAGAGTTGGACTGGATGATCTCTGGAGGTCCCTTCCAACTCTGATCATTCTGTGATTCTTTCATACTGCATTTGTGTCCCTCCTCAGAGTGTGGTGTTTGTAGCTCTTACATTATTCTGAGCAGCAAGGAGCTGTAGAGTTTCTCCAACTTATCCACATTTTCACTCTAGACTCCTCAGCTGCTTTCTGTGTTGCAAGCTGAGTGCAGGCAGTATTTATAGAGTCACCTTTTGTACAGGAGCCTTTCAGTTCTGGGCCCCTCAGGTCAGGAAGGAGATTGAGGTGCTGGAGCAGGTCCAAAGGAGGGCAACCAGGCTGGTGAAGGGACTGGAGCACAGATCCTATGAGGAGAGGCTGAGGGAGCTGGGGCTGTTCAGCCTGGAGAAGAGGAGGCTCAGGGGAGACCTCATCACTCTCTACAACTCCCTGGAAGGAGGTTGGAGCCAGGGGGGGGTTGGTCTCTTTTCCCAGGCACCTCTCAGCAAGACAAGAGGACACGGTCTCAAGTTGTGCCAGGGGAGGTTTAGGTTGGATATTAGAAAGAATTTCTTTATGGAGAGGGTGATCAGGCATTGGAATGGTCTGCCCAGGGAAGTGGTGGATTCTCCATCCCTGGAGATATTTAAAAAGAGACTGGATGTGGCACTCAGTGCCATGGGCTGGGAACCGCAGCGGGAGTGGATCAAGGGTTGGACTTGATGATCTCTGAGGTCCCTTCCAGCCCAGACAATTCTGTGATTCTATTAAACTTGTTCTGCCTCACAGCACTAGTGCAGACCTTGCCCCAAAAAGCAGTTCATCAGTGCATGGGGGATATGTACACCATGATTGGGTTTGGGTGTTTCCTAGTAAAACTGGATCAGTATTTGCAGTAGTAGAAAAGAAAGCAATTCTCAGGGATGTTTGTCTGTCCTGTTGGCCACACTGGGTTTCCCTGGTGGAGCCTGGATGATTACAGCCCTCTGCAGAAAATGTTAAGATGCAGCATTTATGTAAGCTTATGTTGTAAAAGCACTCACAGCTTCCTGGCTGTTGAGTGTTAGGCTTCTCAAGCTTATTGTTGCTTCAAGGTGTGTTTCCCAAAATATTTGTACAAATATTTATATTTATACAACACTTGGTTTCACTGAACCACTAAAAATATCCTGCGACTGTTAATTAAAATGAAAATGCAGGACATTAAATCAGACAATGAGATTTGAGAAATATGATACAAGGTTTTTTTGCATGCATAATAATATAGATTTCTATTAGTGGTGCTGTGTTTGATGGAACTGTTAAATAATATGTGTTGTGGTAGACTATCAATGCTTTGGGTAATAAAACTGAATGTAACAGTTCCAAGATTTCTCCTGGGTGTAATTTACCTCAGACATATGTTCTTCATCACTGTTTCCAGCAGAATGTTACAAATTGGAGGGGAAATAGAATAGACCAACACAGAATGGAAAATGGATGCTTTTCAACAGAATTCTGGGTGAGGGGCTTTTGAGGGGGTGTCTCTTTTGCAGCTGTTAAAAAAAAAAAAGCTACCAACGTGTAAAATATTGTATTTATTTTATCATCTTATCTCTTCATCTAGTTCTGTAACTCTCCATGTAAAGCTGTGTACAACCACAAACGTATGCAGAAGTAATGCTAACACAGCCACAAAGCAATTAAAAAGCTGTTTTTTCAGCTGTGCCTTTCTCTCTTTTTCATCTGCAAATCTCTGTGGGGAGTTTTGTAGAGCAGATCCTGGTGTGCTCTGCAGGCCCCCAGCCAGACCCACTGCCCTTACCTGCCTGGGCTGTAGGTATCACTTTCACCCTCTTGGCAGGATCCCTCATGGGCCAGGAACTGCTGTTTATTTGTTTATAAAAATTTAGGTTTAAAAACCAAATTTTTTGACTTTTTTGTTGTTGTTTTTTCCCTAAATTCTGTGTATTGTGGGGTAGATAGGAAATGAGGTCCTTGCCTGAGTTTATAATGGATGGGATGGGATGGGATGGGATGGGATGGGATGGGATGTACCACCCACCTGGTGTAGGAGAGGGCTTGGACAGTTTCCCAGTGGAGGTGTAGCTGAGGTGCCTGTGATTCCCCCTTCCCCCCCATTCACACACTTCAGGAAGATACTGGGAAGCTGCTGCTGTTTAAAGCCATAAAATTGAAGAATAAATTCTGAGCCATTTAAACTTTTCCATGCTTTTATCAGGAGTATTTCCTATGAAATTAAAGTTTTCAGTAGTTCGGGGAATGGCTAGCCCTATCCCTCTTTTATATAATGGCTTATTGTCAGATAATCCATGAGAAATTATGGAAAAAAGAAGTCATGACTTGAAAACATTTGTGCAGATTTGTTTTCTTTTATTTTGCTGTTTATTGAGGATTTAATCCTCAATTAATTATTAGATTAATCTGTATATTTTATTAATTATTAATAAAAAAGATAATTTTATAAAAGAATATTCTATTAAAAATAAAAGATAAGAATTATAATATTTATTCTTTTATAATAAGATTATAATATAATTATAAATATATATAATTATATTATAATTATAATTATGTTATATACTATATATTATATAGTATATAATATATATGTTTTTATATGTTATATATTATATATTTATATGTTTATATATTTATATATTTATATAATAATTATTATAAGATTATTATATATTATTATAATAAGATTATATAATCTTATATAATCTTCATGACTTGAAAACATTTGTGCAGATTTGTTTTATTTTTCTGTTTATTGAGGATTTAATATAATTTTTTATTAATTTCTTATTATCTTTTATTCTTATTGTCTTCTTATATTATCTTCTTATTATATTAATAAGAATATTATAAAAGAATAATCTACAAAGAGATTTTTTCATCAGTTCTGAAAAACGAAACACATTAAGAGCCACATGTAGACAAACTAGAGAAGGGTAATATGGTATTTCTGTGTAGTTGCTGAGAACTATAACTGACTTTATTTATGCAAAATAAAAATTTAGAAAACTGAAAACAACTGGTTCACTGCTATCATTTAGGGACATAATAGACAAGTCTCAATTCCCTTTGAGTTTTCACAGATAACGGAACTCAAGAAATTCAGAGGGGATGCAGGGGAGTCACCAAGCTGCACTATTTCGAAGCCTTTTCAAGAGCTCCCACGTTGCCCTGTAAGGTACCAGCAGCTCTGCACTGACACTGTCTGCACACAAAACCAGAGCCACGTGTTAGCCCTGCTGGTCCTGCTGGTCCTGCTGGTCCTGCCCTCCATGTCTGGGATGCTCCTTGCTTCCAGGCGAGGGGGGAGTCTGGCTGCCAGTAAGTGAGTAGATAAGGATCAGCTCCACACCAGAGCAAAGGTTTAGAAGCTAAACTGTTTATGTTAAAAGTTCATAGAGTGGTTTGCCCAGGGTGGGGGGGGGACACCTCAACACATCAACTAACTAAACATTTTGAAGGTCCAGACAGGCTTCTCTGCAATACTGATGGGCTTATTCTGCTCCCTGCCACCAAAGGGTCCTTTTCATGCTTAGTGTTAGTGGGACAGCTTTGTACTCGAGTTTGAGTTGGGAAGAAAACTCCTTCCCATCAGGTTAGGCTGCTCTATGTGCATGTTTGGGAATCTGCTCTGTCTTCACTGCTGCCCTGCACTGAAGGCAAAAGCCAGGAATGCCCCAGGGTATGGTCTGTGTAGAGGAGGAGCTGTAAATGCTGGTGCAGTGTAGCTGTGCAAACCTCAGGGCTGCTGCCATCATCATGGATGCAGTACAAGGAAGAAAATCTTTCTCATAGGATGGCTCCAATCAAATGATAAAAAAGAATTTTTATCATAAAGAAATTTTTATGGCAGATTATGTCAATGTTTCTCTCTCCCATGCTCTCTGTGTCTTTACCAGCAATGAGGAAATGGTGCTTGTCCTGCAGAGCCCTCCAGGGCTGGTGTGAACATAAGGTACAGGTAAAACTTACTTTTGCCTTTTGCACTGGATGACAATATGTAATCTCTGTTGATAGAACTAAATAGCTTCATCCTGTCAGTGCAGACATCATCCCTGCAGCTCGAGGAAACTGCAGCTCATTTTCTCTTCAATATTGAAATGGGAGTTGGATGTTCAGGAGGCTTTTTTTTCCTGTTGCCCTAGCTGGTTTTATAGACACCTAAAATACCCCAGTTTCAGTGGCAGGGAGTGTGTGTAAGATGTCCTCCTGGTATCTCTATTATGATCTTGATACGTTTTGGACATGAGCCAGGGAAAAGTATTTGTGGTCCAGCAGTCCCAGAGGATGGTGGATCTGACATTGACCCTGCCAGGAGCACTGGGAAGACATGAGCAAGGCCACTGCCTGACCACACAAGAGGGCTGCCTAGGGAGCTCCTTCAGTTTAATTAATCCTGGGATGCTGCCACTGCTGCCACTGCTGCCACTGCTGCCACTGCTGTCACTGCTGTCACACTTCACTCCTTTGCTTCAAGGTAACAGAAGTATTGGGGGAAAAAAGATCACACGTCCCAAGACATTTGTCTGATTTCTGGAACAGTCAGAAAGATTCATAGGGAGTGTTGTGAGCACTGAAAAAGAGGGGAGAAAATGGGTATGTACCAAAGCAATGATCTGTCCTGCTTTAGCCAGGTTTTCTAGTGAATTGTTTGGGAGACAAATTGCAGTAGATTGATTTATAATCTAAATTTGCATGTGCATGTTTTTTCATACTTCTGAAAAATATGAGGTGTATCTTAAAAACCAGTGTTAAAAAATTATGGTCCTGAAGGTGAGCAAATCAGGCTGTTTATATACATGCAGGGATATTTTGTTTGGATTTCATGAAATTCATTAAAAAGTATGGTAGAAGACAACAGAATGGAAGCCCAGTGGTGAAGGGATTTTTTTTTTTTTTAACTCTCTTATGCTATCTGTTTATTTTGTCTTGAGCACCTGGTCTCACTTGGCTCCAAACTGGATAGTAATTTTCATTGAAGTGTTTATAACATGAAGTCTTTTTTTTTTCTTTTTTAACATGAGACATATGCCTGCAGCTCTGCAGGCTCCTGTCTCTCTGCCAGTTTAGCAGGACAGCCAAGTGCAACAGGAAACTGATATGGTGTAATTTTCATTAATGATTGGTGTTCTTTTCAGCATGCAAATTCAATAGCAGTTAGAAGATGCTTTTAACATCAAATATTTCTTTGCTTTAAACATAAAATGAAAACAGAAACTGCTTTGGAATTTGGAAACTTTTTCAAGGTACTTTTATATGTATGTGGCCTGGTTAAATCCTTTTTTTCTTTCCATACAGGTCACTTCTTGCAAAACCTTCAAGTTTTTTTTATTGTAGGATTATCAGTAAATTGCTGTTTTGCAGAACAGACCCAGCCTGGCAAACAAGAAATGGTAAAGCATTAAATAACTGTCAAATTAAAGAAAAACAAAACAAAGAAAAAAAAAGAAGGAGAAACTTGTTAGTGGTCACCACCCCCATCTGACAGAAAACAGATTTTTTTGTGTTCTGTTTTTCTTTTGTGCAGACACAAACGTTAAGGTGTTTGCTGTAGATTGCAAAAGATTATATTGTTACATTTGAATGCCTTCTTGTAAGAGTTTCTAAGTATTCTATTATAATTCTTGTCAATTTGGTATCTGTTTTAAATACTGTGCTGTGTCATGGATCTGATGGTACAAGGTCAGACAGCATTGCCTCCCCCAAGCAAAGGAGGAATAACTGTAAACTTGAGATATTTCTAATTATTTTCTTTAGCCCAGTCATCATAGAATCATAGAATGTTAGGCTGGAAGGGAATTCTTTTGTAATTACCATGGGATTTTATCAGGGGTAAATTCTGTCCTTTGGATTTTGGACAGTCACCCTATGTCAGACTAGCAGTGTTTGTGTATTTTAATGATGATGCAATATGTTGAAATCCAGTATTTCAAGAACCAGTCAAGCCCAGACCTAAAAGAGAGTCATATGACTGCATTATCACAGTGTTAAACCAAAGAAATATCTTGAAGAATTGATCATTGTGCATCCTTTCTTCTGCAAACTTGCTGTGTTGGTCACCATAGCATCAGAACAAAGAATATAAAAATCCCATTGAAAATAAATTCTAGAATTTAAATAATAGCTCAGGGATTTATGACTTAAATATACATCACTTGCCCCTACAGGTCACTAGTCAGTATGCCTTTTCCCCCTCTTCATCTCAGTCTTTGAAAACCTGTGGATTTTGTCTCTGGAGGTCTTCCATCCATTCGTCTGTTACAGTCGAGGTAATTTGCTTTCACATGAATACTGACCAAGGGTCAGGTTCTGCTTCTGTATAAATCAGTGGGAACACATACAAGGCTCCTCCTGCTTGCAGCAGTCTTGAGATCAAGTTTAAGGGATGGATGAAGCTGTTGACATGTTATCTAGGGATCAATCCTGATGAAAGGGGGTCAGCAGGATTTAATATTTGCTTTGATCTGTCAGTCTTGCTAATACAACTTTTTTAGTAGACCAGTTTAAATACCTTCTTTAGAACTGCTGTTAGTGCTACTATCATTTTGTTTTCAATAACATCTAAATGATGTCACTTACTACAGAAGTTCAAAAGCTCTGCCCTATTCCTGGAGCACTTGCTCACAAATTTCTTCATGTGTACTGAAGCCCTTTGCTTTAAACCCAAGAGGCAGGTCACTCGTGCTCTTGAATTTTAAACCACCATGGAGAAGGTGCTCTCATAGTCCTTTTCTCCCTGTTTGTTCTTGATTAGCTTTAATTTTTACAGTTAAGTAAATGTCACCTCTGGTGGTTAGAGCTGAGGTCAGGTTACATTTTTCTGTGCCCCTCCTGCTCTCTTTTGCAGACACATAGGACTGTGGTCTGTCAAGACAGGAACACTCACAGATCACAGCCCAAGAATTTCCCCCCTCCCTTTCTTTCTTGGATATTATTTTGACAGGCAAGGAAAGTAATGTTTGTAAAATTAGATTGAAGGAGCTCTGTTAACTGAGAGTTTTGTGTAAATAAGAGTCGTGTTTGTGTCCTACCCAATGTTAGAAAGCATTTCACATCACTGAGGCTAGTTTAGAACCAGATGTCTGATTCTCTTTCCATTTCCCCCTTTATTCATTGAAATAAACATTACTGTGGAAATAGTTGCCTGATGAGAGGTGGCAACAGCCACTCATAGCCAATTAGACCCATTTATTTAATGAAAACCAACACAAATATGTGTTTTTCTTGCATGGATTTGTGTTAATGTGGGGAATGTGTGGATAAACTGTGTCAGTGTTCCTGGTTTATTCAAATCTCATTCTTCAGGCTTTTGTTTCTGGTGCTGTCTGGGCATATGGGTTTTACAGATCTGTGATGTAGTCCCCCAGGCTTTAAAAAAAAAATAATAGGAGGAGATATAGGTAGAATTAGAGCCTGTTCACCAAGCAGAGCTACCCAGATGACCACTTCTTTTCCAACCTGCTGCCAAGTATCAGTGTGCCTGTACACAGGAGGCACCCCAGAGGTATGCCATGATCCCAGTGAGAATTGTCTTTCTTCTCTTAAGATACTGAGCAACTGGGGGAGACCAAAAGCAGACTTTGAGAAGAGGTGGGCAACAAAAGAAAGTGTGGCAAGGAGCCAAGGGCAGAATGGATCCGTGTGGGTGATGGAGAGGCAGAGGGAAGAACTGGGGCAGCAGGCAGAGGATGGCAGAGGCAGACCTGGCAGGGTCACTCTCATGCTAGTTTAAATGAGGTCTGTTAGAATGGAGGCTGTGAAAGAGAAAAACTTAATAAAATAAAACAAAATAAAAATTTGGAAAGAGCTTTGTCTTCACTGGCCTTGCCTAACAGCAGATGAGAGCTGGGAGACAGAGACAATTTAATTCTTTAGTTTCTTCATCGTCTTTTCATCTGTCTTCTGCCCCTTTCTAGCATCTTCTCCCTACTCTGCTCACAATCCTGAAAATCCTGTGCATGAAGAAATGTCAGAAGAAATACTAGGCACTAATCAATTGAATCTGTATCTTAGTATTGTTTATGCTGAAGAACTGGCATTTGTTAACTTTTGAGTGCTTGCCTTCACAAACTCACTGTTGTTCCTTTGGTGCTCTCAGCATAATTTCTAAGCTAATCAAAATACTTAAAAGATGAAACAACATTTTGACTGCAGAGTATGATACTTCTTTACTGGCAAGTTCAGATAATTTGGCTGCACATCATAGCTGTCCACTGCTTGCACTAATGCAGTAGCACATGGTCTTCCAAATGGGCCAAATGTTCACCAGTGGATAAACATGCCCCCTGGGCTTTGCAGGTATTTGACAGCAACAGAATATTGAGGTCTATGAATAATTGATTGAGCTGGAGACTTTTTTGCCTGGATGTCTTTATCTTCTATTGTCTCTTCATGCCACAGCTCTTTTTGCCACCATCCATCTCATATTCTTCCCTGTCCATCTGTTTTCTACATCTGCCCCCATTTCCAGCCTGCTGCCCCAGTTCTTCCCTCTGCCTCTCTATCACCCACATGGATCAACTTCTGCCCTGAGCTCCTTGTTACACTTCCTTTTATTGTCCATCTCCTCCTCAAGTCTGCCTTTCATCTCCTCAGGCTCCCACCTGTAGGCTTCCTCACACTTCTGCTGCTTTCATGTGTCTGAAGTATCTTCCCTTTGTGATTCAGGTTCCATCAGGGATGGAAGTGGAGTAGAATCATAGAATCACAGAATGGTAGGGATTGGAAGGGACCTCTGGAGATCATTTACTCCAACCCCCTTGCTAAAAGAAGGTTTACCCAGAGCAGGTTGCACATGATCACATCCAGGCAGGATTTGAATATCTACAGAGGAGACTCCACAACCTCCCTTGGCAACCTGTTCCAATGCTTTATCGCCCTCAAAATAAAGAAATTTTTTCCCCATGTTCAGATGGAACTTCTTCTGTTCTAACTTGTGCCCACTGCCCCTTGTCCTCTCTCTGGGTGCCACTGAAAAGAGCCTGGCACTTGTCCTCTTGACAATCTGTGACTATCTATTTATAAGCACTGATAAGATCCCCTCTCAGTCTTCTCTTCTCAAGGCGAAGAGCACGCCAGGTTTGTTCCCACCACCCTGCTTCAACCTAGGTTTAAAATAGGAACTTTATTTATGCCTCTATTTTTATGACCATCAGAAAAAGATTTTTCAAGGACATGATTGATCTTGTTTAGTTGGGTGCCTTGAAGCCAGCCTTGTGGAGTACCTGTCCCTTCATTCCCTGGGGTGAGGTGTGGGAGCCATCCTTCACCACACCTGCCTGCCTTGTGCCATGTCTGCAAGCAGCAGGATGGGCTCAGTTCTTGTCCAAGCTGCTCCTGAGGGCTTTTATCAGTAAAGGTCAGGTTGCAAAGGTTGGATGTTACTTTATTTTCTTTCCTATTTAGTAAGTTTTTACCTTTCCACTTGCTTCACATTCTGCAACCCTTTTCTTTCTTCAGAAATACACTTAGGTTAAAAATTAATCTCCTTGCACCAGCAGCTTCTTTTTCTAAAGGTCTGGATAGTTTGCTTTGACTTCATGGCCTGTAAGTTACATTCATGGTGGTTCCTTCTCAGTTATTTTGTCTTGGACAACATTTCTCTGTGCAGAAAATACGGGTTTATGTGGCATGTATTTCGAGAAACAAGAGTATGTGTAAGTGATAATAATTTATGGTTTTCTGAGACAAGAAATGTCAGTCTCTGTTATTTTTGTGTCCATTTTCCATGCCCATTTCCCATCTGCTTCTCTGGCAATGCCATGTTTCTGGCAGATAGATAGGAAGCAGGAGGGCATCGTGCCTTTTATTTTGCAGTAAGTGGGGATTTCTGCACTTGACAATGCACAGGTTCCTTCCTTAAGTAACTCTCAATGGCCCTGGTTTGGAGGTGTCAACTTGTGTGGTGCCTGTGCAAGTAACTTCTTCCAATCTCTCACTTCTAGTGGTTGACAGAGCACTTTAGTTTGTTTTTCCATGTAGTGGCAGTGATTGTTGGATTTAAAATCTATTTGATTCTCATTTATTCACTAGTATCTCTTTCCTGGCTTTGAAGAGATAAACTGGGATGAGTCATTGAGCACTAATTCCCAGAGATATCTTGAAAAGGGACCATGAATACTTCAGGCAAAAGCACTAGATGTCAGGCACACACGGTATGAAGGTCACTGGGTTTTCTTATTTCTTTCTCTCTCCCTAAGCAGATGAAGTTCTCTTCAAACAGACTGCAGAAATACCAATTAGTGTCCTGCATTCTGAAATGTCATCAAATTTAAAATGTAAAAAATCCCTTTCGGCTACAGTATAATCGGGCTCCTAATTATGAAAGGCATATGTTCCCCTCCATCTTTCTTCCCCTCCTTCCATGTAGATAATTGTCCTTGAATGATTTCTTCTTTGGAAAAATCTTTCTGACGTTCCTCTCCTGTTTTTCTCAAAGCTCTGCTGTTATCTGGTGCATTAAGTTTGTGTTGTTGGATTCTCGGGGGATAATACACAATATAGTTACACTGATCACTTGCTGTTTTGTGTGTCATCTGTGTTTTGGAATATCTCAAAGCTTGTCAGTCTTCCACTGGGGATTACATCATCTTGGGGGTCTGAACCAATCTGAAACAAAAGCATACTTCAGGGGTAAAATATGTATGCCCAGAGAGCTGGCAGTCTTTCAAGGCTCCAAACTTGACACAGAGTTAATCTCAGAGAAATGTAATTTTTTCTGCTAGTGGTAACAAAGCAATTATTTCTTCTTTTTTCCCCCTTTTGTTTTTTAATGTAGGGTTTTCTTTATGGAAGGTAATTACTGACCAAAAAATGTGTTTCTTTAGGTTTCTTTCCCAGCTACTGCAGGGTTTATTCTGGGATGATGGTTTTGGTTTGTGTGTGGTCTTCGAGTGCTTTCAAAATGGTAAATTCAAATTAATAACTCTTTTCTTTAGTAGTACCCCTGATCTTGTTTGAAACAAGCAAGTCTCTCTGTTATTAGCTTGGCTTTTGTTCAGGCACAAACCTCTGTGGGGAACATGACCTGCACCTGGTGAGTTATATTGTCCTGTATTGAATTAACAAGAAATGGGTACCACAGACATGCAGCCCCTCACACAAGCAGCAGTTGTGCTGTAAAGGCTTCACAAGGGTTGGGTTGAAAGATGACTTGTTGCACTAGGGTGAATTTCATCCCCATATCCACTACATGAAATGTCTCCAGAGCTGTCGTGAGAAGATGCTACAAAAAAACCCAGCAATGCAAAATTGGACCAAGAATTTGCCCTGTGTGTAGATTTTCATGCTGTTCCTACCTCTTTGTTAGGTTGAAAACATATATTCTGCATTTAACTTTGTCTGAGGAAAACCTGTCTGCCAGACTGCCAATTTCCAGCTTCTATGTGGGCTGCCCAATTCCAAGCTCATTCCCTGGTGGATTGTGTTTCAGTACCAGTTTCTGTGATTGGGTTTACCCACAGGCAAGCAAACCTTGCTTTGGGAGCTGCTGCATTCATTGTTGGGGGGTTCTGTGTGGATCTATTTCTACCTTTGAATAATTTTAAAACTTGTGTTACTTTCCTCTTGATTTTTTGATATATTTTCATTTAATTTGCCAAGTTACAGGCCTGGGAGATTTATGCTTTTGTTTCACACAAATTGCAGACGTGTTGGTGTGAGAGATTAATTCTTCCTATATGTGGAAAAAGATTCAAAGAAGTTGAAAGCATGTAAGAAAAGGTTCTGGGAATTATTTTTTTTTGAGACTGGAACTTTCCAAACCACCCCTTAATAAGATTTCCTATCCCTTTTTAATTTATTACAGATTAACCATCTCTATGTTCCCCTTAATTCTAGTGGAATTTAATTTTAATAATTTTTTTTTCCTTGCATGCAAGAACTTCCCAATGTAAAGCAGTTAAATGCCCTCCATTCATTCTTTTTAAAGCACAGCACTGCCAGAAGAGCACTTTGTAAGCAACTAAGTGGAATTGTGCAAGCTCTTATTGCTGTTCTTTAAATCTACAGCAAATCTGATTCCCCACTGGTTTGCACACAAGTCCTGCATCAAGTACCCAAGTGTGGAGGTTGTTCAGATGACAAGTTTGCTGAAGGGTCAGTGTAGTTATCAAGGGCAGCTCTTCACAGGATCCTTAACACTGAGCTGAAAATTTATCTTTTGATTTCAATGGTTCTCACCCCTGAAAACATGATGAAGTCTCGTTACTATTTTTAACAAAATTCTGGTTATGTCTCTCAGTTTATTTAGGCATCAGACCAAAGATCATTCGAGTCAGTATGAATTCTTTCACTTACATCAGCATGCTCTGGGTCGTGCCCTTAATCAACTCTTGTGTTTCCAATCCAAACCAGAGGAGGAGATTTCAGCATAAAAACTGGTGCAGCACACACTGAAATGGGTTCAACAATAGCCTGAAGTACTAATTCTACCTCCAGTTCAGCCTGGGGAAGATAAAACATCTGACAGGACAAGCTGGACTCTTTGTTGCAGTGAAGTTACACACACTGCAGTGTCAGTGATGGGAGGTTGGGGTGGGCAATAAAACACCATGGAAGATTTGGGCTGTGGATGCTTATAGAATTAGACAGGTTGGAAGGGACCTCAGAGATCATCTAGTCCAACCCTTGACCCACTGGAGCAGTTGCTAGACCATGGCACTGAGTGCCACATCCAGTCTTTTTTTAAATGTCTCCAGGGACGGAGAATCCACCACCTCACCGGGCAGTCCATTCCATAGCCTAATCACCCTCTCCATAAAGAAATTCTTTCTAATATCCAACCTAAACCTCCCCTGGCACAACTTGAGACCGTGTCCTCTTGTCTTGCTGAGAGGTGCCTGGGAAAAGAGACCAACCCCCCCCTGGCTCCAACCTCCTTTCAGGGAGTTGTAGAGAGTGATGAGGTCTCCCCTGAGCCTCCTCTTCTCCAGGCTGAACAGCCCCAGCTCCCTCAGCCTCTCCTCATAGGATCTGTGCTCCAGTCCCTTCACCAGCCTGGTTGCCCTCCTTTGGACCTGCTCCAGCACCTCAATCTCCTTCCTGACCTGAGGGGCCCAGAACTGGACACAGGACTCGAGGTGTGGCCTCACCAGGGCTGAGTCCAGGGGCAGAATCACCTCCTTGGACCTGCTGGCCACGCTGTTCCTGATCCAGGCCAGGATGCCATTGGCTTTCTTGGCCACCTGGGCACACTGCTGGCTCATGTTCAGCTTCCTGTCAATCCAGACTCCCAGGTCCCTCTCTGTCTGGCTGCTCTCCAGCCACTCTGTGCCCAGCCTGGAGCTCCCCATGGGGTTGTTGTGGCCAAAGTGCAGGACCCGGCACTTGGCCGTGTTGAACCTCATCCCGTTGGAATCATCCCAACTCTCCAGTCTGTCCAGGTCCCTCTGCAGAGCCCTCCTGCCTTCCAGCTCATCCACACTCCCCCCCATATTAGTGTCATCTGCAAATTTGCTGATGATGGACTCAATCCCCTCATCTAAATCATCAATAAAGATATTAAACAGGACTGGGCCCAACACTGATCCCTGGGGGACACCACTACTGACCGGCCGCCAACTGGATCAGCCCCGTTCAGCACCACTCTCTGGGCCCGGCCCTCCAGCCAGTTCCTAACCCAGCACAGGGTGCTCCTGTCCAAGCTGTGGGCTGACAGCTTTTCCAGGAGAATGCTGTGGGTGCTTCTCATTAAGCAAACACTGGCTCATCTGTGGGGTGAAAATGGGGTTTAGTCTGTGTTTTGAAGGTCTTTAAATCATGCTAGAACAATGGTATCTACAGTGCAGCAGTTTGGAAAGATGTGCAGATCATTTCAGGCTGAAAGAGGGTGGATTTACATCAGATATGAGGCAGAAAGTCCTTAGTGTGGAGGTGGTGAGACACTGGAACAGGCTGCCCAGGGAAGCTGTGGGTGCCCCATCCCTAGGAGTCTTTAAGGCCAGGTTGGATGGGGCTGTGAACAANTATTGCTGTTCTTTAAATCTACAGCAAATCTGATTCCCCACTGGTTTGCACACAAGTCCTGCATCAAGTACCCAAGTGTGGAGGTTGTTCAGATGACAAGTTTGCTGAAGGGTCAGTGTAGTTATCAAGGGCAGCTCTTCACAGGATCCTTAACACTGAGCTGAAAATTTATCTTTTGATTTCAATGGTTCTCACCCCTGAAAACATGATGAAGTCTCGTTACTATTTTTAACAAAATTCTGGTTATGTCTCTCAGTTTATTTAGGCATCAGACCAAAGATCATTCGAGTCAGTATGAATTCTTTCACTTACATCAGCATGCTCTGGGTCGTGCCCTTAATCAACTCTTGTGTTTCCAATCCAAACCAGAGGAGGAGATTTCAGCATAAAAACTGGTGCAGCACACACTGAAATGGGTTCAACAATAGCCTGAAGTACTAATTCTGCCTCCAGTTCAGCCCCGGGGAAGATAAAACATCTGACAGGACAAGCTGGACTCTTTGTTGCAGTGAAGTTACACACACTGCAGTGTCAGTGATGGGAGGTTGGGGTGGGCAAGAAAACACCATGGAAGATTTGGGCTGTGGATGCTTCTCATTAAGCAAACACTGGCTCATCTGTGGGGTGAAAATGGGGTTTAGTCTGTGCTTTGAAGGTCTTTAAATCATGCTAGAACAATTGTATCTATAGTGCAGTAATTTTGAAAGATGTGCAGATCATTTCAGGCTGAAAGAGGGTGGATTTACATCAGATATGAGGCAGAAAGTCCTTAGTGTGGAGGTGGTGAGACACTGGAACAGGCTGCCCAGGGAAGCTGTGGGTGCCCCATCCCTAGGAGTCTTTAAGGCCAGGTTGGATGGGGCTGTGAACAACCTGATCCCAGGTCTTGAGGTGTCCCTGCCCATGGCAGGGGGATTGAAACGAGATGATCTTTAAGGTTCCAACACAAACCATTCTAGGATTCTGTGACAGTAACAATAAAGAAGCCCCGTATCAGGAACCTTGAAAATATGCTTGGAATAGAAAGGTCAATAGTCTAAAAATTAGGAATTTTCCTTTATGGAAGTTTCATAATAAGGAGAAAGAAGGAAAAACACATTATTCAACATTACCTCATTGGTATTCAGATTAAAAAATGGAAGAAAAAAAACAAACAGGAAGACTATATTAAACCCTTTCATGTCATTACATTATAATTTAGTAATCCATTGGAATTAAAATACATATTAAGTAAAGAAAGGAAGAAAAATACCCTAGTATTAAAAATATTCCAGGCAATCAAGTCAGTTTGGGATAAAAAATATACAATAGAAAAAAATAAGTAACTAATTTTGAAGCTTGATTTTAAGGCAAGCATTGCCAGGCTTTTCTCTGGACAGGCTTAGAAAAGGAGAATTTTCTGCTTGAAATAAGGCTAATTTTTTATTGTTCTGTTCAGACTCTCACTGAATGTCACAAGAGGAATATTCCTAGAGATGAAAAACATTATAAGATAATAAAACTGGTGTCTGAGCTGAGGAATAACAGAAATAGGAAAATGGGAAGTCCTTCACTGGTAGGTCTGAAAATGCTTGCCCCTTTTTCTTGCTTTTATTTGGCAGAATTATTAACCTTGTGGGAAACCTTAATGATAGCAAACCTTTTTGTCTGTGTGATGCTAAATTTTAGCTTTGCAACAACCAAAAAGCCCAAGCTACTCAAATGTGATAAAGTATTAATCTTAAAATTTAGTTTTGCTTTGTTTAATTTTTAAAATAGAAGCTTTTTATGCCTTATGAAAAAGGAGCTGAAAGAAATTGATATCATTAGGCTAAACTGCTGTCTGCTTTCCAGTTTTGCTCTGTGCTAAATTATTCCCTTGACAAACAGGATAGAAAGTATTTATTCTTCAGGCATTTTATGATAAATCGTCCTCTCTGTTTGTGTCTGGGTTAGTAAAAACAGAGCTACTGTTGAAAGGGTGGAAATAAATACTCTGGCTGATGCCTTTGGGCAGTGGGTACATTTTTTCCAATGTGTATCAAATCCTGCATGGAAGGTAGAGCAGAGATTAGGGAAGTGGCTGCTAGAGGTCTTTCCCTGACACTTTGCAGTTGAGTATCAGGGGTCTCTTGGTATTACTGGTAGTTAGTGGTACATGTGAGGTGTCCAAGAGATTAATTTTTGATGGTGGCAAATTCTTAAAATGTGTTTGTTACTGCTGGCCCAGGGATGGGGACTTGTTAGGCTGGTGCTTCTCACCCTTGAGAATCTGGTCTGTGTCATCCACCAGCTACTTGGGGAAGATTACCATTAAAAACAGGGGAGATTTAGGTTGGATTTTAGGAGAAACTTCTTTACAGAAAGGGTTGTTAATCACTGGAACGGGCTCTCCAGGGAGTTGATTGAGTCTCCATCCCTGAATATGTTTAAAAATCAGTGCCTGGGAACATGGTTTAGTGGTGGGTCATTGAGAAAAGGGTAATAGGGTTAGGATGAGGCTGGACTCAATGATCTTGAAGGTCTTTTCCAGCCTGAGCAATTCTATGATTCTATGGAAAACCCTTTGGTACAATTTTCAGTCACCATGGGCAGAGTGCTCCCTTACACTCCCAGCTTTGGGACTGTAGAAATGACTTCTCTGCTATTTTGCAGATGCATCTAGAGCCTCAGATCTCCAGCCCCTTGTTGTAAAGCCATGAAGCCCTAGGAGGGGCATCACATGCATCACTGAGGACATCTGAAGGTCAGAGTTATCTAAGAGAAGAACCTCAGCCATGGGGAACCTCAGCTTTACCCAGTGTGTCCAGGTTGGGTGGAGAGCAGTATCAGTGATGCTGTTCAGAGTGGAGAGGTGCAGACTGTGAACACTGACTTTATTCCTCAACCCTCTTTATCAAACAGGAAGATACTTATTAGCACAGAAGTGAGAAGGCAGTGTTGCTGGCCTGACAGTCATTTTTATCTGGATTTTTGCATGGGAAGAGATGGAGAGAAGAAAATGGTCTTCCAAATGCAGCCTTATCCACTACCTCAGTTCTTTATTTCCTTCACACAATCAGTTTGCATTCTTTAGAGTCAGTGATTTCATTCTGTTTTTTCTCTACCAAGGGGAAACAGAAGTATATGGATCATTTTCTTGTGTGGCTTTGGCATCTGTCGTGTTTCATTAAGAAACAGAAAATTTCCTTCTGAAGATGGCCTTGAATACAGGCATTTACATTTAGAATGGGGGAATCAGATTCCTGTGATTGATACCTGAAGTTGTGCATGCAGCTTTGCAGTGTGTGTTCTTACTTACACGCACAGGGATGATCTGCTCAGATAAAGTTGCTCAGTTAACCTTGGCAAGTACTACACCATGAGCAAGTGGAAGTGAGTACCTGCCAAAGAGGTACTTCCATATGTAGGACAATTCAGGAGGAAGAGGCTCTTTCTCACTATTAGTCTAAGGACAAGTCACAAAAAACTGACAGTTTTCAGTCACAACAGACCAGCTGAGGCTGACAGTGGTTTTGCAGCATTGCTTTGTGTGTTACTCCTGTTTTTAGCATGGATTAATTCCCTGATGTGGCTCACACTGCAGGATATCTATCAGCTCATACCAGCATGGCTGAGGGAGCCAGTTTGCAGTGCTGGGAGGGGTGGAGATCCCTGCTGTCACCCTGGCTGCTGGGCAGTCTGGACAAGCATTGTGTCACAAACTTTTAACTCCACACGATTAGCACTTTGTCAAATACAAAGATTCCATAGCTTTCACCAAGGAGTCTTCCTGCTTTTTCTGTTCAGTGAAATGAAATAGCAGGCAACACTCCTGGAGACAGGAAAAGTTGTGTCAGTCCTCCTCCAGTGCCCTTCAGCATATTGCTGGTGCCATCATGGTCCTGCAGTTTTTCTGTCCTGGTGATAGCAGAAACGCATCCTAATGAGCAGTTGTGTTGTTGGAAGGGTGCTAAATCACTCTTCCCTTTTCCCTCCCCATCCCCACAGCACTCTCTGACATTTGTCTCTTAGGGCACTAGTTATATCTTTATATGCTCTCCTTTATTTGCTTTAATCTAATCTACCTCCCTTACATCATTCTCCTCTCTTCCTGCCAGGAAGTTGTGCTGAGGGGAGCTCCCCCAGCCCCCTGAGAGTTGTCTGGGGGAGATATCTTGTGCTGTTGAAGTCCCCTTTATGCTTTACAGATGGTCTAGATGCAAATTGCATTTTAACACAAAGCATAGCACTTTTAATCCATACCTCCAATAAGTACCTCAAGGGCAAACCAGTTAGCAGTGGTTCCTTAAGGCAGGTATTCCAGTTGGCTTGGCATGTTTATGATCCCCTCAGGAACACGGGTTCTAGGATATAGGGTTGCTAGAAAGCAGAACCACAGTACACTGCCTTAAGTTCTTGCTGTGGTTTTTCATACTTCATTCTTTTAAGTAGCTGTTGGTTGTGCTGCTTCACAAGGGACTGTTTTCAACACCATAATTAGACTTATTTTGTTCCTCAGAAAGTTGTCATATCTAGCCATGTTTATTTAAATGACTACCTAGCTTAGCCTGTTTGAGTTTTTCTGATTATTTTTTTGCCCATACATTGTACCAGTCTCTTTCCAGATGAAATGTGAAATTAAATGTTAAATCACAAATAGTTTTTATTTTTGACCAGTTATACAAAGCTTCTTAAAATGTGCTCAAGACTTTTTAAAAACTAAATTCCAAGGTATTTTGATAAATTTCAATGCAAGTTTTTCCAGTTAATAATAGAACTGGCAGATCATACTGCCCTAAGAGCTTCACTTGACTAGGTCTCATCCGTTGCTCTCTAGTTTTTATTGGGAAATTGGAAATTGGTTCTCTGTATCTAACAACCAAAGATTTTCTCAGCTTTGAGTGAAGCAGCCTTTGAATTGAGCTAGATGAATAAAGTGACTTGAATGTTCTCCTTGCACCTGCAGAAGAAGCTGCAGCTGCCAAAAGATGAATACTTAAAAAAAAACGTGGATCCCTATGGTTGAGCCAGTGATTTCTGCCAGTTCAGTACTTTGATGTTCTTTGAAAGTTCAGCACCAAATGCACAGTAATGGGAGTTACTATGTAAGTATAGCCCTTTCAAGGAAAAAAAAAATACAACCTAAACATAATCTTGATTTGGAATCTTAATAAGCAAAAATATCCATGTTAAATAAAACTGTTGGTAGAAGCATTTTTTAATGTCTTCTTTATATTCACCCTCTTGTCTCTGAAATCTGCAGGGGTTTTCCACATGACTGTGTCAGTGCAGGTGATGGAGGTCAGCTGCTAGCTGAGAGAGGTATTAATTTAAAAGAAAAAAAGATAATCCAGGGAGGGAAGCATAATTCCACTAAGTCACTAGAGATGGAGGGTGTTCATCCAAGGTTTCTGGAAGAATTTCAGGAAGCAGCTGAGGAACAGTCATCTGTAACTCACTGGAAAGAATTACTTCAACAAAGGAACAGATGTGGTTGATAGCATACCTAACCTGGGAAAGCAGGCAGAGTTATCAACCTTACTTTCCTCCTGGCACAAATGGTGAAGTGATGAAGAGACAAGTTTAAAGGGAGAAGGAAGGAGGAGGTGGGTGTTGAGCCCTGGAAGTAGAGGCAGGAAACCTCTGAGATGCAGAGAAGTGCAGTGCCCAGGGCCAGGGATTACAAGAGGCAATGTTCCTCTTGATCCATGCAGGATCCATGCAGGAACTCACCCTGGCTTTTACCACCACTGCTGATGGATTCCTGCTCCTCCTGATGGCAGGAGAGCAGCCATCAGAGACCTGGATCATCAGCAATGGGCTGCTGGGTGCTCTCACATCATGAGGAAAGGAGAGAGCTATTGAATACATAACCCCCTCCCACACTTTGTTCTGCTTGAAAATACAAAAGGATTTTGATCATTTCAGATGATTCAAAGATTGTGATAATTTCAAGGAAAACCTTATGCAGTTAGGATGTGCTAAAGAAATTCACTGGGGATGCATGCAAGGTCTGAAGTGTTGGAGAGGATGTTGACTCTCTTTTTGTCCTGTATCCAGTGAAAAGTAGTGTCTGGTTAGCTTGTTTGGCAAGAGATGAGCTGTGTTGTTTAAGCCCAGACAGCAGTTGTCAGCTGAATGAATTTAATATTAGCATCTTGTTGAGGATGTTATTTTGCATAACTTGGGATTGACACTTAGAAACAAATTCATTTTACTCTTTATTACCTACCGTTCTTATAAATCAATAGAAAAGGTGGAGAAATTAAGCCATGGGAAGTGAGTGGCTGGAAGATCACACAGGGAGCCAGGATTTTCTGGAAAAACTTGGAAGAGACAGGAAAAACCAAAGAAGTGTAAAACATGAAGGTTTTTTGTATGAAGTCTTTTTTGTAACGTTCTTATTTGCCTGTAGTATGGGGATGCTGGAATTAAAATGACAGAGAGTTTAAGTGCTGTCAATGCAGATGTCATTTCAGGCAAAGCTTTTATGTCCATTTTCTAACATGCACCCAGGAGGCAGACACAGTTGCATGGTGCACATCTGCACTTCCATACACTTCCAGGAAGGTGCCTTCCCTGGAAAGTCTGCCCGTGGCTGGACAAAGTGATTCTGCAAGGTCTGGGTCTAATGCTAAATTCCTTTTTTGTGCTCTTGCCCAAGCAGACTTTGCAGGATTGTGTCCCAAATGGTCACATTGCAAGGAACACATGGTGATACTTCAGATGGTGAGTTGTCACACTTTTAAAGAAAGGACTCCTTCAGCAGAAAGAAACCCTCAAATATCAGAATAAAACTAAAAAATAGTAATATAGATGAGATATATTCTAATAGTGGTGATGATGTGATAGAAATAGAAATAAAGAGTGCCATATTTCACAGTTGGACACTTCAAAGGGTATTCCTCTCCCAGTGATCCTCTGATCTGCCTCGTGTCACAGGTCACCCAAACAGTATTTACAAGCCTCCTGGCTGGAGCATTCATTCAGGATTTAAGTTGTTGCAGATTTTTTTGACATCAGAAGTTCAAGTGCACTAATATTTCCCTGATCATATTTTTATGCAGACTCATTTTTGTCAATATTTCTCCTCAAGATAGATCTGAAACTTGCCAGGAGAGGGGGAAAAGCTTTATCCTGATATTTGTGATGAGGCTAGACACTGTCTGGCAGGTAGCTGGGTGCTACTTTGAATGTGCTCAAAAGAATGAGGACCAAAGCAGAAGTCAAAAGGTTGGCTTAACCATTGACTGATGTGTCACTGAGGAACTCCTGAGTTCCTGTTACATCTCAACATAAATATTAATGTTCCCCTCCAAAGTGCTTTGCCACTATGAAGAATAAAATACAAGAGTAATTACTGGCATCTTTTTGAGTGTGGGCTGGACCTGGATGTCAAATCTCAACTCATTCTGGGAGGCTGGTGGGTACCTTGTGGTCCTTGGGAAGTGATGGATTCTGCTCTCTCAGGCAAACATCATCCTTGGTTCTAGGTGGCCTCTCCAAATCTTTAGAGTTTGGGAAATTTGTACTGATCATGATTGATTTGCTAGTTGCTTCAGCTAGGTGTGTCCTGTCTTCTGTTCTTTTCACAGAGTAAGCTTTTACTCTTAACTAGTCCAAGCAAATGACTGCATAAACTGACTTGCAACTCCCCAGGCACTTTCTTGCAGACCCTTGCAGGATGAAGCCCAGGTTATAGGTATGTTGGAAGGCATTTGAAGAGACCTTTTTCATGCTTTTCTTCCTGTTTTGTTTTTATCAGAAAGGAAGGCCTGTTCAAAATAATTCAGCACCAAGGTGGAAAGACCAGATTCCCAGTGTCATAGCTGAAATAAAACTCCTGAGTATTTCACTGGTGGTGAAGTAGGAATGCCTGGTTGCTTTGCCCATGAATGATTTGAAGGAAGAAGGATATTTTTTCTAATCTGTTTAATTAAGATGCCTCTTCAGTTCTCCCTGTCCTTCATTTCAATAGGTTTTCAGAGGCTTTCAAACCAGAACTATAGAGGGCTCTATTTCAAGTGTGCTATAAAGAGCTGATAACATAGCTACTGTGGCTGGGGCACAGAATCTTCCTTATATAGCTTTTCTGAACAAGATACACTTGTTCTGCAACAGATCTTGTGTTGTTTATTCCTGATAACCATTCTCAAGTCAGTATAAATGACACTTCCAGATAACTTTCTTCCTCTCTGATAACAATCTGGTAGTTTATACCACTTTCCAGAAGGGTGTATTTCTGTTTAGTTTTTTAGGGTGCATTTAGTATGGCCAAAGTAGTAATTCTTTCAGTATCTGCCAGCTAGATGGGATTTGAGAAGAGTCTCTTCAAAGCAATGTCTGTTAGGAACTGACTTATTTATGTGCAGTTTCTGTTCCACAACAAAGCAGTCAAAGAAATGGAGCATCAGTTCCTGGTGCCTGAGAAAGAGCCCTGAGAAAGGTCTCAGAAAACAGATATGATTGAGAAAGTCATTGGTGAGAATTCTGTGTTCTGAATAGCTGTGTACTTGTGCACATTTCAGGCCTTATTTTTAAGGCTTTTTTTTTTTTTTAACAAAGCACTGACGGATGTGCAGGCAACAGTGCCTCATGCTGAAAGAGAAGTGATCAGGATGCAAGGAGGTTCCTAGCAAAGGATGGTGCTCAGGACAGTTGTAAGGTCCCATAAATGCCTTTAGGGCATTGGGGGTACTGATGTAGGTTGCTGGTGACCTCAAGTTGTCTCTACAACGTGGAAGATGGGGCTATCATGCAGAAAGAAATTGGATGTTACCAAAGCCTAAGAGAAATGGGGCTGAATTTCATAGTTCAAGAGACATGTTGAGACTAATAATGTGATTTTCTTGGCTGGAAAGAGTCACTGTGGTATATTACCAAAGGAGCACAGACAAGTAATCCTGAACTACAGCCTGGTGCTGGTCAGGGCAGCAAATTAGAGCCAGGCAGATGTGGCAATAAGGCTGCTGAATTTGGGCTAGGAGATTTCATCCATTTCTCTGTGCCCACGTGCATGAAAAGTTGACTGTAGCTGAAAGAAGTTAAGAAGAGAGCTTGTTGGGTATTGAGGAAGGAGCTGTTGGATGCTGAAGAGGAAGAGCCATTTTACAGGATGAAGGTTGCTTAGCATGAAGAGGGAGAAGCAGGAGGATCTTAGGTGGGGAGCACTAGCTAATTCAAATTCCATGGCACAGCAAAACAAAGGCAAAGAAAGGAGGTGGTTGCTCTCTGTAAATACACTTGTGAGGCAAAATCCTGGCAAACAGTGGTGTTGTCTGCACCTAACAGAGGGTAATAGTGGTGTAAAAAAAAAATAGCGTAAGCCTGATCATTAGTAAAGTAGGAAACCAGTAACAAGTTCCTAAAACACAACGGTATGAAGGTCAGAAGAAGCAAAAATCTCTCTCACAGCCTGTTCTCCAGGCAAAGCCCACTAATAAGTAGGATGGTGCAATATGGTGGCCTAGAAAACTAAGAATCTGTAACAAGTGGCTGATGATTATAAAGACTTTCCCAGTCCTTTTTGTTCCTAAGTTATAAGTTATCAGAAAGCTTAAAACAAAGCATCTGAGGGTTTAGAAAAGCAGTAGTATCCCTCTTGTCAAAACTCAGTTTTGAATGTGACTTAAAGGGTGGGCATCTAGGAGAGAGAGAGAGGCCTTGGTTTGATGGCTGCACACCATGGGTCAGTGCTTGCAGAATGGCAAGACTGCACAGAAATAAAACCTCTAATTGAACAGAGAAGAGCTGAAGAAAGCTAGGACCAAAATATAATATGTATGATGTCATTCAAAAAGGGAGCTGTGCAGAAGAAGAACCCGGGAAACGTTGGACTTGACTACGTTTTCCCAGGGGGCTGGCAAAAAAACAAAAAAGGAGGAATGCAGCGTGGAAATTTCTGGATGATGGCAAATATCTTTGTCACAAGACACTTGAAAAAATGAAATGCAGGCATTCTCATCTGGCTATGGTATGAGAGGACCCAGAATCACAGGATGGTTTGGGTTGGAAGGGACCTTCAAAGATTATCTAGTCCAACTGGACATTTTTCACTGGATTAAGTTCCTCCTTCACCCTGACCTTAATGAGGCATCCACACTTTCTCTGGGCAACCTATTGGCAATGTCTTTCCAGTATAATCAGAAAAAACCTACTCCTCATATCCAATCTAAATCTGCTCTCTTTTAGTTTACACTGAGTAGCAGTGCTTCCAGCTTCTCTGAGCACCCACCCCTCTTTTCTGAAGGAAAAAGGCTGTTACCCTTAGCTCATTTGAAACACTCCTGTAATTAGAGGATTTCCCTTATGAAACCCTGCTTTGCTCTTCTCCCCCCATCGATTTATAAATTTAAGTTAAAAGAATGCATTGGAACAATACAAAGCTTTTATTATTTGCTGTCTCCCAAAAATTACTGCCAAATACTCTCTTTGATAAACTATTTTGAATCAAGATGAGAAGGGGCTTCTATCTTGTCTTTCCTTGTCTTTTCAAATCTTCATTGCAAATACAACTTAAAACATATTATTTTTAAAGCAGTCAGAGCAGGATCCACATTAATATGGGCACATTCCCTCCCACAGCATCTGAGTTATCCTGTTGATGCCTTGCTTTCAAACAAAAAGGCAAATCATTAGTCTTGACACCATCATTACAATTGATAAGATGTACTCAGTGATTGATAGTACTTCAGCAGTAGCTAGGAGCCCTTGTTATAATGCACTCAAAAAAAAAATGTTGTGCAGAGGGGTTGTAAAGTAAGATGAAGCAAATCAAGGAGTCTGCAGAATAGTTGCAAAGGCTGCCAAGCATGCTCCATCCACTTCCATCTTCGTGGCTCTGGCACCAGCAAGAATGGTGTGGCTCAGTCTCCCTCTTCAGAATGGGTGCTTGGAGTCTGCCTGACTGCCAAGATCTGTGTAATTGGGACCTCCCTTCTTAATGACTTAAAATAGTGAAGATTTAATAAGCACAATGTGGAGCAGACCAGGAGAACAAGCTGGGGCAGCAGGAAGGAGTTGCAGCACTCCCTGGTGCCCTCCTCATCTCGTTCCTACCAAAGCAGTAGTTGTGCAGCAATAACCATGCAGTGCCTTTATGTTTGTGCATGCAGAACAGGTCTGGCACATCTCCAAACACTGCCTTCTCCATGGCTGGGCTGCCCAGCAGATGTTGCTGTATAAACTGGTGTGTGACTGACATTTCTGTGCCTGAAATATGGGCGCCACGTGTGCACGTGCCTGGATGACGTCCCATGACTGTGCAACATCATCTGGCCAGGTCTGCTTGACCCATCCATCCAGGGTGATGTTCCTGTGCCACGCAAAGGGGTTAGGGTTGTTACATGTTGGAGTAAGGAAAAAAGAAGTGACTCCCTTACACACATCAAAGCCATGAGAGCTGAGAAGCCCATGAGTGAAAGATTTAGTAAGTGTAAGTCTGGCGTTTTTTTCCTCAAACTGATTTTGTCTAGGGTCATAGCTGGGGTTGGCTACACATCTGTCTGCTGTAAGTATAAATGTCTTTACAGCTTCCATTTAATGGATAAATCCACAGATCTACAGTATTTTTAAGTTTATTCTTTGCATATTTAGCTTCTAAGGATAATGGAATAAAGAGAGCGTGCAAAGTGGCGCCTAACATGTAGCTGTTAGAATTGTGAGCAGCTGTGTATGGAAAGCAGACAATGCACAGAATGTACTGTGACAGCAGGGGAGTCAGTTTTGCAGAGAATAGATGCATTTTTAAACTTTCAGGGTCACTTTAGACACTGCTGCGTGAATCAGCCCTCTAAAATTATAAGACAGAAAAAACTAATAAATGTTTTATGAATGCAGAAGTTAACAAGAGTGGCTGTAATAACATTTGTGAGAGCAAGAATTAAAGGTCATAAAAGCATTTTTACACAAAAGAGATAAAGTTTCTGAGTAGTCTGAAATACAACTAAGTCCATTTGAAGCTCAGATGAGGATGTTTTTTGAACTAAAACAATGCATAGCTTCAGTGGAGTTAAACCTTTCATTTGAACGCAGGTATTTTTTTTTTTTAATTCTGTAAGCACAGAAAATATTCATCCCTTTTTTTTTTCTGGCTTCAGAAAAGCCATATTTCAGCTTTATGAAGTAGGTGCTCTCTGCAGAATGGGCGCTGATGAGAACCATGCACAGGACAGGATGTGGAGAAGACAGGGGATGGCAGCCCAGAGCGGCTCCATCTGCTCTGGAAACGTACAGTGGAGGCCAAAACAACTGACAAGACAAAGTCATTATTTATGGAAAGACTCTGAACTCTGGCCGTTTGTCAGGCTGACTCAAGAAGTCTGCTGCTGGCCCTGATGAGCTAGCAAGTATCTAACAGAGATTTGTGCTCTAATAAATGTCAGCTACAGAGGTGTTACTGAAACAAATTGCTAAAATATTAGGAAAAAAGGGGAACGTCTACTGAGCAGTGAAAGACCCTGATGACTACTTCACTAATAAGGACCCAAGAGCATCAGGACACCCTGTTTTCAAAAGAGAAGCCTGGAAGGAAGCAGTGCAATGTCCCAGCCTGAAGCCAGTGACAGAATTCTCATGGACTGATGTGGAATGAGGGTTTTACTCACCATGTGCAGAGTTTCAGTGGACTTCTCCATCCATTCACTGCAGGAGCTGGGATGATTCGTGTGGTTTTGAAATGGTTTCCATGACTGGCCATTTAGTAAAAGTTCCAGTCCCAAGGCCAATGAAAACATGCTCTGTTCTCTTAAAAAATGTGTTATCAGCAAGGACAAATGATATCTTTCATGGGATGACACTGGGCTTTTTAAATATGAAGCTCTGTTGAAAGCTGGAAGTTTTTAAAAATCAGCTGAAAGAAGTGCAGATAACCTCAGAGCCAAGTCAGGTCGACTGCACTTTTTTGTCTCTTATTTGGGGGTGTCTCAAATTTGTCATCGTTCTCAGATACGTGAATTATGTCATGTTAGAAGATCACCAGAAGGAAGACTTCTTTCTATAACTACATAAAATACCTGCTGTGTACAGTCAACAACTAGAAATTCATGTGCTTTCCTGCTTGATTACTCCTGACTTCGACAGCAACAAGTAATTGGATGTGATCTTCAAAAAGTGTCACAGTTCTCCAGTTAGTTACCAGCATTTTCCTATTGCAAAAATCTTCTCTAAACACAGGGACTCCTAAAAAAAAAATAAACCCAAACCTCCTAGTAGGAAGCCTGTCTAGATTCATTGCTTGGCTGCGTGACACACAGCAAGAAAGGGAGCCACATGTTCCTGTCTGGAAAGTGATCAGTTGCATTATTCCAAGCACTAAAATGTGTCTGTATGCGTGCATCTGTACACACAGAGACATCCATGCTTCAGATCGTGCTGATAATGACATTTGCAGTCTCCAAAGAAAAACAGCTTGTGTACTTTATTTACCAGATGTACAATTTCATTGTGGTCTACCCCTTCAACCTTAAAAATACTGTTATGCTGGCAAGAGCAGTCGTAGAGAAGTTAACAGGGTCTGGGTGTAGCCTCTCACTTCGTCTGTTCCTGAACCACAATAGGACTACAATGATCTCCTACTTCACTGTATTTTATCTAGTGTAAGGGCAGGCTGGGTGTATCTGCAGCTCTGTATAAAATAATGTATCCATTATAGTCCTGTACATTGGATATTCTAGAGAGTGGAGTCTGGTGATGAGTTGCAGTCATTCATCACATGCCTGTGACAGCCTCACCTGCATGCTGGCCAGTAATCTGTTCTCCAAGAATATCTAACAATACTGTCCCCAGGCAATTTTGCACAGTTTTCTTACCTACACAGGCCAAAAAAAACCCAAAAAACCAAACCCTGTTACATAACTGTTTTCTTTCCATCCAGTCAAAAGTAGAACTTCCTCCATAAGTGCTCTCAGTGAGGTCTAAAATGAGCAAGGTTCAATTCAGAACTATTGGGGACGTTTTGGATGTCCCATCATTGGCAGTGTCTAAGGTCAGGTTGGATGAGGCTTTGAGCACCCTGACCTGGTGAAGGATGTAGGTAGAGGGGGTACAACCCCCTGGCAGATCAAGGGTCTTTCAACCTGAACTGTTCCATGATTCTGTGAATCAGGACAGAAATACTGTGGGTGATTTGGGAGCGCTAGCACTTAAACCCTCAGCAAGGGGATCCAGTTTATATTTCTGCAAACCTCCAAAGGCATCCATCACAGACCCTTCACACTGCAAGGGGTTTTGGCAAAGATGGTAAGTTTGAAAGGAATTAAGCCATCTTTCAGGCACTGTGATTGTCACGGTTTAACACTGGCCCGGCAATTAAACCAAATAACAGATTTTTCTATTAATCCCCCTCTCCTCCCTGATAAGGAAAGGAGAGAGAATAAGGGAAAGAGACTGATGGGTTGGAAACTAAACTACACAACTTTAATGGAACAGTAATGATAAATAGGAACAATTACTAAATATATACAAATATACAGGAAAAGATTGATCCCACGTTCCTCCCCCCTTTCCCCCAATAACTCTCACGTCACCCCCGAGGCTGCAGGGCAGCCCTGGGAAAGTCCAGGCTGGAATCCTGGGGTCAGGAGCAGTGGGGAGCTGGAGGCAGGAACACACAGATTCAGGCTGGCACGGATCAGGAGCACAGGCAGAGGAAGGGATGGAATCCTCCCAGGATGCTGAAGCAAACAGGGAACAGGTGAGGGAAGGGCAGGAGGAGCAGGAAGAAGGGGTCTGACCCTCGTGATCCCTCAAATTTATACTGAGTATGAGGTGTATGGGATGGAATACTCTGTTTGGTCAGTTCTGGCATCTCTCTTGTCTGTTCCTCCCCAGAGGAGGGGTTCAGGTGGGACCTCTTTACTCCTTCTGCAGGGTAAAATGTTCCTCAGAGCTGAGCAGTGTCCTTGGCTCTGCACACCAGTCTCTGGCAGTAACTATAAACATCCAGTGGGATCAGTCCTAGAAGCAGACACTGTCTGAGGAACTTGCTGTTAATTTCAGCAAGTGCAGCTACTTACAAGAGACTGAGCTGAAAGCAAAAGTACAAACCAGAAAATCACCTTTATCCTGGCCCAAACCAGGACAGTGATCCAAGGGTATCACCTTGGGTAGGGACTGTAGGTGATGAGGAAGATGCTGAAATAACACATAGGGTTTGCAACTTGACCCGGCATGTGCAGGAAGAAGCAGAACAAGGTTTGGGGACCTCAGAGAGTTTCACTTGTGACTGTAATTTTGGTTGTAACAGCACCAAACTTGTCAAAGCATTCTTTGTCTGAAGGTGGTGTAGAAGGACCTTCCTAGGACAGAGTAGAGGAGGGGATATGGTTGAGCACAGCCCCACGCTGGCTCATGCTTTTCCTGCACTTTTCCTGTCACTGTGCTCCTTACTGTCTGCTTAAAAACAAGTGGCTTTGGCAACTCTGAGCATTCAGTCCAGTCTGCTGGTGATCCTTCTGCAAACAGAACCATGGAGCAGTGGCTTTACTCTGGTGTTCCACACATTATTAAACAGTGGTTTTGATGGTGAAGTTAAGCTGCATTTTTCTGTAGCCATTTATTTTTGTCAGTAACATCTATTTGCTTTTCCTTCACTTAATTGTAATTTTTAGAGCAGAAGACAAGTCTTGGTTTGGGGGAGGAGGGTCAGATATTTACTGGCCAGATCCAAAATTCTGCTCCACAAAGGTTGTTGTACATTTTTACTGCATTTGAGATTCATTACACTGTACAGGATCTGTTCTTTCCATGAGGAATCCTGTAGATGTAAAGGCTTACACTGTGGTTGGTTCAATTAGAAATAAAGTGTGAAGAATTTTGGCACCTTTTTTATTCCTTGTTCAAGTAACAAATGGTAACTATAAGGACACCAGTTAATTCCTGGAGGAATTTAACCAATATGAGGGGTCATTTAGCAGGGGTCATTTAGACTCTGATATTAATCTCAAATGATTTGTTTAATTAACTTCTCTAGTTATTATTGCCATCTAAAGTCTGTGCTAAGAGAGGAATAGCCTGAGATGAGAGAAAAGTGTTGTCAGCTGTGCTTCCACTTGGCAAGTCATTTGCAAGGTGGTTTTCTGAATGTTGTGACTTTGCTAAAGAGAAAAAAGGTATTTTTATGAATCCCTCTTTCAACATTTTTTGGGACTGCCAACTTTGCAGATTAGTGAAGATACAGAAGATTTGTGTTCTTGCAAATTGTCAGCTGAAGTAGCTTGCTGCTTGAGTTACTGGGAGTAACCCTTGCAGAGTTGGGCTCTTAAGTTACAATATTGCCAAAGAAGCTGTTAGAAATAGCAGTAAGATAATTAAAATGTTTTCGTAGGGATTGTGCTTTGAGAAACGCCTATTTCACAAGTCTTTGCTGCAAATGGGAATTTGTATGTGTGTCCATACTCATTTCCAAGGTGCAAAATTAGCAAATGCCTTGTGGGATGAATCAGTGAAAGTATTGTGCTCTGTGAAGGAGTGAATAAACCAGTTATTTTAACCCCAGCCTAGGCTTCCCCTCTCCTGGGCTTCCTAGCAGATCCTTTTGAGATATATCTGCTCACAAAATAAAGCCACTTTTTATGCTTTTTAGTACTTGCTGACTATTTGCCAAGGATTTCTATGAAGTATCTGTGAATATAGCTGGAGACAACACGACACTGCTTCCCCTGTTTCCTGTGCTGAATGGCCAGCCCTGATGATAAACTGTAAGACTACTCAAGGTAGGAAGGGTGAGCTGCCAGCAACTATTTATCACTTCACTGGCTTTGTGAGATGCACATCCGTCTGAAGTTAAATTGAGGTTATAAGAGGAGTTTTTCTTTCTGCTTCAGCTTTGCCAAGGATAGCATCTTGCATAAAGATGAAAATAGAAGTTCAGTGTTTAGCCCTTAGATGTTCCCATGCCATGAAAAGAAGATGGAAGTGATACAAAATTTGACTCAAGTGCCTTCAGTTTTGGACAGCTAGTGCTGTAATGGTATTCTGCCATTCACTTTGGTGAGTACCTCTTTCTAATGGCAGATTTCAGGATGATGCTTTATGGAGTAATATTTCAGGCCAGATTTCAGCACAAATTTTTATCCTCATTGGATATTTTAAGAGTTTTTTTAAAACATTAGTATCTCCTTTCATTCTATTTGGTATTGCTGATAGGGATAAATAAGTGATTCTCTTTTGTCAATTTAGGAACTGTAGATATTCTAAGCTGAAATTAAAACATGCATGATGTTCTTAGGCAAAGCTTTGGGTAATTCTGTGCAGTCCAGTTCTTTATAAACTCAGAAATCTGCGTGAAATTAATCTCAAATGTTTCCTACAGTAGAATGAGAGTTTGCTTTTTGTGATGTTTGTTTCTTACTTGGTGTCAAGCACCATGAATCCCACAATACTTGAGATAACTGTATGGTGAAATGGAAGCATCATCAAAAAACTTAGTACAGGCTCAGCAACCTGGCACTTCTTTTAGCACATCCAGAGCAGATGGGGGTATTTATTATCAGTGCTGATGGGGTTGTGATGTTCCTGGTTGTACCAGGTGCTGCTTCACCTGAGAAAAAAAATATTCAAAGCAACAACAGACTTGACTTGTGAAAAGACAGCAAGTGAGATGTAGTGGCCCCTGGTCACTGTGGGGACAGGTGGCTGGTGATCCACACAGTGGACTTACACATCATCACATAATTTATTAACTGTAGTTGTTACAAAATGTGTCTTTGCTAAGAGATATTCCCCGTGACTGTACCATTGCCTTATAGCTTTCATTTCTGCTGGCTGCAGTTTCCAGAAGTTTAAGCTGTGATTGTTCAACCCCTGGCTCGTGCTGATTGGAATATTGGCTGCCTCTCATCAGCTGGAGAGGGGCAGGGAGCTCAAGTCGACCACCCTGCTGGCTGAAGAAAAGGAGCCTGAGAGCAGAGCACGCTGCTCTGGAGCAATTACGTGCTGGGTGACCTCTCAGCCACTTCACACAAAGCATCCCCTTTCCCATGCTTTTTCCAGACCTTGGCAATGGCAGAGAGCTAAAGGGATGAGAGGGTGTGGTGGGAGAGGCTGAGCTGAGGATGAAGGCTTGATTTCTAGATGCTGGGAAGAGGTTGGATGTAAAAAGCATTTATGAGCCCAGAGCTTGAAGTGGGGCATATTTTAATTTCATCAAAATACATCATTGAAACAAGCTTATTTGTATAACCAGGATTCCATCATGCGATCCAAATTCACTTTTTCTTTAAATTTATGGCAACAGCAAACTTATTTATGTTCATGCATTTCTGAGCATGTCAAAAACACTTAATATATCACTTGAGAAATGTTAGTGCGATAACTACGTTCTCTTTTTATGCAAAAATACAAAAAAATGCATGATAAAAATGTCATGCAGGGGAGTAATTGATTGCTAGTCCATGCTTTAGGAACTGACTGAACATGCAACACCCTGAAGTAATTAAATTGCTTTAATCACAAATAGCTAGGCAAGATTCCTTTATTATTCCTGCCCCCCATCCAGGATTCATCATTTCATTTCACTTGATACTGACCTTGCTGTAGGCTAAACCCACACAGATAACGTGTCGATCCTCATTCATGGTCTTGGTTTTGCTTTATAAAATACTTGATTTTATTCCATTATTTTAATATTTATGATTAAAGAACTTCAAAAAGATCACTTACTCTCAGTACATTGATATGTTTGGGGTTTTCTTTCATAAAGAAATGGTGGTATTTAAGCTCCTCGAGTACAGGAGATGTTTTCTGATAAAAATCCAGTTCTCCTGATTTGCTGCCCTGCACCCTTTTCCTTTCTGAATTTTGCTCTTGCAAGGGAGGGGAGCTAAATAAATACAGTAGCACAGAAGCAAATGGAAAACATCTGTTGTTCTTACAGAGGAATTTAGTGAGTCAGGTTTTACGAACATCTGAACTCAGCACTTTTACATATTTGGAGAATTTTCTGTAGCTTAAAATTATGACTGTAAAACAATACTGTAAGGAGCATTAAGGAGGTGGTTGTGTCAGGAACAGGAAAGGAAGGAAGGTGGCTTTTGGGTTTTGTTTTCTTTCAAATTGAAACAATTCATAACTCTCAAGGAAATCAGTGCACAGTGGACAGAAGCTTAGCTTGGCCTGGTGCCTGTGTCTGGTGGTGGCCAATACCTGGGAATGAGAAGCCTCTTTTTGGAGCAGCCCTTCCCTGACACCCCATCCTGTGTACCCCCAGCTATCTGAGCTCTGAAAGCTTTGCTGATGTAGTGGTGGGTCTTGAAATGGCAATATTCTGTGCTTTATAATTGACAAGGCTAAAGGATGTTTAAAAAAACAGATTGATCCGTGCTTTCCTCCCCATCATGTACCTCTGGATGGAAGTTGTGACACATTCCAGATAGCAAAGGCAGGAGTCACAAAAGCCCAGGTTAGAAACTGGTTCCTGACTCATGGTCTGATTTCTTGAGCAGTGTTTGTTTTCTTTCACTCCAGAACCATCTTCATGATCATGTCTCCTACCCCATCCCCTCAGTATATGAATCAAAAGTTTAATTGAGTCCTTTAAATGATTTTTCAAGCTGAAGTGGATCCTCACTGTGTGCAGCATCCAAACCTGAAACAGGTGGGACAAGCCTTCTTGCTGTCCTCTGTGCTTATCAACATGTCAGGCTGGACCAAGAACATTCTGTAAAAGTTACTCCTGATTACAACAAATCCCCTAGCCAGATTACAGCACTGACAAATTTTTACCAGATTTTTACAGCCAAGTTCACTGGGAGCACATCTGGAACTATTAGACATTGCTGCCTCTGGCATATCATGTTCCTTTCCCCATTTAGGGCAGGTTGGTCATTGTTGGGAGAAATCCTAGCTGCATTCTGATGTCCTTTCCCACTGATGACATAAAGGAATGGCCTCAGTTCCTTATTCTCCTCTCTTTGCCATAGTTAATGTCTATAAACTGAATCAGGAACATACAGAAGAGAGCTACATTTGCATGCAGATACAGACATTAGAGAGTTTATTGAGCAAGGCATTTATGTGTGTCCAGAGAGAGAAATAATTGTGGCCCCAAGTCCCAGGTCTTATGTACTAGAGGAGAAGGAATCTGACAGGACCCTAAAACATCCCTCAAGGGCATCCCCTGGCCGCAGGCAGGATCAGCTCTACCTAAGCCCTTCCTACCAGGTGTTTGTTTGCTTAGTTCTTAGAAAGTGCCCATGAACTGCCCCAAAACTTCCAAAACTGCCCCAGGGAACCAAGTTCTTAACTCCCTTCACTGCAAAAGTTTCTCCTGACATCCAGTAGCTTAAATCATCTGCAACTCAACTATGGCCTCAGTGGCCATAGAAAAATCTGTTGGGTAAAGGGTGACCAAAGACCATTTGAAAAATCCTTCTCTGTTCTTCCTGTCTTCTCCTCCACAGACTAAACAAACAGGGGCTCTTACTCCTGGTTTTGATGGCTCTGCAGTGATTTGGGGTGCTTTGCTCCAGGCTCTCTCCATGTTTTCCATGTGTTTCCTCAAGGGCACTGGTGATGATAAGGAGCAACACTGCAATGAAGTGAAGCCTGCAGGCCAGAGGACTGGATTATTTTGTGTTTCTCCCACATGATGCTTCTGCCTGACACCCAGTGTGGGGCTTGCTTCTCCTGTGGTGGTTGGTACAGCAGTGTTTGTAAGTCTGGTTTGTTCCTGCACTCCCTAAGGGCAGGCACTATGCTTGCCTCCTTCTGGCCTTCTAAAACTTAAGCCATTGCCTGTGTCTCCTCAAAGAAAGCCTCTGATGGGTCTGAGATGAGTTCACTGACTTCTCTCAGTTCTCTCAGGTGCAATTCATCTTGTCCAGCTGACACAAAAACATCTCAGCTTATCTAGTCTGGTTTTCTTCTGGTCTGTCCGTGATCATTTTAACTATCTGATCACATTATCTTTCCTAGCACAGGCTGCAGCAAAAAGGTATCAAACCCATTAACCTCAGTAAAACCTGTGGATAGACTTATCTTGCATTTAATAATAGTATCTTTAATTTTCATTGTGATTTCCTTGAGATTCCTTTCTTTCCCTCTTTCCCTTTCCCCTCTTTCAAATGTTTTCTTACTCTCCCTCTCAGGGGACATCAGAAACACTTCTGTGCATTCTGATTTTGCCCCTCTATGCCTGTATTTCATCTGGAGTTGTCTGGGCCGAGCTGCACTTCCCTTGACTTCTTGTTTCTGAAGTCAGTGATTTAGCTTGGTGTATCTCCTGTTCTTCAAGCTTTCCTGCTTTGCAGGAGTTATTTATGCTTGTGTCTTTTAGTAACTTCTGAGATCTTGTTATCTTGTAGTTTTGATTTGAGTGTAGTCCTGTTAAGAGAGTTGTTTAGTTTTTTGAATCTGTTTTTTTAAGTGTGGGTCCTTCCTGCTTCCCTGTTCTTCCTCTCCCCTTCCTGAAACAGGTGAACTTAGACATTGCAAGGTTGCTGTTAATATAATTGAGTTCTACAATCTCTGTAAGTTCCCTGATATTCATAAAAATCTCAAAAAGCCCTGCCTCTAATGACTTTTTTTATCACCTCTACATTAAATACATAAAAATCAACTGTATATTTCTGGAATTTACTGTGTGTAATACAGGAGGTAAAGGTGACTCAGGTAAATAGAAATGGCAACTTAAACCTGAAAAAATAATAATAGTACAGGGCAAAGCTTTAGATTGCACAAACCCTTTCTATAAGTTCAGCTACTTAATCTGCCTAGTGGATGAGCCAACCTCAGCAACACTCAGGTCTGCCTGGCCAAATCCTTTGTCATCAGAGCCTGGAAGTCTTGCTGTGATGTTGTGTGGCTGACACTGAGCAGACAAGGTGCCTGTGCACCTTCCTCCAGTGGCCTGACATCTATTGCAGCAGCTCAGCCTGAGCTGCAGAAACTGCAGATGTTTGCCAGGGATGCACTCTTGGGTCTGGGAGTTCTGGCAGATCTGTGCTTTGCAGGAAAGAATACTCACAACCACAGGCAGTGAACAGCTGCTTAGTAGCAGGGAGCCAGCAGGAGAATAAAAAGGTCTGTTGCAATAGGCTAAGTATGGAGTATGGAGGATACAGACTGATACAGCATTTTGAATGCTCTATTTTAGGTAAGTTTGCTTTGTGTAGGGTTTAGACGGTCAAGATAAAGACTACAGAAAACAAGCTGTCTGATTTTGTCTACTTGTCTGATTGTCTAGTTTTGGTTTTCATTAAAAGGTTATTGTCAGGGTTTGACACTGGCCCGGCAATTAAACCGAAAAACAGATTTTTCTATTAATCCCCCTCTCCTCCCTGATAAGGAAAGGAGAGAGAATAAGGGAGAGAGGCTTATGGGTTGGAAACTAAACTACACAACTTTAATGAAGCAGTAATGATAAATAGGTGAAATTACTAAATATATACAAATATACAGGAAAAATTGATCCCACATTCCTCCCCCCTTTCCCCCAATAACTCTCACGTCACCCCCGAGGCTGCAGGGCAGCCCTGGGAAAGTCCAGGCTGGAATCCTGGGGTCAGGAGCAGTGGGGAGCTGGAGGCAGGAACACACAGATTCAGGCTGGCATGGATCAGGAGCACAGGCAGAGGAAGGGATGGAATCCTCCCAGGATGCTGAAGCAAACAGGGAACCGGTGAGGGAAGGGCAGGAGGAGCAGGAAGAAGGGGTCTGACCCTCGTGATCCCTCGAATTTATACTGAGTATGAGGTGTATGGGATGGAATACTCTGTTTGGTCAGTTCTGGCATCTATCTTGTCTGTTCCTCCCCAGAGGAGGGGTTCAGGTGGGACCTCTTTACTCCTTCTGCAGGGTAAAATGTTCCTCAGAGCTGAGCAGTGTCCTTGGCTCTGCACACCAGTCTCTGGCAGTAACTATGAACATCCAGTGGGATCAGCCCTAGAAGACAAACATCCACACAAACCTGAAGTCCAGCTTGCATGTAGGCAGAGGTGTTAGACAAGTACCAGCAGGGGAAGCTTTCATTTGTCTTGCTCTTGGGTGCATTGTAGGAGAGTCTTCCAGACAAGCTTGAGTTGCCCTGGATTATTTTCCTAGAAAACAATGGAAATGCAGCCACAAAATCTCCTGGGATCTGGAGGTGTCCTGAGACTCTGCTGTCCTGCCCTTCCTCAGAGCACAGGGCTGAGCTCAGAGGGGTCCTGGGGACAGCAGCAAGTGCAGGTTTGGAACGTGGTGTGGGTGAGCCTGTTCCCCTGCTCACCCTGCAAGGACACAACAGCAGTTCAGGATGTCCAGCATTCTTTCAATTTTGACAGATTGAAGGTCTACACATTGGTCACTCTGCTTTTGTTACATCAAGGGTCTTGCCATGCTTGTGCTTCTGCATCACTGCTCCAGAAAATTGCTCATTATTTGGAGGTGCATTCTGTGGATGGTTTGATACCAAGTCTTGGGTATGTGGAGCTGTATTTTTCAGATACAACCATGAAAATACTCCTTCTCCATCCATAATGAAAAGTGGTGCCATTTGTTTTTTTTAAACTCTGACCTAAGAGAAAATAAAGTAACCATTCCCCACTGTGTCTTTGCCATGGATACACTGGGATAGTCATTGCCTGGGACAGCTGCTTTGTTCCTTTAGCACAAAGTGAAAATCAACAGGGAGATTTTTCACACTGCTCTGGCATACATCTTCCAGAGATGAAAAAGAGCTGAAGGTTTATTTCTTCTTTGCATCATCCAGAGACAGCAGCAATTTTCTGCCCACAAAAAGGGTGTATTCTGGTATCTGCCCAGTTTTAGAAAGAATGACACTTCTGCCAGTTGTGTCTGTGAAAGTTGTGAACATCTGAGCACCAGAAGAAACTACAGCTGAGGTTCAGTGTTGCATGATAATCCTGGAAATGCTCTTCTCTGATTAGCAGAAGTATTTGCTGCTGTTCTGAAAATTCTGAAATGAATTAGCAAAAACTTGGAGTATGAGTGAGAGGCCTTTGCTTGCATATCTGCAAGCAGAAAAGTGGGAAAAAAGGAAAGTTTAGGTGTGCTAAGCTGGGAAAACTTAACTCATGGTTACCATGTGGTATGTCATTATGGTGGGTTCTTTTCCTTCTTTTTTCTGTGCTTTGAAGACGAGGTGGGGGGAAAGAAGCAAATCTGCAGACTGCAAGGTGGAAATGGTAAATGAGTGAGAGCACATTGGGAAGAGACAGATGGTGCTTTTCTTTATCATATGGTAGCACTGGCAGTGGAAATGTTTTGGAGTTCTGGGAGTGGGGAGGCCACGCACATTTCCAAAATGCAGGATGATTTATTTATAGAACATGTTGAAATGCAGGGAATAAAAACATTAAACAGCCCTTGGAGACATGCATGAACATCATACATTTACATGTGGTTGGCTCTGAACTCCCAGCCACTCGCGTGGGATCTTTAATGATGTATTCTTGCTTTGCCTGGTGACATTTCCCAGCATCTCTTCTCCACATTGCCAGTTTCTCCTTCTCTGGTACCTGTTTCTCTCGTGCTCCTATGCATCTTCTTCCAGACCTCGCATCAGCCAAAATCGTCTTATCTCTGCCCAAAGTTCACTTTTTTCTGGTTGTTTGTGGATTAACCTTCAGTCAGCTGGACATTTGTTCTTGTTTAACAGGTGCAGCCATAGCCCTGATCTGGCAAAAATGTTTATCCGAACACTAGAAGGCATTAAGCTGTCCTCTGTCAGGGGGAATGGTGCAGTGCAGGCATGTAGAATGGATAAAATCTAACTGTGTGCTCAGGAGGAATTTTTATATACATAGAATGACAAGGATGATTTCTAAAAATCAGTTGCAATTTATGTCTGTTACTGCTGATAATAGATAAACACAAAGACTTTCTGAAGAGCAGTGTAGCAAGAGAATAATTAAACCTTTTAATTACCACTTGTCTGATTGTATTGTGTGATTTTCAGGAAACTTTTCCTCTTCTTTAGTATGGTTTGAACAGTAAATCTGAAATCTTTATAACCACTAAGCATCTGAGTATATAAAATGAAATTTTCATAGCAATATGTGGAACATATATGCTGTGCAAAAACCTTTATAGAATATGGGAAACAAATGCTTAATTTAATAGGAAAAAAAAAATAAAAGAATTTGCAAGCAAAGCCTTTATGCAGATGAAAGAAGGTATTTTTGAAAATCCACTTGTAATATTTTTGTGTCCTGCAAAGATGATAAAACCAGTGGCATTTCACACACTCATGGAAGGAAACAAAGCAGACCTTTCAGTTGACAGGATGAGAAGAATTTTGCTAAAGCTGCAGTAAGAAAGGCAGAATCTACAAGCCTGCCAGGCTCAGGAGTTTAACCCCAATCTGTTTGAAAGTAATCTCGTCCTGCTCACAGTCATCTTAAATCTTAACAGAATATTGAAAATTCAGTAGTTTCTACTTTCATAGCATTAAAAAATATTCCCTTGAGATTCACTGTGTTGTTGACTGAGGGGGAATGGTTGTTGTTATTAAATATGGGTCATTGGGAGTTTTGAGAGAATTAGGTAGGAAAAATGCTTTGAAAAATTCCTCACATCACTGCACTGCAAAAAATTGGGTACTTATTAAATAATTCTCCAGAGGTTTTGGTTGTATTTATACAGGAGATCTTTTAAATGTTGATTTAAAGTTTAATGTTTAATGTGAGCAGGACACATCCAGCTTTGGGGAGACACCACAGCAATATGAATGATGCTGAGGGATGTGGCTAGTTGAAAGAACTTCACAATCCCCAAAAGTTCTTGCAGTGGGATTGGACTGTGCTATGAAGTCACAGATCTCCTGTTGACATGTGAGATGTTTGGAAAAGATCACTTGATGCTGAAGTTTGTGAAGACAAGTTCTGGCTATTTGTGCTGTTTAAACTTATTCTCCTCATCTATTTGGAACTATGTTAAACTTTATTTTCAAATGGGCATGGGAGCTGTTAGTGTGGTCAGATGTGTTTCAAGTCCCTTGTTTAAGTCTAGGCTTGTCCTTAAGGAGGAGTTAACTTCAGTTGAGCTTCAGTAATTTTAAATCGTAAAAACCCATCCACCTGCAGATTCCCTGAGGGCTACAAAGATGTTTGTCCCTGTCCCTGATGTACCCCAGACCTGTCTCATGCCAGCCTCACTCTGAAAGTAAGTCAAGCATCAGCTTGTCTTGTTCTTACTCCTCAACAGTACAAAACACATTTCCCTCTTTTCCTAGATTTCCTATGGCTGGCAAGCCTTCCCTTCATTTTGCAGCCCCAGCTTGAACTGATTTTATATTCATCAGTGAATTGGCAGCAGTGTTGGCTGGATGAAATCACTGTAATCTTCCTTCCAGTGCAGTGCTGGATGAATGCTGAAAACTTAATCCTTTTACCTGAACTGGAAATGCTGAATTTCATTGACCTGCTCCATATCACTTGTAGTGCAATCAGTTAGACAGTTCTGTTTGAATGTTAGGAAGTATGCTTAAGAGCTGCTGCTGCTTCCAATGGGCTTTATTCAAAGAGAAGTGTGTCGTTTTGATCAGATTTTGCAGCTCTTTGATGGCTTGCCCAGCAGGCATGGGTGGCAGTGGTGATGGGGATCAAGGAGCTTACCTGGATTCATCACTGAAGCTGTGCCAAGTGTCATTTTGGTGGGATTGGTAGGAAGAGGGGGATTGTGTGGAGCAGCGAAGCATCAACTGGTTCCTCTTTATTCCAGGACTGGAGAGTGTTTCAGACAGGCATTTCACTTTATCAAAGTTAAAATAAATGGCTGGCTGCATGGTACCCTACTGCCTTCCACTCAGGTACTCAGATTTCTTTGTGTTGGAGACTTTTCAGCTTATGTTACTTATCAACACGGAGATTTGGGTTGACTCAGTCATACAGATTCAGGCTCTTAATTTGCAGAGGTTTGACCAAAAAGATACCTTGAAATGGGTCCTTGGAGTTCTGAAGTTTATTTTTGTTTCTGCACAGCTGGTGTACATGTGTCTCTCTAAGTGCACATGTTCAGCATCTTATGAAACACCAGGAAATGTGCTGTGTGTGTTATGGACTTGCTAGGAGAGTCTTAGTATCTTTATTCATTCAGAAGTGCAGAATTATTATTTTACCTAGCTTGTCATAATAGTCCAGCTTGTATTAACTTTTTTCCTTTAATGAAATGAAAAGGCAGTAGCCTCAAAAAAGATGGGATACTTACTAGAGTACAATCTGTATCATTTCAAGGTTTAGAACAATGGGATTGTGTGTTGTGGAGTTTGTTTTGGTTTGTTTTTCCAGAGCTCCTGGAAGTAATAATTGTCAATCCTGGAACCCTAAATCCACTAAAGCTGAAGGAACCAAATTTCTTGGTGACAAAATTTCTTTTTTTTATTCCTGGCCTGCGTGCTATGCTGCTAATCATCATCCTTGACTGACTCCAACAAGCTGGGAAAACATTCATAGCAAACACTTTGGTAATCAATAGACTGCAGAGCAGTCTTATGGCAGGTCATGAAGACTGAAAACCTAAAAGGAATGACACAAATTAGTGTACTGAAGATGCAAACAACTATCAGCAAAAATTCTTGGCCCAGGTTTAGGCAGTGCAGACTTAGATGCCTGGGTGTTTCCTGACAGTTCACCTCTATCAGAAGTGCCTTCAACTAAGTTTTGCCAGAAGCTCTTAGATGGTGACATCAGTCCATGCAGCTTCTGCTGTATGAATAGAGATTGTGTGCATTTAAATATGTCTGAGAGGTCTGCCTTACTTCTGAAGCTGTTCATTAGCTACTGCTTGTGATAGATAAACCAGATCCCAGAGCCATATGGATGTCTTTTCCAGAAAAATGTATTTCTTTTAATGCAGAATTGGGTGGGGTGGTAATGCTAAATTAAGCACTGAATTATCTTCTGCAAGTCTCAGTCTTCTGCTTGTGTGACATTTTGAGCCCCCATCTAAGCAAACTACTTAGTTTCCTGAGGTCCTTCAGAGAAAAAAATGCATTGGGAGTGAGTAACCACGAAGGTAAGTAAAGTTCTGTGTTTTATTTAAGGTGTGCTGCTTTGTTTTGCAAGTGCAGTAAATGTTGTGCCCCCTCCACAGTTACTTTTATTTGAACTGCTTCTCTGATAATGCTGCAATTAGCTTATAATTCTTCAATTATCTTATAAATTAAAATGCATGTTTCACTGTCTTGTATTTAAACGTAAGCCAAATCTTTCAGAAAGGCTGTTTTTTTTTCAGAAAAATCAGTAATAATTTGGAATAATTCACATCAAGAGTTCTCTTTCACTAACTAAGCAGCATGATTATTGTTGATCTAATGTGTTGCACATGAGTTTACCCATCAGTGCTTCCCATGGCATTTTTGGCTTTTGCTTGACTGCTCACTAAAGCACTATTTCTGGTGCCTTGATGCTCAGGCAGTCACAGACTCCTGAAGCCCTGAGGCATTGTGAGAAGGGGACTCAAATCTCTTGTCTTCCCTCCCAGTTGCACACTTTCTGTGATCAATTCCTATCAACTCTGTGATCTGAACATTTAAATAGGAGCAGTCTTTTGGTAGTGAGAATGGGGGGGAAGAGTGCTTGAAAATAGGTTGAAATTCCTCTGGGGAAGAGAGGAAGAGCTCTTGGTATGCAAGAGCTACCTGGGATGTCTGGTTTCTTTTAAGTATAACCTTATAGTATAGCCTGTGTGTATTTGTAACCTTAAACATGACTCTGCTCTGATTCTGCTTCCAGGCTGTTCTCTTTTGCTGAGCTTGTAAATGTGTATTAACTAACCATGCGAGATCTTGGAGATTGAGGAGCTTTAGTACAAAGTTATGGCTGGAAGGAATGCCATCCCAGGGTCTTTTTATTATTTGTAAGGGAAATATTGCAGCTGTGTGGCCAAATTTTTAGAAAGAATTGAGCCCTCAGAATCTTCTAGTATTTCTTTGCATCCCGAGGTGAATTTATGAGCCAGCTATTGTAATCAGTGGACAAAAAGCATGTAGGATACACTAACAGCTTTATCAGTATTTATTTTGGGGGTTGTTTTTTTACATTTAAATTTCATAGACTGTTCTAATGTTTGAAGAAAATATATAGGAAATCTGCTTGACCAGAGTAGAATTTGGTTGCTGTAGCACACAATGATTTTAGAAAGGAGAGTAATGTCAGATTTAGCCTGCAGGTTTATTTTACAAAAGAGATCTGATTTCTAGAAAATCCCTTCTCTGAAAACTCTGCAAAAACTGTTCTTTGCAATCAAATAAAATATTTTTGTTTGGGGAAAAAAAAAGAAGAAAACTAAACAAAACCTCGAACTGTTTTACTGTGTGTGTTTGACATCCCCTGTGTAAAACTGATCTGGTTCTGATCATGGTCATGAAATGTGAGGTCTGATTGCAACAGTTCTTGACCCAGACACAAACAAACTCTGCTTCTTGCTTTAATTTAATTTTGGTCTATGGTTGGAGCACCACCTTCACCAGGGAATATAACTCCCAGCTTGTTACAAGCATGCAAAGGAAAACAGGATGACTGCAGAGCCACCAAAGGCCTGGACCATGCTGAGCCTGACTCCCTCTGTCCTTATCACACTAAATATACAATATACAAGGACAGTAGTTGGTTACTTAGTGTAGTTCTCAGTCTCTCCAAACTGAATCAAATATGTAATTTATATCTTAAAGCAAGATCTTTATGTAGATCTTTAAGTAAACTCAAGATTTTTGGAAATTACAGTGTTGTGAATTCTTTAAGCTGACTGGTGAACACAAGAGCATACAAAAAAAGGTCCCTCATGAAGAAGGAAACAGCAGCAAGAGTGAAAACTGTTGTACATCCATGACAAGCAGCATAAATTGCTGGTGCAATATGATAGTCAGGACCTGCTCCTGCTCCTCCTCTGTCCTGTGAGAGGGGTAGTTTTTCCCTTACTTCTCTGAGAGCCAAGTTAGTCCCTAAGGAAAATCCAGGCAGTCATCACATGTCTTAGCTGCCCCAGACTTGGCCCTTACGTGATGATTAAAGCCAGAAATTGTTGATACCACCATTTTCCTCTCCCTGTTTCTCATCTTGAGTTTTCTATTTGAATCCCCTATGCCCCTCTGTCCCAGAGTGTGATTCTCAGACTTGGTTTGTGTGCAGGCATTAGCTTGTGAAAATCCAAGCTTAGTTTTCCTGAGTTTGTATTGCAGAAACTTGAGAATCTGGCTGCTGCCTGAGGCTGGACAAATGTAATGATTAGTGCCCTGAATCATTTTCCCTTTCAGATTTCTCTCTTTTCTGGGGGAGCAGGCTTAGAGACACCTAGGGCTGTGTTCAGCCTTCAGCCCAGGCGGGCTCCCTGGTGCCACTCAACTCCTCTCACACCTGCAAACTTTGTCCACCACAGAGAAGGTCATTAAGAAGCCCTTCTGTGATGATTTGAAACTCTTCTTTCATACCATGTGAATGCAGGCTTGAACTAGAGAGTTGTCCCATTGTCATCCCTGTGGGGAAGGAGTCTGTAGCCATCCCAGAGGCACCTCCAGGGCAGCACTGTGGGTACCCTGGGGTGTTCTTCCTAGGCCATGCCATGATTCCTCCTCTCTGCTTAAGTAGTTCAAAAGTAAGAAAATCCTCAGCATAACCCCACTGCCACTAGAAACTGTACGTCTCAAAGGCCAAAGCTGTATTTCTAACTAGCCCACTGCCAGAATATTTCCTCTAGTAGTTTTGTTTCTCATGCCAGGCTGTCCTTTTTTCCCCCCTTCTCAGTTCTCTGACTTGTCCTTCTCTGCTGCTTTCTTTTTCAGTCTATAAAAATTCACGTGTTTAAGCAAGCTGGTGGCTGCCCTGCAGAGCTGCACTCTGTGGTTCAGACGTGGCCTTTTGTGGGGTTTGGCTTTGCTGGTTGTCACTTTGGCAACTGTGTCATGAAAAAATAGAGCCCAAGTCCTCCTCTATGTCCTGGTTTGGGCCAGGATAAAGGTGATTTTCTGGTTTGTACTTTTGCTTTCAGATCAGTCTCTTGTAAGTAGCTGCACTTGCTGAAATTAACAGCAAGTTTCTCAGACAGTGTCTGCTTCTAGGACTGATCCCACTGGATGTTTATAGTTACTGCCAGAGACTGGTGTGCAGAGCCAAGGACACTGCTCAGCTCTGAGGAACATTTTACCCCCCAGAAGGAGTAAAGAGGTCCCACCTGAACCCCTCCTCTGGGGAGGAACAGACAAGAGAGATGCCAGAACTGACCAAACAGAGTATTCCATCCCATACACCTCATACTCAGTATAAATTTGAGGGATCACGAGGGTCAACACCCCTTTTCTGCTTCCTTTTCCTGCCCCTTCCTGCTCTTCCTGCCCTTCCCTCGCCTGTTCCCTGTTTGCTTCAGCATCCTGGGAGGATTCCATCCCTTCCTCTGCCTGTGCTCCTGATCCATCCCAGCCTGGATCTGTGTGTTCCTGCCTCCAGCTCCCCACTGCTCCTGACCCCAGGATTCCAGCCTGGACTTTCCCAGGGCTGCCCTGCAGCCTCGGGGGTGACGTGAGAGTTATTGGGGGGAAGGGGGAAGGAACCTGGGATCAATCTTTTCCTGTATATTTGTATATATTTAGTAATTTTTCCTACTTATCATTCCTGTTTCATTAAAGTTGTGTAGTTTAGTTTCCAACCCATAAGTCTCTTTCCCTTATTCTCTCTCCTTTCCTTATCAGGGAGGAGAGGGGGATTAATAGAAAAATCTGTTTTTCGTTTTAATTGCCAGGCCAGTGTTAAACCCTGACACTCTAACATTGTCCTTGGTAAATATGTGGCCATACAAGGAGTTAATCTTGCTATCTGATTCCAAGTTTATCAAAAATAAGTGGGGAAAATGTAAGAGACTTGGTGATTTGAGGAAATTGCCACTGGGGTTTGCTTGTATCTATCTGACAGACCCTGAAAACAGGTTTCTGTCTGTGCCTCTTTGTTCTGTGCTCTTACTGAGTAGCAATATATTCCTAGGCTGGTGTACCCAAGTGCCTTGCAGAAACTGATACAGCATAAACAAAGAGCAATACACCTTTCAGGTGTTGGTGCTTTGGCAACCAGTTTTAGTTTGTAGTCTGAGTTTTCCACGGTGGGGAATACCTGGGGTAGACACAAGGGGTTTGAATTCCACCCTCCCAGGGAAGAGGTGCTGGTGGCTCGGTGGCTCTCCTGCCAGGGGCCTCTGGAATAACACTGCATGGCTGTGGGCATCCTCATCCCAGGCTCCCACCACTCCCAGTGGGAGCTAATCAAGTGATTTCTCAGCAGCTCTTTGAGACCTGGAAGACCCTTTGGGAGCTCTTCACAAGGAAGAGCTTTGCAGAAGAAAAACAGCAATTTGGACCTGTGTAAGGAAGAGGAAAACTGCTTCATTTTGAGCCAACTGGTGCTCTTGTTTCAGGGACCCTCCTCACTCCGACTCTAACCTAACTCTTCGTGTTCCTAAACCATCTTTCAGTAAGTTTTTAGTTGCTTTCCAAAAATAGCCAGTCATCTACACATTTTCCCATCTTCCAGCTTTCTTAAATGCTTGTAATGAGACTCTGCCATAAATTTATCTTCAGGAAGTTCCTCAGAGCAGAATTACTTACGTGTCATCTTGCTGAAATCTACGTTACAGTTATTGAAAGGGATTGCAAACAGAGATGCACAACAGTTTTACCTTGGGGAGAAATTTCTTGAACAATGCTAGGAGACTTTTACTAGTACTGGGATGAAAATGGCTCTGACTCACCTTTTTTTTGATCCCCATCTTTGGTAACCCATGGAATATGTTAATGTTTCTCAGCTGGACCTATTTGGATTCAGAAAAGAGAATTGTATTCAGTTACAGTGTAGGCAGTCTACAGAATTCATCAGTCATAACTCTCTGTTGCACTAACAAACAGAATGAGGAGAAATGATTGTCTGAAAGCTGGGTCTGCCCAGCAGTTAGAGAAATAAACTGAGAAAAGCCATCAGGGTCTTCACAGTCAAGGACATTCTCACCACTGAAATCTGTGGCAGTGCATGGCAAAAATTCAGTATCCCCGTGGATTATGACATCTTAAAAATTATTATTGTGAAACACTTTCAATCTACTTAATTTTTTTTCCTCCCCAAAGACCATTTACAGTCCACAGTCAAGTTGCCAAGGAAATACTTCCTTTAACATTACTGTCAAAAGAGCAAAATTATGGAAATGTTTCCAATAGCTGGCAAAACTTCGTTTAAACCAAAAAAACCCAGAGTCACATGAAGATCCATGTTTTTACATGACACTCTCCTGCAAACCTCCTTTATTTCATACCCTGGGATCCCAGCATTTGGTTGTTTGGGCAGGACTGTCCCTCTCTGCACTGGGTTCCAGTTGGCACCATTCTGCAGGAGGTGTTGGTTCTGATCTAGGTCTCTCTGGTGCAAGACTCCTTGCAGAAGAGCGGGCTACCCACTGCCTCTCTTGCCAATGACATCTTTCTTTTTAGCACTACAAGATAGTGATGGTTTACATAAGTGGAAAGAAACTGCTGGTTTGAAGGAATCAAACTCTATTGTGTGAGGTTTCGTCTACGGAAGGAGCAAAGAATTAGACAATGAGCATTCCTTCATTGTTTTTCCATAAGAAATGAGAAACAAATTAGGCAGGTTTTGTTGGTTTGGGTTTTTTTTTTTCAGATGTGCTGAACACAGATTTTGCAGCAGTTTTGCATTCTGAGAGCTTCAGAGCACTGCTGTCTTCCTCAGAACAAGTCACTGTAGGTGCACCCTGGGTTTTGTGCTGAGAAAACCATCTCCTCACACACACCTCATTTGGCCATGTGATCCCAACATAATAGCAAGCAATTAAACCAACATCCTTATCACAACATTGACACAGTGATTCATTGCTGTGGAAAGAAATCCCTGTGCTATTCCCCAACACATGCCAAAAAGGTAAAAAAAAATTATTTATGAAAGGGAAATAGGTTTGGGGTTGGCTTTTTCTTTCTTTTTTAGTTTGCTTTCTTCTTACTACTGATATTTTAAAGTTAAATGCTTTGGTTCTGCTGTTTGTTTTGCTTAAAAAGTATAACAGTGTTTATGTTAATGTAATTTTCAAGTTAATTACAGCAAACATCTGTGTCTTCTTGGGGTATTCTTAAATGTAGAATTGACTGTCAAAAAAATAGTGGGTTTGTTTTGTAAAGTGGAAGGTTTTCTTTTCCCTGTTGGCCAATACAGAGTGTGTCAAAGGAAGACAAGCTGAGAAAAACCACCATTCACAGTGCTCCTTCCACTGTCTCTGTAATTTCTTTATCAACTAAGAGGCATTTTGCTTTTTCTGAGCTCAGAACTGAGACTCCCTGATCCCAGAGGAGCATAGGACTTCATGTCAAGAGAGGTGTTTATTTACACATCACGAGAACCCACCAGAAAATGGAAAACAGGATTGTCACATCCACCTACTGTGCCTGCTGGAAGTCTGTGCAGTGGATCTGGGGAAGCCTGAGGTCCTGCAGGTCCTGGTTGTTGGTTTAACATCCAGGCACCATCAGGGGAGATGGGGACAGCCACTGGTGTCCCCTCCTGTCAGACACACTCTCAGTGCTCTGCTAGCAGAGGAGGTTCTGCTTGTGTCCTGCGGTGCTGGAGGTGGGTTGGATGGAGAGGGCTTGCTCCTGCCTGGCCTGACAAGTCTGCTCCATCATGCCTCATCAGAGGTGTGGGAAGAACCTCTCTCCCACTTGCTCAGCAAGATAGTGCCAGGCAGGGGAGGCTTTGGAGCCTGACCTCTTGAGCCCCTTTGCAGCAGGGCTCATTCAAGCTGTAATGACCAATGGGGTGGAACTAACTTGGGGAGCACAGGAACAATGCCATGGCCCAGCTACTAAAAAAAAAAAACCAAACTGACTTCCATTTTAAATTAAATCAGTGTCTGGGGAAAGTTCCTGACTTGTCTCTTCCTCTCCTCTTTGCTGCTTCTTCTCTTCCACTCGTATTTCTAGGTTTTATTCTTCATTTTTTTTTTCATATATTTTCCTCTGACATATTTTCTTCCACAAATACTTCTAGACTGTTTCAGCAAAGGGTGAAATAAGAGCATTTTTTTTTTCTGAGGCAGACACAACTGATTATGGGTATAGAGTGATAATTATATTCCTGTAGTGTAAGTAAAAACATTCTGTTCTGTTATCAGCTTTTCTATCAGTTCTTAAGATTTTTATGGGTATTTCTGTACTGTTAGCAGCATTGTATATGCAGTTGAAAACTAGATGCAGTAAATTATGGCCGAACTCCAGCAGTCCAAAGGTTAATTTGATTGTCCAAGTACAATCCCAGAGTTATCTATGAACATATGCTCTACATACTTATTAATGAGTAAGGTCAGACTGGCATGAGCTGTGTTGTATTTCCTGAATATTCCTCAAGAGTTTACATATGATCTTCAGCACAGATAATGCAGAGATCCGTTTTCAGGAAACAGAAAGAAAATAGTAGGATGCAAATTGTTAGCTGCAAGGCTGACTGTTTTTTAGTTCATGGAGGGGTTGAGTGGGATCTGAAAGGGTGCCAGTAACTTGTGGTTGGCATCAACCTCAGGGCTCTGTGTCTTTGGGAGAGGCACAAAGAAGGAAACCCGTGAACCCCAAAGCATTTGTGAGTTGTAGCCAGCTGTGCTGCTGCAAGGGAGAACCTTCTCTGTACATTTTTATCTTAGTGCAACTGGCTACAGCTTGAGAAAAGACTCTTTCACAGCAACTACCTTTACAAAATTCTACTGCTTGGATCATAGCTCTGTGCCAAAGGATCTGAGCAGCTAATGCAGGATGAAGCTCCTCATATTTCTTCCAGTGATACATGACGTTTTCCTCTGGCTGCTTGCTGCAGGATAACCTTGCTGGATGAAAGGATAACATTGCTGGGTGAAGGAATCCAGCCTCACGTTTCTCTTTATGTAGTTTCAGACTTTCTTCATCACACCTGATTTACTGTGTTACTACGTTATTATAGCTTGGGTTACTTAAATCCATTTTAGTGTTCACACAGTTCATCCAGTCTAGGTGTCTCACTGTGGGCTTGAAGTTGGGTGATTTTATTTAGCTTCTATGTCATGGCAGAATCCAGGTGCCCTGGCAGTTAATTTTGATGATCTAACACAGACACTCATCAAAGTGAAGGTAAATTATACTCTTTCTGCCTAGGAGTAGTAACTTGGTGAATTAAAGCTACACAGATTTTACAGGCTGTGGCCCTACTCCAGCACTGAGCCCAGAAGCAAGGTGGGTGCCCAAGCAGCAAAATTTAAACTGGTTTGCTGAGCCAGCTCTCCTTAAAAGTGCAGATGCCTCAGGGCAATATTTGCTTTCAGATACCTGTGCTCCACAAACTTTCTAATATAACCTAAACTACTACTGGAAAAAAAAATAATTGAGCAGATGCATTCTAGAATATCAGGAATATTTTTAGATAAACATAGACTTCATTTCCCTGAGTCAAAAGGGTCGACTGGTGGTCAAAGACACTGACACCTCTTGTGTGGGGTGCTACAAACCTGCTTAGGTGGGTGTAAGAATCAGGGAAAGGAAAAACTTTGGTCTCCTCTATGCCTGAAAGCTGAGGGCAGGTGGGATGTGTGAGCTGTGGGCAGACACCTTTCTGCTGGGGCAGGGGAGTGACTGATTTAATTTTGGAGAGGAGGCAAAAGCTTTAGCAAGAAAGTGGTTCCATATGCTATCTCAGTTGTTACTGCCAGTTTGACTTAATTCAGTTCTGATAATGTCCACAGATCTCTGTGCAACATCTTTTGGCCGTATGGAGCTGCTCTGACAACCCAACTGGGCATCTGGCACTTTCCATCACCTCATTCATGAGGCTTGGACAGTGTGTTATCTGGAATCATGGGGGAGCCTGACTATATACACTACCCAAAAGTCAACCTCATAATTCTGCAGTCATCCTGCTTGTTCCATGGCACTGGTAGTTGTGTCATCATAGAGAATTTTGGCCTATGCCAAGGCTCTTCCTCAAAATTTGGGGTATATAGACATCACAGGGAGCAGCCTCACTTCTTCAGTGCAGCTGCTCCTGCTGTTCTGTGTTCAGGTTAAAGGGAGAGTAAAGTATGACTGTGGAAAAGCACTGCTGAGATCCACTGTTGAGATTGTCCACTTCTTGCTCATCCCTGTCAGCAAAGAGATCATTTGTAGAGGGAAGAGGAGAGTCTCCATCCAGCTGTTCCAGCTGACAAGTTCCAATTTAGGCAAAAAAGATTGAGCAATCATCTGTGCAAATGAAAGGCATGAGAGGCTGCATATGATTTGAGGAACAACTTGCATGTTGGAAGGAATGTTGAGACGTTTTAGACTGAGGCAAGGCTTAATTTTTTTTATTATTAGCTTTAAAAGTTTTTAATTCTTTCAAAATACCTTTTTCCGATGTGCGCAGTACGTTCTAAAGAACATTCTCAGTCTTTGTCATTCTGTTCCCTTCATAAGTGATTAAGAAATACCCATACTTTTAAATTTGTGAAATCACATTCATTTCCATGACAACCAACAAATATTGCAAACAAAGGAGTAATTGTTCTGTTGTGGGATGAAGGGGAATTTTGATCACACGAAGGAAAAGCGAGGTGCCTAGAAAAAAATGCAAACAGACTGTAATTGCAGAAGGAATATAGCAAAGGAAGAGCTGAACATGTTTTTCTATAAATCCTCAAATTTGTTAAGCTCGTTTTGGTGTTCAGAGTCGCTTTCTGCTGGCAGAGGTGTGGGAGTATCAGTTAATTTCTTGTGCAAGGCTGAAGAGCTTATCTTGCTCACTGGTCAAGCATCCAAAGTGCAACTGGCCAAACATCTGGAAGCAGACAGAGGCAGCTGACCTTGGTGACGCTGGAGAAAACCCACACATCTTGTGCTGGGTCCTTGGCAAAAGCCATCAGGCAGGAGAAGCCGGCAGTTCCCTCCAAAAAGAGCATCACGCTCCCATTTCTGAACACACAGTGCCTTCTGGTGGGAGAAAGGTTTTACTGCTGGATGGAGCTCTCACAACTCAACTCAGGGAAACCAAGGAATGCAAAACATGTGGGTTTAGGTGTAGAAATTGCAGACACATGGAACCCTCCAGCTCGCTGTACATCACAGCTTTGCATTAATGAAACTCTGTTTTGGAGTCTACAGAAATGAGCAGAACCTAAGGTTTGACTTTCATAGAGCTAAGAAGCATTTTCCCTTTTTTATTTCGTCTTTTTCAAGAAAAAAATGCGATCTCACAAAGAAATAGAAGTAGCAGTGACTTGCCAGGCATTTTCTCATTACCAAACCTCTTTGCAAAAGGTTTTTTTTTCCAGTTCAGACACACTTTCATACACACACAGGCACCAGATACTCAAGTACATACACATCCAGATCTGGGTAGACAGGTCAGTAATTTTTTTTTTATTTTATTATTTTTTTTTTTTCCTTCTGATTTTGTTTTTCTGCTTAGGGAGTTCCCCTGCTGTGCAGGTGACCACAACACACCTTCAGGCACTGAGCCCTTTAGCAAGCTGAGGTCCCAGCCCTGAAGTGCTCATCTGTCCCAGTGTTCCCATTCCTCTGCCTCCACCACTCCTCAGCTGTAAGGATTCTCTAGGTGGGGTTCTCTGGACAACCAGTATTTGCTGGTTTTTTTTTCTTTTTCTTTTTCTTCTTTTTTTCTTTTTTCCTTTTTTTTTTTTTTTTTTTTTTTTTTTTTTTTTTTTTAGCATGTTTTTAGAGAATACAAAAGCTGGATTCTTCAGCAGATTTTGAATGTTTTGTGAGGCTAAACTGCAAATGTGTTTATTGCTGAGATGAGGCTTTACATTTGAAACCAGTTCCTGAATTTGCAGCTTCTTTCATGCAGCCGGTGTCAGTCCAAATGTGGTGGAGTTGAGTCTAGTGAAGGCCTCTTCCTGTCATAAATAAGATTACTTTCATTTCACTTGTGGAGTGTGTTATTCCTCAGAGTAATGAATTTCCTCTGTGCCTTTGAGCACATAAACATGGTTTTCATTAGGTTACTATTAAAAAAAAAAAGAAAAGGCAAAGTAAAATTAATAAGAAGACTATTAACTCTGTAAATGCAGATGTGTTTTCACTGTATGACCATGTTGGAAGTAAACAGCTTCTTCTCTGAAGACTGCAAATTGCAGAAAATGAAACAATTCTGCAGACCTGTGTTCTGCTATCAGAGAAGAAAAGTAAGTGGAAAATCTGACTATTCGTAAACTGGTTTCTTAGGAGGAAAAATGGACTATCAGATGAAATGTAGACAGGCAAATAGCCTCAGGCTTTCTACTTAATGTGTAACATATGTGATAATAATAGTTTTAAACCATATATTTAGAATTAGCATTGCAGCTAGGAGTTTGAACATTACTTTTTTTTTCTTTTTTGTCCTTTACCAAATACGTCCCTGCAGCTGCAGAACGAGGAATAGTGACATTTGCACAGATTTTGCTGATGGACTCTGAAACTCATAAAATTTTCTTGTGCCGTTTGTATCTGCGGCTTGAGATGTCTGTCAAATGGTGAATCCCTACAGCATCACTGCAGTTGTTGTTTTTTTTCATAGCTACCAGCATCCTAAAAATCAGCATTCCTGCACGTCAAATCAGGAGTCTGCAGAAATGCAGCCCCTTAAACTGCTGGCATCTCTTCCTACTCTCCCAGTTAAATGTATATCATAAAATGAATGGAGTTAGCAGTTAGAATACATGCTATTTCCACTCCTGTAATTAATGTTTTGTTGGAGAAAACTGAGGTCACTTTCACGTTGTTCAAATCTTATTACACTCGTTTTAGAGTGAAGTTGCAAGACTTCAGCAAAAACTTTGCCAAAAACTACAGCATGGCATCTAATTAAATTTCAAAACATTACCAGCCTACTGTGTGTAATTTATATTGTTCTGTAGACTGTTTAAAACCTGAATTTTTGGGGGGTGTGCTTCCCAATTTCATTTTGCTTAAGCAAATTCAACATAAACAACAAGACATCATGTAATAGGCCGCTCTTGATGCTAATAAAAATATGTAATTTACCAGGGCTTCTTGCTTGAATGCAGAAATATAATGTTCCTTTCATTTATCAAATCACTGTTTTAAAAATAAGTTATCATATTGCTCATTTCTGTTGCCAGTATTTATTTCCTACTAATTCTGTGAGGAAAATTCCACCAGTTTTACCTGACAGCCATCTAGTCTGATACTAAACCTCATAGTTACAGCTCCTTGTTACTTAAGTCTTGCTGTGCTGTTACTATAACAATGCAAAAGGTTTTTTTTAGTTAAAATGGTGAGGATAAAGGGTTTTAAAGAGCCAGTCTTAGTTATGGGCGAATATTACTGGTTGAAACTGCAACAGAGGAAGAGAAATGTTAAATACTGTCTCCCGTTTCCTTTGGTTTGGGGGGCAGGAAATTAGTTTGGGATATTTTAAAATTTCTTTTGGGGGGTGAAGATAGAAAACTCTACACTCTAAAGATTTTGTGTTGTTAGTATTTGCTCAGCAGTGTGCTATTCCCTAATCAAGCCCCTGCAAGCTGTAAATCAGGGCCACTATGTCACTGTTTTGATTGGAAGCAAGAGCTGTACCCTGGCAGATCTCTAGAGAGAGCAAATTTCTGCAGCTGTGGAGAGCTGAAACTATTTGCTTTTAATATTAAAGGAATCTGAGAAATTATTTTTTGTGTGTAAAGTCGTAGTGAATCCATAAGGTGCACAGAGATTTAGTACAAAGGTTTTACAGCAAGAGTGACCTGTAGCAGCAGTGCTCTGGTAATAGAAACTGAGGTGTTCTGATTGTCAAAACAGCAAACATGTAAACTTAAAGCCTCTTTCTGACCCCCTCCCTTCCAATCTTAAGACAAAAGGTACACAAATAAAAAGAAATTATTTCTGAATGTCACATAAGTCAAGCATTTGGGGCTTCAGTACAATGTCTTCCTGTTGAATCAAAGGATGGGTTTTCCTTCTAGAAACTTCCTGGAAATTTTAACCATAATTTTTGTTTTCATGAAGGTGTTTTGAGTGGGTTTTGGGCTTTGACTTCTGAACTACAGCCAGTATAAATGGAATTTAAGGACAGAAATGTTAACTTCTCCAGAAGTGCAATGTAAATACTTGAGTTAATTTATATATTGAGTTAATTTATATACCATTAATCACACAGAGGTCTAGAGCTAGATGCTGGCTTTCCATTAGAATATTCTCTTAAAGATGCTGTCAGTGCTTCCCAAAGATTAAATTGAGTGTCTGCAGAGAAAATTAATTTTTTTCATATGCAAATCCTCTACCCTATAGACATGGACTTATTGCAGGATTGATTGTAATATTATTCCCAGATGCCCTAATTGTATGCTCGGCCTTGATTAATTAAAATAAAAATGTAGTCATGCTGGAATTTTTCTAAGAGTAAATCTGGCATGCTAGTATGTATACCCACTTCAAAAGAGGGAGAAAGTGAAAGAATTTGAAAGATAGTGTGCTTATTGACATGTGGCTTCAACTAAGGGCTATGAATCAAAATGAAAGATGGAAATAGGTGGAAAAAATAATTCCTGTTGCACCAGAAGATGGCCTGATCGTATTTTGAAATCTGAACTGAGCCTTTGCATTTAGTGCAGCAGCAGCATTTGCAGGATTGTTTCCCAAATTCCTGGTGATGTATGAGATGTTATACTATATGTTATATACTATTTTAAGAAGGGGCTTGCCCTTTCAAGCAGGGAAGCAAGCCTTATTGTTGAAGTCTTTCCAGTGGATAGTTACTCAGCATAAATAGAATAAAATAGAAACCTGGGTTTCTACAGGTCTGATACTCCTTGCCCTAGCTGCTTGGGAAGCCTGATAGCTCCAGCCTGCAGTCTGTCTGGCTTCATTCAGGGTTATTCAGAACTCAGCTTTCATGATTATTAAATGAGCCAAATTTACATACTTCCTTATCCAAATACAAATCTATTTTAAACCTGCCAGGGGAATAAATGCTTTCTAGTGACAAACTCACCTCATTATTCCTAAGCCTCGATAAGGAGCAGTAAAAGGTGGTGGTATGGTTGGCAAATGTGCCTCGGGGGATCATATGTTGAACGTGACTCTCATTTTTTATTCCCATATAAGTCCCTTTACATTGCTCTGGACTAGTTAGAGGTGGCCTTGAATGAGCACAGATTGTACTTGGGACCTTTTTGACATAAATTCATATGAGGGAGATCTGGCAGAAGGCAAAGAAGGTGCATGACATGTGACAAGGTGCTGTAAAAGCACCAGTTGCCTAGCACACACAGTGCCTCCATGGAGCAGTGCTTTTTTCCCCCCAGATATGGAAATTCAGAGCTGATAGACCTGCCCAGGGCCACCCAGTGTGTTAATAGCACAACTGGGATTAGAGCTCAGGAGCTGATTTCGTGCAAGCCCACGGTTAATCTGCTATTTCACTTGACTCCCTTGGTGTGGAAAGGGGTCAAGGACTAAATCCATCCCTGCTGACTGTCTGTGGTTCCAAGCCCTGTTCCCCTGCCAGACCTGCAGTGTGGGCACACAGCTGATCTGATCATGAAGTGCAGGGTCATCTTCACATCTCAGAACCTTTATATTAGTCATAGAAACCTCATCAGAGATCATAGAAATCACAGAATTGTCTGGGTTGGAAGGGACCTCAGAGATCATCAAGTCCAACCCTTGATCCACTCCCGCTGCAGTTCCCAGCCCATGGCACTGAGTGCCACATCCAGTCTCTTTTTAAATATCTCCAGGGATGGAGAATCCACCACTTCCCTGGGCAGCCCATTCCAATGCCTGATCACCCTCTCTGCAAAGAAATTCTTTCTAATATCCAACCTAAACCTCCCCTGGCACAACTTGAGACCGTGTCCTCTTGTCTTGCTGAGAGGTGCCTGGGAAAAGAGACCAACCCCCCCCTGGCTCCAACCTCCTTTCAGGGAGTTGTAGAGAGTGATGAGGTCTCCCCTGAGCCTCCTCTTCTCCAGGCTGAACAGCCCCAGCTCCCTCAGCCTCTCCTCACAGGATCTGTGCTCCAGTCCCTTCACCAGCCTGGTTGCCCTCCTTTGGACCTGCTCCAGCACCTCAATCTCCTTCCTGACCTGAGGGGCCCAGAACTGGACACAGGACTCGAGGTGTGGCCTCACCAGGGCTGAGTACAGGGGCAGAATCACCTCCTTGGACCTGCTGGCCACGCTGTTCCTGATCCAGGCCAGGATGCCATTGGCCTTCTTGGCCACCTGGGCACACTGCTGGCTCATGTTCAGCTTCCTGTCAATCCAAACCCCCAGGTCCCTCTCTGTCTGGCTGCTCTCCAGCCACTCTGTGCCCAGCCTGGAGCTCCCCATGGGGTTGTACGTTGTACAGATGTACTGTAGTGTCCCCAGGTGGCTACAGGTAGTTTTACTTCTGCTCTTGGGGCATTCACATTCTTCTCCCTGTGCATCAAACACGTGAGCTTCAACACATTCATGTTTATCACTCCCCATCTTCATACCAACTATTAGGGAGACTGATTATCCCCTTGGTGGATCTGTTTCAGTCAGTGTCAGTCAGGAAAAAGGGCTCCTTTCTGATAAGTTAGTAAAAACTTGGTTTTATAGGGTAGCAAAGTGAATGTAGAAGAAGAAAAAAACGTCCTTGTGTAGCCTCAGCCATCTCTGGGCATACAGTTATTTTCTCTTACAGTCATTTTTAGAGGCTGGATTGCTTGTTTTTTCTTGACATCCTTCCCTTCCAATCCTGCATCTCACAATGAATGCAGTAGGGTCAGGTTGGGACATGCTGGTGGCTTTCCTATAACATCCCTACAATGTAAAAGTTAAATCCCAGACATTGTTTGCCATGTAGAAATATGACCTCCTGGTCCTTTTTTATTTTGAAGTTGCTGTTGTGCTGTGCCAACTAGCATAGTTTACCTCCTTTTTCATTGAAGTATGTTGTGAAATATTATCAAATGCTACCATCCTAACAATGTAGCATGTGTTTAGTAACACATGCTGCTTTTTCACTGTGAAATAATGAAAGAGCATTTTGACATAGTTTGCTCATGGTATTTTATAGTAGCCCAAATATTGCATCATGTACAGAATTCTTCAACAAAATATTAGTGGCCATAATCAGCATGGTGGTGTAAGTCACCCTGAGAATACCTAATCAGGGAAGACAGATAAAGTGTGATGTGTTGGAGTACCTATCCTAGAGCCACTTTTCAATTCAAACAGACAACTCAGTAATATGTGCAGATTTTATATTGAATGTATTTGTTGATTTACTTCACACTGGGTGTATTGGTTCATTTATTCACTTGCTGTTTGGTGGAAGAATAAAATGTACTGCTGCTTTCTGATACCACTTTCCTCAACCTTTTGAGGAGTTGTGTATCACTTAGTATGGCTGTCACACCTTCACAGCATCCACATTTTGCAAAGCTCAAAGAAATTCTTCTCTCTCCTAGGTGGATGGTGAATATATTTCACCTTTAGTATATTGAAATCTGCTTTATGTCCAATTGGTATTAAGCCTCTTCTTCACCTGTTCTGTTTTTATAAATAATACACACTTCAGTCCTAAAGTTCTCCAGTCACAAGGACTTCTATTTGAAGGACAGAGTTTGGACAGAGAGTTTGGGTCAGACTGATTGTCTCCTGTAATTAATTCATCCTTCACCAAGTGGCATGTGTGCCACATAACCATACACAGGGATGTGGTGTTTTCCTTGTGGCTGAAATCTAAATCTCTAAGGCTTCTCTTTATAGAAGAGTGTAACTGTCAGAATCTCTAGTTAAAGGGGAGCACAATCACCATTTAGAAGTCTGGGAAAATATTCAGAATCAATTGGAGATATTTTGGACTTGTAAGACTTTGCAGTTACCCACATAAATAGGATTCTCCTTTCTTCTTCTTCACTGCCCCTTTTGCAAACCTCCTTGAAAGGTCTTACCAAGCTTACCTTTGTGAATTGTGTCATGTTTGCATCCAGTGTAATTTAGAAGTTAGCATTTTCAGTGTGAGCAGGTTTCTTTTCTCCTGGTGTATTTGATCATTGGTACATTAGTTCTCAAATGTCAGAAACTGTCTTTCTGGGGGCTTGGGGTTTTTTTGTTTTGTTTTAGCTTCTCTTTAAACCTGTTGTCATTTCCTTTTCATTTTCCCCCATCTCATTCCCAAAGGAATTAGCAACAAACTCCCTTTGAGAAAAAACGTGGCTGGGGAAGAAAAGTACTTTTGATGATTAAGGCCCCTCTGTTCAAACGGTTCCTGCCTCCACTGTGGGATCCATAGATACTGAAGATATAAAGGAGAGGGTTAGGAGATAGCTAGGACCCCTCAGGCTTGATATGTAATCAAAGAAGTATTGTTTGGGAATGACTAAAGGGGAAGCAGAGTGGCTAACACTTTGGCCCCATTCCAGCTACTGCTGGAACTGATGGCTGAGTTCCCACTGACTTCAGGAGAAGTGAGAGCAGAGCTTTTGTCTGGGGAGGACAGGCGGGTGAAAACACAACGGCAAAGATGACAACCATGCAAATTGGGAAAGACAACTGCCTGCAGGTACCTTTTGCAGAGGATGTCTCTGCCTGGGTAAGTCAGGTTTGACAGGAGAGGCATCTTTCATCTCCAGCTCCTGGGCAGTGCCCAGCTCAGTCAGTGACACCTTTGAGGGGAGCCAGGATCTCACTGTACAGAGAGCAGCAACTCCAAGAGCACAGCTCTGCATCTTGCCAGCTGTAATTGTAAGGCAACTAAAAATTAATTAACAACATAAGCACAGTTGTACTGGGTGAGAACAAAGACCTAGCCAGCCTGGCAGTCTGTTTCTGCAGAGGTTTTAAGAACAGCAGAACAAGACATAGAAAGCAAAGTGCATCCCTTGGTACACCATCCCAGCTCCCCTAGGTCAATAATTTAGAGCTGTTTGGGTATCATCTACATTTTGGAACGTGTTGTTTAGCAGACCTATGTGCAAACAGTTCAAGTCTGAATTCCAGGCATAGCATTTCCTATTACATTTATGTTAACAGGTCTCTAAGGTGTACTGTAGGACATCTCCTTCAAGGCCAGCCCCTGAAAAAGGTGCTCCTTACCTCCTGCTGGCACTGTCGTGTGACTCTTGGGGCCAGTGGCAAGTTTCCAAGACATTTGCAGCTCAGATTTTACAAAGCTGGTGCTGGGCTGTAGCTTCTGATTGGGATTAGGCCCCCTGAAAGGTTCAGTTTCCCTGATGAGCAACGAAGCTGTGATTGACAGTCCTTAAAGTGGAGGAGTGCAGATGCCTTCATCTTGATTAAGAAGCAGCACTGGGAGAACTGGCAAAATCCACAGAGAGAAGAAAACTGCACCTTTAGGAACAGCTGAGAAGGAAAACAACTATGCAAGGTACAGAAACCAGGGGAAAAACTGACAGAATAAAAGAGAGACTTGACAACTGTGCTGGGACCTACAAAAGGGGCCACATCTGCTCTGGCACTGTCCCAAGCCGTGAGCAGGTCTGACATTCACAGCAATTTTCCCCATGCAAAGATTGGAGAGGTGTTTGGTGGAGAGGCTGCACTGCAAACTAGCTGCACTTTCCCCTGCCTTATGGTCATATGGTTCCCATTTGTTGAGTGGAATTGAATAGCTGCAGACTTGCCACTCTCAGAGGAAAGAGATCATCTTACTTACTGTAAAAGTCTTGGAGGCTTTTTCCCCGAGGATGGGAAGGACACTTTGGCCCTGACCTGTGAAACCTTTTGCACAGTGCACAGCAGGAACTGCAAGGTGGTTTTGCTTCAGTGCAAGTGTGAATGAAGGGCATGTGTGGGCACAAATGACATTCAGCTGCTGGGACAGTCTTCACTGAGCAGAAGCAGCCCTGGTGCTCTGACATCCACTCCATCCATCCCTTTCTCAAAATGAGGTTCAGAAACAAGAAGAAATAAAAAGGCACCTAGCTGTTGGGAGAGATGAGCCTGGAGCCCACACAGTGCTGGGGCTGGGGGAGGGTTCTTTGTGATTCTTCCCTCTTCCACTCACCCCTTGTCCAAGTCTGGAAGCTTTTGGTCTTTCTCGTTGAACTCCAGCTGCTGGACTCAGGCTGTTACCTGAGAATATCATTAGGAAGCAAAAGAAGTTTCTGTCCTTTGTGGCTGCAGGAGAGAGTCTGAAAATGTGAACCCGAGATGTGCCAAGACCAATGAAGATAATTCAAAATTCAACATTGCTCGTGGGTGTTTGAAGGCTTTTTCCTAATTTCTGAATGCTAATTCAAAAATCACTGAATAATTCAGACGAATGAAGTTGTGCAGGCAATTCTCAGTGCCAGCATTAAATGAAGTAAGGTCCTAATGCTATTTTTTTAGTCACAGAGAGTTTGGAGGAATGCATAGTTAAGTGAAGGACACCATTCAGCTGTAGTCAATGACTGCCTGTTGCAGGGGTAGAATGGAAGTCTTAAAAAAGTGGTATCTGTGTATCTCAGGTAGAAGTAGGTCTTATCTCCAGGCTGATTTCTCACTGTACTGCATAATCTAGTCACTTTTGTGTTCCTCCAATCAATAAGAACTCTCAGCTTTAGTAATTTTTTTCTTACTCCATTTTTTATGAAGTTGTTCTTTGAGTCTTTCTCCGAAGCATACTACTATTCTTTTAATAAATTATTATATCAATAGCAAAATCTCTTCCAATTTTTCTTCGGTGGATGTGAAAACACAAATAATAATTAAAGAAAATTCTGATTTTCTTTAGACCTGAGCAGTTTCTTTCAAGGTTGCTGAGCTTTGGAGGTGTAACAGAGAAGGGAGCTAATGAACCCGTAGTTGCTTCAGTGATGCTGGAGAGAAGATTGAATGCAACTTTTGCAGAATTTTGCAGAATTTGCTCAGCAATTAGAGTAAGGAAGGAGCCAGCAATCAACCCTCTGGCTGAGACCTTCTAGGTAATGTGTTTCATCAAGAACTCTGACCCGAGGCTTTTACATAAACTGAAGAGTCATGGATCAGTATGTAAAATTCATTTCTGGGTTACTAACCCATTGCAAATGAACAAACAATTTTTAAAGAAAAACACAAGGAGGGCACCAAAAAGAGCTGCAGACACTGAGTTTGAGTGTGCCTCAATTTCTCCAGACATGGTGAAGTGTGATACTATTGATTGCCTTTTCCACTTCTCTCCTCTTTGGACTGCAGAGCAAAGGGTTTACACCGAGTAGCTACTCAATTACTGTCCCAGGGGTAAGTGAAACATGAGTGAGGAAGATAATATTAGGAAATTGCACCACTGCTCTCGGATTTCTTTGGCTGTATTTTGACAGCTGAATTAACTTGAGTTATCTGTGCTCAAGTGAACTTCCCCCAGCACAGCACAGCACAGCACAGCTTACTCAAGAACAGCCATCCTGAAAAATTATACCAGAGCTACACAAATGAACTGGGGGATCAGTGTTGTGGCTGTAGAGCAGCACAGGGAGATTAAGTTGGGTAAACTAAATATTTTGCCTCTTCATTATAGCATGAAACAAATTTCACAAGCTAAAAGCACTGTAAGTTCTGAACTCGTATTTCTTCTTTATGGATGGAAGTCTGGCTAGGGTGGAAATTTTAATTTTGGTTCATATTAATTCTGCATTAAAGGGAAGTGCTTTCATCAGCAGTGATGAAAAGTGTATTTTTAAAAAGCTCACTACGTTTCCCTTCTGAAGGATGTCCAAGCAGCTCTGGGAGAAGTGGCTTCTGGGACCTGGTGTATTGTCTGATTCATTCTGCTGAAGAACTGTTTTTGGAAAGAAAACTCTAATCCCATTTTCTCTGTTTACATACTCTTATTTTTCCCTGGAAAAGGAATGGAAAGTTACACCTGAGAGACAAAATTATAGAGGAAAATTAGCAGGATACTTGGGAGTAAGATTAAAATTGCTTTCTTAACCAGAGCCCACCAGCACCTGGGACAGTAGAGGTAGGAGCTTCTCTTGTTTTAAAGCATTATGGATCCCCCAGGACCATGTGTTTGACACATTGCAATGGAGATGTACAGCCATGAACTCAGTGGAAGTTCAGTTTGCTATTTCTGTTGTGTACTGTCTTCATTCTGATAAAACCCTGAATTTTCCAAATGAGACTTTGAGGAGGGAATCTTTGTCTGTGTATTCTCCAGCACTGGCAAAGCTACTTGTTTCTTGTGTCTAGAAATAGTTTGGCTTTTTTTTTCTGGGGAGAATTCCCAACTGCAGACAGCCTAATTTGTTCTTGGCACATGCTAGGATTTGCATTGCTGTGAGGGTCAGAAATGTAATAATTCATGAGTCTCTCTGCTGAGCTGGCTCAATTAGTCAGTCGGTCTGTTTTGGGTTTTTTTTTTTTCTTTTCCCAGTTGCCATTTGGGAAGGGTAGAGCCTTCCCTGAGCAAAGAGGATCCTGTTGTGACCCTACATCTAGCAATGCTGGGAAGAGCAGAGGCAGCACAACTTTGCTTTCTGCAGGGATGGAGACAGGGCTTGGCAGGAGAAGATATTAATCTCCTCTGGACCCTTGCTTGCTGCAGGCAGAAATTGCCCTCCCCTTGCTGACAGCCAAGGTGTTTTCTCCCATTCTTCACAAGATCTGCAGGAACTGAACTGTTTTCCTTTGTGGCTGGGGCCTCGTGCCCCCATGAGCTATCAGAGCTCATTTCTCAGTCCATACTTCCTCCTTGACTGAGCCAGGTAGAAGGCAGCCACTGGAACATAAATCCTTCCTGTGTAAGGAAGGTCACATCCATGCCCAGCACTCAGCAGGGTGAGCAGGGTGCTGGGCTGGTGCTGCAGCCCAGGGGACAGGAACCAGAGGGTGCAGCAGGGCCATTTGTGCTGGAGCTTCTCAGGGGCTTCTGTGAATTTTCTGTGAGGTGTGGGGCAAGTCCTGTCATTGCTACCTGCCTTGGTTTTCGTGGGCTCTATACAAAAAGTAGAAATAACCTCAGTTATTTCTTCTGCAGTGATTCAGGCTTCACACAGCTCTGGGATCTCTGAGCTGTTCCTGAATATTTCAGGTGCCATTATTCACAAACTACAACTGGATGCCTTAGAAACACTTTAGACTTGTCCATATCAGGATGGATGTTGACCAGACACAGTAAAATATATACCCACCTAATCTCAAATCCGGATTTAAGCTTCCCAGCTACTGCTAGGTGTTGGAACAAAGATAAGCAAGAGAGCTGCTGAAAATGTTTAAAATGGCAAGGAATTTCTCTTCTCATTTTTCCCAGCAGCCACTGAACTATTTTTACTTCTTCCTTTTTAAGCACATAGACTTTTTGAGGAGAAATTACATGAAGAAGATAGAGAATTATGAGAAACTGAAAAAGGACTTCTACATTTAACCAGCAGCCTTCCATCAGGGATGTCACTAGTGGCTTCAGCCATGATGAAGTGTCACATATCATGCAAGGTTCACTGTGTGCTAAAACTTTTTAATATCCAGAACCTAGTGGTGTTGAAAGCATGATGCAATAACTTGCACTAGGACCTGGTATAGGAAGCATGGTTATGGGATAGTTCAGGTACCCAAACAGAATCTTACTAAATTAGGCTGTAGGATTGATGGAAGCCTTTCCTGCCAGGGTCTTTGTCTGGGATTTTTAGTAAATGATGTATAGTCATGGAATCATTAAAGGAAATTCTCTTCAGGTAAGATATTTTACTGCTATTACAAGAACTGTGGGGAAAGTTCACAAGTGCCAACATTTCTTCTTTACTGCCATTAATTGCACAGCCATTAAAATTTTAAGCCATTGACATATGATATGCTAATATTAAGAAATACCAGCTTTTGTAACCTTAGGTGAAACCTCTTTCTTCAGGAATAATTCATTTTCACAGTACTATGTATCTGGATGCACTATTATTAGAATAATAAAGTTCAGAAGTGATGATATGAAGCCTGTTTGGTATCTGTATATATGCCTACAGAAATCCTGTATCGGGGTATTTTAACAGAAATGGAAAAATTATGGCCAAAGGGTTGGAATATAGTGTTTATTCAGTGTTCTGAGAGTTGTTTCCATCTGAAGAGATGGTGGCTCCCTACCTGCTAATGGAGATACTGTGTGCCAGGCAAGAACTGTCTGCTGCTGTGTCCATTAAAGTTCAGCAGTGGTATAAACTTTGATGTGTATCTCAGGGACAGGTGAGAGAGTGTGGCTTTAACAGAGAGACTGCAATCATCCAGAATGATATGGGTGAAGGTATAAAATCTAACTGGTAGGGACATTGTCTTGTAGTATTAATAAGCACCAGCTTGTAAGCAATCTGGGAAAATAGTGGATTTAGAATGTTTGACTCATGCATTTCAGTTCAGTAGAGCACTCACGTTATAGATGATATTAGGTTTTTATGTGTTTGAAATGTTCTTCAAATTGTCTTTTTTATTATTGGGAGTTTTGCAAATATTCAGCAATAAGAAAGCAGTAAGTAAATAGCTTGAAATTCAGGCAATACTATGCAAATGACATAAGTGTAAAGGAAATTAAGAAGGTGCTTAGGCAACAAAATGGACAGGGGAATGGAACATATACAGCAAAACTGGTGAATTTGTATTTCCTATAGACTTGTGTCTGGAGTGTACTAAAAATTTTTCTCCCTCATCCTTGTACTTTTGGAGTTCAGATCTAATTATGTGATGGGAAGCATTCTCACAATATTATCCAAGGGATATTTTTATTGGGGTAGAAGTTGTGAATTCGGTTTAACAGCATAGGGAACAATAGCTGATACATAAAAATTGCAGACATAGAGCACAGAGCAGAAGTAACAAAGCTGGGTTCAAAATTCTTGCTTATTCTCAACTCTCATTTAATTAGGCATCTTGGCAGACACAACACAATCTTCTCAAGTTGTTTCTGGTTAGTTCTTGTCTTAAATCCTCTCCTGGAGCACAAGTCACACTGTGGAGGAGAACTAATCATCTGTGACCTCCCCTGAGGATGTGACCTCTGTCAACAAGCTGTTTATGATTCCCAGAATGGATTTGTATGGATACCAGTTCCTCCTCTGCTGTGAGAAGCTGTTAACATAAGTTGATTTAAAAAAAAAAAAAAAAAAAAAAAAATCCACTGCATGTGGCCATNAGGCTGAAAAGAGGTCAGCTCTAGGCAAGTAGATTTTTTAATGCTTTTAATGTGTACAAAATGTGTACAATGTTTTTAATGTGTACAAATAGAAGCTGATGAGACTCATGCTATCACCCAGAGGAGGATGACTGGATAGACAGCTACCTTTACAAAGCCTGTCTTTCTAAATTTGCCTCTTTCCCCTAAGGCCATGCCTTGAACATCAGAGGCCAGAAAGCAGCTCTAAGGCCAGGAGTGGTTGTATACAATGACATGCCCCTTTTCAGTCTGGTGAATGTGTAGAAGGATAATTTCAAGTACTTTATAGAACCCTGGGTTGTGTTGCTGTTTCTTTGAAGTAGCTTTTTCACACTGACTTGTGCTAAAATTCAGACTTTGGTCCTTAGAGTGGGGAATCTCGTAGGTGTCTGTCAGAGAGCAATTGGCTTAAGTCTTTTGACTTGAAAGATATTGCAGTGTTGAATTACCAAAGGGATTTCTTTAAAGAAAGGAGAGAAGGGAACTTGGGGAAGGCACAGGGCTGCCTGTACCAAAATGATGACCAAACAGCCTTTCTTTGTACTTTGCCAAGAGCTGTCTGATCACACTGCACAAGTGCCCCTTTCTTAATTGTAGCTGCTAACTTCCATCAAAAGGTGATTAAAATGTGTTTAGTGTTTTCTTAAGTCATTTAATAGGCTGAGCAGTTGTTGCAGTTACTGGAGGGTTAAGATGCAATCTGGAGGTGGAGATATAGAAGCCATCAGTGATTCCAACAGTGAAGAAAGCTGCCTGTTGAGCTTGGGAGTTGGTGGCAATTCAAGGTCTGTTTTGCAGTGTTTTAGAGTATTTTGTGTGTATAACTTAGAACTCAAATCGTGCCTTAAAACTGTGATTTTACATAGCTAATACAGGGCAGAATACTTTGGTACCTTTGCAGCCCACTGGTCTACCTTTCTTCTGTCTTGGTTATATTATAATAGACTAACCAAAGCAGAAATAATTGCATCATTTCATAACATGGGATATTAAAGTGAAAGGAAGACAATTTAAAGAAAAATTTAAAGAAAATTTAAAACCCAAACACCCTCCCTCCCCTTAAGCTTATTATAACCATGGCTCCTCTGTACTGCCCCTTGCCCTCCTGAATGATCCAGAGGGATGCTGGTGGACTCTTCAGAAAAATTGGGCTCACTGCCTGTTTTACTGTGTGTCTGTCTTTCTGGTGATATCTAGTGTATGGTTCATGGGTTACAGAAGTCATTCTACCAGAATAAGTTGGCCAGGCTGGAGCAGTTGCTACAAAGAGGCTTCATCAGGTATTCATAGTGTAATACAAGGTTCACTGTGCTGCCCAGCATCCCTGGAAGATCCAGGTTGTTCTGTCTGCCAGTTTCAGTCTTTGGCTTTTATTCTGACCCAAGCTGACTTTGAGGGTCTATTTTGCAGGTATCTGTAAAAGCAAAAAGGGTCCATCAGGTCAGGTCACTCAGAGGATGGCTCCTCTGTGACCAGGGATGTGTTAAGATCAGTGACTGCCTGAAGAAATGCACCTGTGCCACCCCTGCTCTCCAGAAATAGCTCTTCTCCAGGAGTCAAGTCCTTTGTCTCTTACCTCTCCACGAGCCAAAGGACCCTTTCTGAAACAGTTTTTAAGACGGTATTTGCAGAGCAGATTAGTGCAATGGTTTAAGTCTAATTAATTTGTGTTTAACCTTTGACTCATACTCCTGGAG
>JAAWXA010000013.1:14929937-15013647 GCA_038090715.1 Florisuga fusca
GAGTTTGTATTTCCTACAGATTTGTGTCTGGAGTGTACTAAAAATTTTTCTCCCTCATCCTTGTACTTTTGGAGTTCAGATCTAATTATGTGATGGGAAGCATTCTAACAATATTATCCAAGGGATATTTTTATTGGGGTAGAAGTTGTGAATTCAGTGTAACAGCACAGGGAACAATAGCTGACACATAAAAATTGCAGACATAGAGCACAGAGCAGAAGTAACAAAGCTGGGTTCAAAATTCTCAGTTCTCATTTATTTAGGCATCTTGGCAGGCACAACACAATCTTCTCAAGTTGTTTCTGGTTAGTTCAGCACATCTCTGTCCTAAATCCTCTCCTGGAGCACAAGTCACACTGTGGAGGAGAACTAATCATCTGTGACCTCCCCTGAGGATGTGACCTCTGTCAACAAGCTGTTTATGATTCCCAGAATGGATTTGTATGGATACCAGTTCCTCCTCTGCTGTGAGAAGCTGTTAACATGGTTGAAGTTGATATTAAAAAAAAAAAAAAAAAAAAAAATTACTATATTTTATAAGAGAATAAGTGAATCATTGCTATACTTAAAGAATCTTCAGCTCAACACCTTGCTCCTGGAACAAAAAATTTCAGGACAAGGTCCTCCAGGATGTGCTGGGAAGACCTGCCCACCCTACGGTGTCTGATGGATTTTCTGCAGCTGAGACAGCCAGGCATCCGGGAGGATTTCTCTCTTTGTTTTAACGTCAAGAGCAAAAAGATAAATGCATACTGCTTGCTTTTTTTTTTTTTTTTTTTTTTCCCAGCCTAAGGTAGGGGAATGTCAGAAGCAGGGGATGGTCTGGCCGTGCTTCCTGCTGTCTTTCCCAACAGGCTCTTTCCCAGGACAGCAGAGGTCACTGTGCTCATGGGGAAAGAGCAGGAAAACGGGATCCATCAGTCCTCGGGTGTTCAAATCAGGGCCTTTCTCCTTTCAAAAAGAGATGGCTAATTTGGATTAGTTTTCCTGGAGTGAAAAAAAAAGCATCTGTGGGCCATTAATACCTACAAAATCTGCAGTAAAATAGATCCTCTGATTTCTCACTGCCATTAACCTGAAGAAGTCACTAAAAGGGAACTGGTGTGAGACCCTGCAGATTAATTTCTGTGCCTTGGAGGACAGGAGGATGTGCAACAACAGAGGTTTTTGGGCAGGTTCTCCCTAGAAGACAGAAAAGCTTTTTCATGGCATTTGTGATTTTCAAGAACAGCCCAAGAGCTTTTTGTGTATTTCTCACTAGAGAGTTGCAGTTTTGAGCATGACAGATTTCCTTGTGTGTCCTGATACTGGCAGGGGAGGTGTGTGGGTGCCTGTGTAGCCCTCATGCAGCATCTTTCAGCTGACCTTGGTTATCTGGGTAACCTAACACAGGGGAGAGGAATGATTTGGTAATGTAGAAATTGCAGTAAGACTTTTTTTCCTAGTCAAGCAGTTTCTGCTCAGTCTCTGGGACAGTCACGTTTCTAATGTCCTTTCTGATCAAATGGCCTTAAATCCCATCTCGGTTCATTCTGACAACTGTCACTGAAGTTTAATATTTTTTTTACCTTACTGGGAAAAAAAAAAACCCAAAACAAGCTGATGCTTGCTTGGTGGTCTGGCTGCTAATTTTCTGTCCAAAACCAGCAGGCTAAGGATGGAACAGGAGAGGGCAGCACAGGAGTGTTGGAGCACCCAGCCAGGAAACAGGCACATAGCAAGCGTGTCTTGTTTCCGTCAGCGGCAAGACAGAAAGTGTTAAAACTCCATTTTAAAACTCCATTCTGAATTTTATTTACAGAGTGTCTATGAAGCAAAAACATTTCTGTGGAAAAATCATAGAATCATAGAATTGTCTGGGTTGGACGGGACCTCAGAGATCATCAAGTCCAACCCTTGATCCACTCCCGCTGCGGTTCCCAGCCCATGGCACTGAGTGCCACATCCAGTCTCTTTTTAAATATCTCCAGGGATGGAGAATCCACCACTTCCCTGGGCAGCCCATTCCAATGCCTGATCACCCTCTCCATAAAGAAATTCTTTCTAATATCCAACCTAAACCTCCCCTGGCACAACTTGAGACCGTGTCCTCTTGTCTTGCTGAGAGGTGCCTGGGAAAAGAGACCAACCCCCCCCTGGCTCCAACCTCCTTTCAGGGAGTTGTAGAGAGTGATGAGGTCTCCCCTGAGCCTCCTCTTCTCCAGGCTGAACAGCCCCAGCTCCCTCAGCCTCTCCTCATAGGATCTGTGCTCCAGTCCCTTCACCAGCCTGGTTGCCCTCCTTTGGACCTGCTCCAGCACCTCTATCTCCTTCCTGACCTGAGGGGCCCAGGACTGGACACAGTAGGAATGCCATTCTTTCACAGAGCCCCCATGCTGTAATGTCTCTGTAATGTAGAGCTCAGTGAGCAGAGGAAGGAGCAGAGTGTTTCTGTGCATCCTGCCAGCCTAATTCCCCCACCCCTCCTGGAGGAGGTTGCTCCTGCTGAGCTTTGCCTTTCTCTTCCTCCCCACCAAAACAAGCTCTTGCTGGGTGCTGGGAATGTTTGTAGGCAGAGGAGGCAGAAGGCGAAGGAAATCCTTCCCTCTTCTCTGCGAAAGCATGGAACACAAATAGCACAAAGGCAGTTGACTGGTGGGAGTGGGAATTTGGCAGTCTGGTCTTGTGTCAGAAAGGCATCCTCGACCAGAGTAAGCAGAACTGGTCAGCTGAGCTGAGGCATCCGTACTCTATGGACTTTTGCTAGTCTTCAGAGTCTGACTTGGGTGATATAATTTTCCTAGAAGTCCTTTTATTTCTTGGACTATGGAAGCGCTACCTTGGCACAACACAGAAAGATGTAGTGAGCTCCTGACTGACCTGGTTTGTAGAGCCTAAAACAAGACCAGATTGTCATTTATAGTAACACAGATCTCTTAGGGACCACTGTGCCACCTGATGCTGTCTGAGCAGTCACAGGACAAGCAGGAGAGAAAGTTCTGCTCCTTAAATCCCTCCTAACATCAGTGAGACAAGCACTGGTATAAAAGGCAGCACGAGGGTTCATCTTAGGTTTGTGTGCCTCAGCCCAGTGGTACCCTGGAGATGAGCATCCAAAGCCACAGATAGAGGAGAGAGAATATCTGTACCAAACCCATAAGCATTTGATGTCTTTGCTTGGCAGTCTTGGATATGGCCAGCTGGGGTGGATCTCTGCCATTCATGCAGCTAAACTCAACTCTCACATACACTATGCACATGGAGATAAACAGGAGGCAGAGGAATTTGTCTTTCTGGTCTTCTGTGGGGTTTTTTTTGTTGTTGTTTTGGTTAAATGAGAATATGTAAAGAAGAGCTCAGAAAGAAAAAGAATAGTCTGGCTTTTATGATGTTAGTGATTGCTTGAGCTCAAGTCTTTTGCTTTGTGCATCCTTACAGGAAAATGGTGAGCTAGACTCATGGATTTTTTTTTTTCTTTCATTCGTTCCTTTTTCCTTTTCAGAGCCATCCTCTCAGTACCTCCTCCCTTGTCCTAACAGTTCTGAAATGTTTATTTCCACCCCGTTATCTTTTATGGCACTTAGCAGCGCTGTCATTTGTTATTTTTGGAGCTTTTCAAACAGCAGAAGGTTTCATTGCAGTTTTGCATGTCTTTGCTGCCACTGATGTTACTTGACTTTTTTAAAATCAGACAGCTCTGTGTGTATCAGCACTTTCTGTCTGAGTGAAGCAACTTTCTTTCCTTTCTGCTTATTCTCCATATGCAGTCACAGCTGGTGCTGAGGATCCAGGGTCCACACTTGACTTGGAAACTCAGTCTCTTCTGGTCCCGTGGTCTGGATGAGTCGTTGGAGGGCATTTTTGGTTTAGTTTCAGGGGGAAGGAATTCAGTTTGTGCACTCCAAGGTTATTCTGTAATGGAAATGGAATCACAGAAAGCAGGAACTGGGAAAAGGTCTTCCTCAAAACTACTAATCCAAACTAAAATCTAACATAGATGCAACTAGTGGTACTTAAATGCCTATACCATAAAGGGACTTCGGAAAGTGAGACAGAATTACTTCACAGGCATTTTTGAACTGATCACAGAGGCTTTAAGCGTGGCTGTCCATGGGTAACTCAAGTCTGAACACCACCAAATATCCTTTCTATCTTTTGTGATTTTTTTTTAAACAGCCTTTAGACCTGTTAAATGTTCTTAGGCTTGGGGTTTGAGTAGCATGGGAAGGTTTTTTTGTATGGAAGTCGTTTTGCAGACACTATTTTCTTTGCAAGATGATAGAGCTGGTGAATATACATTTATATCACATATATTCAGTGTGGGTTTGTGTCTGTTGATAGGACAACACCAAACTCTGTGTCTTCATTTGGTTTCTAAAATGTTCAGGCTCATGCATTGGGAATCAACAGTCAAATCCCAAATTCTCTTCTATTTGTACACATTAAAAACATTGTACACATTTTGTACACATTAAAAGCATTAAAAAATCTACTTGCCTAGAGCTGACCTCTTTTCAGCCTATACAGATTTCCTGCTAGATACACAGCTAGTTTACATGAGTAAACTTGACCTTGAGAGAAGAAAAGGAGCTTGCTTGCAGCACAGCTTTCCCAATTAAGTTCTTGTTTTAAGAAAGCCCTTTCATTTGTTAAAAGCACAAGTGAGTATATGCTGAAACATCACCTACTAACAGGCACTTACCTGCACTCATTGTGGGCAATCCCTTTCTGCAAGGAATCTCTTCTAGCACAGATTTTTCTACACTGCTAAGTACAGCTCTTGACTCTCTTTGGTTGGTTTTTTGTGGTTTTTTTTTCAGTTAGTTAGCCTTCCAGTCTCAAAACCCCTTTGTAAGTAACAAATAGAAGCTGATGAGACTCATGCTATCACCCAGAGGAGGATGACTGGATAGACAGCTACCTTTACAAAGCCTGTCTTTCTAAATTTGCCTCTTTCCCCTAAGGCCATGCCTTGAACATCAGAGGCCAGAAAGCAGCTCTAAGGCCAGGAGTGGTTGTATACAATGACATGCCCCTTTTCAGTCTGGTGAATGTGTAGAAGGATAATTTCAAGTACTTTATAGAACCCTGGGTTGTGTTGCTGTTTCTTTGAAGTAGCTTTTTCACACTGACTTGTGCTAAAATTCAGACTTTGGTCCTTAGAGTGGGGAATCTCGTAGGTGTCTGTCAGAGAGCAATTGGCTTAAGTCTTTTGACTTGAAAGATATTGCAGTGTTGAATTACCAAAGGGATTTCTTTAAAGAAAGGAGAGAAGGGAACTTGGGGAAGGCACAGGGCTGCCTGTACCAAAATGATGACCAAACAGCCTTTCTTTGTACTTTGCCAAGAGCTGTCTGATCACACTGCACAAGTGCCCCTTTCTTAATTGTAGCTGCTAACTTCCATCAAAAGGTGATTAAAATGTGTTTAGTGTTTTCTTAAGTCATTTAATAGGCTGAGCAGTTGTTGCAGTTACTGGAGGGTTAAGATGCAATCTGGAGGTGGAGATATAAAAGCCATCAGTGATTCCAACAGTGAAGAAAGTGTGAAGCTGCCTGTTGAGCTTGGGAGTGGCAATTCAAGCTCTGTTTTGCAATGTTTTAGAGTATCTTGTGTGTATAACTTAGAACTCAAATTGTGCCTTAAAACTGTGATTTTACATAGCTAAATACAGGGCAGAATACTTTGGTACCTTTGCAGCCCACTGGTCTACCTTTCTTCTGTCTTGGTTATATTATAATAGACTAACCAAAGCAGAAATAATTGCATCATTTCATAACATGGGATATTCTTAAGCTTATTATAACCATGGCTCCTCTGTACTGCCCCTTGCCCTCCTGAATAATCCAGAGGGATGCTGGTGGACTCCAGAAAAATTGGGCTCACTGCCTGTTTTAGTGTGTGTCTGTCTTTCTGGTCATGTCTAGTGTATGGTTCATGGGTTACAGAAGTCATCCTACCAGTCTAAGTTGGCCAGGCTGGAGCAGTTGCTACAAAGAGGCTTCATCAGGTATTCATAGTGTAATACAAGGTTCACTGTGCTGCCCAGCATCCCTGGAAGATCCAGGTTGTTCTGTGTGCCAGTTTCAGTCTTTGGCTTTTATTCTGACCCAAGCTGACTCTGAGGGTCTATTTTGCAGGTATCTGTAAAAGCAAAAAGGGTCCATCAGGTCAGGTCAGGTCACTCAGAGGATGGCTCCTCTGTGACCAGGGATGTGTTAAGATCAGTGACTGCCTGAAGAAATGCACCTGTGCCACCCCTGCTCTCCAGAAATACCTCTTCTCCAGGAGTCAAGTCCTTTGTCTCTTACCTCTCCACCAGCCAAAGGACCCTTTCTGAAACAGTTTTTAAGACGGTATTTGCAGAGCAGATTAGTGCAATGGTTTAAGTCTAATTAATTTGTGTTTAACCTTTGACTCATACTCCTGGAGCCTCGGGTGCTTAAAAGCCCAGGTTTGCTGATAATCTCCTTATAACAGCTCCACTGTTATGTCTTTCAAATCCTGCTTTTTCAGTAAGTTTGCATGGATATTTCTGTTGTTGTTATTATTAAAATGTGAAAGTAATCCTCTAACTTTAACTTGCAAGCTGCTAAAAAGATTGTCAACTGAGCCAAATTCATGTCCTCCACCAAGAAACTGAGTTCATGATGTCCCACAGCTGCTTGGCTTCCAAAGTTCCATGTGGTGGAGTTCAGCATGTCCTTCCTAAGCATGTTCCCATTGAGCTGGAAGTCTACCTAGCAATCACTGAGCCTCCTCTGAAGTCTGAGGGGCTGAAAGGCACATGAACCTATGTGGACTTGGGCCTTCCAGCCCCTTTATATTGTATGTGGCTTACATAGGATACTGGATTCTCCTGATTAGTCTCATAAAAATTCCTCAGCTGTATTAGGTCCCATATTAATGTAATATCTATGTTTTATGGGTCTGTGATGCTCTGTAGTTTCTGAAGTGCTTTTTGTCTTTTTTTTTTTGTCCTGTTACAGTATTTTAAGGGTCCCAAAAAATGAAACCTGATAAAATTTCTCTCCTTGCATGTGACACCCAGACTGTTGCTTCCTGACATCTGATTATGCATTCTTGTAGCAGCTGCTCTTAAAACTTAGAACATAAGAAACATTTCCCCAGAGAAAAAAGTGCTCTTCCTCACATTTGACCCGTTTTTCTATGCTTACCTATTTTTTCTGCCTTTCATATGTAATTTTATTTTTATACAAACCATGTCTTTGGTGAAGCAAGCTTCTTTAATGACTCCCCTTTGGTAATTTCTTCCATATGTTTATTGTCTTTGGTAAAAAAGTATGGAGTAAATGGTTCTTACTGAGGTCATGTAATTTTGTTTACATTCTTTGTAAATATGAAGAGCTTGATTGGAGACCCTTAGGCATCTCAAGTATGAGTGTCTTTTTCCTGAGTCTTCTATAAAAACAGGATGCTGAATTTTGTGGAGGTAACCTGGCAAGGAATAGGTTAAATAAAGAGATGTCAGTGTCATAAATTTATTTATAAGCATAGCTGTTTTTGTTAAATTCCTCTGTAGTTTAACAGCTTACTAAACAATTAAAAAAAAACCCACACACACAAAAAAAAAAAACCCCAAAAAAACCCAAACACAAAACCAAACAGTAGAAATGACCTTTCTACAGCTCATTTTCAGTACAGATTATCCTCTGACAGACCCTCCCCACCGGTGTCTTAGTGCCATGAGCTCTCTCCTTGCCTCAGCTGTGGCTCTGACCCCTTGGCACCATGGTCTCAGAGTGTTCTGAGAAAATGGAACCTTTTTTGCTGTCTGATCACAGCACTGGGAAGTTACAGCTCACAGCTTGCACCTCTCCAGCAGTGATGGAGGGACTGCTTCTGCAGCACTGTGTCCTCTGAAAGACTGGAGTGTGTTTGTGTCAGGGTTTAACACTGGCCTGGCAATTAAACCCAATAACAGATTTTTCTATTAATCCCCCTCTCCTCCCTGGTAAGGAAAGGAGAGAGAATAAGGGAAAGAGACTTATGGGTTAGAAACTAAACTACACAACTTTAATGAAACAGTAATGATAAGTAGGAAAAATTACTAAATATATACAAATATACAGGAAAAGATTGATCCCAGGTTCCTCCCCCCTTTCCCCCAATAACTCTCACGTCACCACCGAGGCTGCAGGGCAGCCCTGGGAAAGTCCAGGCTGGAATCCTGGGGTCAGGAGCAGTGGGGAGCTGGAGGCAGGAACACACAGATTCAGGCTGGAATGGATCAGGAGCACAGGCAGAGGAAGGGATGGAATCCTCCCAGGATGCTGAAGCAAACAGGGAACAGGCGAGGGAAGGGCAGAAAGAGGGAAGGGCAGGAAAAGAACAGAAGGGAGCAGAAAGGGTGTTGACCCTCGTGATCCCTCAAATTTATACTGAGTATGAGGTGTATGGGATGGAATACTCTGTTTGGTCAGTTCTGGCATCTCTCTTGTCTGTTCCTCCCCAAGAGGAGGGGTTCAGGTGGGACCTCTTTACTCCTTCTGCAGGGTAAAATGTTCCTCAGAGCTGAGCAGTGTCCTTGGCTCTGCACACCAGTCTCTGGCAGTAACTATAAACATCCAGTGGGATCAGTCCTAGATGCAGACACTGTCTGAGAAACTTGCTGTTAATTTCAGCAAGTGCAGCTACTCACAAGAAACCCAGCTGAAAGCAAAAGTACAAACCAGAAAATCACCTTTATCCTGGCCCAAACCTGGATAGTTTGGCAAGAGTGTCCTTGGCTGGCTGAGTGGTGACAATCCAGCAAGGCTTAACAGAGCACGTGTGAGCAATGATCTTTGGGAGATCCAGAGCTTACCCAGACTTTCAGATGAGCAAGGAAATGCTTGTCCCTGGCTGTAGGACTAAGCAGCTGCTATGTGCCAGCTCCCAGGTTTCTGGAGTGTACAGGCAGCAGGCAGTGTTTGGAATGTGCCTTTTAACAGATGGATCTGCTGCCTCATCCTTCTCTCCGTTCACCCAAGCTTTTTGTACAGTGCATTTGCTTTTCCACACCACCCAGAAGTATGTGGTGTGAGTCCTCCCCTGTGAAAGCAAATCTCAGATCCTGCAGAATCCCATTTGCTGGCCTATGGACACCAGGGAACCTCTTGCTTCTCCTGCCTTTTAGAAACAACACATACAGCTAGAGTCAAGCCTTCTGCTTTCCTTTCAGCCTTGACTGTGTCATTACTTTGCCTCTCTGGTGACCTTTGCAGACTTGGTTTGCAGTTTAGCTTCTTGGGGAAGAAAGAAAGCCAGGCAACTTATTCAACATCCATGCTTGGAGAGAAGGAAAGAGAATTGTAATAACTTTTGGGGGGAAATTTTTTTACTAGAAAGTGATTCCCAGCTTTGAGCACTTTGTCATTAGTGGGTTGTAAACCTCTCAGACAGGCTGTCCCATAGCTTTCCCATAGCTATCCACTGAGCTATTTGTCAGGGCAGAAAAATATATATGGTGAAATTGGTCACTGGCAGCCTGCAGCTAGACAGGACCAGGCTTTTAAAAATGCTGCCAGACATTTCTACACTTTTAATAGTCAAAATCCTACGTTAGCGTTTATGAGAGCATCAATAGAGAGTTTGAGCAATTGCATGTTTTTTGTCTAAATGTAATATTAAATCTCTGAAATATAAAAATTGATTGAAATTATCAAGGGTCAACATGGAAGCAGAAGTAGGGGGGTGCTTCCCTTACCACCAAACCAGCCCCCTTGCTCTTTTCAAGGCAAACATATCATATAATCTCATTTATAAATTTATCAAAAATCCACATTGAGGCTGCTCTTATTTCCAGCCACATCCAACTACTATCACACAAAGATTCTTTCATGACCTTGTTCTTTTGATGCTTGGATACTTTATTCTACTTTCCAATTTAGGTATTTTCAATTTTTCTCTTGCTGAGCTGAACGAGACTGTTTTGGGTTTTTTTCAGATAAAGATGGTTTCTTATTTCTGTAGTCATTATCACAGAACTTGAAGCCTGTTCTAGTTTGAATACAAGTGTCTCAAACATTAGTGACTAAAATTGTTTCTGTTGCAGTTTTACCATCTGCAGCACAGAACTACCATGTCTGGATATCCACAGGAAGTATCTGATGAGCTGCACATGCCTCATGCTGTGCTGGTAGCCCAGGGTCATCCCCAGATCAACTAATACCACACAGATTTTTCTCTTCTTGTTGTTTTCTGCCACAGGGTCCCAGCTGACTGAGATACTTCTTTTTATTACTCACTAAGCTGGTGACTTTGGTGAGATTTGTCTCATTTTGCATTTCCATATCAGTGTGGTGTGTCTTCCTCCTGGTGTTTCAGATCTTAAGTCTTGTGTAGTATTTCACATGCTTCCCACCTTCAACAATATCTCAGAATTTTGTCATCAGCAGTTTCAACATCACACTCCTACTTTTTGTAGGAAAGTTATTAATAAAACCAGTAAGACCAGTTCTCTAGGAACAACACTAAGTCTCTTCATCCAGCCCAGGCCACTGTCTCTTCCTCAGCCTGCTCCTTACAGCTCTTTTACTAAGTTCCATACTAAATCTCCAGGTGGCATTGTATCAAATATGTTAGTCAAATCTAATAGACTGATCTACCAGATTTCTGTCAGCTGAACAGTCAGTTATTTCACCCAGAAAGATGTATGGTGAGCATAGTTAATCATCTGCATTTGTCAGCTCTTGTCCACCTTCTTCGTTCATTTTAACACTTGCTTCTGCTTTTCAAAATCTGTTTGGATGTCAGGCCTCTTTGAAATGGGAGTCACTAGCCAGTAGTCATTTTTCCTCTTCCCTTACATTTCCATGTTCCATTTGCTGTTCTGCAGCTGCTCAGCCATTGGGGCTTCAATAGAACACAACCAGATACATGCAGAGAAGCTTGCAGACAGCTCTGTGGGGGTTGTGTGTTTACAGCCTCTGTGACTCACATCAAGTTTGCTCAACCTACAGCTGCAAATATGCTTTCTAAGCTGCTAGCTCTGCAAAAACAGTTTCAGATTTGAAAGCCAACCTGGCTCCATTTTGGCTTACACGTGGGAGCTTTGGATCCTGTTGCTTTACTGCTCACAGTCAGGATTTTGGTTGGAGATGGCTTTATTCTGCTTTCATTCTGCTCCCTTTCACTACAGGACTTGGTCAAGGCAATTTTTGTGAAGACTTGACCCTGAATTTTGACTTTGGTGTACCACCCTGGGGACACAACGAAAAGGATTATGTAAAAAAACCCACAGAAATAAAAGTAAACAAATCCAAATATGTATAAAGTACTATATATATTATAGACTCCTCACAAATGGACCACATTCCATTTATCCTTCTCAGGATAAGGCATAATCTAGCTGATAGCTCTGTACTTTTTCCCTTCAGAGTGTTGGCATAAGCAGAAAGTAGGACAGTTTATTTATATCTGCAGAGTGTTTCTGACTTTGAATGTGCTGGGGCTGATGGTAGCATCTACTCATAGTTGAGCAACACGTCTTATTGTGCTTGTCATAACTTTTCTGGTCTTCAGGTTGATACTTTTTCAATCTCAGATTTGTATTACTTTAGCTTATTTCATGTTAATGACTTGGGACTTTTTTTGGAAATCAGTTATTTCACAGAATTTGATGTTGTCAGGAAAAGCTTTCTAGAGCCTACCAATGGCTGGTCCAGGTAAATTGCCTTTTTCAGGAGATTCCCTGGGATGAGAAAAAGTGTCAACTAGATTCCTGTTTTCCAGGTGACTGTAACACTGTTAGAAATTAATTCCCTCTGTTCCTCCCCAGTGAAGAGAGGAAATATGTGTGCAAGAAAGTGTATTTTAGAGGTGCTGCATAGAATAACGTAGTAAAATATTTCTAATCCTTTGGTGTAGAAATAAAAATGCATCTTTTTATTATTATTTAAAAAGGGTCCCAAATCACAAATCCCCTTATCACAAATCATATGATAGAAGCAATCATAATTTTACACCTGAGGATGGCAAAAAACTGTTGAATAAAATGGTGTGGAAAGTCACCCTGAAGGTGGCCGAGATGGTAATGGTAGCGCTGCACGGAATCTACAGTGGACAACATTTTGCTTACCTGAGAGAAAATACTAATCAAATGTGTGGAGAAGCTTTGTCCTCTGACTGCCACTGCTTGCTCTTGGGAGGTGGGAGGGATGCTCCTTGCTCCTGCTCTTGTGGGAGCACTGGGCAGGACCAGCCTGCCCCAGTCTATGCATCCTCTGCAGCCTCCTCTGTGTGCCAGGTGAGGAGAGAGTGTGTGAGAAGGGATGAGTTAGAGGTATCCACCAAGCAGCAATGGTGCAGGGCAGGGTTTTGAGTGCAGCCATCAGTAGCATGCTTCCATGCACACTCTCTGGCAAAGTAAGGCTTAGGCCTAGCATTCTATCTGGTTGTTAATAGTTTATTTTGCATTAGGATTAATGATGCCACCACCATTTTGAAGCCGCTGCTGCCGCGTCTCCTTTTTTTGGTCTGCCTGGACTTCAGCAAAGCCTTTGACACCGTCTCCCACAGCATTCTCCTGAAAAAGCTGTCAGCCCACAGCTTGGACAGGAGCACCCTGTGCTGGGTTAGGAACTGGCTGGAGGGCCGGGCCCAGAGAGTGGTGCTGAACGGGGCTGATCCAGTTGGCGGCCGGTCACTAGTGGTGTCCCCCAGGGATCAGCGTTGGGCCCAGTTCTGTTTAATATCTTTATTGATGATTTAGATGAGGGGATTGAGTCCATCATCAGCAGATTTGCAGATGACACTAAGCTGGGGGGGAGTGTGGATCAGCTGGAAGGCAGGAGGGCTCTGCAGAGGGACCTGGACAGACTGGAGAGTTGGGCTGATTCCAACGGGATGAGGTTCAACACGGCCAAGTGCCGGGTCCTGCACTTTGGCAAAGACACATTTTTGCTGCCACCAAGGACTTTCTCACTTTTCACCCATCAACCCACGTCTTTGAGTGATGCTGAGAAGTTTCACCCTCTCACTTACTCTGCCAGCTGCTTCCAGAGACACTGTGCACACGAAGGACAAACCCATTCCTGGTGAAAAGGGCCCAAGGATGGTGNTCAATTTAAACCAGAGAGTTTAACCCTAGTTCAACAAGGCACTTAAGCAATGGCCTAAATTCATCCCATCACACCTTTTAAGTTGAATGTGTGTTTATGTTTCCTGCTAAACTGAGACCTCTGCCAGAATTTTTTTTTTGTCTGTTGCACATACTATGAATTATTATCTGTTTCATGAATACAAGTTTATTCTGCTTAATGCTCTAGGTTATTTCTGCCATCTACATATGTGCTTGCAGCTTGTACTTCTGATGATTTTCTTCATTAAGTGATGCTTCCCATCTGCACGGTGCTTTCTAGTTAATAGGCAAGTAAAAGCATAGAAATGGGCATGAATATTATCATTTGCTGTTAGACATAGTCAGGAATCTGCTGTGTCTTGGTAGTGGCCATCTGCAGCACTCGTGTGGAGGAAGGGAGAGCTTGGCACACACTGTGGTTTGTTCATCCTCTGGAAACAAATAGTGCCACACTGATCCATCTTCACATAGCAGGGTTTTTCATCTGCACTGTCAGATCCTTTCCACAGCCTCACTTCTTTAATTTTGCTTTTCACCCTGAGTATGCTTTATGGAATCTGTGTCTTATCTCTGGTACAATAATAATTTCTGTTTTAAAATTAACTGAAAGCGAGATAATTCACACGCTGCTTTCTTTCTAACTTGCTTTTTTTATTGCTTTACTACTCTTCTTTCTATCCATGCTCTCTACTTGGCTGCCCTTTATTATCTGCAGATTTCTAGATGTTTGAACTAGACTGTGTTCTTTTGGTCTTGCAAAGTACAGTGCACATTTTCAATTTGTTGTAGGAGCAGATGAACACAGGAAGACTTTTAAATCATTTGGATAAGTCAGTGGTGCCTGCTTTCATAAGGAAAATCTTCTATGAAGGTTTTTTGTTTTTTTTTTTAATGGGATGTTATTCTCATCGAGATGTGAAACATTCCCAGAACAAGAAGAGTTGTCTTTTGAGACAGTATTGCAGCAATAATTTCAAATGAAACAGTTCTACAGCCAGTGATGAAGAATATAAACAAACACTTAAACCAAAGCTGCAGAGAGAAATTTGCCAAGAGCTCTCCTGTTTTATTTCTGACTCCAAATGTAATACTTGTTTTGCATAGATATTTCCATGAGATTAATGAAGAACAAACTTCTCTGCAAAACATGTTTCTCCTAATCTTATCAGAGACATAATGCTATTTCAAATAACATAATCACCCCATGCTGGAGACTAATCTATCATCTACCTTTTTATCTAGACACAGAGCTTTCTAATATCAAATTCTGGTAAGGTGACAGACCATACAGTTTGCTTTTATACCAGAATTAATTTTTTCACAATTCATAGCTTCAGAAATGGAGTCAGGCATCCCAAGCCCACGAGGACAACATTGTGCTTTCCAGGTAGACACTTAGTTGTAGAAGCAGAGCCAGTTTTTCTGTGCATGTTCTGCAGGGAAAGATCTGAATCACAGTCATATCACATCAGATCATTTTTTTCAGCAGATCAGTGTAGTGACTCCCCAGAGACAGGGTTTTGTCTGCTGCATGCACAGCCTGCAATCAGATTGAGCTGGTAACACCAAGTGGATTAAACCACACGTGCTCTCTGCCATGATTACCCTTTGGTTGTGTTGGAAGGGCTTGAGAGGGCTGTGCTTTGGGGTAATTTCCTATCTGCCTGCAAACTGTGGATATCTGTGATTTGGGTGCCCAGGTAGCACCCGTCCTGCCTGCTCCCTGCCTGCTTGCCATTTCTCTCCCTGGTGAGCAGTGGGATGCTAAACCTCTTGCACTGGGAGAGTGCAAGTCTGCTTTCCTGCAGCCCCAGACAGCCCCTTGCTGGAGGTGTCCCAGGGCAGCAGAGAGATTTGATAACTAATTTACTTCATTTATCTGTGTCTGTGTGCTTGGTTCCACTGACAGTAGCAGGGCAAAATGGTGCCAGTGAGGACTAAGGGTCCCATGAGAGGGACTCATGGTACAAATGCAGAAATTTTCAGCATTCCAGTTTCTAACTACTGTCAGCATCAAAATATTAATAACAATGTGGATTGCTACTGGATTGGCATTTAGCTTTTTCATCCACTCTCTTCTGGAAAACATCCTTCTAGTATTTTGACTAATGCTTAAACCTTTTACAGTTCAATTTTAAGTTTAGAAGGTAAGCTATGCCTTTTTTTTAGGGGAAACTCTCTGAGCATAGTTGTGAATATAAAGCAAAAGGTACTGAAGAGATGCACCATAACTGCTAATTTGAATAAGGGAGGGAAAATAAGATTGCAATTATTATAACCTGTCATTATTATTACTGTCATTAAGCAGAGCCCATTGAATGCAGCCTAAGTGCCTATTATACTTGTCAGTTTTCAGATTGCTTTTCACCTGCTACATAGCATACTGGGTGAAGAGGCCTTTTTGAACAGATAATTATACATAGCTTTAAAATCTCATTGGTTTTGTCACTCTGTTAAAAACAGTGTTTTGCTTCAGCAGCTGATAAACAGATTACAGCTATTAGTTGTAATTGTGATCTAACATTTTTATATATTTATGTTATTATATAAAGCTGCTTTTCCTACTTTAAGAATACCATGAGTGCTGGTTTGGCTCAGAACTTGAATTAGGGAGAAAAGCGTCTCTTGGACATTTCTCCATTACCCTAATTCTTAGATCCATGGGTTGAAGCAGTTCCATGCATTTTTAAAAGTTGTAGGTAGGACAGCTGTCTTCAGATGGAAGCATTTTCTAATCATGTCTGGACACCTTAACCTGGCAGTATGAGGAACATACAGTCCAATTGGACTGTGAATGCAAAAAACATGAATCATGTTCCTTTATATTGTCCCAGCTCAAAAAAAAAAAAAAAAAAAATGGAAAGATCAGACAAATATATTGAGACACTTGTCACTTCTATGTCGTTTGAAAAGTACAATTCTTTGTAATCAACATCAACAAGAAAAGTTTTCTAAAGATACAGACACTTAACAGATCTTGCCCTATTTTCCTGAGGTTCCCCTCTGAGGCTAAGTGGGTGCAGCATCTAGACTTCTGTAGACTTCTAGGTGAGCTTCCTCCCTGCTCTGCTGCTTTGTGCAGAGACAAAATGGGCCTTTGGGATGTTTGTTTATGAAGGGCTTTGAACACAGTTGCTTGGGAACACTTTTCTTTGCCTATGATTTTCTTCAGCCCAGACAGTGTGAAGTGCTGGATTAATTGCACCATCTTGTGCAATTAAGCAAGCAATTGAGCTTGAGTAAGCCTAAGTCAAGGCTCAGCTGGCTCCAGGTGGTCTCTCACCCAGCAGCCACTTGCAGATGCTTGGAGAAAGAAAGGCAGAAGCAGAGCTTTTATCTCCTGAGCAGCTGAAGTAGAAGGGCAGTGTCAGGGTTCCATCTCTGCCCTCCCTGCTGCCTGTTCTGGAGGAGAAGAGCAGTGGCATTGCACACCTGCAGCATCCTGAACACCATCCTTGGGCCCTTTTCACCAGGAATGGGTTTGTCCTTCGTGTGCACAGTGTCTCTGGAAGCAGCTGGCAGAGTAAGTGAGAGGGTGAAACTTCTCAGCATCACTCAAAGACGTGGGTTGATGGGTGAATAGTGAGAAAGTCCTTGATGGCAGCAAAAATGTGTCTTTGCCAAAGTGCAGCCAGCAGCCAGAGGACAAAAGGAGGGTTGCTGAAGATAACTTGCAAGAGACTGAGAAGGTCTGATTATGTAAGACCTAGGATTTTGTGTTTCCAAAGCTGTATATCACTTAGTAAAACCTGGAGTTTTGCTTAGTTCTTGCAAGAAGATTATTGGGAGGCCTTGGTATCCTTACAGAGCATTTACCATAGCTTTATTAGCATGTGGGTTTTTAATTAAAGATATGGGCTACTTGAGGGAGTAACTGATGGTTCCCTAATGAATTTGTTACATTAATTTCCTTCGGAAAACACATCTGATCCTAACTTAAATTCCTTCTGTAATTAATTTATGTAATTTATTCTAGTAAGTGCTGTAGTTTTTCCCTGTAATTGTTCACTGAATTGACAGGTTTAATTTCATGTAACATGAGAGCTTGCAGTACTGAGTTTGCAGTGCTTCATAATAGTTGATATGACATGTTGTGCTGTTGGATTTTGGCAAGAAAAAGGCAATAAAATATTCATGTTAAATAGAAATGTCCAAGTGACAGATACCACAGCCAACATTTTAAAAGGGGAAAAAAAAAAAAAAAGAAAAAAAAAAATTATACAAAGGTAGGTTGTAAATCCATCTAGTCATGTAAGTGGCCAGATTTCTATGTGTGCAGCTTCAGAGCTTGATATCCAGCAAAGTACTTTGCCATGCGGGCTGTGCGTGCCTTGCACACCCCAAGAGCCATTTCCAAAAGAGGTTCCTACACTTAAGGCCTGAAATGAGCTCTCTAAATAAACCACTGGTTCTTGCCACCCTTCTCCAGTGGGCTACAGAGCTTGCAGGATATGTCCCTACATAGTAAACACCCAGTCTGAGCTGAACTGCCTGTGGAGACATCAATGTGCAGTCCCTGGATGCTCAGCACTGCCAGAGTTTAAAGACTTAAAGCTGAAGCAGAGATTCAGGATTCTAAGTTTAGTTACTCTTAAAAAAACCCTTGGCTTTTCTCTCAAATGGCAAATGTTCATTGTGATGAAAATAAACTACAGGTTGCACCTTTGCTGTCCACAATAGTGACTTCTGGGGTTTCCTTGGCCGTGGATCAGAGCCTCCCTCCTCCCATCACAGACACCACATCCAGACCATCACTTGTGCTGCCTGGTGTGGGTGGCTGCCCTGGGGGGTCCAGGCACACCACTCTGTTTTCATTCTCCACATGCCAAGCAGATCATAAATTACATTTCTAGAAACATGGAACTGCCCTTCTCTGTTTTGTGGCTTTTCAGATAATCCCTTTTGTTTTCTTCTGAAGTTTCAGACTTCAGATGGAGCAGCCCTCCATGTGAACCCCTGTTGCTGATAACTGAAAGAGAGAATCATTCTGCTTTGGTTTTTAACATCATATACATTTCCCCTCCCTTTTCTAATGCTTTTCCTATATACTGCTGTTCTTTGCTTTCCCCCTTCTCTGTCTTTATCCTTTCTCCTGCTCCTGTTTGCAGTCTGTTGCTCAGTGCCATGTGGACTGTCAGAAGAGCTGGTCAAGCCTAGGGCTGGGAAATCCCATATTCCTGCTCTGGCTGTGATGCTGATCTCTTGGACACCTCGGGGGAGGGAATTGTGGCCTCTTTACCTCTGGTGCACAGTAACTTGCCTCTGCCCAGGAGGGCTGTGGGGATGGAGTTGTGTTGCAGCAGTGTGCTCCAAGCTGAGTTCAGCCTCCCAGGCACAGTGAAGGGCTGAGGGTAGATAAAGGGATTGAACTGGGAGAACAGCTTAAAAATCTGTTGTGGTTGGTGGTAGGGGATGGGGTGAGAGCATCCTGAAGCTGTTGGCAAGGACAGATTGTCTCTGCACCTCTGCCCCTGCCCCAGCTGATGAGCTCCTGCCCCTCTGTGCCAGCAGCACTGACACTGCTTGACACTTTAATAACTTCCATATATTTTCACACAAAGCACCTGTTTTCTTGGTGTTTTAATTCCCCTTTTGAGCACCAAATACCATTTTGAAATATCTTCCAGCTCTCCCCTATTTCTTTTTGCCCTTCTTTTCCTCTAATCCATTCCATAGCACCCAAGTCACTTGCTAACGTCAGACAGCAAACCCTGTTTCCAGCTCAGCCCACTGCAGTCTTGGCGTGGCCTCAAGCATTTCAAAGGTTGCCCAGAGGTTTGCTCCTCACTGAGGGCTACCAGCAGCACAGAAAGGGTTGCCCCAGACAGAGTTGGGCATGCTCTGGATGTTCTCTTCTCACGGAGAAGCACCTCTCTTCTGTAATCCCCCAAATTAAAGTGATACTGTGATTTTTCAAGGTTCATGTTTCCGTTCCGTTTCATTTGTTATTATTCCATTCCATGATTTTCCACCCTCTGCTGGTGTTGCTGTTGGGCAGCAATAGCTGTCTTGTAATCCATCTTCTCCTTCATTGTCACAGAGTGTCACACTCACTTACCAGCTTCCCTTTTAGAGGCAACAGAGCATATGATTTAACACAAATCAAATTTAAGAATAAAGTCTGAAATGCATGACAGAATCCATCGGGAAGAAATGTAAGAGAAGAATCACAGAAATTTCATCCCAGTTTTGGTTTTTACACATTTTTTTTCCCTTAGAAAAAAACCAGCTGAGGTCTGTGTAACCATATGCATTTGTGTACCTGCTTTTTTCTTAGCAATCTCAATGCATGAATGTATCAAAACTATTATAAAACATATGGCTAAGGGTATACATATGCATGCTTTTTGATTTATTGGCTAGAAAGAGGGCCCCCATTGTTATACTATTAGCTAAAGTATAAAAATAGAAGATTTCATTGGTTTAATATCATCATTATGTATTTTGAGTTCTGACCCTCAAGGCACCCTGTGTCTCTGTTTTTTCTCTGTATTTCTCTGACAAGCAAGTTAACTCTAGTAAAACATCTTGCATATTGCAGTCCCAATGCTGAGGTTTCTGTTCTTTGCACTACCAGTTTTCTGGTTTACTCCAAGCTACAGTGTCTGCTTCTAAAATGGCTTGGCTACTCTGCCAGCTCCATTCCAGGGTTTGCAGGTTTGCAAATAAATGTTGGTTTATTTCTGCAAATGGGTTCTAGAGATCCCAAGGTAGAGGGATCCTAAGGTAGAGAGAGACTTAAATACAAATAAAACTGAGTGAAGTGGTACACTTTCAGTTTTCCTAAATTTTTTATTTTGTACGAAAGTGCCTTTCAGTGATCTCTCAGAAGTATCAAAGCCCTTCACAAATAATAATACTGCTTTACAGAAACGATGCCTGGATCACACACACAAAAAAACACAGTGAAAAGTTTTCTGAGAAACGAGTCTGCAATTCTAATTTGTTGCATTCAGGGAGGGACTAATCAATCACACACCACTGTATAATTCCACATCCCTTGGGTTCATAATGTCAGTGTCCTTGTCTTAGAGTATCTTCCTTTCAGGAAAACTTGTCTTAATTGGGTTTCTGGGTTGCTCCAGACTGTAGAAAAGAGCATCTCTGCTCTCCTCTTCCCAAGCTTCTTGTGAAAATGGATTAGTTCTGACACCAATGGTTATGCAGATGGTTAGCTTAAGAGGAGGTGTGCTCTCTCCGATGAAAAAGTCCAAAAGTAGGGCAAAAATTAAGGCTACTGGTCTCATCCTGTTAGGCACTGGATGCAGATCCTGGTGCTCAGATTCCTCTCAAATTTAGCACAAATGAGTGGAAGCAAAACAGAAGCAGTCAGTGAGATCGGGCACTGCTTACTGCAGAAGAGGGTTGTGTTCTTCAGATATTGTCAAGATCCTGGGTATGTGCTTTAAAATCTTTAGTCCCACATGGGTTAACAGTGATTTTCCTTTTTCCACAACTGGGGCTTTTTCGAGTCTGAAAGGAAGCAATATCCCCTAATTGAATTTAAATACCTTTTTTTCCATATATAAGAGGACTAGGGATTCAAAGGAATTCATTCAGCATGCTCTCCTAATGCCATTTAACTTCTCATGAAAAAACAGTAACAGGAAGGGTTGTTTTAATTAGCACATGAGCTGTGCAGCACCTAATGTATTCCACCTCTTCATTGTTGTAAAAGGAGCAGATTTTTTTGGTAGCATGAAGCAGGCAGAGAGAAGGGATTGTGTTCTGCTCTCCATATGCACACACAGCCCCATTCACAGGGAAGGTGTGAACGGGAGGTGATTTGTAGCTGCCTGCCATTTGTACAGCCCAGACTTCTGTAATTCTCCAGGCTGGGGAGAAACCTGGCTTCCCACTTCAAACTTCCTGCAGCGTGACAGGTACGCAGCAGCCTTTGGAGAACCTGATATTTTTGTTATTGATCTCAGAAAAAGGATGGCAAAGAAAACTTATTTTATAATATGCATTTAAAAATAGAAGAGCTGGATGTCTGTCTGGAAAAAGAGCCATTACTTCCCCAGACATCTGATATTTCTTAACCAGAAGTCCCAAGGAAACCACATTTAAAAAAAATATTTGAAAGTACACTTCTTTTTCCTCCATCCAGTCAGCCTTCAAATGGTGCCAAACGAGCTTTAGCTCCCAGTGTCCCTCTGCTCCAAACTGGGTCCATGAGGAACATGGAGGGTGATGGGCTGCTGGCACACTGCAGGGGTTCAGTTCTGGTTCTGCTGAGCTGATGGTGAAGGTGTGTGACCTCATGGCCTCCTCCACAACTCTGTCAGCACAGGCTGTAAAGCAAAGCCCGAGCTCAGGCAGCATTTCCCTGGCAAAGAGGCTCCAGCAGTGAGTGATGGTATGAAGGCTGTGCTCTGCTGGGACACGACTGACCCAGTAACAAAAAGCAAAGTGGGATGCACTGGTCCAGGCAAGGTGAGGAGCATCCTGGGGGCTTCACGCCATGAAGCCAGCCTGTGTCCACTGGAAACTGCCCTGAAGTGGGAGGTGACAAGATGGTTTGAAATTTCTTGGTTGAAAGGCCCTTGTTAAAATAAAAAGAGAGAGAAACCAAAGTATTGCCAGCAGGAGAAGGAAACAAATTGTTATTTGAATGAGAAAAATAACCGTATGGCCAAAGCAAAAGGCTTTTCAATGTTCCAATGAAATAAACAATTGAGAGGGAAAAAAGAAGAGCAGGCAAAGGAAATCAAACTTAATGTGATTTTTACCTTTCTGAGTTCAACACAGGGGACTTGCATTTGCTAGCAAAAGGAAGCATTCCAGAGGTGGCTTGGCCAGAAGCAATGGTCTTTGCTGATACAGGACTGAAGAGAGGACAACGTGTAACTGCTTACTGTAGCTAGGAGCTGCTTGTCTCTATTGTGGCTAGAACAGAGAAAGCTTGTCTCTTGGAAAGAAGAATAATCCAGTAATAAAATAATGAGATACGGGTCTTCACTTGAATTTTCCATTGCAAAATGCATGCTAGATGTTAACTGTTAAACCCACACAGCCTCTGGGTTGGGAGCAAACAGGGATCACTCCATTTTCTCATTCTTGTGTTTTCCCATGGGCAGGGCAAAAGCACACTGCCAATGCAAGATCTCCTCTGAATGTTTTGATAGTGATAAATTTTGGTAGTGAGAAATACAAAACAAGATTTGCCACCTCGGCATGTATATATTATATATATATTCTGCTGTACCAAATGCAACCATGTGAAAGGGTGATCCAGACTGGCTAACTTTTAGGACTTGGCTGTAAATGTTGAAAATTCACACCGCCTTTTTGTTGTTCCTTTAGTGCCTAAGGACTCTGTATTCTGTCAGTTACAGAGGTAAGTTTGTTCAGAAGAAATCCCCACCAGAAGTCCAGGCACCATCATGGTGGGTGCTGTGGCCTGTGGGTAGGCCCCGTCTCCTCAGCAAGGCTCTGCACAGACATAGGGGTTTGCCAGTGCAGGAGGGATTGAGGGACACACAATTTGTGTACACACAAACTCTTGGAGCAGTGTCCCTTGGAGGAGACACTGGGAATAAGCAGGAGTGAGTGTCTGTGTGTGTGTTGGGGGCAAGTTTGTGCTGGATCTTCTGCCACAGGGATGAGGAGGCAAAGTGAGAATAGAGGCAGGCAAGGATGTCAAAAGGTGTAGAGCTGTGCTGACAGGGCCATACAAACACCAGGTGAATCAGTTATCTCTCACTTGGCTAATTCTCATCAGCAGGTCAGCTGAGAAAGTATTTTCAATGCTTCTGTGCAATATAGATCCTGTGGTGAGAGAGATGGAGGCCAAGGCCAAGAATTGCTCTGTGCTGAGCCAGCTCCATGGTCATCTAAGTGGAGCTTGGCCTCAGCTGAAGATAAGCAGAAGCATTTGGGAAAAATACATTAAAAGTAATTGCTGTTCCACTTTGACAGAGAAGGACTTTTTTTATGGTATTACAGCTTCTTCCAAGGTGTAGCTACAATTTTCACTGTATTTAGCACAGACTTCCCATTCTTCTTATTGGAAATGCCATTGGAGTCAGGAGGCTGCCAGCCAGGCCCTGGGTACATACAATGCCTGAGGAGCAGTTTTCTCTCTTCGTTGCTGTTTTGTCTCAGTGAGACACAAACCAGCTGGCTCCATCCCACCTGGGACTCTTCTCCAGGGCCTGCTAGCATGGGATCTTTTGTTTTCTATGAATAGGGAAACATACCCTGCACCAATGACTTTGCTGTATGATTTACGTTAGAAATGTGGTTAGAGAGGTGCTTTCCTTGCTGTCTAGGTTTTATGCCTGCTTAGCTACAGAGACTCATGCCCTGCTGAGGACATGCTGCCTAACAAGCCCCTGAGTTTCCAGTTAACGTGAAGAAACTAAAAATAATTTTCCCTCCCAGTTGTCCTTTTGCTACTGCTTATTATCAAAACACTTGCTCGTTTTTCACTCACTCAGCTCCCTGTTTCTTTATTTCTTCAGGCTGTGACTCACTGCTGAAGGTGACATCTCAGAAAGCCACAGATGCAGTGGACGATGTGTTTCGGTCCCTCAGGGATATCTCAAGAGCTCGAACACACATGAAACAGTTTAATTCCATACATAATAAGGGCAGTAACACCCACCAGGCAAGTGGATCTTTCTTTTCCCTGTGTGGATATCCTTGTCAACGCCAACAAAGAACTATCTGAGGAATAAATTTGGGATTTTCTGTGCAGCACTGCCATTTGACACAAAGGCAAAAAGCAGTGCTAGGTAAAGACAGTGCTGGACTAACAGCTGCCATGGCATAGCAAAATAGGATGCCTGCATCCATCCAGGAATTACATCTCTATGTATTTTCTCTCCCATTTCTGTGTGAGTAGTGGGCACTCTTGTAAATAGGTGAAAAATGCATCTCTTTTTTCTGTAATGCAAACACATGAACAACAATATTGTTACAGGTCATCAGGACTAATATACAGTGGCTCACTCTCTCTCTCAGGCTCCCCCAAAGTGTTGGGTGTTTTTCAGTCAAAAGTAGGGTTTTACAGTAGAAAGCACACAGAGTGATTTAAAGAGAGAATGTAAAACTTGATTACAGCCTTGAGCTAGAAAAAAATCACTCACCAGTGTGCTGCAGACCAACAGAGGGGTGTAGTTCAAATTAAGTAATGTTTTTTTATCCACAGGAATTGTGACTGTTGAGAAATGTTGCTGGAAAGCTAAGGTGGAGAAAACCTATTACAGAAATTTCCTGGCACTTAGGAGCAGCTGGGTGTCTGAAATGGGGAAAATTGTTAAACATTTAATACAGTTTGGGGGGGGGCAGTCGAATGATAAAAAAAATACCATCTGAAAGTTTTCTGGAAGTATAATCAGCATCAGTATATTCTCTGGATGTAACCTACCTTGCTTACTTAGGGCTGAATGTAAGAAGGGATGTATTAATACCTTGCAGCCCCTGATCTGGCCATGAGATGGGTTTAAGTGCTTTAACAGGACCAACCTTCTGCTGAGGGCAGTTATGGAGGGTCAGAGCAGCAGAAATAATCAGGCAGTACAGGGGTTTTTTCCATCTTATGTACAGCTCTCTACAAATAGGCCTCTGCTTTGACTGGGAGGTGTTAGAACATGGGTTTCATGTGATCACTTTAGCTCCTCTGAATATGTAGGGCCCTTCCTCTGGCTGTATGCTCCCTGCCTGGCTTAGTGCTATGGGAATGGGCTGAACCTACAGCTGCTTTTCTGCTTTATCTGTGAGGAGCTGGGAAGCCTTCATTTCTTGTTAAGACTGACTCAAAAAAGGTTTTTATAGGTGAGTTGGATAGCTTTTTAGAAGGACTTTTTCAGAAGGCCAAAACCACCACCAATATTATGGATGTCAGTATTCCTTACATAAAATATCAAATGAATGTTTTCATCAGCTTATCAAACCTCTTCATGTAGTGACCATGCAAGATGACAGTATTTATTTTGCTGATACTGTAACTACTGTTCTTTTCCATTCATCTTGATCTCAAGTATATTCCTCCCTTCCTTCTTCCACCCCTCCCTCTTTGTCATTCTCTTTCTTTGTCTTTTTCTCTCTCATTTTCTCCTTATAATCTTTTCTGAGGGATATCCCATAGCCATTGAGGCTCTTGAAATTGGTTTTAAACACAGTTTGTACCCTGCCAAAATTTAAAGTTGGTAAAAGTTTCATTGTATGAGTTATAAGTCAATGTGGCTATTGGGCATTGTATAAAAAATAAAGTAAAAATTCCCTAAAGATGTAATAGACAAATTTCAAGTCATAAAAGATTTTGAAAATACTTGGAATTTTCATAGCTAAAAGAGGGTAAGTGATCATTGTATCTGCCTTTTTGTATCTGTGCTGAATTGGATCATTTTGAAGTGCACTGAAGTTTTGGTGCTGAAAATTTAGACATGCAAAATCATAGCACATTTTTATCATATTTGTAGTACCTAGTTTTGTCTGAAGTCAAATAGTAGTTTCCCTTTGATTTCATACAGTAGGTCTCTGTTTAACTGATTTGATTTCTACTCCAAAAATATTTCATTCCTAATGTCTTGCTATTTGTCACAAATGAAGATCCTAAACAGATTTTTATACATAGGACTTCATGCCTGCATGTGTGTTTTCAAACAGTTGTTTATTGCCTGACTACATTTGACACAAATCTTGGCTTGTTCTGTTAAAAGGTCCTGCAGCTCATGTCTGCTGTCATTTGCTTTGTTGGCTCTATTAAAATTTATGTACATATTGTGAGAAGAACTAGATGGATTGTATAAATCTTTGTTGACAGGATTGTATTCAAAAACTCTAAGTTTTGTTTCTCACTGAAAAGTGTTGGATGAAAAACACTTCTTTAATTACTCCAGAAAATTCCAGTTTCAAGCCAAGTGGCTTGCTTTTTTATTTTCCATCCATTTTTATGTTTATCTTACGTGATGTCTCTTGGAGATATCATCTTTACAAAACGAATGATGTTACAACTGATTCCCATAAAAAAAATCTAGGGGATGATGTGTTCCTGGACTAGTCCCAAAGGAAAACAAGTGTGCTAATTTGAAAGCTGGCATTTGCTGCACTTCCTGAAATGATTGTGGTTCCATTGCAGCTTGGCAAAGCAGCAAAACAAAATTAAAAAAAAAAAAAAAAAAGCACCACTCCATCTGTAACCCAAGGTTGAATTTTTGCTAAAGAGCATCCCTCCACAAGTCCCTAAAATTTTTATCTTGCAAACTTCTTCAGGACAACAGAATGGTTTAGGCTTTCTGAAGGCAATGTGGAAATTTCAGGTTACTAATTAATATTCAGATTTCTGGACCCTGAAGAGGAGGGAGTATCAATCTTCCAGGATTCTGACCATTTGTACCTTCACATGTTCCACTTTCCCTGGTCCCTAACTTCTCTGAATCTCTGACATCCATAATATTGGTGGGTGGTTTTGGCCTATTTTTCTTGCAGTTTTCCACAGGTGGGATGTCCTAGCTGCAGAAGGACAAACAGGGGCTTCTTACCTCTGCCCTCCCATGAGGGACAAACAGGTTTGCCTCTTCCCAGACCTTCTGATATCTGTGATATCCCACGACAACTCTGGGAAGGCAGGAGTGGTCAGTAAGCAACCCCTCCTATTTAAATCCCTGTTTGAGTGTTTGTAAAATCTTTACAAAGGGAATGGGACCTTCTGGGTTCATGATAGACAACTGAGTGTCATCCCTATTGTTATCCTTTTCTGTACAACCTCCAAAAAGATTCCAGAGAAACTAGAAGCCCTCTTTCTTCCTTTACTCCTATCATACACATGGGGCAGAGTAAGTGCATGGTCATTTTCTGCTTTTCAGTTTGATGCTGTGCTGGTGCACACCATCTGCAGACATCACAAAAACCATTAGTGCTTTGATAATTTTTTAACTCTCTGAATAGTTTCTTGTCTTGGATGATTATTTTTGTTAACTTTTAATGGAGATGAAACATTTTGAAGAGCAGTTACACCAGGTCTAAATAGTTTTACTCACAGTGTGTTGTTCTTTTTCTGCAGGCTTCTTACAAACCACTGCTGAAACAGGTGGTGGAAGAGATCTGTAATCCTGATCGACCAGATCCTGTTGATATTGAACACATGTCATCAGGCCTCACTGATCTCCTTAAAACTGGATTCAGCATGTTCATGAAGGTAAACCAGGCTTCCCAAGCTCATCTGTGAGATTTTCCTGAGGTCATAGCATCATATGGCAGTAGCAGATCTTACATATCTGCATTGGCATTGTTCAGCAGAACAGTTAAACCTTTGCAGGAGGGTTGGGAACAGCTTGAGGCACCATACTGCAGGTACAGTACAAATAAGTAGCACCTGCTGAACAAGAGGAAGGGAGCAGATTGAACGTCTAAATAAAGGTGATGCTGGACACCTAAATAAGGATGATGTGTTTGGGAAGGTGCAGTGTGGTTTTGCTAAGGGTAACTCTTACCCCACACAGCTTTTGGAGCTCTCCAGAGACATCCAACAAGCAAATTGGTGAGTGCCAGTCGTGTAACCTACATGAAATTCAAAAAAACATTCCACAAGGCACCTCATCAAAAGTTTTTAAGGACACTGAGCAGCCTGGAGATGGGAGAGAAGTATATGTGCACCATCAGGCCTCCCAGGCAGGGAAGGTTGTCAGAGAAGCTCCATATTTAGTGACTTTTCTATAACTTGATAAGGTTCAACTTGCAGTGGGAATGAAGGGAACCTATTAGTCATAAATTGCTTTGTGAATGCTCTTGGCATGTTTTAAGACAATCTTCCTACAAGAACTTACTCTGCTTTACAAATTAGCCATTGTTAAGTGTTCACTAGATGTCTGCAGAGATGAAGTGTGGAGTAGCACACATGCTGTACATTCAGCTCTGTCACTGCATATCCTGAGTTCTTTATTCAAGAGTAGTATGAAAGAGTACAAAGTGTATTATAGGAATATGTTAAGCACCTACATCTCTGCTAATAAGACAAATATCCTACTGCAAGGAATATATACCAGATGAGCAAATGAAATTTATGTAGGATGAATATTTAATGGGCATCATCACATACCTCACTTATGCTTGCTCGTTGACTTGGTAGCCTGGTTTGCTGGCAAGTGCTCACTCACTACTTAAATGAGTTTCTGACCAACCTGTATTTCTCACACAAGAGGATCTTCTCTACTTAACTGCACCATCAGCACTGTAATTATTTCATGAGCTTTCTTCTGTTTATTATTTCTTCCTCCAAGCCTGAATATAAGTGCCAACTCACATAAACATGCTTTGGTAAGTAATGGCCTCAGACACGTTTATCCAGGAGAGACTTTGGAAGATACCTCTCACACAACAGTTGTTCCTTTGGTGGTTGTGTTTCTTTTGAAGCTTAAGGAAGGTAAAGGGAAAAGGTTTCCTTGCCACAAGGTTTCCTCTTCTAACTGCTGCTCTAGAACACACAGGGTTTATGATGATGTGAGCTTGGTATCACTGATACCAAGTACCTTGCATGGCAGTATAGTTTCTGGTGATTAGTGGGGGCCCTTTTATCCAGTTATTCAGCTTAGCAGTTGTTTCTGCTGGCATTCCTCAGGGTAAAAGGCTGTGTTTTGTGATCTGCCATGGGAACAAACCCATCTTCTGACCCCTTCCAGCTTCAGCTTTAGAGTTTTATTGACTGGTGTCACCCCTCTTTCCCATCTCTCCTTGTCCTCCACACAGACAAATGTACCAGCAAAAAGCCCTCTAACCAGCAGCATCCTGAGGAAATGCAATTGGGGTGGGCTTAGAACTGGAGAAAAGGCTGATGTCCAGCTGGGATGCTCTGTTAGCTCATGGAACTGTTTCTCCTTCTTCCTTTAGGCTTCTTCACTCAGTGCAATGGTTTGGGTTTGTTTTTTTCTTCCTTAGTCTTTCTACTTGCCCAAGATGACTGTCCCATCTTTTTGATGAATGGTATTTTGAAAACTCAGTATCATTGGGGGATTTTTACAAAATTCAGATTTCACAGTAAAAGCAATTCATAGTCCTCTGAAATGTTGCAAAACAATGGAACTCTGAAAAGATCTAAGAAGATCCATGTTGCTTTTGTTGCAGTCCATTCTTCTGTATCACAGAAATGAGCTATGTTTAAATGAGCTATGTTTAGCTACATGCAGCCAGTTCCTTCAAAAGAGAGAGAGCCTTGGGTGGTTGTATTATCAAACAAAAAAATCTTGGCAGAAACATGCATTCTTAACACAGCCAAATATTTTGTACCCAGAGTATTGTCCTCCTTCAAAACACTTGTGCATATGTAGCATAACAAAGTTACAGATTCCAAGACCCTTTTCATTGCAATTTTCATTTCGTTTGGAGTTTGCATGCCTAATGGTATTTTTAATATGCATTTCTGGAATTTGTGGTTTGAACTTTAGCCTTCTGAAAAAAATAATGTTTTATATAGGCACCATGTGTTTGGATCTAGGTTTATTTTGACTGAAGGAAATGATTTGTCGAGACATTTTCTCTTCAGTATTGCCACGAAAACTTGTCTTTTCCTATTAATTCTCTTATACTGGATGCCCTTTTGGTGTGTCCAGTGTTCCACATACACATTTATCATGAGTTTGTTGCCACTAGAAAAGATATTAGGAAAGAGAGGTTTCATTCCATAGTGAGCTTCTGAAGTCCAAGCTCTTTGCTTATGTCTTGGGTCATTCAGAAGCCCCGTGAGATGGAGAGGAGCTTCTTTTGCTCTGGCCACAGGGTTATAAGAGCAAAGGGCCATGAAAAGGAATAAAACAGTAATTCCTCTATTACCTTGAAGTACTGTAGAAGAGTGTTTTGTTAAGTTTTATCTTCAACATCTTTGCAAGCAGGCACTTCTTTACCCTTGTGTCACTGCTTGCAGCAATTGTGGCGTGAAATACTCGAGTATTTTCGCAAGGAATAGCTCTGTCTGACCTGCTTTGTAAGTGAATATTTAGGTCTTGCTTAAGCTCCTTGTGGTGGTTGTAAAGGAATGGACTTCTTCTCATTTGAGGCTGACATTATGTTACATGCAGATAGTAAACAGGAGTAGTCTCATGTGGGAAAGTGCATCAAGTCTTTGTGAACTCTGATTGGTTTGTTGGTGGAAAATTGCTCAACACCAGACCAGAGCTGCAGAACACCCTGCTCTATGAAGATGGCTGGCAAAGTGGGGGCAATTAAGAGAATGAACACCTACTACACACATACTCAGCAACCTGATACATTTATCTAAGGCTTTTTGTGCTGTCTTCAAACTCCCAGATTGTTAAGAGCTCCCTGCCTGAGGAGCAGCAGCATTGAACAGCGAGCCTGGACAGGAGCACGCCATGTGCTTGCATCAGAGGGGAGACCCTCTGCTGAAGGTGGCCAGCCAGAAAGCCTGACAGAGCTACAGGATGGAAAACTGCCTAAAGACTGAATACAGAGCAGCCACAACAAGGAAGAGTAGAAGAGCTGTGTCCTCGGGGAGCTGGAGCCACAGGGATCAAAGAGAGCTGCATGGTGATGAGAGCAAAGGAGCTGCTGACCACTTTCATGCTGTCGAGCAAATGCTGTCAAAAACCCACACATGCGGAAGGAGAGGGGGTGGAGAGTCTTAAAAAAAAAGCAAATTAAGCTGTTCTCACTGTCAGTTTTCAGAGCCAAACATTTGGAGTGTTTCATGCTCAGAGGTGGTGTGACAAGAGCAATTGCACAGGCTCCGTTGCCACCAGTGCCAAAGACTGGAGCAAGGCACTGTCAGGGGAGTGTGTTTTGTCAAGAAAGAGTTTGCTAGGAAACAGCAAAGTGATGAAGCTTCTAGAAATGGGTAAGAGGGCACTACAGTAAAGCATCACCTTCACGTTTAAAATTGAAACATGGTTTTATAAAGTCTTAATCGAGTGTTTATTCCGTTTTCATTATAATGGAGGGAAAATGAAACAAGTATTTTGTTTGAGCTAAAGTTTCTCTGTATTCCTTACAACCCAGCTACAGATGTATTAAAAACATATTGAAATAAGTGAAAGAAGCTAGAAACTACTTGTATATTATAATGAACCTGATTTGTTTTCATTGGATGAGTTGTAAAGGATTATTTGCTGGACTGGTGAAAATGCATTACTTAGGATTCTCTCCATCAGTGACCTCAGACAGGGATTTTATCATGATGAGGCTGGACTCCTTGCTTCTACTGGGTAGTAATTTACCCCTCATTCCTTAAAGCCCCATGTGTAGGTGTATCCAAACTGTGCTTCCACTCAATTACTCTCCTCCCACTCTGAGAAAGGGAGGACAGAAATGAAGAAGGAATGGAGGGAGAAGCCCTCAGGCCTCATGAGAAACTCTTCTAGGTTTCATTGGAAGCCATGAAGACTTCAGCTCCCTGGAAACAGTTCATCTGGGATTCATCCCCATTGGTTTCCCTCTCAGCTGCTACAGAAACCAGCATTCCATGAATTTTTCTTTTGGAGCTTCCTCATTAGTTTTTCTCCAGCAGCTCGGGGAGCCGATCACTGCTAGTCCATAGGTTTAGAGTTGTAATATAATGCTGAGCAGCTGTAAATAATGCTTTCCTTCATTTCACAGGTGAATCGCCCTCACCCTGGTGATCATCCTCTTCTGATCATCTTTATGGTTGGTGGAGTGACAGTCTCTGAAGTCAAAATGGTGAAGGATCTGGTAGCGACACGCAAACCCGGTACCCAGGTAGAAACAGCTCTTAATGTACAGTTCCTATCTGAACAAAGATTAAGCAAATTCACCAAATAAGGTTCCCTAAGGCACTGGTACCAAAGCTACAGCCACATGGACAGGAATGGTGTCAGACTTTTGCTGTGAAACATCAGTAGGCAGCAAGTGTTAAGCCACCAAGGGTCTGGTTTTTACATGTTTGAGTCAGCAATAAAAGTTCAGACTCAGGCTGGAGAGCTCAGAACAGTCGGGCATGATTCTCAGGGAGCTTTCATCATGTCTCAAAAGATTAATTTATTGGTATTCTTTAAAAACAGGAATGTTTGCTGTCCAAAAGGCTACAGGCTCCCTGGCAGGGCATCTAGAGGACATAGTGCAGTGATGCTCAGTAGGAGCTGCCAAGGGTCTGGGTACCATTTAGTGACATGTCAGTGGTGATCCTCTTGACAAAGAAATTGGCATTGCTGAGAAGCAAGATAAATCAGCCTGGCTACAGCTGTACTGGTTTCTGGTCCAAGCCAGGTATCTCTGATAGATACCTGCCTGCTAGATGCCTAGAGTAACCTGAAGCAGGGGATGTGGAACAAGTTTCTGCAGCCCTTGGGTGTGCTGTCAGACTCCTGGAAGGTGGATGACCTCCACTGTGGAGCTTCAATAGTGTCCATGCAGCTAGTCTTTGCTTCTTCCTCTCTCCTGCAGCAGAACTTGACTACAGCAGCTGTCATCTGAATGGAGTGGGGAGGGAGAGGAGGAGGATGGATGGGCTGTGGTGGCCTCTGAGATGTTAGAAATAATTGTTAATGGTGGAGGAGTGTGTACAAGAGCAAATGGATATCTGCTGAGTAGTGCAGATACACAGATATGCAGAGTGATCTAAAAACTGCAAAGAAGTGCTGTCTGACCAGCTGCATCATAAATGCAAGCCTAGTTTCCAGGGCAGCTTGTAAACATCTTGTTTCCAGTTCCTATGGAATGCAGTTTTGGTTAGTAAGAAATTGTTAGCAAACTGGAGCCAACCAAAGGCTGAACAGCCCCTGGATTTGGAGTGCTTTCTCCACATTTTACTTGTCTTTACAAAGCAGTATTTGGTAAGACAGTGTGCCATTTTTAGTGATTTTTTTTTTTTTTGGTAATACGTTTCTCCCCAACTGGCCTATTCCTAATCTCCTCAAAACAGCAAATAAAATTCTTTCCCATCTTGAAGGGGACTGAGTTGTGACACACTGATGGACAAGTTAATCCACACACAAAATGTATTAATACATCCTGAAAGATAAGCAGAGGGTGAACACGTGAGCTGGTTGAGAACTATTCAGGGAGACTTTTGACTGGCTTTCTAGAGGAACATGAGGCTTGACAGTGGTGACATGGGATCTGGTGTTGCTTTGCTTTGGCTTAACCCCAGTGGCAGGTCACCCTCTGAGGCAGATTCCTAAAGAATTTTAAGCTTTTACTGCATCTTGCCCTTTGTCCAAATGTGCTGTGTTAGAGGTGAAAGGACTTGGGGGGGAGAGATGGGAGGAGGAAGAGAAAGAAGAAAAGAAGCAGTTGTGCAAGTCTCCCGTATGAAAAAAGTTTATGAGTTTGTTGGATTTACCTGGATTTCTGCACTACAGATGTGAATATGTGCCACCTGTTTGGGATTATTCTCTTTTCAAAAAGCCAGGAATTTGTCTAACTCAAGCCAGCACTTAACAGAGCTTTTTTTGTGGTGCTCAGGCAATCAGATTCAGGCAACAGGGTAACACTGGCCTCCAAAGTCCCTTTGAGTCAAACAAAGAACTGACATTTGTACTGATTATTGGCTCTTGGAGAAATGAATAAACATGGGTTCAGAAGTAAAAAACTGAGGACAGTAACAGAAAAACTGTCTGGACACACTGATTACTCCAGCAGCTGTTTGGAGTTGAAACAAATTACATTTAAATGTGGAGTAGGAAACATGTTTCCAACCAGAGAACTGTGATATACACCTCTGTAAAAATGTAGGAATGAATATTCACAATTACCCCTTCAATGAGATATTAGAATTATTGGAGGGGAAGGGGGGAAGTGCCACTGTATTTGGCTGCATCCATTCTCAGACATTGCAGCTCTCATTGTTCTCTCTGGGCTTGCTGTTAGGTGCACAAATCCCCTCAGAGTTCAGTGGTGGGACTCAAAGAAGAAATATCTTTTATCTGGCAGTAGCTGGTGTTGATGTTTGGCTTGCACAATCAAAAGACTTCAGTAACGTGTCCCCTCGTGTTTTTCAGAATTAAAGCTGCATGATAACAAGATGAGCACATACTGTGCTATAGTCTGATTCTCATGTAACATAAGACAGTGTCAGCCTTTGGCACCTGCAATTTAAGAGTTTTTCATCCATAGGAAGAAGAGATAATCAGTGTCAGTTTGCAGCACATTGTGTGGGAGGACAAGGGAAGGGGAGAAGTGAGGGGGAGACTATCATCAGTACAGAAGGGATCTGTAGTAACTTAACTCCAGATTCCTTTCATTATTTGAAGTGAAAAGATGAAAGAAAGAACAACAAAAAACCACTGAAATGCAGCACTATTTCACATTTAAGCCATGTGATGAAGAGCACAAGGGGTTTGATAGCTACTGCAGGGAACAGGCACCCAGTCATACTCTGTTTTTGATGCTTCTCCTTGGATTTTCCCTGAAGAAGTGAATTCATGTTCAAGTGGGCTCATAAGATGAAACTGCTCCCACATCCCTGCCTGCACTGGTGAACTTGTGGCTTTTTAAGAGCAGTATCTTACAGCTTTGACCCTGAGTTAGCTCCACACAGCAAGAGCATACATGGTTGCTCCTTGTTCCCTGCCACAATGTCTTTCTGCTGGGCACCTGCTCAGTGGTTTTGACTGAAGAAAAACAGATACCTGGATCCAGCAGGGTGTCTGTCATGGCTGTAGCAACCAACAGTTTTGTTCATCAGACCCATCTTGGATTAAAAATGTGAGCAGACAGAAGGGATAGCATCCTGACAGTGCTTGAGGTTGAGCTTTGGTCCAGCTGTGCAGAACAGCCTGTGCCTAGCCTGAAGAGGTGTTTCTGAACAGGGCCTGTAGCTCTTCTGTGGTGCTCACCTTACCTTCCACTGAGTCACTCCAAACTCTGCTACAGGAGGAGAAACCCCTGCTTCATCAAGGAGTGCCTCCCAGTAAACACAGTGGCAGTCACAACAAATCACTGGGTGAGATGTGGGTAGAAATGAGTCAAAGCACACATTCATTAAGAGTACAATGCCAGCAGTCATTATGCTCCCTGAAGTGATTTAACTACAGTTATTAGCAAGCAGACAGTTTCACTGGACAAGCTGTATTACCCTGTCAGTAAACACCAGAAACACAGCCTGTTTAGTGCTGGGTGAAGCAAACAGATGATACCCATGGCTCATTAGTGCTGCAATCAGTCTTATCCCCTTGATTTTTGACTTGCTGTTTCTTGTTCCCCTCCTTTCAGGTAATGGTGCTGTCCTCTGCACTCCTGACACCCGGGAGTGCTGTTGAGTTGTTGTTTGCTACAGACCATCTCCAGTCTGACACTAGGATCTGATGGGGAGGACCTGTGGAGAAAATGAGTGGGTGTCTCAGCTGGAAACATCAAATCCCTGGTCTGTCACTCTTCTCACTAGGCCTCAAAAAAATTTTGTGTCCAGCTGGCTCCAGCTGAAACAGATGGGTATCTGGCTGCAGGGGAATGTGCAGCTCACAGGCAGCTCTTCAAACCCATCCAGTCATCCAGCAACAACTTCTCCCCTCTTTAATATGCAGTGCTGAATCACTCCCATCCCCAAAGTCATAGGAAGTGTGATGGCTTTTAATAATTCCCTAGAAAAGGAGCAGCTGAGGACCAGGTGATGCTGAATTTGCACTCCCCAAGTACCATTTTCTCTGATTGCTGGTGGTATCACAGGGGCTGCTTCTGGTGGGAAGTACTGCTGAGGGAGTGAAAAGCTAGGAAAATCCACCCTCTGTCATGCTGCCTTGCAAAACACGTGTGCCTTATACACTATTAACAGCATCTGCTCTTACCTCATTCCTTACCCCACAGAGGTCATGAAGTACAGCCCTGATTTAGCTGGCAGAGCAGCTCCCAGTCTGGTGTTGCTCTTCTGATGGAACTGGTGGGACTGGTAGAGGCAGAGAAGCAGAGAGCCATCCCCAAAGGGATGGATTAGGTGGCTGCTTCTCAGTGTCCCTTTTCCTGCTCTAGTTTTTCCACCCACAGTCCCTGGAAAAAAGGCTGTTTCTGATGGCACAGTTCTCTGTAGGTTTATGCAGACAGACATATGGGCTGTGGTGGTTCGATCACAGCCCAGGAAGAATCCTCCCCTCACATGCATTTAAAAAAAGAAAAGAAAAAAATTTAAAAAGCACCATCTCATTTTCAAGAGGCCGCAGTGACAGATTCTTTCTTGAACTAGATTTCTGAACAGAATGACTGAAGAACAGCTTTTATTTTTAATTTATTACTATGAAAGAGCTGCTATCAAATTCACTTCTGTAATTTTTTTTTTGCTATAAAACTTTGGTTTGCCTGATAAAAGGTAGCAGCCAGGAGAGGTTGTGATTGCAATTGCATATAGGACCAAGACTTCTGAATTGCAGCATAAAATGGTAGAGCTCTAAAGCTGCACCCTCTGACTCCATCCAAGGGATGCTAAAACTACAGCTTACACTGAGGATGTGAAATTGTAAGTGACATTCATCCTATCATAGCATTCTTTATTATGCCAAAGGAGTAGATTAAATGGGAAGTAGCTTTTTAACCTTTATTCACTAGCTAGCCTAGGTTCTCTTAAATGTTTATAATGGTCTTCAGAAAAGGGTGCATTTTGATTTCAATTCATTTTTGAGTGTGTGGAAGGAAACAATGGACTGATTATAAGGCATGGACAATGTTGCCTCTATGGAAGAGAAATTTATAAGAATGATTATAGAATGGAACTTTGTGCTATTAAAAAAATGAGAAATATTACGAGATTCCAATGTGAAAAGCTCAAGAAATAGTTTGAACAAAGCAACTGGAAAGCAAATAGCCAGTCTCTTGGTTTCTTTTCTGTCCTGTGCTATTCAGTCTTAGAATGTGGATGTTTTGTGAGTTCTGTAATCAATAAAACAATGCTCTTACAATGCCAAACCTGACCTGGCTTCTCCATCTCTCCTAGTATGCAGGGCTATGCATGCCAGGACTGAGCAATCCTGAAACCCCTCTTTCTTTTGTGTTGTCTGGGAGCCCAAGAACCTAGGCCTTCTGTCTTCAGAGGTATCCTAGGAGGTTTTCCACACCCTGCTGGGTAGGTGTAAACCTGTCCTGGTCCTGCCAGCCAGTGAGTTCAGGTGTTCACACCTCTGAGATGTTGCTGCTTTCCTGAGATGATGGAGGCTGGCAGTTGTGATCTTCCCTCCTTCACCTGTCTTTCATCAGACACTCTCACATCTCTGACTTGGCCATCTAAGGACATACTGGAGATGATACTGGGAAGGGGTGGGGGGGTTGATCTAAGCAGACACTGATGCTTTTTCACTTCCTGGGGGTCAAGTAGCTCCTTTGACTGAGGCAGATTAGTTTTCCAGGCCCCCCACACACACACTTTGGACAATGTGGCAGTAGATACTGGAACTCTGCCACCACCTTATACTCAAATATATGAAAAAAGATGGTGACAAAGGCCTGCTACTGTTCTAGACCAAGACTGGAGTTTTTCCAGTGGCCTCAGTGTAATAGTTGACTCCTTGCTTGTAGCTGTATAAGCTACATGTATCCTGCACTCAGGGAAAAGACCAGAGGGAGAAGAGAGCTTCAACCAGTTGCATATGAGTGGGAGCAGCACAGAAGAGACATTGCTTGCCTAGGTGCAAGACCACAAGGAGTGTCCAAGCCCTCTGCATGTGACTCTAAGCAATATTCAAAAGATAGGAAGGAGAAAAAAGCCTCTCCATAAATGGGTTTACTACTGTATCAATAATAAGCTAAGAAGTATTTAGTAATGGAAGGACAGGCTCAGGAACCAGGAGGGTTCCCCATAAAGCTACTATAAGCATGAATAAGATGCTGAGTACTTGCAGCTTGATTCAGTTCTTTGCAATATAGTTCAACACACAAAGCTTTTTTTTAAAAAAAAAAAAGTGGTAGTAGCTTAAAAGACTTAAGTGTTCTTCCAGGTTTTGACTCACCTCACACCACTCCTTTTTCACTCGAATTTTTTTTGACAGGAGGAAATAAAGAATCCCATTCTAATTTGATAGGACAATTCCTCTCCTAAAAGAATTTTTTGAAAGGAAGTTGTAAAGCAGTTGTGAGAGCTCCCCCCCTGTGGTTTATGCTAATAAGGCAACAGCATAGGCAGGAGAGGCCTTCCTGTTTCTGCAGTTTGTTAGCTTGAGCTTTGAGAAAACTACTACTTTGTCTCACCGTTTCCCTGGTTATTGCCCATTGTTTCTTATCCATGAAGAACACACAATAAAACATGCAATTCAAAAATTTAATGTTGAACCAGACAGTCAGAATGAAAAGTCCACTCCCTAAGAAGGAGTAACTACATAAAATAAATAAGTTACAATTTAAACAAAAGCACAACTGGCTTTTTAAAGTGCATGTGTGTAAGGCCCTTAGGCTGTGAACTCCACTGGCTCAATGTTAAAAAAAAAAATAAAATAAAAAATCTGCCATGTAGTGATGAAGAGGAACTGGCTCAGCTCAGAACAAGCCACCAGCTTCATTGCCCAGAGCCAGCCACACTTCTCACTGAGCTGAATCACAGCCAGGTCCTTCTGTGCCTACTGCAAAGGAGGGCAAGAGAATTATCTTGGGCTGGCATCTCTAACAGACTATCACTCCAACTCCATGCTCATTCCTCAAAAGCTCCATGTTGGGTCATTTAGTCTGGACAGGTTTGGTTTTGGTTTGTTTTTTGGTTTTTTTTTTTTCCACACAGTAAAAAATCCCAGGAGTTATTTCTAGATATGTTTACACCCTGCAGACAACAGTTTTGCATACAAAGAGTCTGGTCAAGTTGTCAGCAATAACATAGCTAGTAAAAAAAAAAAAAAAAAAAAATCAAGGACCATTTTTTACAGTCTTGATACCCAGTCTTGTCCACTTATTTTACACTTCTTTTTACAGAATTTCATGTTTGCTTATTTGTTTTGAAATACATGGGCAACAAAGAGTTCTACTGTGCAATAAAATTGAACAGATACATCATGCTGTCTTCATACAAGTGAAAACAAGATTTAAGTGTTTACTTCTGAGCAGTGAACTGCAGTCCAGGCATTTACCTGCTCAAGTATGAGTCGAGTTACATCTAAAAGGTTGTTTTTGCACAAGTGAAAGCCAAATCTGTCCAAATTGGACAAAAACTAAAAGCTTGTTTCATTGACTGGAAAGTCCCTTTTCCAAATGAAAATACTTATTCTACAAGTCACATCCCAGAGCCATTTCAAGAGTTCTTTTGGTTTTGTTTGCTTTGTTTTGAACCTGCCATTCTTCCTCTCTTAAACAACTGCCATGCAAAAGGCCACCTGAACCATCCTTCTTTCAATGCCTCACACTCTAGATGTGCTAAACACCCCGGGTTTCAGCCTCAGGCTAAATGCTGGGAAGACCAATGGCTCTGCTGTCAAACAGAAGTGACAGTCCTCACTTTGGCAGACAAAGCTTGCTTAAACCTTCTCTTCAGATCCTGCATGTTGGGTGATTTTGGGCGTGGAATAAGAGAGGTTCTCCTCCTCTCAGGGGTGCTGGTTGTTTGCTGCTTACTGACTTCTTTACAGAGGAGATGGAAGGCATTGAAGACATCGTTATAGTTTTCACTGACAGAGACTTCGTAGAAAGTACAGCCCAGCATGTTGGCCAGCTGAAGTCCATGCTGAGGCTCCACCTCTTTGATGTGCAAGAGATCAGCTTTGTTTGCAACGATGACAACAGGGACTGCGTTTCCTGGATGCAGCTGTCGAATGTGATGGTAAAGGTGACTGAGTAGTTCATAGCTCTTATAGTCTGTGATGGAGAAAACGATCACCAGGGCATCTGCCCAGCGAATGCATCTGTTCAGCTGCTCATTACAATCCAGACTGTGTTCATGGATCTGAAAAATTAATGGTCTCATATAAGATAGCCGAAGTCATAAAAGATTAAAGGAACCCATCTCTAAGAGACTGTAAAATCAGAGAGCATTTTCAGCTCCAGACACATATATTTGCATTTCACATTGTAAGGACAAAGTTAATCTGAGAGAGGGGAATAAATGCATATGTTGATTCAGCTGCAAAAAGCTGGAATTTAACACTGGAGTTTGCTATACTCAGATGGAAAATTGACCTGAGTAATTCTGCGTGCAGAGAAAGACTTTGTAGTCCTACAGAATGGGAAATTAACTGGCTAGACAGTAAGTCTGGGGAGGCAAAGATATGAGCTGGAAGCATTTAGACCTGGAGTGTTGCCCAGTTCAAAAAGGCAACAATCCAGCTTTTCTCAGGTCTATACATTGAAAACTTTAACTTGTGTCACACTAATGAGCACAGCCACAATAGAGCAGACTTCACTTTCTACCATACACATTTATGAAGTGTGTTGGGCAGCATTTATAACCTTTTCTTCCACACATATCTTATTTGCAGAGAATTTTCTGTTTTTTTGTCTCATGTTCCAAGTATACAGGAACAAGACACTTCAGTAATTCAGCCACTCAGAACTATGGGCCTCTAGCATACAAATGAGTCACCAAGAAAGCAAATTATTTTCTTTCACTACCAGCATGCTGAAAGCATGCAACACATCTGGCTTCACAGGTTATAAAAGAAGTTACCACATAGAGCACCAGACTCTGAAAAGGACCATAACAGATGTACTCACACACACACAGGCTTAGAGCTGCTCTGCTTTAACTGTGTTACCAAATCTAGCTCACCTGAACTCCTGGAGTATCTTGCACTTGAATAGCCAACATCTCTCCATCCACCTGGATGTGCCTGCTGTAGAGATTACCTGACAAGAAAACCAACAGGGTCACAAGGAAAGCCACTACCTTACACACAGACAAATGTGCAGGGGAAATTGTATGGCTGTGTATGAAGACCAGAACCAGCATTACGAGCTTTTTACTTCTGCCATAAACTTACATTATTAGAAGCCTAGGATTTCATCTTGTATTGACTTGTTTTGAAGTTTGGCATTTATATTGTGCAGCTTGGAACTTAATCACTTCTTAAAGGCTGTCTTAACTTAGATGATAAAGTATGTAATATAACTGGCTATTAAGAGAAAGGTAGTTGCTTGTCATTTGGTATTTTTGAGCTTTAGAAATCCATTTTTCTAAATAGCTCTCTTCTGGCTGACCTATTCGGTGTCTTTCCTTTGTTTGACTTTTTCGACTCATTTCTTCACCAGAACGCTGTCTAGTTCACATTCCCATGTAGTTTAGCCTTCCTGCTGTACCACACTCAGGCATCACCTCTGTGCTTTCCCCCTTACACCGGCGTCACTCTGGATCACACAGCTGCTAGCATTCGGTTTGCCAAGGATAACACCAGGTTTAGGGAACGTTTCGCAGAATGTTTTAGGTAAAAATACCTTGCTTTAGGTAAAAGAATTCTGCAGAGAGGGACACCTTCACCATACGAAGAGCCAATAACGTGAAATGCGGGGGAGCAGGGCCAGCGATGCGGTGACCAGACGCTGCCCGGGGGAAGGGACGGAGCTGCCCGGGGGAAGGGACGGAGCTGCCCGGGGGAAGGGACGGAGCTGCCCGGGGGAAGGGACGGAGCTGCCCGGGGGAAGGGACGGAGCTGCCCGGGGGAAGGNGATCTCGTCGGGTGCGGCGACTTCCAACCCTTAGCGGCGACCGACCGAGCGTTCCCGAAGATCTGTGTCCCAGTCGCGCCGGGCTGGCCCGGCAGAGCCAAGGCTCAGCCTCTGCCTGACGGAATTCCGAACCGGTGCCGAGGCGGACGTCCCTTCCTCCCTTCCTCCCTTCCTCCCTTCCTCCCTTCTTCCCTTCTTCCCTCCTTCCCTCCTTCCCTTCTTCTCTTCTTCTCTTCTTCCCTTTTTCTTCCCTTCTCCTTCCCTTCTTCCCTTTTCCTTCCCTTCTTCCCTTTTCCTTCCCTTCTTCCCTTCTTCCCTTTTTCTTCCCTTCTTCCCTTCTTTCCCTTTTCCTTCCCTTCTTCCCTTCTTCCCTTTTCCTTCCCTTCTTCCCTTCTTCCCTTTTTCTTCCCCTCTTCCCTTCTCCCCTTTTCCCCTTCTCCCCTTCCCGCACAGCCCTGCCCTGCACAAGCACTTCGAATAAAAACCAGACTGAAATCCCAGCAGCAGCAAGTGCCAAGAAATGAACTGAAACCCAGGGATGAGGCTGGGAGAGATCTGTACCCCCTCTGCTCGTTCGCAATAACCAGAAAAAGGGGGGGGAAGGAATCGAGTAAAACATGGATATCTCAGTGGTTAAAGAAACAACAAAAGATGATGGCAAAAAAGGAGAAATATAAATGAGGAGTGGGTGGGAAGCTGAGCACCGGCCTGGCAGCAGGGAGAGGTCGGTGCAAAGCACTCAGAATGCTTTTTGGCCTAAGCAAGGAGCCTGGCAAGCAAAATAGAGGGATAAAACGTGCCCATGCATCGACAGAAGTACCAAGGAGAGAGGTGAGAGAGCAGGGTAACATCACACAGCTGTATCCAGGAAAGGAAAACCTCACTGGACAGCACTGATTGCTAGTTGCACAGGAATAGACCCAAAGTGTGTGTTTCAAAGTGCTAAAAGAGAGTCATGGGAGCTTGGTGGTGATGTTGGCCAAAGATTGTCACCCTTGCAGCAAACACAGACTTATCCAGAGCTTCCTACAAGCTGCAGAGCTGTTTGCATACAGGAAATAACTAGACTGAAATAAATTGCTGCTCTGATGCCAGGGGCTGAGCAGTGCTGGGGTACAAAAGAAGAACAGCTCTCTTTGCCACCTACCAGGCCAACAAGAGGTGGTGGTGGTTTTGCTTTGAAAGCAGTGAGGATATTGCCAGGTTACTACAGTCAAAGGGAAAAAAAAATAAAATTGTTTGATAAATGCAGTTTACTAAAATAAATAGATGGGTAGAATACAGGTTTTTAAAAAGGCATTTAAGTCAAAAGGGGAAAGAGTAAGAGACCTAACTGGAAAAAAATCCACTAGGGTGGATAACTCAAGGTCTTGAATACAAAGGAAAGACTGGATTTCTTTGTGCCAGAGCAGCAGAAATGATCTGTACATTGTACCTTATGATCTGTACATTGTACCTTATGAAGCAAAGGGGAAGAGCCCCACAGATGTCCTAGGAGCTTAAGTCTCAGGAAACAGAAAACCTACAGGTAACAGTGAGGAGGATTAGTGTCCTAAGAAGGTTTTGTCTTCAAGATGAGAACATATAGAACATAAACAATGGCAGCTAGAAACAGTTACTTCAACCAAGGAAAAAGAAATAAGGCTGCCATGCAAGGAGAGGGGCACACAGATTGATGGAAGTCTGGAAATACTTCCAAAACCAGCAATCATTTGCCTCCTTTTTAAAAAAAAAAAGATTGTGAGAAAGATGGGAGCAGAAGGAGGATGAGTAATGGGAAAAAAGTCATGGGTAATTACTGCACTGGGGAAAAACAAATGATCTCGTCCAGAGTGCAGACAGACCAAGAGTGTGAAGTTGAGGGTGGAAGGAGCAAGAAGCTTCACCTCAAATCATTCTCAAATACTTGTATTAAGGAAAGAGCCAGGAAAACAGTTTACAATAATTTAGAAAAGCTTTGAAGGAAAGAATAGTGAAAGATATTGAAATAAATGTAATAAAATGAACGATATGGTTACATGAGATGTTGCTTCACCATAATATCGTTCACTGGGAAAGCAGAATATCTTTCACAAAGGGAAACTTTGTTTCCCTTTTCCTTAAAGAAAGGAGATGTGATAGATGTCATCTACTTGGGGTCAATAATACCTAATACTGTCCAGACAGGAAACGACTGTTTAAGCAGAAGAATGTGGGGATAAGGAGACAATGTCAGAGGGGTGTTTTATATGGGAAGTGTCAGAGTGAAGCAAAGCTGTTCTGTGGAATTCATCAGGGCTCCTGTCATTCTTCATATTTTCACTGCACTGTTGTCATCACAAATATGAGCACACTCATGAAACCTGCAATTGGCAGAGCTGGGAGTCATTGCCAGTTCAAAGAAGGGTGGGAATAGTTCATTGGAGAAGCTGCATGCCTCTTAGAACTGAATTAATGAAAATATAATTAAATTTTGTAATACTAATGGCATGCAGAGATTAATCACAAAAATTTCTCCCATTGACTATGAGATCAGAACTTGGAAAAGAAAGACTAGTTAATCACAAGGTGAGTAGGAACACTGTAAAAAGGGAAACGTAAACCTGGTTGTGTCTGACAAGTGATTTCAGGAAAGATCTGCAGTACCAAGGGTGATGCCATCAGACAGTCAAGAGAAAATCAAAGCAGAGCAAGTATGGGCAAAAACTACAATGATCAAGGACTGGACTGCGTACTTCAGAGGAGGATAAGAACACTTGGTGTATTTAGTTTGGCAAAACAAAGAAAGAGGGGTGTGGGAAATGGGGGAGCCAGGAAAGTTAGAGCTGAGGGCCAATATCAGCATGAGAACAAGTGCTTGTAAGCTTGACTCTGCAGGCAGGACAGCAAAACACAGGAACAGCCCTCTAGTGAGAGTGGCAGGAGCAAAATCAGGTCTTTGAAATGAAGCTGGAGTTTATAGAGAGATTATATGATGTGTTTGACTGCAGTGGCACTGAGATTGGATTGACCAAGAGATCCCATCTAGAGACCTACAGAGAATATTTTAACCTCATCCCATAGGTAAATATTCAGGGCTAACAAATAGCAATGAGTGCAGCAGGCAGTGCCTCCAACACATAAAGGGGAAATAGGAAAAGGTGATGAAAATATGACACCTCAACAAACTCTTCTTTCTGAAGGAGGTAATTAATTAGAGACCAGATGAAAATGCTAAAAGAACCAGAGAACGGGGGCTTCTCTTTCTGTCTCAGTACCCCAAAAGCAAAACAGTTAGCCAGATTGAAACATAAAACATCTGGGAAAACTGAGATTCAGTAAATGTTCTTGTAAAATACGTAGTTGAGTGACTGAGTCAATTGTTATAGGAAGGCAGTGGGACAAAAAATTACTACTCAAAAAAAGACTGTAAATATACAAATTATGAGAAAATGCATTTTTTTCACACTAGCATAAAATTCATAAGCAACAGCAAATTAATCTCCTCAAATTCAAGTCTCTTAAGTATTATGGACCAGAAAGAGTTCTAACATAATGTGGACAGGCCTTCTCATCCAGCAGTCTTTTTAATACAGAGGTTTTTATGTCTTCCTCTTGGTTATGCAAAAGTGGTTGCTGTCAGAGACAGGTCTTAGTTTGGATGGTCATGGATCAGAGCCAGTTGAATACACACTTCCACACTTCAGGGACACATTTCTGTACTGCTATTTCTATATTTCAATCTTTTTATACCATATTTCTGGGTTTTTTATACTGCTATTTGTACCACTGCTCAGAGGGTGAGTTGAATACAGCTTCAATCTTCCAGAAAGACACTTCCATCAGTGGCCAGGGAATGAATCTTTGTTATTTAGTGCTTTGGTAATTAACTTCTAAAATGTTTTCAGAGAAACAAGTGGTGTGGACATGGTGTTCAGAAACACAGACAAAGTCTGCTCATTCCAGGTAAGTGTTTACCTTCCAAAACACTGCAGAATTGTCTCTTTGGCTTTGTACATGTATGCAAGAATGATACAGTACATAGATCCCATGCTCCCAACATACAAAGCCAAGTCAACCATGAAAAGCTGGAGAAGAGCAGATTTTCTCCTCTCCTCCAGCACAGCATCACCTTCCAAAAGCAAAACAAAAGGGAGAGAACAGAGATATTAAAAGAAACTACATAAACAGGAAAACAGCTTCTCTCTGTACTGGGAAAGATCTCCTGGCCAGCAGTGGCCAAGCTTTACTGGGCAAGATAGGATCTTCATTCCAGGGCAGAGAAAGAGGAGAGGGAGGGAGGGAAGGAGGGACATGCTCCATGAACCCTCACCTACCCACAGACCCTGTGTGGTTTCTATAGCAGCACAATAGCAGGCATTTTTTCTCTCTCCACAAGAAAGCCTGAGTAATGTTCTGCACTTATATTAGTCTGCATTTCAATCAGATTTTACCTCCTCTGAAGCTTGCATTTTTTTCCCCGTTTCCTCCTTATGTAACAATCCCATCCTCTCATCCAAGAAGTGAAAATCTCAGGGTTTTGTTCTCCGTTCAGGGTCGCTCATCTGCTGGCAGTCAATTTTTGAGCTGGCTTCTGCCACCACACATGCAGACTTGTTTGATCTGAAAAGAGGAGGGGGAAGCCCCAGTGGTGAAATCTCTTGAATTTAATTCCAGTTCTAATGCCTCATTCAAACACGTACAAGAGAGAGATTAGCAGAACTTTTGTTTTCCAATTTAGGAATGCCTCAGGACCTGTGCTAAGCCCTCTAAAAACTGTGGCATTCAAGTGCCCTTGCCAGCCTCTCTGAGTCTCATCTTGTGTTACAACAAGAGGGGTCAGTGGCTAATTCCTGGGTTACATTGAGAAAGATCCCTGAGGAGTCCTGCTGTGCCAGGCAAACCTTAGGATGATCCTTGCACCACCAGAGGAGTGCTGGGGCTGGTACAGCTTTCTGCAGTTCCTAAGCAAACAAAGAGCTTTCTGCATCTGCAAGTCTAAGGTCTGCAGAGCCTTGAACTGGAGTCATCAGGCTGAAGGTGCACGCTCAACAACCCCATGGGGAGCTCCAGGCTGGGCACAGAGTGGCTGGAGAGCAGCCAGACAGAGAGGGACCTGGGGGTTTGGATTGACAGGAAGCTGAACATGAGCCAGCAGTGTGCCCAGGTGGCCAAGAAGGCCAATGGCATCCTGGCCTGGATCAGGAACAGCGTGGCCAGCAGGTCCAAGGAGGTGATTCTGCCCCTGTACTCAGCCCTGGTGAGGCCACACCTCGAGTCCTGTGTCCAGTTCTGGGCCCCTCAGGTCAGGAAGGAGATTGAGGTGCTGGAGCAGGTCCAAAGGAGGGCAACCAGGCTGGTGAAGGGACTGGAGCACAGATCCTATGAGGAGAGGCTGAGGGAGCTGGGGCTGTTCAGCCTGGAGAAGAGGAGGCTCAGGGGAGACCTCATCACTCTCTACAACTCCCTGAAAGGAGGTTGGAGCCAGGGGGGGGTTGGTCTCTTTTCCCAGGCACCTCTCAGCAAGACAAGAGGACACGGTCTCAAGTTGTGCCAGGGGAGGTTTAGGTTGGATATTAGAAAGAATTTCTTTATGGAGAGGGTGATCAGGCATTGGAATGGGCTGCCCAGGGAAGTGGTGGATTCTCCGTCCCTGGAGATATTTAAAAAGAGACTGGATGTGGCACTCAGTGCCATGGGCTGGGAACCGCAGCGGGAGTGGATCAAGGGTTGGACTTGATGATCTCTGAGGTCCCTTCCAACCCAGACAATTCTATGATTCTATGATACTCCAGGGGAGGCACCATTTGGGTTACCTCCTCCCCAGGTTCCAACTGTCACCTCTGGGTGGGAGGCCCTGGATGCACTTGTCCTGCTCTGCCCCAAGTAGGGTCAGCAATGATGCCACAAGTCCTCTTGACTTGATCAGGCCTTGTTCTGAAGTGGAAAGATACTGGAAACTTTAAATTTCTAATACAAATTCTTTGGTGAGAAGGATGTACATTCAAGTCATGCCTGCAGACTACAACAGAAAGTTATGACGAGTGAGTGTGTAGGTTGCAAAGTCAAATGCAGAAAGTGTAGGAAACAGCAGAAATAAGATTTCCTGGGCAATCTCAACTCATCCTCCCACATGCATATGCATTTTCTTGCAGCCTTAAGCACGTAATGTCATACAGCTATACTGTCTCCTGTCATACCAGCAGTCTGTCTTCCCTTTGCCCATGGGAACACGGTACCTAAATATAATTGAAGCTCAGGATGTTATTCAGCATTCCCTTTAAATCTTCAGTGAACCAGGCCGTGCTGCAACACAGATTGTATTCCCTCAGTACAGGAATTACTGACTCCTTCGTAGGCTTGTTGAGGTGTATAGCAAAGAAACATGAGAAAAGCTCAAACTATAAGTGGACCAGGCTGCATAAGTCCAGTATGTACGTGCCACTTAGACCTCTTTTTAGTTGATTTCTCATCTTGAAGCACCTCGGTGCTTTCTACCCAAAAATATTCTGTATCAAAGTGCCATAGACACTGCTTTGAAGCAGGAACTGCCCTGAGGCTTCTGGGATGAGCAGTTAAACCACCAGGAATGACCACGAGGAACAAGTCCTTCTCTCTCTTAACCTGAATGCCCATGACATCTCTCAGAGCAGTGGAACAGTTGTGATGGGAATGCTGAGAGCACCTCATCTCGGGCTACATGCTTAGAGCAGGTGCCTGAGCTGGCTTCTCCACGTGTCACAGACCTGGGGTCTTTGTGTAATTGTAGAGAAATTCCACACTTCCACACTTCAGGGATTGTGGAGAAAAGAGGCAACTTAACCATATGGGAAATAAATGTGACACTAGAATATATTGGGCCAGGTACCTGGCAGGGAAGGGTGTGGGATGGGCAAGAGCTCCCTGGGAACAGCAGGCACAGGGCTTCCCACCTGTACTCCAGGTGCAGCTGGTGCAGTGGGGGGCTAGGAGGGGGAAGAAATGCCAATTTTGCAGGAATTGAGGAAGGAGGAGGAATTTTGCAGGAGGAAAGACAGGCTTGCTTATTCAGGAAATGGTGCCTGTGAGGAGAGATGATAATTACCTGCTGCCAGCTCACACAAGAGGGATCATGGAGGAGAGCTCCTTAGACCAGGTCCTTAGACTTGGTCCTTAGACCAAGAAGCAGATTGTTAGAGGTTTTGCCTTCTGAGTGGGTTTTGCAGACCTTAAATGCCTAAAGAAACTAGGCACTCCACCACTCCTGCTCTTCAGTGGGCACTGGATCCACATAACATTTAGAAATGCAATTCTAAAAAGTTTGTAATGTTTTTTTAAAAGCCTGCAACTATAGAGATTTCCATTAAAAAACAGGTGATCCAAAGCACTTGTCCAAACTAGATAAATAATTAAAAGATAACAGGAAAAATTGGGAAATAAATTATTCCTACTTGGGAACAACTACTAGTAAGCTATATAGCTGTGTAGATATTCAGCCTATGAGAAGCTTGTTATATTTTGCTTCATAGTGTTTCTCTATCATAAATTTCTATATTCTGCTTTGTTTGAGGCTACAGCCCATTGGTGATGCTTTGGGAAGGATGGGGTTTAAGGTATTTAAAGGAGCAAGCACTGCAACCTAAGAGATAACAACCTTAAAAAAGTTATTCATCGAGGTTTCAGGATGGTCATTAGCATGTACACAATTATTATCCAGGCAGGTGACTATGGACAGGCAGCCAAGAATTGTCAGAGGAATGGCATTCATTTTTATTCACAAAAAAATGAGACTGGAGCTACTGCAACACCCAACATTTTAATAACAATCCATTTTTCAACGATACCCTTTTCAGCTGGCTAAACACACACAAGGATTAAACACGGGAAGCAGACTCTGTCAACTCTGTTTGTTTTCTATAATTCCCTTTGTGATGATGATGAACTGCACCATAACAGAGAAGGACAGTTTCATGTTATTGTATAGATGACTCACATAGTCCCTATGGCTTGACAAGAGCAGCACAGGGTTTTTACTAAATAAAGCAAGTAGCCAAAGTAGTCAGCCCAAAAATAGAAGTCACACTTAGAAGAATGCAGCTCCTAGAGGAATTACAAAATTCCACCTACCAAAAACACAGAGGTTGGTATGCTGGGGCATCTCTGCTGAGGATATTGTTGGAAAGCCATTAATTCTTCATCTGGAATGTAAATCTGTGCCGTCCAAATGGGATTTAAGTATTTCAAGGTAGGACTTCAGTTCCTGGCTGGAACCAGTTTTAACCGGTTGGGCAATTTTCATGGTGGTTTTTATATTTGCTTTCTTCCTCAGAGCCCAGAGTTATTTGCCCCGTGCTACCTGCTGCTTGGTATGGCTGGAATGGGTCCCCAGGCAAGGAAGGAAATGGGGCCCTGGTCCTGCCTGCTGCCAGCTTTCCTCCTCTCCTCACCCCTGGCAGGGCCTCCCCTGCCAGCAGGCTTTGGGGTAATTGCAAAAAAGTCAAAAGGGACATTGCTGCTGCAGGGCATTCAACTGGACATTTTAAGGTTTAATGCCATCTGATTAATAGGCAGGCATCCATTCCAGACAGAAAGCAAGCATTCCCACTCCTTTCTTATGCTACACCAGAGCACTTTTTTCCTTCTTCCTAAAAATATTTGGGAACTTTGAAAACAGACTCTCATTTGCCCCAGATACCCTGGAGATGGGTTTCTATGGCTGCACTGCAACCTGCTTTTAACACAATCCCACTGAATTCTCAAAAACGACCAAACAAATTCAATTTATTAATCCATTAGTCCTGGGTTTGGGGTTTGTGTTTTTTGGGTTTTTTGGGGTTTTTTTAGGGGCCAACCCTAACTGGGCACAGATGGGCTTAACAGGAGCTCCTGCCTTCCTCCTCCTGACTGGCAACACCTGAGTGTCTTCACCTGGTTGCCTCTGCATTCACATTCAAATGTTTCATTTGTAAAGTAGACTGTTCCTTTTAACTTGAAAAATAATTTTGACCAAGACTTACTTGTAACTCAAAATATGATTTGAAATTGATGAAATTAATGCCAAGAATCAGCACTGAACTAGCACTAAAGCAAGCTATGTGCTTGCTAAGAGTGCATAGAAAAAACTGTGTGAGCAGCCAGGCTTAAGAGCAGTTCCAGCTACAATCAACTGCTGGAAAATCACTCAGTGCTGAGATTTAATAAATATTGTGTTTTACTGCATTCTAGACAAAGATTTGTCGTATCTGCAGACCTAACTACAAACACTGGTAATTCTCCCCAGTGGTTATTGTCAGCATCTCCCAGAATTCCTGTGGGCATGAAAGGGAATAGGTTGTGAACAAAAATAATTGGGAGAATAAGTTGAATAAGATGCTATTCTAGCCATGGCACTTAGCTGTAGATGTAGACAACAGCTGACTCACTGCTCAGAATCACACATTCTCTCACTTCTTGGCATCTGAAATAGCTGAAACATCACAAACTGATAATAGGATTTCTAACTAAGAAGTAGAGGTATTTTGCATTAATATTACATGCAGTTATGAATAAAACATTAATACATGGAGTGGTTTGCACTTGTGTCTGAGCAGGAACTGCAATCTCAGCTGATTCACAATATGTATTTTTTCCAAATACCAGAAGGCAGTCGTACATCAGGGATCCATTCTCTGCTGGTATATATGAATCAGCTGCCAACTGAAGCTGCAATTCATTATCCTGTCCACTCAGCAAGCAGTACAACTACATTATTACTGATTTAGGGAAGATTGTAATGTTGTAATTAAATCTGAGAGAAAAACTCCTGAAAAGAAGTCAGTGCTCAGTAAAAATATTTTGGGGAAAAAAACCCACAATTGGCTGAGACTACAATAGAGCATAATTTTATCTAACTCTATTCATACAGTATTTTCTAAAGAAACATTTACATTAATTAATGAGTGTCCCACTTTCTTTGACTAGCAAATCATTTGCAGAAGTAGAAACCTTTGTTCAGAGTTATAGTAAGATACTGTGCTTACAGAAAGAAACTTTTTTTTTCAAGCCTCTCTGGAAGATGTACAGCAGCTCACTATGCCAGTTCAGCTTACAATTTTTCCTAACACTAGGACAGACTGTCCTTTAGCTGGCAAAGTAGTATGAAGCAAGGGTACTTTATTTCATGTCTTGGTGTTTTAAATAAAATGCAAAGGCAAATTGTGTGGGTCTTGGTTTGTCTTGCAGGCTGTAGCTCCAGCCAAACTTGAAAAAGTGCCCAATGTATTTTCAGGGGAAAGGTCTTCAAATATGAGAAACGAATGCTGGAACAAGTAGAGAATGGAAAACAAATTCTGCAGAAGGGGGAAAAGTGGATTGTAGTTGTCATGGGGGTGGGGGGAAGAGACAGACCCTGAGGGCTGGCTGAAAACAGAGCCCATGGTAGTACTCCAGCAAGTGAGAAGTCTGGGTAGAATGCACTCCCCCTGTAATATTTCATAGGCCATAACACGTTGGTTTCTTAAATTGTGCCATACCACTGTGTTTTGCAGGTGGCTGCTTCAATTGTAGCATCCTCAGAGTTTTGACAGTCACCAAGTGCTACAGCAATGATATGCAGCAATAATGAACTGCTGAGGGATGAGCCCTGCTGCCAGAACCACCTCCTGGCTCTGATGGTGACTGCTGACTGCCACAGCCCAAGCAGCAGAAGGAAGTGCAGATACAATTCATGTAACTCAGAAAACAGAAGAGCTGTTGCCCTGAGCAGAGAGACACAGGGGCAGCCAGAGGTGCAATGGGGAGATCAGGAGAGGTAAGAATCCCTTCCCTTTGCTTAGTTCAGCCCAGTCTTGGTGCACACCAGATCAAAAGCTGACTGACACCCCTAGGGTTTCTGAAGCTCAGTGGCTTTGGCTCAGAGCTTCCAGGAGGTGAGTGTATCCCTGGATCTGAGGCATCTTGAGTTCCACCACTGACAGCCGTAGGTGCCAAAAGATGTAAAGAGACAGTGGACACCTCAAAGAGCAGTGATTCTCCTCTGGTCACTTCTCAGGAAGAAACATGTCTCAGTCCCCTCGCTCCATCCTTATGCCACTCACCCTCATAGCAAGCCAAGTCCAACCAGACTCTCCATGCCTTCCCCCACCACCACTTCCCTGTGCCACACAGATGTACAGGCTGAGCCCAGCCCTTGCACGTGTCTACCCAGCCCTGCTCCATTTCTGGAGCTCTCTTTTGGAACCTGAGCCAAAAGTGCAGCTTCCACATTGGCAGCATTCCTGCAGGCTTCTCTGCCAGACCATCCTTGCAGCTGAGGGCTTGCTGGGCAAGAAGACAGAGCCTCCCCTGTCCCCCAACCACTGCTGATGGAACACCAGACAGCTGCTGGCTGCGGCCCCTGAGGTAGCCAGAGGAGAGCAGTGCCAGCTCTAGGTTTGGGTGTGTGCTGGTGATATGGGCAGTGGCACACAGCAGAGGTGGTGTGCAAGAGATGAAGGGGTCTGGGTCTGAGGTCAGGAAGCCCTGACTCTCAGGTCAAGCTAATCTGTTCACCCTCGTGAGGGCTTTTTCTGTTTTAGTTTGATTTGTTGGTTTTTTTTTTTTCCCCTGCATGTCTTTTCACTTATTTTCCCCTGGCTGATTGCCATGTTACCATGCAAGAAACTGCTGGTTGCTTGTGTGTGAAATTTGTAGCTTCAAGTGGGGCTTTGACAGGGGATGTATGAGAAAACATAAGCACTGTGGGTGTGTGGGGCTGCTGAGGCTCCAAGGGAGAAACTGCCAGAGCAGGCAACAAAGCTGGATGCAGAACACCATTTACATTTCATCACATATTACTGGAGGACATAGACTTCAAGTCTAGAAAATGAAGCTGTTATTACAAGATGAAAGCCCTTAAGACAGGAGGCTTAGGTTTTGCCTTGCTGCAAGGCTGTGCTATCAGGAGCAAGGGCTGTTGTGAAGAGGTAAGGGACATGCTCTGATTCACCCTGGGATCCCTCAGCAGCTTCCAAACTGTGGAGCAGTTGTTTTTCTTACAGTCACCAAATGGCTTTTGTTCACCTGCCAAATTCAGCTGACTTGTCCTGCCTTGCAGCCCTGGGGGAAGAAAGAGCAAACCCAACTAGTGGATGCTGCAGTCACACCTAAGGCAAGCTCCTCCAAGCTCAGGCATACTTCCACCCATGAAGAAGAAAAACTGCACAAAAGGATGTACAATATCTTTCAAGGAGACAAATGGAAACAATATGTGCTGTATCACGTACCAGCAGGATGGTTTGGTGAGGCATGCTGGGGTTTTTTTTGAGAGAGCCAGAGTAAAATTAGGAGGATCTGCAAGAAAGCCCAAACAAGACCACTGAAACAAGAACCGTGTGAACTTTTGGATCAGCCCCATAGCTCCAGGTGGTTTATTCAGCCTCCTCCTAATGCCTTTCTACATACTTGCTTTTGCAGTCCCCAGAATTCAATCAATTTTACCCAGAGGAAACATGCTGTACCCAAAAATATTATTATGAAAAAAAAATAATGTTACATGTAGCTGACATGTAGCTGATTTCCTACTTGCAGGAAAATCAAGAAAGAAACTTACACACAGTTCAAGAGGCCTCTTTTCCATTTTCTTTTCCCTCTCTTCTCCCTTCCCATCCTCCAAGTCTGCTGGTAGATATTCTGGGGTGTGTAAATTGTAACCATGGAGTGTGCATTTCTATAACATGCTCTGCTGTACAGCTAGATATAAAACATGTAGTTAGCCCTCTCCAGCAGACCATAAATACTGAGATATTCACCTAGCTGTTTGCTTGTAATGCTGTATTCCTTCCAGTTCTCAATTATAGAAAAAAGAAGTTGAATCACCTGGTTTCTTGTTTTCACCATCTGTGGAATGAGGCAATAATGTTTCCCATCAACATCAAGTGCTCTGAGGTGGGTGGATGAAGAGCAGCATCAAGGTGTGATTAATTGGTAGTACAATGCAGGTTCTTTCAGTATGCAAGTGAGGCCAGGTTGTGCTGGCAAAAGATGAAAGTTGGGGGAGCTTTCAGGGAGTGAAATCTGATGACTCCCTAGCAGGGATTAACTTCTCTCAGTTTGGCAAGGTGGCAGAGCCACCCCTCGACTGCTGAGTCAAAGATGAAGTGAAAAAGCCTGAAGGCTTTTCATCCCCTTGTTGTGTCACTGGTGCTTCTCTACTGGCAGATGGCCAAAGCAGCTTCAGGAGGAACTGTCTCTGGCCCACAGAGCTTCACAGGGCCTTTGCTATTAGCCAGAGTCAGGTGGAAGGGTGATGCTTTTGGACCAAATCAATCCATTTGTCATACGTAAAAATACGTAGGATCACACGAGGATCCTGACTGTGTGAACACGGATGCTGTGAAGTTTCTTAGACCCAGCTTTACTGAGACACTTAGGGATAGTGATGCTCAGAGACACAGATCAATTCTTTGGGTTCAGCTCATTTTTTTCTCTTCAGAAAGCAGAGTGCTGGAGGTTGCCTGTGGCTGCCCAGAGGTTGAAGCCCTGATCTAAAAAGCAGGAGACCCATGTTCAGTGCTCTCCTCAGCCTAGGAGTCTCCTCCATCCACTGTACTCCATACTTCTATGGAAGGCATTCCCTGTCTCTTCTCTCAAAGCAGAGTAATAGTACAGAAAATAAACAAGCTTCAGAGGGCCAGAGAGGGAGAGGACAAACAAGAAAGCAACTCTCAGTGTTGTCCACTGATGTGGGCATTCAGCTGAAGGAAGGAGGCTTTGACTCCAGTCTACATTCAGAAGAACTTACACATCTTCATCCCATCTGTCAGAATGATTAACATGAACACATCCTCTCTTGAAAAATAAAAGGTTTCTCCTGTAAACTGATCCAGAATGCCAAATCCCATATGAGCAGAGACAAACCCATGATTCATCAATACTTCTAGATGGAAAGGTAGAGGCTGTTACCCTGTTGATGAATGTAACCTCCTCTCTTTCCTGAGAGCCCAGACTGGAAACCATCCTGAGGCAACTTTTATTATTATTATGAGAGACTGTGGCAAGTGTTTAGATCTCCCCTGGAGCCCTCTTGTGCTAGGTGGAATAAGGGGCAGTCCATAAAGCAAACAGCTTCACAGACCAGTCCCCTTCTCAAAGTGTTACTGTCACAGGGGAGCTCTGCAGTTCCCTACATGGGGCCAGCTCAGGGATGGGGCAGCCTGACATTAACCAGCCTGGGGCAGGGAGGTGAATTTGTTAAGGTCATAGACAAGTGCTAGCATTTTTGTGGCATTTATTTTCTCCCTCCTGCTGTCTCTGCTTTTGAGAGCAGCAGGCAACAGGGACTGACAATGATCCAGACCTCTCAAATACTCAGTGGGAGTGAAGGTCAAGTTCAATTACCTCTGAATGGTTAAGCAGGGAGCCAGTAGCTGAGATATGGGGACAGGGTAACATGTCTGCGTGTGTCCTGCACCCCAGGCTTGCTGCTAATGCTGGCCTGTCTGCCACAGATATTAAATGCTGCTCCAACCTATTTTTGTAGGCCAGCACTTTGTTATTCATTATCAGATTTCTCATTAAAGGGACAGCATCAGATTTGACTCTTGACTCTGTTATCTGGTTACCCAGGGATGACAGAAGACATTAATGCCATAGGCACCACAACACCTGAACCCTGAAGGCTTCCTTGCACCTGAATCCTGAGAAATTTCATCTTAAAAACCATTTATATAAACATGATAAAAGAATTAAAGGTGTTTGTACTTCTTTCCAAACATTGGTGCATACACAGCATAATAGAACCCTGCAGAAAGGCAATATTTTATACCAAATCTTGAATAGAAATAGAATATTTTTTTTTAAATATGTTCAGTGGAAAGGAAGATTACACTCCAGTCAAACTAGAAGTAAACATTTTGCAAGAACAGGCAACAATAAGGTAGTTGATGTTTTAGAATTAACCTTTTGTCCTCTGAGGCCTACAGCTCAGTGTCATGGTAATGCAGAAGCAAAGAAAAGCATTGAATAGTGGAAATCAATGAAAAAGTCATCACTTAGTGGTGGCTGAGTTGGACCAGTGTTGTGCATTTTGAAAATATCTTCAGAAACTTACTGCTTAATCAAAAGCAATAAGGCAGATTAAAATCCCAGCAATCCAAACAATCAAAACCACATTACAGAAATTAACATGTTAACTCTGGAAGCTGTTGAGGTTGAACTTGCAGGACCTGAAGTAGCCACGAAACCCTCTGAGGTTATCATCTGTTAAGGTTAGACCCATTATTGGTAGTAATTTCTACTGTATTTATAAGTTGGTTAATCACCAGAAGACAGCTTGAATGCAAGGGAGAACTGGGAGCTGGAGGAACTTGTAAGACAAATTCCTGGCTGACAGCAGATTTTGCAATGAGAAAGCAGAAAAAGTAGGGAATGAAGTAAGACAGCCTGGTCACATCACACTACTCTACTGGCTTGCTGGGGATGGAGAGGAGGAAACACTGGTAAAGATAAGAAATACTTGTAACTTAGTATTGAAGTGCTTGGTTACTGCTCTACCAACTTCGAAGTAATTCTGAAGTTTTAAAGCATATTAAAAAAAAAAAAACAGCTTTATAAAGAAATGTGAACCCAAATACTCAGAAACTGCCCCTACATAAAAGAGAGAGGGAAAATAATATAGTAATGCTTCAGTTACAAAGTGCTAGGAGGAAAATTACCTGCAATTTCAGTCCCGTTGCTATTTTCTTTACTGCTTTAAAGGAATGCAGTAGATTACCTGCATTAGACAGGTGGGCTGAGAAACCAGTAATTTTTTACAGGCTGATGTAGTCTCAAAGGCTTTAATGCCTTTGGAAATGTCTACATAGCAAAATAAAGGCCATAAAATAGCATGGTAAACCTCAACAAGCTTTTATCTTGCTATTACAGATAAAACATAGCAGGTAGAAAGGGTTTCCACATCAGCCTATATGTCTATAACATCCATCTAGAGCCCTGGGGTGGTTTATATTCAGGTTGCTGGTTTGTGCTCCAGTCTCTGTCAGTCCATCTGGTGTGGTGTAGACATCTTTTGTCTTACAGCCAGCAGACAGGGATGCTGCTGATGATGCCTAATTAATGGAGCTGCCCTGCACCCTGCTGTAATCTGAACAAGCCAGGGACACAAGTGATTGCATGCAACATCAAACAGCATCACAGTCAGCAGAAGGTTCATTTTGCATATCAGGTCCATTTTAATTGTGATATCAAGAGGATAGACCTCGTTAAGAAAGATCTGCAAGGGGGAAAGTTTTCAGAGCACAAAGACCCATCTAGGTCCCTGGCTAGTGTTTATTGTTGAATAAACCCATCTAGTGTTTATTGTTGAATATTTGGTAGCTTATAACTCTAGGGGTGATTTCTGAATGCCAAACCATTTGGGGAATTATTGGATGCAACAGGACAAAAATGGCCAGGGAAATTGTTTATCTTCAGATTATCTCAAATTCAGGGGAGAAAATAGTGAACAGAGGTCTGGGCTTGGTTTGGTTTGGGTTTTTTTGTTGGTTTTTTGGGGGGGGTTGGTTTTTTGTTTTGGGTTTTTTTGGCTAATATCACCTGCCTATTGTTTTAAAATAGTTGAAACAATCTTCATTGAGATTGCTACTGGCACTGTGGCAGGTGCTGTCCACATAGAGCAAAGCAATTGGGGGATCCAGTTTAAGGGGAGGAGTGAGAGGAATGCCACGAATTTGGGTTAACAGGCACCTGAATGGGCTCTGAACAAGAAAACAAGGCAGAAAATGGCACATCAGTAGCATCAGGGCAGCTTGCTGTGTCCATGCTTTGCCCGTCCAGGGGCTATCACTTACTTTACAATTACACAAGTTTGTTACTGTCAAGATAATTCACTTCAACACTGAATCATTACACTCCTTGCCCCTTTCTACATCACCACCAGAGTAATCTGCATCTTAATTCCCTTCAGGAACTGTACTCTTACACATTCCTTGTTAGAGTTAGTTGGAAAACAAAAATTGCTTTTTCTCCATTGAAAACTAAACTGCTGCCATCAAAAAAATCTAACCTACACACCTTCTGAGATACATCTTGTCCAAAGAAAAATGTAAAAAAATATTGATGAAAATGTAAACCCCATTTCTTTCAAATACTGATTTCTTTCCACTTCATTTAATTGAAAATGCTCTGATCAGGAAAAAAATCCTAACCTGCTAGTAATGCATCAGCTGGTGTAAGTAAAATTTCCAGTCAGGTTGAGGAACACAAGAGAAAAGAGACTTACCTTGTCCTACTCATTCCAGCCATCTCAGTGCTGAAAAAACAGAACAAGCTCACCTGGATGCTAGAAATTTGCCAACCCAAAACTGGGGCTGGGTTAGTTTAGCCAAGAGATAATGTGTGTGAGACCATCACTGTGACAAACACACCTTGGGTCCTGTGTCTGTAACTCTGCATGGCTGCAACACATCTGTATTCATGGCCTCACACTGATAACCTCTGGTGTACATTTTGCTAAAGCAAATCATGAAAAAACATGCAGTCTTTCCAGATGAGAAATATCCTCACCTTTTCCTATTACAACAGCAAAAAAAAGGGACCCAACAAGGTCACAGAGTCCAACCCCATCACGCCCACCCCAGGCAGGAACAACTAAATTTAAACCATCTATCACAGGAACTGCTAACTATACTTTTCTTCTCTGCTCACACATTCTTTTTAAACCAATCTTAACCTTTCAATTAAAAGAGGACGGATGACATCTTTCTTGTTCAGTAGACTTCCTCCTCTTTCTCTCTTTCTGTGTTTGTTTTTTACTGGATATTTTTCAAAGCCAAATGCCCTTCCTAGAAATCTGGGCACCTGGCTGTTGGAGCTAAAAGTGCTGTCAGAGTTCACTATTGATTAAAGTGTGTAGACTGGGACTGAGGCCATGTTTTTGTAAGAAAAACAGATGCTTGCAGGAGAAGAATTGGTCTATATATCACTGTGGGCACTGAGGTATGTGTTACACAGACGGTATGTTTTCTGTTTCCTATCTGATAATTCCTTGATTTTATGGGACAGATTCTCAGCTTGCATAAACACAATTTCAAGTATGACTGACCCATGCCAGCACAAGCTAAGCACAAAGCTGGCTCTCAGGCTCTTGGTCCTGACAGTGTACATGAGCAACCTTAAATGAGAACTCACAGCCTTTCCCTGTGGCTAAGAAAAAAGCAGAAAGCTGAGGGAAAACACCTATTTGTCTGCAACATACACGACTGAGAAAACTGCAAAGACCCTTTTTTGAAATAGAGATTTTACTTGCAAGATGCCAAGGCTCAAGAGTATATCTTGGCCAAAAAGCTGTGCCCTGATGTAACACAGAAAAGTCCAGACCAGGAGGAATCAGCTGTGATCAATAAATGTAGCATAAACACAGCCATCACATAATTATGTCTCTGCCATTCCCTCCTGCAAAGACTGTAGAGTCAAGGAAAGCCTCATGAACACAGAACAGCCATTTTCTCATATTTCAGCTGATGCAGAAAGAAGTAGCAGTCTATCCATTTTCACTGTGCAGTTTTTTAGTGTTCCTGAGCAGGGTCTGGATGGTAAACACTTCATAAAACGGGGAAAATAAAGGAAGTCTCCTGCCCATTTTCTTCTCGTATGTATTAAACTAATTACTCTGCTTTAACAAGGGGAACTTTGTTCTCAGAATTTCCAAGTTTCATTCCAACCCCTGCAGCTAATCATGACCACGGTCGCTGATAATGAGTAGTAAATTGTTATAGTGCTCAGAGCCTGATAGGTACATTCCAGCCTGCATCATGTAGCCCTGCTTCTCTATAGGTTATTGTTCCCAGATGGTAGCTGTCAAACTCTGTCAACTTCATATACACACTCAGAGCTGCATCCGCATTCCTGGAATTTATGGCTGCACAGCCCTCACTTTCTAAGGCCTTTAATTCAATAACATGTCACGTCCCTTCAGTCTCACCCAGCTTTAAAATACTTTCACCCACTTACAGGCCTTCCATTTAGGAAAAAAAACCCCCAACCCTACTGAGTTACTACAATGTAAATATTTTAATAGAAGAGGGGGAAAAGCCTCTCTGGCTTTAAACAGCCCCATTATTATGTTAAGATTGATGGTCAGGAGCTAATGGAGCATTTGCTTTAATAGTTTATTTAACTACATGGGAAGTGGCTATAGATATGTGTATCTATTGACTGACACATCCCTGAGTCTTTGAGTAACAGAACATAATATAAAAAGATACTTGCAGGGGCTTCAGTGTCTAAAGGGTATTATTTTGCCTAATATTTAAACCCCATGCAAAAAAATATTAAAATTTTTCCTTTTATTTTAAAAGTTCTTCTTTTGAAATTAATAAATATTGTGCTTGAAGATGGATGTCTGAGGAGTCTGTCAAATTACCTGAATGAAAAAGGAGAAATTTCTTCCTTTGCCCAGACCGAGAAAAAAAAAAGTGCAAATAAGTAATCAAGGCAACTAAAGCATTACAAATAAATTTAAAATACTTTTTTTTTCTTCCTTTTTGTTTTTTTTTGTTCTGCCTAACAATGCAAAGAAGTTCCAAGTAAGCCCCAGACCACACTTGCTGCATGTATCCCTCCTTCCTTGCTGGTCCCTTCTAGCCAAGCTCCTGTTGGCTCAGAAAAGGAAATCTCTAGAAGCACCTTCCCAGAGCTTTGCACTTTCAAATTGGGCTTAACTCGAGTTCACCCAGGGCTGCCTTCCAGAGAGGACTTGAGTAAAGCAAGCTGCAGATGTGTTCTGTAACCTGACAGTGTCTCAGGGCTGGACATAAATCAGCCACAGCTCTGAGCTGGAGCTGCTCTTGCGTTTCCCATCTCTGATCTCCTAAAAAAGGCAGCAAGTCTTTAAAACTGAGGGAAGATGGATTTTAGTAGAACATGCATTATAAATCCTTCTTAAGGAGAGAAAACTTAAACTTCCCTCATGGCAAATATCAGGAACTGAAACGAGTGGTGCATAACTCTCCCCTGTGCCACTGTACCCATAAAGACAGGCCCCCTTACTTAAAGGTCTGGGTGCATTTTTATTTTTTTTTAATTTCACCTCTTCCACAAATGAAGAGTGCCAGACTATTCCTCTTCTGCCCCCCATGTGAGTGTCCTGGCAGGAGTGCACACCCTGGGAATGGCACACAGCCTGTCACCACTAACTTGAAAGCCACAGAGAACACAGAGAACAGTCTCATGCAGTGAACAAACTGAACTGAGTTTTCCTCCTTCGTGTCTTTCAGGCTGAAGTAAGGCAGTTCCTAGCTATGAATGATGCAGTGGGACATGGCTGCTCTTGGACAAACCCTTCAGTTACACCCCCACACCCTTAGTAAGAGAGGGGTGAGTAATCTGCTCGGGGTTACTCTGCAACTTGCAGTGCTGGAGTCTCCCTTCCCTCATTCACCTTTTTAAAAGAACCTTAAGACTCTCACCAGCATCTCTGGTGGGAGGTGGTGCCACCATGAATGGCATACAGCACGCACAGTGTCACATTTATGGACATCTCTGCTGCTATCACAGCGAGCCCATTGTCACAGCAGTGATGTATATGGTTTGGGGGACTGTAATTTATCCAGAGATGGATGTTCTGAGGTTGCAGCAATGGTGACCTCAAGATCATATCACAGAGGGATACCTTTATAGCCTCCCTCACACAGGAGTGAATCCTGCCAAGGTGGAGATGTGGCTTGTGTGAAATCTTGGGAATAACATTCTGAAAACTGTATGTTCTGTTGTCTCCCTTCACCTCGTGAAAGGGCAACAATTTTTGCAAATTATTGCAAAAACACATTAAATGGCACTTCAGTACTAGCAGCAAGCAAGCTAAAAATGGCCCCTGCCATTTAGCTCAAGTTGTGATTTGAAGTCAATGCATTCTCAAGGAAGGTGTGATAGACCAAGACACCTGGGAGTGTAAGGAAAGTAAAAAAAAAAAATAAAAAAACCCCACCCCATTAGTAAAATATTAACAAGGTGAGTGAGGAATGTCTTGATAGTCTGTGATTTCTGAGCTTCTAGTCTGTTTTCCTCACTGTCCCAGCTCTTCTGTCTAACTGGGTGAACTGTGTGCAGCCTCACTCTGCCACAGAAGAGATAAATACATTCAAGACTCCAAAACTACTCAGATATCACAGTGAAAGTGGCTGCAAAAGGGGCTGCATTATCAAAGGTCTGGACTTGAGTCAGGAAAGCATCTTTAGTCAGAAAAGCTCTTCAAGTCACTGGGAGATATGGTCTGTTCACAGCCACACTGCCTCAGTGCTCTGTTGTTTGTCTCTCTGGAGAGCAGAAGCAGAAGGTTGTATGAAAGCCATTCAGTAAGAGCTTATCTGCTTTTAAGATATTGGAAGGGGAAAAAAAGCAATTTACAGGCTGTGATTTTAAGAAGGCTCCTATGTATAGGTTTTGACTGTGACAAGACAATGTCTCAGTCTGTTCTGCATATTCCCTGGTGTTACAGGGCATAAAAAAAGGAGCATTACACAGCACACAACCTGCTAACAGAGCCACACCATCAAGCAGCTGTGAAATCACTCAGCCAGGCCCATTCTGGCTCTGACTCTGTTCTGATTTCTTGGTAACTGTTCAGCTAGGAGTATACGGGATGTCTGAGAAATAACTCCAAGGAATAATCTAGACTTACTCAGAAAATCTGTCTTGATCAGGCAGTCATCTACAAGAAGGGAGCCATGGATACCAGTGACCCTCCTCGGTGCTGCTCTCTCACCTGTAACATTTGATGAAGATCCATGGGAGTGTGAAGAGCAGCAGTTAGTACAGACAGTGAGTCAGTCCCACTGAATCATTTTGACCAAACTACTATCCCAGGTGAGTCTGCAGTGACCTGCCTTTAGGTAACAAATGTAATTCTCTCCTCCTATTAGCATCTTTTATTTGCCTAGATTACCAAAATGCAGACTGCCTGAGCCCAGCAAGTGTGTGCACACTTCAGAAGAACGTGGCTTGGATCTTGACTGATAACTTGAGTGTTAATGTATGACAAGTAATTACAACCCATACTCAAAAGGAAGTGATAGAAAAGTTACATGAATTTTGAAGGAACAGTTATATTTATTCACGAAATTTGAAGGAGGAGGACACTATTAATTTGCTCATACCCATGAGAGGAATTACAGGTTACAGAGAAAAAAAAAAATTGAATAATTTTAAGATTGCCTGGATGGAGATTTGCAAACTTTCTCCACCATTGCAGGATCTGAACCACATCCAAGTGTTTGAAAGCCACTGAAATTTGCTCTTTTCAATCCACTCTTGTTCTATGCACTGGTTGTTACAAACAAAAAGTCAGCTTTTTTCCCACTTAAATATCAGTTACAGCTTCACTGGGGATACAGTGGAGCCACTGTGCTGGCAAATGGCTGCTGACCTGCAGCACATTCCTTCAGGTGCTGATTAGAGCCTCCTTATCAGGGAGCTTTGTGCAGGTGCAGCAGGGAGCAGGCTGCTTGCAGGGGCAGCAGGCTGGGGAGCATCCTTCTGCTGAAACATCAGGGCCTGATCACACTGCAGTCATTGGGGAACACACACAGGATGGAGGATTTCTGGTCCCAAATCCACAAATAATAGTAAAAAGGGATTTCTAATGTGAACAGAAGTGAGTTTGCAAGGCGGGTTGTACTTCACCTTGCCAAGGGACTTAAATAGAAACATTCCTCTGTGGAGAAAAACTATGTGGAAAATAAACTGCTGCATCAGTGAACAATGAAACAATTTAGGACCAGCTTGTAAAAAGTCCAAGAGATGCCTGTTTTTAAAAATATGTGTGGCTTTGTAGTACACTACTTCTTTCCAAAAGTGTTCTGTACCTGGAGCAGCAAGATTATGGATTCCCCTGTGAGCAGCAGGAAGACCTGGCAGGGGAATGAAGCATTAAGATTTTGGAGGGAACAGAATTTAACCCAATCTGCTATTCACCTTCTTTGCCTGAGCTTTGCTGGAGAAGATGATGATGGATGTGCAGTATTCTGTTAAAAGGCCATGGCTGAGAGACATCTCCACAGCTAGCTCTGGGGTGGGGAAGGGGGAGGCACAGGGTGTTACTTGCCAGCTAAGGAGGAGCTGCACAAAGCACAGATTTCATGTGAAGAGTCCTTACTGGGACAAGCAGTGGTTTAGACTGGAATTAGGCTAATTATCTCAGCAGCAGTTGACAAAACCACTCCCTCCTCTTCAAACTGGTGCTCAGGGTGATTTTTATTCAAGCAAGCTGCACTCAGCAATACAACCAGCATCTTTGAAGAGTCCCAGTGGTACAGCACGTCCAGTGTGCTCACAGAACTGTTACAGCTGGAAAAGAACTCTAAGATCACCAAGTCCAATGATGAACCCAGGAAAAAAAAAACAAAAAACAAAACCAAAACCAAAAAACCCCTCAAACAAACCAGAAACAAACAGAAACCATCATTCTGGCAATCACTCACTTCTCAGGTTTTCTGGGCACTATGGCCACCTGGCTGCCTTTTCTAGGGACATATCAGAACAGCCTTTTCTAGTTGGCATATCAGAAACAGAAATAGGTTTGGGTTTTCCTTCACTCACAGGACAAGAAATTTTGTTGAATAGCAAGGTAGCAAGATTTTGTGATGTTATAATTCATAGGACTGAGCTGTTTCTAGGTAAGAAAAATAAACCTTGATAAGAGATTTGTGGCATTTGATTGCTCTAACAGTAAGAACTTCAGAACACACTTATCTGGCCATTCTGATCTTGATTTTTTGATTAATGTGAAGATGATTCAAGTGTAGTTGAATTACTCTTTAACAGCTGGATAAGGTACTCGAGCTGTACTGTTACATATTACTTTACGTGTTTTTAACAAATATATAAATTAGATTGCTTGATTGAAGAAAAGGTACATTAGTAGTGAAGAGGGACATGGTGTTACTACCTCCTCCAGGGAGGACAGGGTCAGGAGTTCTGTACATATAACCAAGAAAGGTGAACATTCTGTATTGATTTTCACTCTGTGGGAAAAGGGATTTTCTTACTGTGTACTGTCCTCCCAGCCAAAAAAAAAACCCAACCTGAGAAATTACCAGCATTAACTGGTATCAGTAGGATTCAGCAGCAACTCCTCTGTAAAGTCTAGTGCTGACTTATAATATCAGACAGTCTTTGTGGCTCTTGCTTTAGATGAAGATTGAGAACTTTTTTCTCCTCTTCATCCCAGTCATCCTGTGCCTCTGGCTGAGAGAGCTCACACTGTGCTAGTTCTGGGAACAAAGGGAACAGTTCTGTTCTCCAGCCCTGACAACCTGATACCATTCACCAGCACTGCCAGTTTAAATTAGGAACGTGGAAAAGGTACAAGAAGTTTAGGCTGCTTAAGTGACTTGGCATGTGCTTACTGGGAAGGGCCACTGGATACTCTGAATTTGTATGCAGCTGGAGGAGCTGCTAAGCCAGAACAATCGATCACCAGAAACACAAATGTGGACCAGACACATTTTATTCAATTAAGAGTTCAGTGAGATTTCTGTCCTCCATCTAGGCATTCTAACAGCAAATGCACCCAGGTGTTATTTTTGAAACACAGTTTCTGAAATATGATACCAGAAAGGTCAAAAATATCCTTAAAACTAGCATGAATGACCTGTTGTCTGGTACCAAAAGGCCTTGAAGTTATGACATTATTTTTTTTTTACATTTTTACCCTGCAGTTATTTTTCTCTCTTGATGTTTCAATATCAGCTGACAATCATTTTAAGTGTTACAGCATGGTGATCGTGAGTTCGTTGCTTTCATGCTGGAACAGGAAGGAAAGCTCAGTGGTGTTCTTACCATATACTTGCTAAATGTTGTAAATCTAGAACAGAGTAAGTCAGAGTAAGGCCAGTACAGTCTTGAATATACCAGTGGTGAAAGATTGTAGCCTAATGATTTCAAAACCTTTTTAAAAATTATTCCAAGAACAAAATGTTCCTGTATCTTTTCCCCAGTATGATGAGAGATTAGATGAGTACAAAACAGTACATGGGCTGCCTGTCTCCATAAGAAAAGAATAACCAGGCTCTGACATAACTGCAGTAATTCTAAAATGAGATTGATATGGTTATTACTAGCAACTATTTAGCAAATGTCTCATCTATCAGGTTTTTTGAGTTACAAAACAAAGGGAAAAAGGAGAAAGCCACTAGTCTTTTTCTCCACTCCCATCTTACCAACTCCACCTTACATCAGTGCTGATTATTAACCCTTCACTGGTTGCAGCAGTGGGTTTGGATCCTACACAGCTTCATGGAAACCTTGGTGCAGGCCTTGGGACAATTTTCTTCCGTTGTCCCCTTGCTTTGTGTAACTCTGAGATTATTAAAACTGAAAAAAAAAAGAAATGTAGATTTCAAAAAGAAATTTTATAACAATTGAGAGTAATTTGCTGGGGGATTTTTCCCCTTCATTGAAGATACAACAGTGCAATGCTTTTGTGTTTCAGCAGTATGCTGCAGCATTTTGCCACTTGTTCTGTTTCAGCTTTTTCTCCTTTCAGGCTGGTCAGTGATTTCAGTGTTACCACTTGAGCAAGGCAGTGTCTCAGCACTATAGGAAATCCTCTGGATTTGATACGCTAACGTTTTTTCCCAAGAGGAAAACTCTTTTTTTTTTAACAATTTGTTAGATTTCAAAAATTGATTTATGACACTTGACTAGAATTTTATCCTTTCTGGGACTTTGGAAAACTTCTTTTGTGTTGCTGTGAGTCAGAGTAGGCATGCTATAAGTGATCACCTGGTAAAAAGCATCTCTTTATTATATGCAGAGAATCTAACACTGAAGATGCCTGAGTGAAGGGTGCTACATTACATTTTTTGGATAGCAAATGTATTTGGCTGTTGTACAGTGGGTATAATGGATAACACAAGAAAGAACTCATTTTCTTAATCCATTAAATCAGTTATTTATAGAAGTACAAATTTAAAGGGACTCACTTGCTCCTACTACTGTATGTATCATTACAGCTATTTGTATCGGTTGCAGAAGATTAAAATCATTACTGTTACAAAATTATTAATGTTATCTATCCTGCACTGCTGCTGGATGCCCAACAATACAGTGGACCAGGTCTCTTAGGATATCTGCAGACTCTGTGGCACAAACTTCCCCACAAAATTAGGTCTAAGCAGATTAATTTGCATACTGCAAGAAGTCTAAATGCAATTTTATGACGTTCCCTCTAGGCTTACTTACCATTGCTGCCACAACAGGGCTGGTTCTGTATAAGTTACAGAGGACTTTTTTACATTGCACTGATCACATCCCCTTAGGCTCATTTGTAGATTTGCAGCTCCAGGGAGAGAAGAGAGAAAAAAAAGCTCCTGAGAGAGGGAACTGTGCCCTTCTCTTCTCCTAGAAATGCCTGAGAGCAGGTACACAAATTGTAATGAAGCTGTATCCATTTCCATTACCTTTCTCCTCACTCTTAACTCTTCCTGAAGTCATAATGTCACACAGGAGGTGGGCCTGCTGTCTCGAGGAACCCTCTGTCTTCATTCTGACTAATCCTGGGTAGCCACCCATCCATCCATCCACCCATCCATCCACCCATCCCTGGTGCAGCCTGGTTCTGTTACAGCAGCCCCGCTCCACACAGCACTTGGCATCAAAAGCAGCAAATGTGCTCAAAGCCCCTGTAGTTCAGCTGAGCTACAGCTGAACAAGGAGCAAGAGCCACAGACTATGATCTCATCCTGTTTTGCTTTTAGTTAGACAAGGAGAGAAGCCACACAGCCAGTACAACCAATTGCATCTGAAAATTCAGAGACATTCTTGCTGAATTCGAGCACTGCTTTTCTAACAAGCAGAGGTGACTTTGCCCTTGGGGTTTTTTCAGCTGAATTAACAGCAATTACCTAAATGAATAATTAGTTTTCTAGACAAGCTGCCTGCAAACAATTTGGGGGGGGGGGGAAATTATCCAAGATTAAAAATATCGAGTGAGGGCTTGGAGCAACATTAGCGAGTTGTTATGTCAGATACTTAATCATATGGCTTGTGTTCTAGACATCTTTTCAGTAGATTATGACAGTGAACTATCCTAAACTCCTAAACTATCAATCTACAGACACTGATAACCAAGGAGTTGTATTAATCCCACCTTTTCCTACATTATAGATCAGAAATGTGAGAGGTGTGTGAAATGTTTCTAGTTTTGTTTTCTGCAAACAAGAAGACTAATTTAGCTGCCATGCAGACTAGACATACTGCATTTTAATTACCTTTTATTCTGTGTTTTCTCCTTGCCAGTTTTCAATCTGTTCTAGATAGGTCTTGATCACCAACTAATTCTCACGTTGACTTTTGGTAATAAATCATTCTTTTCTTTTGTTGGTGGAACAGGTTAGGTTGCCACAAACAACATTTCAGATCTCTTAGCAGGGCCTTTGATTTGTTTTTTCCCTTGGATAATGTTCTTAGAGGACTGAAGAAATGGGCTTCCCACAAGAGGTGTCATTCAGTTACTTATATTTTCTGAACTGTCCCAAATCAGAACAATCAAACCCAGCTCAGGGTTTCTGAACTACACGTGAGACACAAACCACTGCAACTGCACTTTCTGCTTTCATTCTTTGGAAGCATTCACACAGTAGTATCTACAGTTTTCTTCAGCCCTTATCTTTCCTCTTTCAAAACAAAACTGGAGTTACAACACCTCTGTATGTGTTGTAAAACTCTTTTTTTTCAGTCATCTCATGGTGCTTCCTCAAGCTATAATTTTCTAAGTAAATTTATTTCGTAATTCTAATTCTATGTTCTACCCAGTTTAAATTCTGTGCTCTATCTCGTTTTAATTGCAATTAATTACATATTGTTTAAATAGGAGTTTCTTTCACCCCAGTAATGCTATCACAATAAAAATAAAGAATGCACACAACAACCTAGGGCTCTTCTTGCATTCTAGACCAAGTCTCCCATGCCAGTCTCTGTATGAAACTCATATTTTCCTAAACCTTTTAACCTCAACGGTTGGTTTGATTTCAAGGTTGGCTCTGTACTGTCTTATAGACTGAGCATGAACTGTAAATAGTGACTCTTCCTCTACAGTTGTAGCTTAGGAAACAAAATTTGAGCAGGGAGTTAGGTATTAAACAGGACTAGCTCAGGTTCTTAAAAGGACTGCATTGCTAGAAACAAAAACAATTACCTCAAATGGAGCTCCTGCCTCCTGAAACAGTTCATACCTGCAAGACTACTCATATTGTGTGATGCATTTGAGGATAAATTCAGCATGAACTAAGGCTTCATGAAAAACAGCCTACAATTAAGTTTGTGTTTTGTATTTCCCTCATTGCCTAAAGAGTAATAAATCAATTTTTCCTTTTGGCTTAATGATAGAAGTATGGAATTACACTATCAACAGTTTCAGTGTAGCCAATTCAGATTACTTGACTGAACAAAACACACCCTGGCACCTGGAGAGATTAAGGAATGCCAATGATTTTTATTTTAGTAACCAGAAATAGGATTTTCAGACTATTCAGCACCGTCCAAATTTCGCTCTACTAACATGAATAGTAAAACTCTGATTTCCAAAAGACTGGAAAGAATCCAGTTGTGAATACTTCTGGAAAACCCTACCCTTAAAATCTTTGTTTTAAATTACTTCAAAACATGTGATTTATATAATCTGTCAGAGGAAATTCTGCCATGGTGGATCTGAAAGGCAGCTGGGAATACAAACAAACAGATGAGCTGTATGATATTCTTACCTGGAGTTTTGAAATCTGATAATTGAAAATATTTTTTTGGGAAGGGAAAATGATTCTTCTCCACCTCCTTGTCAATACATGAAATATTTACCTCTAATTTTTTTTCCCCACAACAAAACAGCAACAACATTTTAAACTATTGAGTGTTATGCAGGATCCTCTGAAGCAGTCCAAATTGTATTCAAATCTGAAAGCAATCAAAATACGTATAAACTATGTAAAAATCCAAAGAATAAAACCAAAGGTGCTTAAATCATCGTCTATTACTACTTAAAAAATTCTAATTACAAATTGTAAGAGACTGTTTCTCTCTACACTCACACAAGCAAACCCAAAATATTGTGAAGGTATTAAATAACCTTCTCGAGGCAGACTCAGTAAAAACACAACTACTCTAAAGGAGAACAAAAAGTGGGGAAATGTGAGTAATTCCCAATGGAAGGCCAAAGATGAGTTTGAGTTAACTCAGCATGAGGATTAGTGTGAAATGATATAAATAACCCAACTTTATATAAGCCCAAACCTTCAGGCTGTGCCAGGACACCTGGCAGCACAGCCCAGAGCAGGAATGGTGAGGGGAGCTACTGAGATGAGGAAGAGGCAAGACTGAGGACAGGATCTCAAATAATTTTAGATATTAGTGCTGTGAATGGTAAATGCAGAAAGAGAACTGAATTGTGTGAAGAGGAGCAGGGGGCCTGACTTTCTGCTAAAGTAAACAAGTACAGTTGCGTGGAATTTTGGTGAAATTGCCTGAATTTGGGCTAGCATGCTTTTCAGCCACCATACAGATTCACAGGTTCTAGTGACCTCCAATTAGGTTTGCACACCTCATTTTTCGAAGTTTTAAATTTGAGCAATCATATTCCAATTGGTAGGTCTAAGGCCAGAAAGAGATGAAAGACCAGCTCTCTCATCACGCTGCAGTCTACATGGAACCACATCTTCTTAAAAAAAAAAAAATCAACAATTTTCTATTTTAAAAAAATGAATGATGGTGAGTAACTGATCTATATTTTCTGGCTCATAAATCAAGTTCTGTCCAAGGGTTACATGGGAGCTGTTACTAACTACAAAATAAATCCTGTATCTGCTTACAGTTCCTGAAATGACAGCAGCACCATAGCTCACAGTGTTGTGAAGCAGTTTGGGATATTGAAGAGGGTATAGAATACATTCACCATTTCTTTTTACCATTTTATTTCATATCCAAACACTCTGGCCAAATATGGAGAGGGAGCACTCATCCCATAGCTGAAGTTGTCTTCAGTTCAGAGTCATTCCTGTAGTCAAAAGGAAAACCATCAGCCTCTGTCTAATGGCATAAATACAAATGCTCCAGTCCTCAATGTTTCATGGTGAATTCTTGGCACACTTCCATTTTCCTGGTAATTTTCAGAGCAAGCAAATGGTTCAAGGAAAGGGTTTATGAAACTGTGGATTCCACAGTATATAGTGCATAAGCCAGGTGGTGCAAACTTCATTATGGAATTATGGCAACAGCTGCAATATTCCTCTTCCTGCTCACCTCTAAAATGTGCTGCAGGCATGTGAGAAGGAAAAATTTAAGAGTTTGTTATTTTTATACATTAGCTTAATGCATCCTGAAATTGTGAGTACTAATCAAAGTTACATAGTTGGCTAAAAGGCAGAACTAACATTTTTCCATTATCTTAAAACTGCCTAATTTTGTAATTTTCAAATTATACACCTATACCCCGTAGTGGTTGTTGTGTTTGCTGATGATTTTTTTTGTTTATCCTTTGGGTTGCTTAAATAATTTTGACACTACTGTTACAATAAAAACACATCATAGAGTTAAAACCTTTTAGTTGTAGCTAGAAGTTCTATCATGATACCTCTTCCTCTTTCCATCTTTTCTTGATATCAGAAGTATGTCCAGGTGAAAATCCCAGATTCCAAGTAGGGCTGCAGAAGAGTGGTTGGTTTGTTGTTTTTTTTTTTTTTTAATTTTTTTTTTCTATTTCTTTTTATCTTATTCTTTTTTCTATACCACACAACAGGGAGGCCATAATCTATCTGCAAATTAAAACAGAAGAAACAAGGTCTAAAACAGAAGTTTTGAGGAAACCCATGAATATTTGGAAAAAAACATGTCACAGCATACCAGCAACTGTAAAAAGTTTGCACCATTCCGTGCCTGAAATTGGTATCCTGAGTCTAGATATGTGGAATAGAGCACATGGTTTCTGGAAACAGACTGCATCCTTCTGTGTGCTTTATTCAGCTTTATTCCTTTCTGGTTATTTTACCAGTAAAGAATATTGTATATATCTTATGTTTATACTTCAGAGGAAAATAAAAGGTGATGAAACTAGTACAATCCATTACTAAAATCCTAAGAACATTCAGTTAATATTTTTTTCCAAGTAGCTTGCAGAGAAAATTTTCTGTAGAACTTCTACTTATTTTTTGTCACTTTCCAAACCGCTGATTTTCTATTTTTTAAGGCACAAATCACAATATAGCCAAACAGCAGGTGGGATTTCATCTTCCTGCATCATCTGTAATAAGACTCAATGGCAGGAGCACTCATAAAACCTGAGCCAAATTCCTTTGTACAAATGACCTTCACATAATTCCTTCACTTCTCAGAAGAAAGTCTGAAACACACTGTGAATCATAGGCCATATACACCTCTGCCTTGGTGTGCAATAAACCACAAAAAAGGAAATAAAACCACCTCACCTGCTGCCACATTAGATAAAACCAGGGATCTGCACAAGCTATTTTCTCCAAATTCATGCAGTGCTAAAAGCAGGAGCTCCAGAATTTTTTTCATCCCCTGCTTTTGTGCACACTGCTATTTATGGGCTCTGACTTTTTCCAATTTCTCTTGCTCGTTATTCTCATAAAATATATTTACATCAAAATATATTTATTAAAATGTGTTGTGAACTAAATTAACTGTCTTACATAAACACATACAACACAGCCCAAAGATGGCATCACTTTTGTCAGCTTTTATGCTTCTTTTAATCTGAAATTGTGAACATTTTCTGTACCATAGTGCTCAGCATTCATGTGTTCAAAGCTGCAGAACTTAAATATCAAACCCTGTGAGGAAATCTCTGATCTTTACATCAAAGCCCACAGAAAAGAAAAGCCCCTCTTTGCAGCACTGAATGTCAGTGAAGGTCACACAGCTTTCACCTTTATTTAGATAAGGAAAAGTATTGATGTGGGGAAAAACCCAGTGTGAGTTGCAACAGAAACCACAGGAAGTGGTCCTGAAACACAGGAAGTTTTAAGAAAATCTGTTCTATAAAGATCTGATACCTAGCGAGCATAAAAAGAGAATTTTTACATCTCCAGAGGTGGCCTAAGGGGGGAAATGGCAATGCTGTCACTTCATTCAGAGGTCAGTGTTCACACAAACCTGTTCTTAGTGAACAGCACAGTCCCACAGGGTGATGTTGGGGTAAATGAGGTAATTTACAACAGGAAAGTTACAAGATTTAGACTTGACTTTGTGTTCCTAGACAAATGCTCATCCCGTTGTTGTGCCTCACTGTGTTAACTTGTCACAGTATAAAATCCATTAGAGAACAATGCCTGAACTCAGAGATTCGTATTCCAAAAAGCCTGAGGATGGCATAGAATCAAGCTGAAGTTAATTGATGAGACTTCTTATTTTAACTAATCATGAGAAGCCATAGAACAGAATATTCTCAAGTGGCCAGTCTTTCCAACCAGCTTCTCTTCAAAATTACTTTCAGCATAGAGTAATAGCCCAAAGTGATTGCACATTTAGACAATTGTGAGGCCATAAACCTTATAAATACATGAAATAATTTGATGGTTTTTTTAGTTTAAAATACAGGCTCTACTTAATTTTTGTATAAAACCAGTTCTACTGAAAAGCTCTTCCCACTTTTGAAGAACATGCCTTAAAGTTGCCTCGTTACCTCAAGAACAAGTTAGTTGAAGTGTTAAGCATTCACCATAGAATCTCAAGTATTTTTTTTATTCTTGCTCTCTCTGGATGTATAAAAAAAAAACACAGGTAAATTGAACATGCTTTGTGGAACCAAAATAGCACCAGATCATGTTCAGAATGAATTCCCTCTCTTTTCCTCAGCCTTCACGACCAGATGTTTCAGAAGGATGTAGCAGGACAGACTGAACTCACATGCAACATCAGCACTTCCTGGGTATTTCATTGAATTAAAGACTTCACCAACACTGTGATCTTACTGGAATTTTATTGTTTTACAGGAAAACCTGTAAAACACATCACCAGTACACAGTATCAGTGTGTACACCACAAATATGGAAAGTTTTTCAGCAACATAAAGACAGAAAAAACTTCATTTGTCAGCAATGGAGAGTACATCCTCCTCCTATATTGATCTTCTTGAAATTTAAGGTAAATTTCTCCCATTAAGGAAAAGCAAACCAAACAAACAACAAGAAAAGCAATGAGCACTTACACTACTTGAAAGTACCAGCTTTTAAGATTACAGCATAGCCAAAGGTTAAACGTAGCTCAAAAGACAAGTTTAAATCAGTGTCAGGACAAATCAAACCACAAAAAAAATTACAGCACTTTAGAACTCTAAATGTGCTTTATAGTGAAGGTGCATCCTTCAGTAACTGCAAGTCATGCCAAAACCAAAAGTAAGAATAACACAATTTAAATCTGGACCATAATGACTCAAGAAAAATGCTTAAGGACCATTATGAAAAAAAGAATATTGTCTTCAAAACAATCAGAAGCATGCAGCCTACAGAACAGTTTGCAAGCACAAGAAATGCTCAAGTAATAAAGGAACCTTTGAGAATTTGAAGGAAAGATCACAAAAGCCCAAATGAATGACTCGCCTGTGACAGACATGACTTCCCTCAAGTTTTTAATAACCAGGGTTGAATGAACAAGGAGCTGTCTGAAACATTTTGGAACAAATTTGTGAATAAGGACCAAGTCATTTGGATTTAATGGTACTTTTTATCACCAACTCACAGCATGAAGTCAGAGTGGTACTGCTGAAAAAAAAACCCTAAATGAGTCTCTGAAGGAGTCACCACCTAAGCACTGAGCATGACTCAAAGGAATTTGCTTTATTCTGAAAGTCTTCAGGTCTGTCCTTCAAGGGTGTAATGATTCCAATGAAAGAACTTCAGTGTACTAACCCTTAGGCCATTAATCCAGAAAGAAGAGGAACAAGCAGTTCATTTTTGTAAGTGCAAAATAATTTAAGCTATTTTCAGCATCAACCGATGGGAAAAATGCAGAATTTTTATTTGAAATATGGAAGCCATGGTATTCCTGCTAATTGTACTTCTTTAGAGTCTGAGACAATCCTTTGACAAGCTGGTGAACATGGAAGTCACCACACACAACGTAATGAAATACACTAAAAGTTGGCAGTACATCACAAACTGCTTTTGCATTCTAAAACACTTGAAGACCAAGACCAGACCTTTGGAATAAAAGGGCTATTTTCAATGGATTTTAAAGTTAGAGCTTAAGTTTATCAGCTCTGGGTCATGGAAACTGTTTCTGTGTGACAACAATTGTTGAAATCCATGAAACCTCATACTGGAAGTACCTGGAAAAAAAAAACCTCCAGAACACACCAACCTCTGGAATCATTCTTATGCTTTATTTCCATTAATGCAGAGACAGAAGTAAATCACAGCAGTTTTTATTAGGAAACTTCAGTTTTCACAAATGACATGTTTAAACATGGTCTTTGCAGATGTGTAGTTTTAGCCATTGATTGGTTCAATTCCACTTCCAGGGCATGCAGTGTATGAACTGAGGAGTCAGCCACTCCCTCACCAAACCACCAGCTGATGTGCACTGCCACTGCAAATCCCTTCCACCTCTTCTCTTCCCTGTAAAATATTTTATAAACATTGCAGCCACACACACAAGAGGTAACTGGCCTAAGGCTGAGCAACCCAAACATGCTCCATGACAGTAAACCTTAGGCTGGAGCCATTTCTCAATCCATTTTTCAGAGCAGGATTTTTCTTTCCCGCATCATTAGTCCATTCCAGAGGACCAGATTAGTATAAACGGGGCCAATAATTATCATGCCTGGAAGTTTTCCTCAGATTTTTTTTCTGATTTATATTGGTTCAATCTACAGAAATCTGTAGCCACCTCCAAACTTTTGCACTAGTCCAAAAATAATGTTGGTTTGGGAGCAGGGTTGGTTTGTTTGTTTATTTTGGGGGTTTTTTTGGTGGTGGGTTTTTGTTTTTTCGTTTCAAAGCAAGGAATACCTTTAATTTATTTGAATATAAATCCATCCACTAATACCTGATAATCCTTTTTACATACCTGGAGACCAATTAATTTACAAGGACTTCAACTCAAGATGTTTATCCCATAGGCTCATGAAGCAGCAACACTCTGGGGAAACCTGAGAAAAAGATTAACATCAAACTGATATTAAGACCTGATAATCAGACGATGGTTGAAGACCTACCTACGAGCTGTTTTGAATTCATAGAGCTGATCTGTAAACTTCTCAAGTTCAGTAGCTTCATGCATGTGTTCCTCTCAGCATGATCCAAAGAAGAGTTTCAACCTCAGCTCTGGGTTTCAGAGAGATCTTTTATACCCCTCTGTATTGGCCACTTAAGACACTGCCAGACTTAAGAGGGCAAAGCATAAAAGGGGAGCAGATCATAGGCTTTTTTTTTTTTATTTCCCCCTTTCTTTATTAGCAAGATCTGAACTTAATATTTACTCAAGAGAGCACAGTTTAGATGAAATCTATTAACTATCAGAAAGACTTAAAATGATCTGCAATTGTCATTACACTTACCTTCTAGCAGAAGGTGGTGTTAATTCCTAAGAAATCCTGAGCATAGCTGCTAATTTAGGTGTGATCATACATCTCTAGAATGTTTCAGTCACGAGGTTTCTAAGTGGGAACCTAAACAGCACAAAGACAAATTATCAAGTTATAGTTTAATTTATATTATGGCTAATTACAGACCTTCTTCAACCTATACCTCACAAAGCTGCAGAAGTCCTTCACATGAAGTTCATTAACAAGAGCTAGAAAAAAACTGTAAATAGTTCATGCTGTTGAAAAGATTCTTTTCTAAACAGCCCAACTAAATGGAACTTTTTTAACTAACTGCTAATCAAAAACAATGAAAGGTTATTAAACTTCAGCTGCATAGTGTTGACACTACCCTGACATAAACTGTAAATTTCTGAACCTAACAGACAGATCTTTCCAGCCAACTCCTTGCTACGTGTGTCTGCTTATATATACCTAGTAACACATTGAGTTTAGCCAAGAGACACATCAAAAGTTACTGTTACAGACATAGTATAACATTAGGCCCATGCAATTTGTAGCTTTTATTTAATGTTACCAACTCCATTTTAACTTTATGGCATTCAGTACCATAAACACTGCAGTTTTTAACTGAAATTTTCTTGATACAGCCTATAAAAAAAGAAATCACTGCACGGAATCAGATTTAAGGTCTGTGCAGCTCAATAGCAATAATATAGTAAAGAGCAGAAAAGTACAAATAACTTTTTCCCCCACAGTGCTAGGGAAACAGTAAGGAGGGATAGCTGCAAGGCCAGCAAGCTACCTGGAAGAGGAATATTTTAAATACAGCAAGAACAACTGAGACCTTAAAAATCTAGGCGCTATCTCAGTGATACCGACTAGAACCCTTTTGTGCTTGCCATGAAGTGGCACAAATTCTCAGGATCCAAACCCCTTCGTTTCTGAAGCTCAGAGCCTTACCTAAGCAGCCCCATGCTGTGAGGTAGGGGATGAGGTCGTGTGCCCCTTACCTACAGGCCTTCAAAGGCTCCACTCCAGACCCCCAGCAAGGGAAGGGCAGCGCCAGGGCCTCCTCTGCTGTGCCCCCTGCCCGGGAGCAGCCGAGCGCGGCAGCCCAGGGGACAAAGGCATCTGAAGGGCTTGCCAGGCCCTTGGGACGCTCTCCACCGCCTTCCTCCCCGCCCCAAGGACGCCATGGGGTAGGCGAGGGCCGCGCCAGACACTGCGGAGGGAGAGACAAGTGAGGCCGGAGCGGCGAGGGGAGCGGGGAAGGATGAGGGGAGGGAAGGGCCTGTGCCTCACGACAGGATGCAGGGCGGAGAGGAGGGCTCCGCACTGGGTTTATGTGAGGGAAACGTCGTCTATCCCCCTGTGTTGACTCGTCGGAGCACTGCCAGGCTCCGAGAGGGCAATATGTGAAGGGAAGGCCCCCGCGGGTCCCATTGCGCCCAACCCCACACCCCCGCCCGTGAGGAGCTCCCGATGGAGCCGCCTTACCCCAGCGCCGGGCGGCGGGGAGAGAGGGGGAACGCTGCCTCCCTCCGCCTTAAATAGCCCCGCCGCTCCCGCGAGACCCCGCNCTCCTTGGACCTGCTGGCCACGCTGTTCCTTGGTGTGCAGCAGCAGCCGTGCAGCAGTTCTGAGGGACTAAACCCACTGATCTATGTCTAAACTCCCATCCAAGCCCTGCTTTGGAAGGCTTGGGTTGTGTCTGTAGGGACAGTGAAGCCTGCACTGATACCCGTGCTATTACAGCACAAGCATCTGGCTCTGGAGTACACCCGAGGTGCAGCTTCTGCCAGTTTTCTGAACCCTGTATTGAAATTAACCCCAACCGACCTAAACCGACGGTATTCAGGCTGAAACAGTCACATAGTTGCAATCCAGGGATTGGGATAGCTCTAGAAACTTTATTATCACTTCTAGTTACCTCATCAGCCAAATTATTGATACTTGCTTAAAACGTTGTTGCAGATGCAATCCCCATGCCAGCACATTTATTGTGAGTACATCAGGATTCAACAGCTCTCAAGGTAAATCACCCTGGATATGAATTTATGAGGCACGTAGCTTCTGGTTATTTCATGATGGGATTCTCTGAAATGATCATTTTCGACACCTAGTCGCATGAGTCAGACCAGCCCCTTCTTGTAAAGTAACCAAAAAATGAAATGGTATTTACATTTTTACCACGTGTGCCAATGGATGTACGTCAAACTCAGTTTTTTCTTTTCCACTACAGAACCTAAACTGGCACCTCTGTTAGCACAGCAAACCAGCGGTCGCTATCCAGTGTTTTAACCACTCAGATAAAATCCTGCTCCTTCCCATGTACAGGCTTTCCTCTGTCCTTCTCGTGCAAACTTTGCTTTGTTTGTCTTCTCTCTGGCTCCCTGAAACGACTTCCAGATCTGACAGTGGCACAGCTTCAAGAGGAGGAATGCAGAGGCCACCTGCCCTGTCTGTGCCTTCCCAAACCTTACCAATGGAATAAATTACTGTCCTAGCAATGGCCAGATGGGGATTTGAGCTACTTCACATGCAGGCAGGCTTCTGTTTTCTGGGCAAATGCTGCAATCGTTGAATTATTAACTACCAGACTGCAGGCAAACGTGTGTTTTGCTGGAGGGAAAGGGCTGCCTCTTACTTATCTGAACAAAGTTCTCAGTGGGACACTCAGCCTGCCTGCAAAGCCTGGGTGTCTGGGGGACCTGTGGAAAGCTCACATTTCTGGTGGGTCTGAATAGACCTAATTTTGAGGTGGATCCTGGATTGTTATCCAGGAAAGATGCAGGTCTAGTCGTTCACCAGAATTTTCTGTTGTCATGGGAGCTTGACTAGTGAACATGAAAACATTAAAGGGGGAAGGAGGGAAGCGTGGAGAGTTGTTGTAAGAATTAACATGCTACCTTTGTTCCACACTGGTCATGTCACCACGAAGAAGAGCCCTTGCTGCTTTCCAGTGTGAGAGGTTAGCAGGTTCCACACGTGCCTGGGAAATACTGCCAGGCACAAGGTCAACCATGCTAATGGTTGTTAGTTCTGTTTACTTTGGGGCACTTCTACTTCAAGTAGACATGGGGAAGACAATCTCAAGGCCTCGCATTTTGAAGTTAGCTAAGTGGCAGTGAAGTGCCTGGGTTATTTTCTGGGTTTAGTGTTCATCTTTTTAAGGAGTCTGTGGTGATCCGAACACAATTGTTCAAGTCTTGAACACTGGAGCTCTGAGCAGACAACTCTCTCTTTGTGGGATGCATGAATTTAATCTCTAGGTCACTGCTCTGATTCTTCTCTCAGCTGCCAGAGTTTAGGGAAAAGCAAAACGAAACAAAAACCCATCACATTGGGCTCACCACAGTGCAGAGGTATCATTAATGTTTCATTTCAATGTCACTGATGACAGGATCTATCTGCATTAAATAATTGGCAGGTTTGGTTTGGGACCTTACCATGTAGCAGGTTGTTGTTTTTTTTTTTTTTTTTTTTTTAAATAAACCTTGATTTTATGAGGAATTTTTGGATNAATGTGATATCCTCTTTGGAGCTCAGAACTCGCAGGTATTCCCGGCCCAACTCTGCTACTAACTTTCCTGTGTCACTTTGTACAAGTTGCTAAATTTCTGCTGCTGGTTTTCTTGCTTTGTCAAAGAAGCTAACAGTAACTGGACACCAAATAATCTGGTGAGTCTGAGTCAATGTTTGCAAAGCATTCTGAGAACGTAGGGTGGGAAAAGTTAGGGAAGTCCTAGCCTCTGCTAGCCAAAGGGGATATTTACAATAAATTCTCATTTTATGCAGTGAAATTAAAATGTTTGAGCGTATAACCAGATGAGACCGAGACGGATCTAAAACAAAATACAGGAGGCATTTTTTGACCTTTCAACAGAACTTATATAAGCAGTCTCAGGTTATAAATACTCCTTTGTTCTCCTTCTCTTTGTCTCCCACTCCGAAGGAACACAGGGTTAGTTGTTTGTTATGGAGAGAAGGCAATGCTTCAGAGTGGAAACAATTGGTCACTGTTCTTTATACAGTTCCCATAATGTTTGTAACGAGAATTTATTGCTTTTCTGAGCGCTTTTTTATCTTCAAAAAGCTACAGAAATAGTTCCTAGTCCTGAAAAGGACAACACCAGAAGAAAACCAAAACACTCACTAGCCCATCTCAAGTATGAAAGTTTCTTTCCTCTTTCCTAGTGTGATGTGACTGAAGAGAAAAAAAAACCAGCACAAAACAGTGTTAAACATTGTTAAACTGGCACATGGACACTTGCCTGTTATGTGCTATTTTTATCATGAATCCTCTGAGACAAGACAAGAAATGTTCCCACCCTTACATTAAAGTATTTTTATTAGCATTAAGAATAATGACATTGAACTCTGGGCAGAATTATGTCTGTGTGTGTGTGTATGTGCATATTTACAAATATGGTTATTTTCAACAGTAGCAATTTCCTTGAACAATAAATAAATGCTTAATTAATAACAGTTTAATTTTGTATTAGAGGAAAGGAAAAGGAAAAGGAAAAGGAAAAGGAAAAGGAAAAGGAAAAGGAAAAGGAAAAGGAAAAGGAAAAGGAAAAGGAAAAGGAAAAGGAAAGGTTTAGCAAAGAGAAACCACCTAAAACCTTACTGTGAAGTCAAGTAATTGGCAAGTATAGAAGTACCACTTACTTTGTCTTACATTTTTGTTTTCCTATTTTTTATGTTTTCTCTGGGGTTCATATTATGAGAATAATGTCCTTGACATTAAAATATATTTGAGTTTTTATTAGTAGCCATACCTTGTTTCATCTAAACTTCTAATCACCTTTCAAACCCATTCATTTGCTTCATAATGTTTCACTGAAAGTGAGTACAGTTCTCTCCAGTAAATTGAAATAAATGAGTTGCAGCAAAGAGTATACAATTAGGCTTCTGGAATAACAGGGATCTGAGTTTAAGAAACAGATGTGGTGCAGTGCTGTCAGTCTCAAGTGGATACTTAGAAGTGCCCTGGAGACCAATCAAGCCTGGATTGCTTCAGAGCTGAGGTTGGGAATGGCCAGTCCCAAAATGGCACCTCGGCTTAACTCCCATTTCCCTTGGATATTGTTGAGAAAATCTGTGCTATTCCGTATAATCCGGTCCCCAGGGTTTAAGCAAATTAAACACTTGGGATCAAATCCACACATAATATAAGACCATGCACTTAATAGAATTATACCAAAGATTATTTTTTCCTGGGTGTTACATTATTTGATGGCTCTTTTACAAAGTGATTTGTGGATTTATGAGGCAGTTGAGTAGCACTGACAACTCCATTCCAGAATGTCCCAAGAGCTTTTTCCATCCTGTATTTTCATCTGCAATGATTTAATATAACTAATCCAGCTTACTGAGGAAAGAAATTTCTGTCTCTGTGACAACTCCATTCTGAGTCTTTGCTGAAACTGTCCACAGGATGCTAACTAATGCCAAATTTTATATTGTTTTTCTCAAGTCCACAATGAGCTGGATTGAGGCCACTTGCCTAACAGTATTCTCAGAGACAGAACTAATCTTTATATGCTGCTTCTAATGCCAGATTTTTATTAATAATAATAATAGATCTTGTCTTGAAATTGAACAAAAAAACCCAACCAAAAAACAACCAAACAACAAAAACAAAAACCCCAACGCAAAACAAAAACATCAACCAACCAAAACCAACTTGAGAATGTTTTCTGTAAATAAAGCCTGGAGGGCCAGCCTCTTTGAGCTGAAGTTACTGTATTCTAGCATCATAAAGTTTGACTCATTTCCTAAGTGTAGCAGAGAAAGAATAAACAGGCCTTAAGCTTCTGCTAGTAAAGAGCAAGATCTGCTAAGAAAAAGAGAATTCTAAGGTGAGGCATTGCCTTAGCTGAGCTCAGTTCTTGCTTCTCTGAGATTTGCTGTGTGTCCTCAAGCCATCTATTTTACAATCTTGTGCCTATTACCATGTGGATAAATTTAATTCATTCATACTGCTCTACCCTGGACAAGGGTGTGGGCCCTGATTTGTGAGTGAAGAGGAACTGAGGTGGTGAATTAACGGTGCTGTGTAAGTGCCATGTGCTGTAAACTTGTGAGTGAGCACTTTGGCACTGAGATGTGTGGTGTGGACACAGTCCCAAACCAGCATTTGTGAAGAAAAGTGTTGTCTGGGTGAATGGCTATGCTAAGAATCATAGAATCAGCTGGGCTGGAAGGGACCTCAGAGATCATCAAGTCCAACCCTTGATCCACTCCCGCTGCGGTTCCCAGCCCATGGCACTGAGTGCCACATCCAGTCTCTTTTTAAATATCTCCAGGGATGGAGAATCCACCACTTCCCTGGGCAGCCCATTCCAATGTCTGATCACCCTCTCCAAAAAGAAATTCTTTCTAATATCCAACCTAAACCTCCCCTGGCACAACTTGAGACCGTGTCCTCTTGTCTTGCTGAGAGGTGCCTGGGAAAAGAGACCAACCCCCCCCTGGCTCCAACCTCCTTTCAGGGAGTTGTAGAGAGTGATGAGGTCTCCCCTGAGCCTCCTCTTCTCCAGGCTGAACAGCCCCAGCTCCCTCAGCCTCTCCTCACAGGATCTGTGCTCCAGTCCCTTCACCAGCCTGGTTGCCCTCCTTTGGACCTGCTCCAGCACCTCAATCTCCTTCCTGAACTGAGGGGCCCAGAACTGGACACAGGACTCGAGGTGTGGCCTCACCAGGGCTGAGTACAGGGGAAGAATCAC
>JAAWXA010000013.1:15015021-15112735 GCA_038090715.1 Florisuga fusca
TCCCCCCCCCCCCCCCTTATTTCCAGGTCCTTCAGGAGCAGCTACACACAGTTGCCAGCTTCCCTCCATGTGTTGCCCCAGCATGGGGCATGCCACACATACCATCCACCTGCCCTGGGGAATGGAGCCTACCTCCAGGGTAAGGCAGGGATACATCCCGAGAGGCCTGGCTCCTGCAGGGACAGCAGCAGTGGTCTGGGGGAGGGAGTGCACATTGTGAGCCTGCTCCCTTTCCACGTGTCACACTTCCACTTAAGTGGGTTTGCTCTTTTCCTTCCAACCAGATGGCCGGGACAACCCATGCATAGTTCTGACTTAGCCTCAGTCCTCCCTTTGAAACACCTGCTCTGAAATGCAGGGAGGAAAAGTTGGATTTTGGGGTTAAAAATAATTAATGCAAAATCCAGGCTTGGGGTACAATAAACTGGGTGCTCGCCTTTCTTCACCAACAGCAAGTCATTTTCTAAGCTTTTCATTGTTGTTAATAGTTTCCAGTCCTGTACTGCAAAGAAAGGTTTAGGAAACAGTACAGAACTGAGAAGAAAACCTGGATGCACTTTCCTTCCTTCTGAGGCAGGCTCCAGTTTGCATTGCTGATGAATGGTGGGAATGCCCTGCAGACTGCCAGAGAGCACCACATGAAGGGGAGCTGGAGACTGCTAGGTGGTTGTAAAACTTTTAACACTGCCAAAAAGTGCCAGGAACTCCATGATTTCTTTTCTGTGCTTTAGGCAGATGCACTTGTACACTTCTCCCAAAGAAGATTCACTAATTCACAGGAAAACTGATGGGGTTGTTCCAATGGTGTGCTGCTCAGCACTCACTGCCAGTATATCATGCAAAATTAGCACCTGAGAAATGGAGAGACTGATGGGTAGAACTAGAGCCCCAGGCAGGAAAAGCATCCAAGGGCAATTCTAGCCCATGGTCATCAGTACTGTGGCAGCAGGTGAAGTTGTTTTAACAATAATGTTTTAAAGCTAGGCATTCCTTGGGGTCTGTATACTTAGCTTTTAGAGATGTTTTAGAGATGTTGTCATCTGCTGGTCACATTTGGTCTTTCCTGGATAACCCACGGGGACTGGAAGATCTTTTTAGGAAAAAAGGGTGAGATTTTCAGAAGGCTACAGGAATTCTGGTCTGTAAAAGAAAAGTAAGTTCTTGGAAGTGTTGGCAACACTGCATTATATGGTTCCTCTAAAAATATGTCTGTGTAGATGAGGTTTGGAGTAAAGACTCCGTAAAGGGAGCTATGACAGCTCTCCATAAGAATGGGACTTGGGAAGGCTAGAGGTATATGAAAAAATCTTTCACCTGCACAAAACCTGAGTATTTGTAGTGCTATTTTGACTTAGGGCATCTGTAGAGATCTGCCAGACAAAGATGTTAATTCCCAGAACTTGTTCCTGCACTATATAACTTAGTGCTTGAAGATCTGAATACTTAACATTTGTGGACTAAGAAATAGCTGCATAATTCTTAGGTAATATATTTATATATTTGGTATAGAGTGCTGCATAATAATATGTTTCTAAATTTTCTAACCTGGTTGAACGTAGTAATGAAAGAAAAGTTTTGTTCTTCTTTATCTTTTTCCATTCCATTCTACTTGAGGGTGTCCACAGAAATTATTTTTTTTCTTAGCTTTTGCAAAAAAAAAAAAAACAACAACAAAAAAGGATGATGCTGGCTGATTTTCTTGGAGAGAAAGGTCAAGAGGTAAGGGAGGCAGTGGAAGGAATTGGTCCTGAGATATCTGTCCTTCTCAGAATGCAACATAGATAATATTTTCAATGCTAGACCTTTCTTGACAAAGCTTTTTGTGTTTGCTTGTCCAACTGCTTTCATGTCCTAGAGTGGAAAAGTAGATGAAATTTAGCTGAATGAGTTTAGCTGAAGGGAACTTGGCTAGTTGACATGTTAGGGGTACATGTTTTCTGTTTAATTGGCTGGCTGAGCTCTTGTACCTCAGGCTGTAATTTTGGTCTCCTGAAGTTGGTAGAGATTCAGTCTTACCCAGGAATGATCAAAACAAGTGTAGTGAAGCAAAGAAGCCAGGAACAGTATTTGATTTGCTTGCAAAAGAGACACAGTAGGACCTAATGAATAAGAAAAAAAGTCTTAGATGCAGACTCTCCACTTGTGCATTTGAATACTTACCACAAAGAAATGTGCCAACGTCTAGAATTAAACAAAATTTCTCTGTTGTCTTTTACCAGTTTTGTGCCCCCTAATTATAATAACAATAGTGCTAGTTATTATTCATTTATGTGGTCAATAACACCCCAAAGCTAAAGCTTTCTTTTTGGGATGGAGGGGAAAAAGGCAATACAATCAGAGAGATTCTTATGTGAGTGAAGTGACCACCCTCACTGAAAAGGGAGGTCTCATCCCCAAGGTGTTCCTCTTACCTGCTTTTCAGACACTGGGAAAGTTCATCCACTCTGTCTCTGCCCTAGGCTAACCGTGGCAGGAGGTATACAACAGGCAATCACCAGCTTTTTGTGTCGTACAGGAATGGTATGTGTGAAGAAATCTAAGATACACTGAAGGAACCCTGTCTGAAGGAACACCAACACCTGGTGCTGGTAGACACAAGGCAGGGGTGTGCATTTAGCCCCTAGGATGCTGTCATCCTGTGTCTGTGAGATAACCTGAGGACTCAAGTACATGGTGGTTCAAGTATAGATAGATAGATACGTTGGCTTTTTAATATTCTGGTTTACTGAGATCCTCTGCAGTGTGTTTCTCTGTTGATGAGCTTTTGGTAAGGCCTTCATGCTGCAGCTGTGGCCTAGGGATGTTGCTGCTCTGTGCACTGAAGGACATCTAACATCCACCCATTTCAGAATGTATTGACATGCAGGTTTACAGAGGTGGCCCGTGAGCCCTGTGGAACATATTTCTTCTAAATTTCTTTCATTGTTCTTCGGAGAACAGCTATTAACACCCCCCTTTCATAAATTTGTAGTGCTAATTCGTATAACTGATTTGCACTTCAGAGTGGTCTGCCAGTTTAATGAATGGAACATTCTGAACACATTTAGATCACTTATGGTGCAAGGTATCATGTGAGGTAGCTCAGAGTTGCTCCTGGTAGTTGTTGTGTAGGTATCCTTCAGGAAAAAAGGTTGAGACCCTCAGATTAATTTTGTTTTTAATTAACCGGGCTTTTACATTACCTGTTCTTCTCATAGCCCCTATGGGTTCCGTAACAATTGGTGTTTTTCTTCAGGACAACATCCACACAATTAACGAGGAATTATGTGAATACCTATGAATGTCACCTTTCATTTTTAAAAATCAAAATATTTATAACCATCCTAGAAAAGAGCTGTAGAGAAAAACATAAAAAACTAGGAGTCTCCACATTCAGGAAGCAAATAAGAATTAACTCTCGGATTTTTTGGTTGGTTGGTTGGTGTGGTTTTGTTCATTTATACTATGATTTTAGAGAATCATAGCAGGATTTTTTTTAATATAGGGAACTGGCAGAATGAGGACTCAAGGTGTAAACATAGATTTGGAAAATGCTTGATATAAAAACCCTGAAACAATTGTAATGCTGTAAAAGCAGTCAAATTCTGCTTTCTGTAGCAAGAAAGTTATTGGATCACATAATTGATCACTATCACTTCCAACTGATTTACTCATTTAGGGAACATTTCTTTGTGGCTTTTAGAACTTCTCATACAGAGATTAAAGAAGAATGCCAAGACTGTAAACCAGCTATCTGAAGGCATGTTTAGACAGATAAAGGAAAATGGATATTTATATCAAAAAATACTAGTTTTAGGCAGTGTGGTTAAGCAATGTAGTTAGAAGCATAGTCTCAAGAGCACACAATTTCAGTAAAATACATAGAAAATACAGAAATATGAAAAACACAGAGAATATGAAGTCTCATTATTGTAATACCTTTCTTAAATAATGAGAAAGTTGAGACTATGGCTGAAAAATAAGTACTGGGCTGAAAAGCAGAAAGTATGCATTCCATAAAAGACAAACAGAAGTCCACAAAAAATGTTTTTTATTAGGTATGCAAAGTGAGAAACATCCTAATACATCATTTCCAATGTATAACTTGGGCTAATGAAGACCTTTTTTATGGTCAAAGTGGTTACCTTGCATTTCCTAGTTGTTTAGAAGACCAGCACAACAGGGGAATTACTGAATACAGTCTGGTTTACAGTGTGTTTCTTTCAGATGCATGGAAATCTTTGGCTTCAAGCTGATGAATTAAGAACAAGGCAGGAGTTATGCTAAATACCTTGATAAAGGGACCTCTTAATTACAGCTCAGTGGGACTTAGTGAGTCTGAACTGTGGAAGGGATGGGATCAAAAAGCAGACTCTAGATCCTGATTAACTGTGTGTGGTTAGGCAAGTGCCATACAGGAGGTAAAGATGAGCCACTCTGTGGAGTGTAACTCTGTGGAGTTGTGGTTATTTAATTTGATTTCACAATTAATCACCTAATAATAGTTGCATCTGCCCTAGGACAATAAAGTCTCTAACTGTCCACTGAATTCCATTTTATTTGTTGGAGAACAGACTAGTTCCCTTTTGTAACAACCTATATACTTGGAATTATCCTCATGCCCTGTCTCAGCCTTTTCCATCTTATCAAAGACGACCCCACTCAACCCCTTTTTATAGGTAATTTTTCTCTGAAGTTGATTTTTTTTTCCTTTTTCTGCCTTCTTTCGGATTGTCTCCAGTTATCTGCATCTTTCTTAAAAACCTGTCACTCAAACCTGGACATAGGGTTGGTCTGAAGGTCCAGCCTGAAGTATCAGCTTACACAGGAAATTTACTTAAAGAACTTTGCAGAATCCTGATTACAATAATTTCATTCTGTGGTCTACATTTGGGTTTTGGTTTTGTGGGAGTTTTTTGGTTTTGTTTTTTTTTTGTTTGGTTTGGGGTTTTTTTTGTTTGGTTGGTTGTTGTTTTTTTTTTTAAATAGCACTGCATAGCTGATGCTTAATTGTCTTCTACTTTGTGGTCTTTAGTCTTTTTTTTTTTTTTTAAGCACTACTACTTCAGTCTGCTGTTTCCTATTCTGTAAGTGTAAGGATGATTCTCTTCACATTCATTTGCCTCAGCTGAATTTCATCACTTTTTAGAGCACTCATCTCAAGGAAAAACATTGTCAAAAATTGACTGTCAAAAATAATTCTGAATTCTAAACCTGTCCTGCAACATACCTGCAGCCCTCATATCTCATCTTGTTTAATGAAGATTTAATGAAGATATTCTTTCTTATGTCTCCAGGTTATCAAAGAGTACTCCAGCTGGTGCAGCATCTATGATGAAGTCTAGAAGGTGTCTTTCCCTTAGAATGCTCTGAGGCACAGTGTGTGCACTCTGGGTGGCCAAGACAAAAATGTTATTGAAGAAATTATAGTCTGTAAGCAAACCTCAGTCTCTTTTTCATTTCTGAGGCCATCTTGAGGTTATGTGTTCTGAAGAAGGAAACTGGCCAAAAAAAAAAAAAAAAAAAAAAAAAAAAGTTTTTTCCTACTTGTTCCAACAAAAGCCTGAGTGCCACCAATCCAAGAAAAATTAAGCTGGGAATGGAGACAGACTCATGAGACAATACTGAGTTGAAGTTTGATAAAGGTTGTTTAATCATGGAAAATTTAAAAGTCAAATTTAAAAAGAAAGAAACAACCAACCCAAACCAAACCAAACCAAAAAACCCCACAAGTTATGGATTTGGATACTTGGCTTGTAAGACCTCACTAGAACCTTGCTTTCAGTACTTTTTTGCTTTGTGAAAACTAACTTTTTAAAAGTTTTAAACACTTTGTCCAAGACTCTAAGAGGCTCAGGATTTCAGGCTTCCCAACTTTTATCAACTTCTTGGTAACCACACAGTAAAGAGCTGAGTTATTTATGGTGTAAGCAATCCTTAGATCTGTGATTAGAGATATTTTAGTGCATCCAGCAAAAAAAACATTAAACATCTCCTTTCAAGCTCTTACAGATTGCCTTTGCGATCACAGAACTCTTAAAAAATGCACAAAAAAAAAAAAAAAAAAATTAGATACATTGTCATAAATCACTTTTCCTTCAAAAATATGAGTATACAGTGGGTTTTTTTGGTCAGTCAACATCCTTTTACTGTTTACTATGACCCCCTGTGTTTCTTTGTTTGGAAAAAGTTTGGAAAAAGGCTGGCTCAGCTGTTCTTATTACTCACCATACCTCTGAAAGTTGAGTTTGCCCCTGAGGACAAAGTCCAACACCAAGGGCAGGTGATGTGTCTGCTGGAAGCAGCTTCATATATACTGCATAGTGTGAGAGTGCCTCCTCTTCTCTCTTACTCTTGATTTCTTTGTGATGGCTCTGGGACCTAAGTTTGGGTTTTATTAACAGTTGCTTCCCCTCTTTTGAGTTATTCATCACTGCCATTTGTTGGCCAGGAGTTCTTCCACATCTTTCTTTATTTTCTTTTTCCCTTCCTTCCCATATGCTGTGCCTTCCAAAATACTGAAACTCAGGCTGGCTGGCCCTGAAGCCATTTCTATTTTTATTCTAATTTCTCTTCTACCAGCCCAAACTGTCACCCTTAGTTTGTCTTAAGTCTTCAGTTTCTCCCTTCAGGAAACAACTCTATTTCTAGCACATTGCTCTCACTTTCCCTGAATACTAAGAAAAAAACCCCCAGTTCACAGCTGTATGTGATCTGAAGCCCTTTTTCATGGACCAGCCATCTTCCTTCATTGATATCCTGTTCTTTATATATTTGTTAAATTTCTGTATTTATTATATTCTGTATTTATATATTTGTTAAATTTCTGTATTTCTGGTTCAATTTTTATGTATTTCTTCTTACATTTTTAAGATATTTTAATGAAAAAAGTTATTTCTTGTTACTTATTACTTTGAATTTTATTGTTTGGTAGTTATTCATAAGGTTTCTGTTTATTTAATAAATTTTCCATAGGTGATTTATGAAATGTCCTGCTATCTTTGCTGCACTCATTTACTTTAAATTAAGCACATGCATATTTCTAGAGAGTTATGCCACTTTTTTAGTGCTCTATCACACTAGAAAGTCTAATCTGGTTTGCTGTCTCTGTTTGCAGTGTCTTTCATACCAGCTTTATTCCATTTTTCATCCTCCATAGAATAATTATGTTTAGGTTATTTTACTACATGTAATTTAATAATCTAATGTTTTATTTTTCCCTGCATGATGTTACTTTGTCCACATGCTGAAGTGGAAAGGAGCAGGAGGTTGTTTTTTTCCTGATCCGTTTCATGTGACGCAAAGCACAAATTAAACTCCTAGCAACATTATCAGAAATTTCAGCTGAGAAGAAAACTGGCAGATTTATCCATTGGAAGGCCTAGAGCAAAATAACAAGAGGAAAAAAAATACAGGTCATATGGCCAGAAGGCTTTTGGAGAGATGCTGTGGTAGAAATCTTGGCTTAGCCTGAATTGACCCGTGCTTGGCTATGTCCCTAGCTCTATGTCTTTGCCATTTTATAAGGGCTGACTACTGATTGCTGAATTAAATGGTAAAACTTCAGAGAAATCAAGGTTCACCAATCCCACAGCATATATAATAGGAGTTTGCACTTTAACCTAGTTCTCATTCTCATAAGATCTTGTCATTTTAGTGTACTCTTGGAAGCAGGAGCCAGTCTCCTTTGCTGTCCCTATACCATGATACAAATTTATTTAATAGTCCCAGATCCCAGTTCATTGATTTATGTGGTCTCTCCTCAATTCAGGCTCCGTGGCTGCACTGCCACTCTTGTAGTTTTTAATGAAACTATAGTACATTCAGCTGCAATAGGATATTTCTCCTAGCTGAAAGGCAGGACCATTTATAAAAAACATAGGGTATGGATTGCATTTGAAATGTCTGAGTAGGTTTTCACTGCAGAAGTGAAAAAAATAACTTGCTGGGAATGGGAACAAGCACAATTATGCTTAAAACCACGTTAAATTTTCAGGGTTGATTTTTGCTGTAGATTGCCTTTGGTATAAGCAGGCACAACTCCTAATGAAGTCCATGAGAGTCATGTCAGTTTATCCGCAGACTGAATTTAGCCTCTGATTTATTGGGAAACCAGCATGCAGCTCTTCAGTTTATGTTACCAGAAGCCAAGGCTTGGTTTTGTAGAGGTAAAGCTCTATGACAAGCTGTTCCTAAGAAGATGGTATTTCAACAGCACATACTTTGGAAATTTCCATGGAATGTATCGTTTTTATGTATAGATGAGTTAGTGCTCATCATGGATTTGTTTGGTTTTCAGTGATAATTTTGTCTGGCAAACCCTGATTCTTGCTCTTTCTCACAATATTTACAAGACAATTTAAATCCTATAAAGACTTTGTCAGACCATCTGGCATCTGAAGTAAGAAACTCTGGCCTCAGAGGGAAGACAAACGAGTATCATAGGAGCTACCAGTTACATTACATTTTTACACTTACACACTGCTTCTCTAACAGCATACACTAACCTGCAGTTTGTGAGAGAGTTGGAAGTAACTTTTTAGAGCTATTATTTTTCATCAATTCTGGAGGGACAGTTTTTTTCAGCGTGGAAAATCCACTTCCAGCAGAACTGGAAAAACACATTTCATTCTTATGGTAGAGACCTTGATTTGAACACTTAAAAGTGTAAGAGAAGAAAACGTTTCCTTTGATCTGAATGCTGTACAAAGAGTGTTAGCATGAAGCTGGTTTTCTGCAGAAGCTGCATTAATCTTCTGTTTTTCCTTTATCAGACAAGGTTCAAGAATAACCAGGGCTGTTTGCTTCTCTGTTAATACCAGACAGGCAAACTTTGTGTCACTTTCCTCCCTCTCCCGAAGCTGGATGCGTTGCTGAATACGTGCATCTTTGTCAAGGCTGACTTTCCAAGGAAAGAAACTGATCTTTGTATGGAACTCAGCACAATTACAGCACTGTCATCTCAGGTGAAAGGTAGCCAATAATTGCTTTGTATAGATCATTCCTTTTTCCAAGTTTCTCAGTGAGGCATAGCAGAGCTCAGTGAGGAGGTGTAACACATCACTTGAGCTTTGCATGGAGCCTTGTGCAGGTTATGTGCTTCAGTCTTAAAGAAAATGCCTGGGAAATCACATACACCAGGCCTGGAGCTTTTCTGGAAGATGTTACCTTGAAGGAACTCTAGTACTTGGAATTCCTGCAAATTGGCGGAAAGCACCTACGCTGAGTTTTACCCCATTAATTCCATTGACTGCAAGATCACCTTCTTTTGATGAGTTGACATGAAATAAGAATCTAATACAGCACTCAGGGGTGGTGGCAGGTGCAATAAGGAAACACAAATCAGGCTTTGGGGAGGAGGTGGGGAAGGGACACTAGAATTATTAAATTTGAATACCAGTAACTTTGACAATTTTAGCTGATTAAGTGTCTGAGCAAATAATACAATGGACAAACCTCAGGAATACAGGAAATTCCAGAATTTTATCTATTTTTTTAATGTGCTGGCATATTTATAAGGGCATTTTACATGGTTTTATGAAAGTCAAGCACTGTTCTCATGTGGTAGAAATTCTTAGACATACAATAACAGTGCTTCCCACTGCAGAGCATGCTCCCTGAGGAAATCAATGTCTGATGTCAGTAATACAGTTATCATACAGATTTAAATTCAGTTAACTGGTAGGCCTTGAATAAACATATATAGGGAATACCTGTCCAAATACGACCTTTTTTGTGAGGTACCATAAGCTTGTAGAGAGGATGAGAGTGAAGACATTTGCTTTGGCAGCAATTCAGCTTGCTTGCTTGGTGATCCAAGCTTGTTTGAAAATGGGTATTTTAATATAACAAATCTACAGGTAACATTCAGAATTATTTATTGTACTTCACTGACCTGTAGTTATGAAAGTGATTTTGCTGTTGGAGTGAAGATACAGCTGAACATGACTTGTCACACCAGGTGATTAAGAGGTGTAACAGTGCTTGGGCTTATGCACCCTTAGGTGTTAGATGGGACAAAATGACAGATATATTACACTTGCTTTTAATGTTTGTGGTGGTGTTCCTAGAACTAGGTGCCAGTCTGGAGCCCAAGTACTGTAAAAGGCACCTGAGGAATTAGAAAGGATTCAGAAGAGTTTCAGTAATGTTTAGAAAATCTGCCTTACATCTAGGGACTGATTTATCTGAGATAACTTTGCAGAAGATCAACAAGTATCTTCATGAGGCATCAAAGTACTGGGGTCCAGCTGTTCACACACACAGGAAAAATAAGGGGGAGGTTGATGTGAGGAGAACTCCTGTTGTTGTGACCTCTTCAGTTCTAATCAGCCATTACTAGAGTGTCCAGCCCAGCTCCACTACCTCGAGCTGAAAATATGTTTATTGGCCCATGTGGCTGTCATGCTTGCCCATTAGTAAGACAGAATTACCTTTGCTAATCATCTGAAAGGAAAAAAAGAGTTTCTGTGCTGTCCATAACTTTATTTGAGGATCTTAATATTTTAAATAATTTCTTCCCTCTTTTTATTTATAGGGCACCAATGCCTCTGCTCTGGAAAAAGACATTGGCCCAGAGCAGTTTCCTATCAATGAACACTACTTTGGTTTGGTCAATGTAAGTACCATTTTCAGTAGGAAAACCAGACACAGAACTATGGATTTAATGTTACTTGCCCTTTGGTTTCTTTTTTTTATTATTATTTATTTTTTTTTTCTCCTCCCCATCCTGTTCTAACGTAGGATTGTCCTTTTTTGACAAAGTGCTGCCCACGTTCATATTTTTAGGCAAAATGGGTTGCAAAACTGTATCAGATATTTGATGATAGCTTCATTACACCCCCAGAGAAAACAGTTTACTGTTCTATGAATTTTATTAGGGATTAGAACACACACTTCAATAAACTTAAAAGCCTATTTTTTAGATGTGAAATGTGAAGGAGAAGTGATGGAACTATGCACACACAGCAGTCTGCATTGGTAACTCTCTTAGGAGGAGCCCCTTTATCTGACTGAGTAGAGAATGACTGAGAAAACTGTTCATTCACTTGTTTATTCCCATATAAATAAAACAGACATGGTAATTCTTTCCACTGAAAACATCATTCTGCTACTGAACAGTAAGCTAGAGCCCAGCAAGAGTAAGTTAGTATATGGAAACATGCCTAACAAGACCCACTACAGTAAATATATCTCTAGCAAGTGAAAACTTTTACTTTATATCCTAGCTAATATAGAACACCACTGTTTTTTTTCTGTGAAGTGTCAGGGGTGGGTGTGGAAACATATTTCTACAGCAGCTGCATGGCAAAACGGCTGGTATGTGACAGGAGTGCAGGAGCCAGGAGTTGAATGAAGCTGCTACTTTTATTGTGATGCACAGGAATGAAGATTGTTTTTAATTTTCCATGGCAGTTTGGGAACACCTGCTACTGTAACTCCGTGCTGCAGGCATTGTATTTTTGCCGGCCGTTTCGGGAAAATGTGTTATCATACAAGGCCCAACAGAAAAAGAAGGAAAATCTCTTGACTTGCCTGGCAGATCTTTTCCACAGTATTGCTACTCAGAAGAAGAAAGTTGGTGTTATTCCACCGAAGAAGTTTATATCGAGGTTACGAAAAGAGAATGGTAAGTGTAAAACTGGAATCCTCTTAGTCGTTCATATATTGATCAGGAAAATATAAATAAATATTTATATAAATATATATAATACATATAAAATATAAAATTATAAAATTATAATTTTATATTTATATTATAAAATTATATATTTATATATATAAAATTATAAAATATATATAATAAATATATATAAATATTTATATAAATATAAATAAATATACCGAAAGGGGTCATGTTTGTCAGATGTTCAGGTTGGGTTAGTAAATCACTTTTAGTACTTTTCAGGGCAGCTGGCAGTGTAGAAACTGTGTGACCTAGGAGTGTTGCAGCCACCAGTAGCCCAAAACACTCTGGAGGACAGGTAGCTGCTGCTGCTCTTCTTCTTAGAAGTCGTGGGCACAGTCTTACTACAGAGCATCAGGCTCTTTTCAAAGATGAGGTCAGCAACAGCTTGTGCCTAATCTTGGAGTAGTTCTGTCTAAGGGATGTGATGAACATCTTGAAATTAGGCAGCCTGCCACACAGCTCCATTTTGGCCTGAATTTACATCGATGTGGGTGGTATGCTTAGAAAGAGGGGAGCTTTGAATGAGGAGACAAAGTACGAGTCAAACACCTGGAAAAAATTACTTCCTAGTGACAGCATGTAGAGGGGCAGACTGCTCATTCCAGAGCAGGCAGTAGAAAGTGTGACAAAGTTAGCTCTGAGTCATCTAGTGATAAATGCCCCCACACAGTTGGGGATCACTTTAAGGAATGGACTTTATGGTTTGAGCTTTTTTTAATTAGGGCCAGACTCATATATTAACCTGCTTATGTGTCCAGATTAGAAACTGAAAAGACCAAGAATCTGGGCAGTTATTTCTAAGGAAATCCACATGAGATTTTTCAGGAGCAGAGGGACAAAAATACCTATTTATTTTTAACACAGATTTTTTTTTTTCTCCAACATAGTGGGCAAATAAAGCCTTCACTGGAGAAGTGCCCACTAAATCACCACTGAGATATTTTCCTCTCCCCCTGCAGGTTTCTTGTTGCAGAGGATGAGTCTCTGCTCATCAGACTTATGTGTGAAAAGTTATCTTTGTTAGATAGTGTTATTGTTACTGTTTGTGGTGGGTTAACCTTGACTGGCTGCCAGGTGTCCACCAGGCCTGTCTCTCACTCCCTTTCTCAGCAGGGCAGGGGAAGAAAATAGGATGAAAGAAACTTGTGCATGGAGGTAAAGGTAGTTTAATAATAAAAAAGCAAAGGCTGCATGTAGAAGCAAAGCAAAGTCAAAGGAGATTTATTCTCTGCCTCTCATCAGCAGGCAATTTCCAGTCAGTCCCTGGGAAACAAAGGCTTGGTATGTGTCAGAGTTGCTTTGGCAGACAACCACCTTAATAATTAATCCTTCCTGCCCCACTCTGCACACCCCCCTTTAGTCTTTCTCTTAGCTTCATTTGCTGAACACAAAGTGACATGATGTGGAGTATCCCTTGGATTAGTTTGGGTGAGCTGTCTCAGCTACATACCCTCATAACCTCTTGTCCACCCCTGGCCTAGCAGCCTTTGTGGGCACGGGTTGGAGAGACAGCCTTGCTGCTGCCCAAGGACAGCAATAACCAAAATATGGGTTCATGATCTAGCCCCCCACACAAAGCACAGCCTGGGGGGGCTGCTCTGAGGAAAGGTAACTCCAGCCACAATACACTAGTTTGTGTCAGCATAAAATCTCTACAGCTTCTGCAGCCACAGGTCTTTACAGTCCAAATTCTGTGGTGTTTTAAGTGTTTGAAGGACTTGAAAATATATGTCTGAGAGTCAGCACTGCCTAAAGTTAGGCATCTAGCCTAAGGAATTGATTTAGGATGAGTCATTCTCTTGCTTTCTCCACTAACTGTAGTGAGACCCTACAAAAAAAGTTTCACTGAAATCAGTGTGACTGCAAAACTGTGTCTTTGGTGTGATTTTCAGTACTTTGCTGAACAAGAGCCAGTACATGTATTTGGAAAGAAATGATGAATTATGCTTTCTTTCTTGAAGGAAGGGGCATACTGAGCTTGAGAAATCTCAACTGTCTTCTTCACAGATCTTTTTGACAACTACATGCAACAGGACGCACATGAGTTTTTAAATTACCTGCTCAACACCATCGCAGACATTTTGCAGGAGGAGAAGAAACAGGAAAAACAAAATGGGAAACTGAAAAATGGCAACATGAATGAAGCTGAAGAGAACAATAAACAAGAACTCACCTGGGTGCATGAGATTTTCCAGGGAACACTGACTAACGAAACTAGATGTTTGAACTGTGAAACTGTAAGCATTGGGATTGATTTTTTTTTTGTTGTTGTTGTTACCCATTACTAGATAGATACATTTTATATATATATAAATATATGAATCGTTTCAGACATCTGAGAATTGTGGATATTCCTGTAGACTTTACTTCTTGAAGTGAGTATATTCTTTTCTAAAACTTTATTTTTCTAAGCATTACTTGGCGATCATATGCCAAGTCCTCTACATCTAAAGTCCTTGCTAGTTGATCAGTACTCTTCCTTACTCCTGTAACTTTGGGAGAAGGTAATCACACCATTATTCCATGACTAAATTAAATGTTAAGATGAATTTGTGTTAATTCAGTTTTAAGAAAGTGACTAGCATACAGGTATAAACAAACCATATGGTGTTTTTTTCTCCCTAATATTTTCTAGAGGATGCCATCAATTTGAACCCTCTTAAGTTTGAAGTATGAGTAAAAATTAGTTTCAATTATGAAAACTAATTTCAAATCTCCCATCAATTTCAGTCATTTTCAATCACATCCTCCTACTTAAAGGGAAAAGAAATAATAATAAAAACTTCTCTCTGTGAGGTTGCTATGTGAAAGAGTAATAAAAACACAGTAAAAAAATCTGTCTGGGGGAGGATAGTGATACTGAATTTCCCAAAACGTTTGAATTAATCTCACCTTACCTTGCAAAGGTTTTTAGCCATATCAGGGATTCTGCTTCATACAGTTTGTCCTGTATCCATTGTGTTAATGAGCACCTGCAATTGTTGGTACAGCAGTGCTGTAAATTGGGACAGCAAACTGATCTGGCCTAAGAATATGCTTTTAACTCAGACCAGTACTGCTACCAAGGACTTCCTCAAAAAACAATGAAAATTTAGTTTTTCTGCATTAGTACCCAAAGAAGGTACCTTGAGACAGCAAGCTGGGATCAAATATCTAACTTGAGACAGTTGGTGTTAGGTGAGATAAACTCTATGCAGGTCCTACCAGATGTGTGAAAGAACATATTCTGATACTTCAGATCAGAAAGGATAGCTCTGTACTCCAAGAAAATATGAATTCTCTGGAAACTTCGGTCAGACAGTGGGAAAAGGGGAGACACAGTCATAGTAAACATGAAAAAAGGAGTTGGATCAAGTTTGGAACAAGCTTGTATAAATAAAAACATGAGACAGATGTTGAATATTAGTTATTTAATCTACTTAAATTACAAAACCCCAAGTAATAATAGCAAGCTAAAATCACCAAAAGGGTAGAAATATTTTTTTTAACTGACAAGATTCTTTAAATGGTTGTGGCCTAGTTGTAAATTAATATCCAGTGTTTACTCAGACAAACTCTACTGAACTCAGGATGTGTCACTGGGTGACACCAAAACTGCAGAAGACCATATTAATAATTCAAAGTGAACAGAATTTATGGAAAAAATAGCACTAAGTATTGCTGCTGTAGGAAGGCTTGTCTGTAGCATTCTGTAAATGCACAAATACTGTGTACTACACAGGATACCTTTCCAGATTGTTTTTCTTGTATTATTGTATCTTGAAATTTTGGGGAAATATTACAATAGGTTAAAGGGTGTTTCTCTGCTAAAATATTCATATGTAGTGCATGAAGAATCAGATTCCAGCAGCACTAATTCTCATTTACAAAGTGTGCATTTCAAGTCTGTTTTTTCTGCTACCTTTAATTTGGGTCTGTATTATTCTAGCTCCAACTAGCTTATCTTCCCCTTCTGGTAAATATTTGATGTGCTGAAATCAATAACAACATTCCTAACTTATTTGTGGTATTCAGATAAAACACTCGACTTGCCAGACTTTTAAAGTATTTAACCTCTTTCTTGACATGCAGTGCCTAATAGAACTGTAGTTCCAGCTGTAGAGACACAAAGTTCTATCTCTCAAATTCCAGATGTATTTACACTGCAGCTGATCACTGCCAGTTTTCTGGTTTCCTGTCCCCTGTGGGTTGAATCATGGCTCAGGGAGGATTTTTGTTTCAAGACCTCGTGTTCATTTTAATTTGGTGCAGATTGTGCCTCTGTTCTTCTTTGATAATACTAAAATTCATCATGCTAAAGGTGTTCCTCTGGATTCAGGACTGGTATGGGCTGCACTCACTGTGTTTATAGGATCCCTGACATAACAGAAAGATGAGCTGGAAGCAGTTCCTAACATACATAATTCATAAAATTGCAAAAGTCTCAGCAAGAGGGAGTTGGGTCAGAACAATGGGTTCAACCCCTCACTTAACTGATCTGATTTAGTTATTCTAAGGAAATGCAGTCATAGGAGGCAAAATATGGAGTGTTCATACAGAATTTCATAAACAATTTGTTTTTATAAACATTACTTAATGAATGTGTAGTAATTAATTCTGCAGTCTTTTTATTCAGTTGAAGTATTACATATAACAGACATCTATTTAGATTTTTTTTTTATTACTTCATCTTCAAGATTGAAGACTCTAAATGAAAAATAATTTTCAAAGAAAAAAATAAAATGTCTTTCTGTAAATATTTGGGGGTTACGTTTTTTGAAACCCCTCTTTATTAGAATTTTTCTCCTGTTCTGTCTAAAAAAGCATTGGCAAAACCAGTATGATTTTGCAAAATATTATCACTTTGCCATTTTTACTTTTATTTTTTTAAACAAAATTCGAACAGAAACAATTTTGAGTGGGGAAATTTAGCAGTGTGAACCAGAAACATAAAGCCAGCATTTTGAATACTTCATGGAGAGAAAACATAACATGGTTAAATTTGACATTTCTTGACAGATGAATATTTGGCAAAATAATGAAAATAACTATGTAGGGCATAAACTGTGATTATATAGTGTAATATATCATACAAAGGGTAAATAAAGTTCCAGTAAAATAAGAAATTATTCCCTGTTGCATAACAAGGGGACATATGTGCTGCACTTGTCATAGCTACTGCCTGGGATGATGGTGGCACTTTAAACTGCAGTCACTGGCCCATGGTTTGTGGCCTTGTGTAAGTGGAGGAGATGGAAGCTAGACAAGTAAAGTTACTCATAAATATGGTCATGCTGACTAGAAAAAAAAGCATTGAAATTAATTATTTTTGACTAATTTATGTCTGCAGAAATTGTTCTGTCTTTAGCACTTGCACCTAGATGTACCCAGCATTTTACTAAACAGATGTTTACTAAGTCTCTCTTTTACATGTGTGTTTTTTGCAACAGGTTAGTAGCAAAGATGAAGATTTTCTTGACCTTTCTGTTGATGTGGAGCAGAACACATCAATTACACACTGTCTAAGGTAAATAAATGCACATCTCTTTGGTGGGCAGTTTTGTCTGACTTTGCTAAATTTTACAAGTCTAATAGATACAGAAAAGAGAAGTAGAGTAACATTGGGTTTTCAGTTTTCCCAAACAGACAAAAAAGACTGTAAACTGGAAGATTCCTCTAAGGGCAAAATATACATGGCTGCTTTGTTTTACTCACTTTCTCTTTCAATTTATGTTTTTGAAAGAGAAAAAATCTCTTGGGGAAAATAATTGATTTTTTTGTCATCTGGAAGAACTGCTGCAGAATAATAATTGGCTTCAAAGGGATTTAAGTGCTTGTGTTTAAGCTTCTACTCAAGTGCTTTGTTGATTCAAACTTACATGCATATTGAAAGTTAAGTGTGTGCTTTGCAGGGTGAGTACCAGAGTCCTTAGAGGGCTAAAGATTTCAGAAGTCTACCTTTCTGCCATATAAGTTTCTTACTCTATGTCTCATCCTAAAATTACAGTGAGAAGGCCTCTATTCTAAGTAACAGTTCTGCCCCTATTGTACCATTCACTATTTAACAAATCCTCAGAGTTCAAAATAATTTTTGGATTCCTATGGATGATTATTCTGAGAGTTTTAAAATATCCAGTTTTGGCATTGATACAATAAAGCAATACCTAAATTCAAGACAATATATTGCTTCTCTAAATTTATGAGTGCTAGTTGGTCAAATTACTCTTTCAAACCCCAAAATTGCTACCAAGTTTGAAATTGCACTTAATAACTATTCCAGAATGCCCAGGAAGGTTACCTGGGATCTCACCCCAACCTGAGAGTTATGGAAAGAGAGAAGTCTTTACTTCTTGTACAGGCAGACTTTGCATGAAGGTCAGACAGTGTTATAACTGTTCAATATACAGTAGAAGGCTGAAAATTCTCCACTGATGAAACAGCTACTGGGGTTGCAGTTGTAAAGGAGAGCAAAAGCATCTAATTCATATAGGATAATATTCACCAGCTTATCAAGTATTTACATGTTTCTCAAACTTTCACAGATACAATGCCCATAGCAATCGTTTAAAATGTTAGATATTATTAGTTTCAGAATAATTAACACATTTAGAAACTGTTTGAGCTTGATGCATTTGCATGGGAGGCTTGGCACAGAACAAACATATCTACCAAATTTCTACCATCTGTAGATGTTTCTTTATGTTAGGAATTTGTTATTTCCATTGCTTCACTTTGAGGTGGGAAGGAAACTATTAGGTTCCACAAGTTTGGTTGGTTGCTTGGTTGGTTTTTTGTTTCAAATTGAGAATATAGGCTTTAAAGATAAACATCAGACTCTTTCACTCCTTCCTTAACAGAAGACATAAAAATTCTATAAGCAAGTTCTACTGAATCTTGCAGCATTATGTTCCCCACACACAGAACCCATCTCCAATCTTTTCTAAAGTTTCAACCCTTCCTGTATGATTCTGTGAAAAGTTACTGTGTGTTTCAGAGGAAACAGCTGAATTCAGTTAATTTTGTATTTAAATTCAAATGGGAAATCAGATATTTGTGATTGATGTTTGCCACTGAAGCAAATCCTTTCCAGGGATCATGTTTTATTTTTTTAGATAGAAAACTATATTTATGGTTAGAGTTTTGTTACAACTTATCTTTCAAGAGGATGTGTTTTGTCCTAAATTTCAGCACTTTCTGATCATATTTGTTTAAGACCATATAAAGAAAAAATCCTTGTAAAAGCATTCTCAGCTAGTACAAATATTATTCAGTCATCTGAAGTGCCTCTCTGTCATGCTCCATCAACCTTAAAGAACTTAAAACTTGAAAATGGAAAGTCCTCCTCTTTTATGACGTTATGTAAATAACTTCTAATACCTATGCCCTGGCAATCTATACATCTCTCCAATCTACCCCTGTAATGATGATGCCAGGAAGAAATAATCATCCAGAATACTCTCTTTGCCTTTGTAAACCTACTGTGAGAGCAGGCTGGACTTGCATACAGTGTGGCTTCAGACTCTGTGCATGGAGCCTACTGGGTCTGGATTTGTCTGTAGTTCAGAAGTCTTAGGCACAGTGTAGGTTCAATCAAAAGGACAGTTTTGTACTTTAGATGTATCTATTGAAGGCACAAAGTCAAAAGGAAAACCCTGTGCTTGATGCTTATGTATTTGCAGTTCTCAAAACACCTGCTCATCTGCAATGTAACACAAGAGGTGACAAAAAATTGCCATCATTTTTTTTTTTTTACAGTTAAAGTTTTTAGTTACCTAAAATTCTGCTCTGAAGCATATCTCAGCATTGTTACTGCTGAGAAATGTTTTATGTGAACTGAGAGACACTATCAAATCATCCTTCTTCTGCCTCTATCACTTCAAAAGCTCAGTCCAGAAAGATTTCCAAGAGTTATCTATCTATTTGATCAGGATTTACAAAATCTTCCCTTCTGTTTTTAGCCAACAAGAAGGTATAGTCAAATAACTTCTGGATGACAGTTCAAAAGGTTCAAGGATACAGAAAACCAAGTTCAATTTATTGCTTCTGTGTAAGAGGATCCAAACCTGTCTCACAGGGGAACACCATAAAATGCAAGCTATGTGTGGATGAGAGAGGTGCACTTGAAGCTGCTCTTTTCTGCAAATAGTTTAAAGAGAGACTACAGCCAAATCTAGGCCATCCTTGACATGTAAGAGATCAGAATACAAGTCCCTCTTTGAGCTACCTGACTGGATGGAGGGCCTCAGCTTCTAATACAAGTTTGTCATAGCAGCCAGATGCCTTAAGTCCCTTTGCAAACCCCAGTAGAGTTGCTTTATATGTTTTAGAAAACTAGACACAGTAGAGAGAGGACTTAACCCTGTGTGCCTTTTTAGGGTTCCAGTGTTCACAGTGTTAAGGTCCTTTAAGACTGATAACTGTATTTGTTTACAGAGACTTCAGTAACACAGAGACATTATGTAGTGAACAGAAATACTACTGTGAAACTTGCTGCAGTAAACAAGAGGCACAGAAAAGGTAAGCAAAGGGTAGGCTATTTCACCACATCTATCCTGGGCTTTGACAAACCTCTCCCTTAATATTTATTGTGTTTAGATACCTGGAATTCTTCCAGCTCACCTACATTCTCTCTGTTGGCCAGAGAACCTACAGACAGATTAAAAGCTCTTACATGTGTCTTAGTCTAGAAGATTCTGATAGTTGACCACAGTTACTTACAAAATGCTTTAATAATGCAAAAGCTTATTCATTGAGGAAAGACAGAATGGCTTTGAACTGGCCAGGTCTTTATCATATGCACTTTAATGGTTTCGCAGGATGAGAGTAAAAAAACTGCCAATGATTCTTGCCTTACACCTCAAGAGATTCAAGTACATGGAGCAGTTGCACAGGTACACTAAGCTATCTTATCGTGTAGTATTCCCGCTGGAGTTACGTCTCTTCAACACATCTGGAGATGCTGTCAACTTAGATCGGATGTATGACTTGGTAGCAGTTGTTGTCCACTGTGGAAGGTAGGATGCTTTCATGTATATCTTGAACTATTGCCAAGGGCAACAGCTCAAGGAATGCCTGTCAAAATGTGGGGAGAGTGAGAACATAAACCCTGCCGCTGCACCGAATTGCCTGTGCCGTGGCCTGAGCATCCTAGCCACCCTTCATCAAAATAAATCTTGTTTATTTTTGTTTAAAGAACAATGTCTCAGGCCCTCAGAAGGCATAAGATTTGCTTAAGCTAATGCAGCTGTCTCCTTCCTTTTCAGCCCACTTAGAGGGAGAGCTTGGGAGCCAGGACTCTGAGGGCCTGGTGCTGTTAGCACGTAGGCCTTGGTGTCCTGTCAAGGCAATGAAAATGTTCTTATTTATAAAACTCCTCACATATGGGGTATTTCACAATACCCCAACAAGCAGACAAATCCTTGGGGCTCTAGGAATCTGTATTGTTCTCCCTCTTCTCAAAAACTGTCTTATTCACAGATGATAACAATTTTCCCACCTAAGTTTAGTTCATATTGTTTTAAAAATACTTGCAGTATTTAATGCCTGTGACAAGCAGGCAAATGGTCATGGCACAGATGGAAAAAACCCACTTTTATCTATCATTTGATGAAGTCTTCAACAAGTCATTAAAAAGGTGAAAGGAGTAAAAGTCTGCCATACCACCAAGGTTGGGTTAACTTTTTTCTTCACAACATTTAGTTATAATTCAGTCTGCTTGCACATAGCAATGTGACTTATCAAGAAAGTCTCAATGATATCTTCTAATATTTTGGGATTTGTGTTTTTGTTTTGCTTTCTAGTGGACCGAATCGAGGACATTATATTACTATTGTGAAAAGTCATGGATTTTGGCTCTTGTTTGATGATGACATTGTAGAGGTCAGTACACTGAAGGTCATGAACAAAATTTCTGTGTTTATCTTTTCCTCTTTATTTGGGGTTAAAATTCTGATCTGGGTGTAGATTTCTAGTGTGCAAAGCCAGAGTTTGGTTGTAATATGACATCTAGCTCAACTCTGTTAGGAAGTAAGGTTGGAAACAAAATTATTGATCCTGTAGTTCTCATTCTGTCAGTGTAAGAGGAGACAGTTTTATTTCAGAGCAACATTAAATGTTTTTACTATGGTATTTTAATTTGGAATGTTTTCTCTATCTAATAAATTCAATTTAATTCATTAAAACCTAAAATATGCAGGAAGTATGTTGTAATACTTGGCAATATCCCTTGTCAAAATTGGATTGGGTAAAGCTAGCATTGCTGTAGAATTTTAATTTTTGAGCAGTTATGAAGTTAAAAGAAAATATGGACTCTGCAGTAAATTTGGATTTGTCTAAATGCAAATTAGAGCAGTATCTGTCCCACAGCTATTACAGAATCTGTTTAAGCATCTTCAGTTCATTCCTAAGCAAACCCTTTATGGCACTGTGGCTCCTTGGCAAAACCGTGGTCCTGAGTCTGAATTCCCAGGAGGAAATCCAATAGGACAGTAAACACTGGGACATTGGATGGGGCCTGTTTTGAAAAAGGTTTCTGGAAACTTTAGAATTATAAACTCACAGGGTTACATTTCTCTGTTTTAGAAGTTTTCTCTACTGTATTCCAAGGAGTGCCCCAGTTATTGCAAAAAGTCTCATTTGGTTTAATTGAGACAAACATTCCTATTGACTTCCATGAGTGAGACCAGCAGGGCTTAGCCCCTGAACATTACCTTTTCAGTGCTTAAATTGCAAACAGAATTTGCTTATTGCTACCACGAAACAAGTAACTGAATCTGTCTTTTGTGTTTTTGCTGTAATTTAACCTGTGTTTGGTATTTCTTTTACCTAACAGCACATCATTTTTTAAAATTTATTTTGCAGAAAATAGATGCTCAAGCTATTGAAGAATTCTATGGTCTGACCTCTGATATATCAAAAAATTCAGAGTCTGGCTATATTTTATTCTATCAGTCAAGAGAGTGACTTGGCAGACTGTGAGAAACGCGCACAATGGGGCTGCAGAGAAAAGGTGGTGATGGCCCCCCTTAACCTGCTTTGACCACATCTTGTATGGTTGAACAACAATGCATTCTGTCTTCTATCAAATGGTCTATGTTATATCAACTATAACCTTCAATTCTTGACGTGCAGAACTTTGTTTTGGGGAGGAGGAGTCGTTTGTAGTTTCTAAGTCTGATTGAAGAGTAAATTGGAGTCAGATTTTAGTGGAATTTATCTGGAGTAACATTTACAGATAATAAGATTTGGATGTCAACTGTTTAACCCAATCCATCTAGAGTAGTATTTTATATACAAGTGTTCATTGCATTTAGTGCAAAATTGTTTAAAAGTTTCTAAATGGCTTTGGGTTGTGTTGAATTACAAAGCATTCCTTTCCATACACCCTGACAGATACTTACCCATTTTAAGTGTAAGGAAAAAATCTGTTTCATGATGATTGCAATTTTGGTTGTATAGGGGATTTTTTACATGCTACTCTCTCCTAAAAAAAAAAAAAAAATTTCTTCTTGCATTATTTAAGCTTCAGGTTGTTAACATCTTTTTTGCACAACCCCAGGTGTAAAATTCACATAGTGGGATTTAAATGACAGTGGAACCAAGTAATTTTGTATCTCCAGTCATTTTTTTTTATCATGAGATAGAGAGATGAGACTATGAGACTTCAGAATTTACAAAGCACAGGAATGAAGGAAGTGAGATGACACGTATGACAGACAGATAAATTCCATTCATAAAATTGAGATTATTGTTCTGTTAAAAAAACATCATAGGTTATTTACTTTATTGAGTTTTAAGAGCTTGCAATGCTGCTCAAGTATAACATATCCACCAGGATGGACATTACATAGTCCATTGAAGTCAGTGTTGTTTGTACAATAAGTAAGACATGGTGTGGTCCTGCAATTTTCTGAGTATCTGTAGGTCATTTCTCAAGACAAAGTCCATTTCTTAGCACCCTGATGAAATAAATAACCATTAGTTTACACTGGCCACGTTTGACAGCGTTTGGGTCACGACAGAACCAGAGCTCTGGAATGTCTGATTGTAAAAAAACATTAAAGGCTTAGTTTGGGATTTTACTGGGTGAATTTAGCTGGCACTAGTCATGCACAGGCTAGTAAAATTGCTGAACTCACATCGTGGAATTTGGCAAAGAGTGACTTTGGAAGGAGGAAGTGTCAATAGGGTATGAGAAGAGTTTGGTAGCAGGTTGAGGCGGAAGGAACACTTTGGTTTGACACTCACTCCCTTATACAAGTCTTGAAATTGAATTGTCAGATTCCTATTCCAGTGAAGTCAACAGCAAAAACACTCTTCTTGTCTTCAGGGGGACTGCAGTTGGTTCCAGTATTCCCAAGGAAGTTCTTACATTCTGCCAGTTATATATCATTCACTCTTGTATTTATTAGAAAATGTTGCTTTTGGCCCTTTGTTTTCTCTTTATGGCCAACACTGCATTTCAAGAAATTGCTTTTGAGGTGCAGCTAAATGATATATTTTAGTCTTCTGTAGGAAGAGAATAACTTTTTTTCATTGTAATAGATTGTGGATGTGAAATATATTTTGTTAAATAATGGTGAAAATGAGCACTAGCTTCTACTGTAACACTGAAGTTCAGTTGGATTTATCAGTTGCCATTTTGTAAACTAAAGAAATGTAGCACTTTACACTGAATTAGAAACACAAGTGGACTTCTCATCTAACATTATTTTTGATTTATCATGTTATTATATGGATACAAGAAAACAGATGTAGAATGTAACCCTAGAGTATTTACTTAGGTGAATAATAGTAGTGATCTACAGGGATCACTTGCACGAGTGAAGGATAGTATGCAGGCTCAAGACAACCATAATTTTGATGTAGCTCTGGTTATTTATTGATGTTGGAATTAAATGTTCTGTCTCTGATGCAGAAGACAGATATCTTACAAGGAACTTTAACTTTCACTGAAGCCAGGAAGCTTTCCCAGTGAAAACCTAACCCAGCAAATACCTCTTCAATGGATTTATTCATAAGCATTCAGAATTTCTATATAAAAATATAATAATCTCTTGCCTTTTAAAATGGGTAAGGTTTCCTTGTTGTGAATGAAGGCATTTTATAGATCAGCATTAACCAGTGCTGGTCCAAGGCTCTATACTTCACAGTCTTTTGGTGAGCATTCCTAGGGCATTCTGCAATTTTGAAAAAAGCAACAAAAAGGAACCTCTTAATGTATCATTTGAATGTTCAGGACTCAGGTTTATGTGGAGAGTAATTTTTCATAAAAATATTTTAAAATCAGTTCAATTTTAGGAATTTTTTTCCACATTTCAACTGACTTATATAAAAAATACTTTTTAACGTTGATAATATGAATTAATATTTCAGTGCTGAAGTACAGGAAAAAAACATTAGGTTTTCTCCAGCTGTAAGACAGCTCAGAGTTTTAAATCATACAGATAAACTGCAGTATGTTGTTGAGAGTAAAACTACTAGACTAAAGCTTTTAAAATTTATGCTAGTCCCTGAAAAGGTCACAGCACTGCTATCATACCAGTCCAACATTAGTTGTCTGACATTAGCTCTGAAAAATTGGGGAATTCTCACTTTATGCTGATACCAGGTAAAGTAAGCATGATTTTATTTTTATTAAAAAAAAAAAAAGCAGTTACAATTCTATAAATTATATCCAGTCTGCAGTGTGCTGAGTGTGTTGACTTCAGCCCAGCAAAAGCTGTCGATGACTGCTGTATGAGCAGTGCCCATAAAATAGTGCTGTGTGAAGTATTTTAGTTGTCTAAATAAAATATAATCCTTTTATGCTTATGTCTAGATCTCCAGTCCCTTGTGAAAAAGTGGAAAAATATCTAGCAAAATAAAAGCTTTTCAGCCAGCACCTAGAAAACAAAAATGGTAGCACAGATGTCTAATAGCATGCTGTGCTTCCCTAAAATGACTATTTTTGTGGTGTCATGTGCTAAGTATATTAGACCTAACAACATCTGAAGTTTTCTACTTGTTTCACATACTGTTGCTGAGATTAATTGTCCATTTACAAACCTTACTGTGTTCTTACTTAGAAAAAAGAACATTATTGTCCTGTCCTTTTTTTCCATTGAACCCAAAGAAGCACTGCCTTGCTGATGGATCAGTTAACTTAGAAGGACAAGTCACACCTCAACTTTTATCTTTCACATGGAACAGGCTGTCAGGATTTTATGTAATTTCTATATTTGGGACATAGCAGAGGGAGGCAGAAGAACAGAGTGGTGGAGAAACCATACCAGTGAAGCAGAACACTTTGTTGAAGTTAAGTCCCAAAATTACTCCTGTCACCTATGTTTTAATAATTTATAGTTATCTCAGAGCAGTAGATAACATCTTAAAATCTTGTTCCTCTAGTTTGAGTAAAGAAAATAAAGCATTTGGTGTTTCCTTAGCATTAGATTTAGTAAAGATATTAAAGATTTAACTAAGCTGAAACTGAAGGTCACATTACATGGTGGGGCCTGAAGTGCTGCCACAACCTGGATTTTATCTTCATACATTACATTTCCTTCACCCATCTCTTACAGCATCTTGTACTTTGGACCTGAGCTGACAGCTTGCAGCTGGCAGTGATCTGATGCCTCTCAACATCAGACTCTTCTTGTTCTTGCTCTTTTTTTCTGCCTGTGGCTGACAAACTTCAGCAGTATCTTACAGCTGAATGTGGACTAGAAATTTTAAGTTTTGGATGTGTACCTGTTCTTCTCTAGTACCTTTTATCAGTGTTTGTTTTAATTTATTTCCCTTTTGTTGGTCTGTTATTGTAATTGTATAATAACTTGTGTAGATAAAACTACTTGTTTCCTGTTTTAATTTTTATGTACTTTGATTTTTTTAAAAATGTAGTCAACCCAAGCACTTTAAGCAACAATGTCAATCTTGTGAAATTCCAATCAGCTTAACATTTTGACTTTGTCTTTTTGCTTTTGCAGCTGTTTGCTTGTGATCCAGCACCTCTAGTTACAAGCCAATTTCCATTTTTAGGCTTGTAGTCCTGGTTGGATTGTACATTTTTGAAGCCCAAATGTCTTCATACATAGCAAGGATGCAGTATTCACTGTGCCTGCTGTGTATGTGATGACTTGCACTCTTCACAGCCTTTTTTTTTGCACTCTCCCTGCTAACCCATCTGAGAATGACAGAAATACTTTAATTTGTGGCACAGTTACCAGTGACTATAATTTAGAGGAGCTCCACTTCTCACAGGACAATCCTCTTTCACCAAGCACGGAGTTTGCTGTCAGTGAGCTGGTGATGCAGGTATCACCCTCTTCGCTATTTTATCTGTGCTTTGTACAGTCCCAAGTATGAATAACCTGAAGAGCTGTGCTTATTCTCAGCCCTTGTGAGTGCTAGAAGGAGAGCAATCTTTTTGTATCTTCCTTCCCTCCACTTGGACTCATATAAAGGGAAAAGATAATGAACTAGGATAAGTGCTGGTATGAAAAACCCAAAACAAATAAACCATCTGACAAAGACACTGGATGTTTCTCAGAGAACAGCATCTGTGGTATCTGTTAATGCAAAGGTTATTCTTAGATTTATTTATTTTTTTTTAAGACCTCGTATTCTCTTTGATCAATATAAAAACCGAGGATTTTTCCTGTTGCATCAGTTCTGTTGCTGAGGTATTTCTTCTCAATATAACATGGCACTTAATAGCTCAATAGCCCTGGGGAACCCTCAATAGACAGCCTTTTAATTTCTTTCCAGTTAACATGCATTACTTCTAAGAGGCTGCTTGAACCTGTCTGCAAGATTTATTCAGATTAACACACTTCTTCTGCATAGCAGATCGGATCAGGAGGTATGTACCCACCTGATGTGACCATCTGGCCTCTTTAATGCTTGTTATTTTTTTACCCAGTAGGAGGTTTGCTTGCTGGCTTTGTCTGAATGATTTCATATGAAACTGCACAGAACTCTAATTATTCATGGTTTCAGAGTTGCTATAATTCTTTAATAAAAATTCTCCTTCATTTGGTTATCAAGTCTGGGACTACTGCACCATGTGTGTGCCATTCATGGCAGTCAGTTTCATCACCTGTTGCAGGTGGCAGTGTCACTATGTGTAAGAATATTAAAAAGCAAATGACTTTCCTCTGGTGGCATGGTAGGTCTGCAGGGGGACCTGGAACTGACATGCAGTTTCCTAACCCTCAGCTTGTACTTAGCTGAAGCTGGTGCTCCATCTCTACACAACCCTAACCCTTCTCCCACGGGTTCCTAAGTGGCAGAAGCAAGCACTTGGTGAAGATGCCAAACCTCTTGCTTGCCACAGTAGATAATTAATGAATATTTGCAACTTTTCTGTCCCTGCTCCCCAAAACCTCATTAACAGGTATACCATTCCTCAAAGAGGCTGAACTTAAATATAGGCTTTGTATTTTCAGTGGTGTTTATACTTACAAATACCCCAGACTGTGTTCACATACTGATTTTTTTCCCTAGTTCTCTCAACTCTCATGCTAACAGCAAGAGCAACACCAGGGCAGCCATGTCACAGGTTCAAGTGCTTTTCCTGGAGACAATTTTCTGGCTTCAGTGGCTTTTATGAAAGACAGCCTAACACAAGGTCCATAACTTATCCATGACTCTTTGGGATTAAAGTCACTGTATGCTGTAAGATTATGAGTGTAGTATAGGGGGAAGATGAAAGAGAAGACATAAGGAAAGGGCTGGGGTTTTTTGGAGGCTTTGAGTATGTGTATCTGTTTGTAAATATCTCGACCCATCTCTACCTTGTCCAAATGATGTAATCATAATAAAACTACTTAAATATTTTGTGCTAGATTTTTAAATGGAGTAAAAGGTAGTAAAATTATTAGGCACACAATTGGGGATGCAAAAATATAGTATGATTTTTTTAGTTAAGTGTACAATACACAGTGTATTGTACAGTTGAGTATCTTCTCTTTTTAATCATGTACATGTAATTAAACACTGCATTGCCTGCAGAACTGTAAGATAAATCTCATGTTGGTTATTAAGGTTGTAACATAAGAAAACAGTATTTTCTCCTGTTAACATGTTTATATTTTACATAAAATAAACTCCCTAGCTGATCTTGCTTCCATTCATCTTGCTTTGGATTCATTTGGAGCTAGACACAGGCAGACCATTGATCCTGGTTGTTACACAAGATGCTTCTGAATCTCAGTTCTCTGTGTTCTTACTGATGGCAACTCTGCCATCACTTTTTATTTCAGTTAATGGAGTCATTGCATTGTGACTTCAAAGAACACTTCACTGCCAGGGCTACCTGCTTCTGAAGTGTCTTACAGGAACAAATTTTGCATGCAGTTCATGAATCATCTTGGTGGAATATTCATATAATTGTGTGACTGAGCTGTATCAAGTTAAAGCACATCATTGGCCTTGCCAGTGTTACCAAGAACAACTAGAGCTGAACAAAATAAAAGGCAACCAGAACTTGAACTAATATTTGCATGAAGAAATAATGAGGATTCTAAGCCCTTTGGCCTAGAATTTTATTTATGACTACCAGGGTGGGAAAGGGTTTTGCTAATGAGGTTTTAAGATTCTGTCAGAGAATTGAAAGGTTCCTGTAGTCAGCACATATTCCTGAAATCATTCATTAGCAAATACAATTTGCTTTCCCTAACATGAGGTTTAAAAAAAAAAAAGGCAGGAGTTTCTTGGTCTTGTCTAAATGGATTATGTTTTTTGTTGAAAATTATTGAATGAACCAAAATCAAACAAAGCTGTTAAACTGCATGTTAAATTTATAACTAACATGCTCTAAGATCTGCAGCACATCAGCCTATCAAAAGATCAGGTTGAAGCACACTTCACATCTTACAGGACAGATTTACTCTCAAATGAAAGCCCTTAAAGCACCTTGAAATTTGTGCCCAGCTTACTAGAACATACGCTTTGAACTGCAGGATGGAGAGAGAAATTGAAATACAGGAGATTACTGAGCACAGTGTTAGGGTTCAGATGTGAGATCTGGGCCTGCTGGGGAGGAAGCCACTGCTAGCATTCACAGCTCTGAAGAGTGATCATTATAAAAGTGAACATACTCCTTGCCTGCATCAGCTTAACCAGCTACAAACACTTCACCTGATTCAAACATTTCATCTCACCATTAACCCAGAAACAGCAGAGGATGTGACAATCTGCAGTTAGCAAGTTGCCCCCAGTGCATGGAGAAACCTACCAGGATCAAAGAGAATTCAAGAGGTGGAGACTGATGGACGTTTTTGCCAGCTCACTGTGAGGGTAAAATAAATAAAGAGGTCAATACAAGAATGAAATTTGGAATAAGCCAGAGTGAACCATTATCTTTTGGACTTCAGTTCACACACGTATGAGGAAAAATATTTGTCATGTTACCAAAGAGCAAAGGTGTTGAAACAGAAGATAAAGATTTCACTCAAGGTTGCAAGCTGGACATCACAGATGCTTAGGAATCAACCAAGGGACTCCCTGATAGAGACCACAATAAATCATTGTGGTGCAGCTGCAAAGAAGGTCCAGACAGAATTGCAATTTTACAGTGGCATTAGTAATGACAGAAACTGGGTTAGAGTTTCTTACTACATCCTCATAAAGCTTCTGGTGTGCAAAGCTGTGTTTTCTGTAAGACATGGTTATGTGTGGAACACTGTAAGCACTGGAGAGGAGCTACAAGTGGGATTACCTCTGGTCACTGAAAACACCATTCAGGGGCATTAAAAAATTCTTACACTTCATGTAGTCACTAATTACAGAATTTCTGCTGTTGTATCACTAATTACAGAATTTCTGCTGTTATTTATGGAGCCCTTTTTTCATCCTCAAAATAGTTTACCAGATAACTTAATAACTTTCCAACTGCTAATTTGGTAAAAATTCTAGAAATTGGGTAAGGTGAACCAAAATCCCTTCATATTTTAGATAAATATGACTTGAGCTGATCCTGGCCACCCCTCAGCCAGGGCAGTTTACCAGCCAGAACATTTTCACCAGCTCCTTGGCAGCTGCCTTGGTGACCTCTTCACTTCTGGATGCAGTTCAAAGTGCAGATCTTGTAGCACATCACCCCAGTATAACCCAATCCCTTGCTATCTCTGAACCAGTTTGCCTTGCCTGGAATGCACTGGGGCAGCTGAGGTTACTCAGGAAGTTTGACATAACAGCTTTTTACTTTCCAAGGAATGGATTAGCTTTCTTTTCCCCCCTATAATTTTTAAGTAATATACACTAGTAGGAAACACTAGATAAAGCAAGGGTGATGTCATTTATTTGCTTTATTTGCTCTCTTCCTTCTGGATATTTTTAGCTACATTTTCAGATGAACAGAAGTATTCTGAGGATTGGAGTTTTGACTGGTTTAGTTCAATAGAAATTAGACAATAAATAATAGTTAATTAATAATACAAAATGAAATATCTCCCAGGGGGAGAGGCTGTGCAACATAAAGAGAACTGAGGGGGGGTATGGAACACACACGATGTGGGGACAATGGTGGCAAAGCTGGGTCACTGTGAAGGGGTTGGGGACACTGGGCCACCAGTGATGAGTACTTCAGGCAGAGACCAGTGTTGTCTAAGACACCAGAAGGGCATTCAGTTGCTCCTCAGAAGCTGTCCTTGAAGACAAAAAAGTGTCCTGAAGGTAAGCTGAATTCTTCCCCCCCCTAACTTTTATAGTCAGGGTATTTTCTAAATGCTCAAGCACAGGCTGCTAATTCTACTGTTGGTACATATGGGGATAGTTCTGTGTGACTGCTGTGACATGGTTGCAGCCAACACTGAATTTTAACACTTCTGCAATAACATGCCTCAGACTAATTTTCAATATTTATATTAAACTGTAATTTTACCAGGGCTTAGAGAAGGTGGTGCATGAAACCTAAAAGCTTTACTTTATGGAACTGTTACACATTCATATTAGAATCATAGAATCATAGAATCCTAGGGGTTGGAAGGGACCTCGAAAGATCATCTAGTCCAACCTCCCCCTGCCAGAGCAGGGCCACCTAGAGCACATCACACAGGAACATGTCCAGGCGGGTTTTGAATGTCTCCAGTGAAGGAGACTCCACAACCCCCCTGGGCAGCCTGTTCCAGGGCTCTGTCACCCTTACAGTAAAAAAATTTTTTCGAATATTCAATTTGAACCTCCTATGCTCCAATTTGTACCCATTACCCCTTGTCCTATCGCTGGTCACCACTGAGAAAAGCCTAACTCCATCTCCCTGACACTCACCCCTTCATTTAAATGTTCCCAAATGTAGTTCCAGAGGAGGAGGGAAGACAATCAGTTTATCATAAAGTCAGCAGCTGTGCAGGACAGAGAGACCCAGCACAGAGTTCAGTGTGGGAACAGCAGTGAAATAATACTCAGTGATTAGCACACCCATTTAGTTCTAAGACACTTGTAGAAGAAATGTACTTAGAGAATGTGTCTACTTTATATACTGAATCTCTCGATCACACTCTTGTGCAGCCAAGCTCAGCCTCCAGATACTGAGCTGAAAACAAACCACCCCTTTCACCCCTCTGTGTACTCTGTTGAAAAATCTACCCCAAGCAAAACACCTTTTATCTTGAAACTCAGTTAAACCTGAATTCATGCCAGCATTTCTTAATCAAAAAAACCAAGATGCAGGTTTGCTGGTATAATTTCTAATGACATTTTACCCCCTTTTCATTAATATGATTTTTTGGGTTGGTTTTTTTTTTCCCCATAAGTCATGATGGATGGGCCCCTTTATTTTTACTATTACTCCTGTAATTTTGGACAGTATCTTCTGCCATTCTAGCTCTCTTTGAATAGAAGAATTCTTAGCTTCTCTCCCTCTCAGGGATTTCAATACCAGTTCACCAGTTCAGTGAATTTGGCAGCTATTTAATACCCAGGATCATAGGGCATATTCACAGGACTCAGCCTCCAGAAGAGGATGTTCAGGAAGCAGCAGGGTCTATACACTGAACATAAGAATGTGTGATTTTTAATATAATCCCTTTCAAGAGCTCATTGTATTATACAGGGTAAATAATACAACCTTTCTCATTTGCACCTGGAAAATGAGTATGCCAATATTTATCAGCCTCAGAGAATATGGAACTCAGGTTGCAGAAGTAGAAGCTGCAGCTTCAATTGCTTTGGTATGCACAGTAATTATAACTATATATATTTTTTTCTTTTTAGGCAGTCCTCTTTTAGGACTTTTAGGAGTCCTGCAGCACTCCTTTCAGGGGGAGAGATTTGCAGTCAGTAAGACAAGCTGACCACTGTGTGAGAGGAAAAGATCTTTACCAAGAGATCAAACAGCTGTCTGGAGGTGGCAGGAATTAATTCAGTGATACAAACATCCTCAGAGTTTATCCTGAAATGTCAGTATTCTTGAATTATATTTCCAAGCAACATATCCCACCGTAACCCCAGTCAAAGTCAGTGGGCAAAGATCAGGTCCAGAGTGAGTACCAGGTGCTCTAACACCAGAGCTGCTCTGTCTTTCTTTCAGCTCACTGTCTCTCACAATGACTCTATCTAGAGATTTCAAAGGAAAGGGGGAAAAACTTATTGCAGACAGCTATGAAATAAATGACCCATTAAAGAAGATCGTTTCCTTACAAAGAAAATTTTCCAAAGGGAACGAAACTTTCCCTCTGGACAGATAGGAATCAGGCTAATGGGTTATGTGCTGCTTGCTGCTTGGTTCTTTACATATTTGCTTAGCTCATTTCCTCCCTAAAGAAATGGGACGTAGCAGTTTTCTACTTATGCCTTATGTCATACGATGCTTTTTTGTTATTTACAAAATTGCTTATTATATCTTGGTCCCTTGGAAGGTTTTTAGGTTCACTGTAAGCACATAAACAAAATAGACCCAGCAAGGATAAGATATTACCAAAAAATCTTACCCAACCTCTCAATGGTTTTTTGAAGTCAGATATTAAAAAGGCAAACAATGACATTTTTAGTGGTTTTTATTCTTCATTTAAACCTTATTTTTCACATCCAAAAGCAGAGAACTCAAATAAATCATTGCAGTGTTCTGAGAAGGAAATGGTTAATATTCATGAAGTAGGAAATGCTGTGTTCCTTTTATAAAGGGCAATTCCTCACCCACATGGGAGCTGGGAGCTTATGAGAATCGGGCTTCCAAAAAAACCCACGTCTGGAGGCTGGAAAAACTCTTATCAAATCTGCAGAAGCGAGCCACCCTCAGCTGTGACTGCCACGGGCTGGTGGCTTAAAGAGCTGCTGTTCCTATTCAATGTCCATTCTTATCAGACCCTTTCTACTGGGCAGGGAAAATAGAAAAGCCAGCTATTCTCTCCCCAAATGTGATAAGATCTTTTGTAGAAGAAAAATGGATTGTTCATTTTAAAATGCTGTCCAACTACAGTGGAATAATTCGCTTTTGTTTCCTTCCCACACCCAACACACTTCCAGCTGGGAAGGGACTCAACGCAACTTTTTCAGCCCCTCTGAGTAAATTAAGCAAGCCTGTGTGGCTGTGGCTTTCCTGATTAGCAGGAACTACTAATACTTCATAGGACAAACAAGAAAAGTCAAGGATATTGCACCAGAGAGTCACTGTCCCTTGGTTTTTGGTGATAACATTTATGGGAAACAAAAATGTTTTGTGCTTTTCTCTGGGGACATTTACCAAGTGTTACCTTCACTCTGTCTTATAATAATCATCTTAACATTTCCAGCCCTTGGGAAAGGTCAGATCCAGCCCAAAAACCAGTTCCAAATTTGATGAGTTTGGTGGATAAACATTAGTAATGTTTGATTTCAGAAGCAGCACACGGGACACAACTCCACTCCCTTCAGGACTGCTGTGGGTGTTACAGGCCACAGGGTTCAGATGAATTTCCAAGTGGCAAAGGCTGGGTAGCTCGTGCTGAGTCTGCTGCTGGGTCAGACAGTGGATCAGATCACAGAATCTAACTAATTAGACAACCAACACAAGCCTGTAACACAGGAACTTACCAGCGACAAAGAGTTTTTTCTAAACAGTTAAATCATCATCCTCTTCCACTTGCCTCTCAGCCATTACTTAATTTCACACACAAATATTCAGGTTTGAGGTCTGCTTGAGAAAGTGATGGGAGAAGTGATGGATGAGTGCCTCAGGCACAAGCCCCAGAACATGGGCATTCTTCTGCTCCTCTGTCATGCAATGCTACTGAACACATCAAGCCTTATCCTACTGTCACTTTAAAAAAAATTTATTATTATTATTAATATCATGTGTGCCCAATTATTTTGCAACAGCAGCTTCTCCTTCTGTAGCTGTTTTCTCTGGACTGGAACAGATATTAAGCCAAATATAGAACCTGTAGCAGGAGAAAACTATAATCTCACTTTTTTTATTTCCTTGTCAACAGATGCCTTTTGACATTGATCTCATTCACACTGTAACTGTATTTTCTTATGTCTGAGCTGGTTGCCTACCTCCCAGATCCTATCTGCCAGCCTTCTGTAACAGGAATTTAATAAAATGCCAAAGCAGCCTCCCTGTGCCTCAAAAAAATCTTAACAGCCAGTGGATAAAACAGACTGAAGCACTGATGAACATGCTCTGATGAAAGATGAGCTCAAACCAGACCACCACATCCAGACAACCCCCAATGGTGTGGATGAGCATCATCTACATTCATGCAGGATGAGAAAGATGAGCAAGAAATCCTGCCTTTAAATGCCACAATTGAAAGTGCTTTGGGACATTCAGTAAATTCAGTAGGAGCAACTTTTCTCCCGTTGTGCTGGAAAACTGGCCAGGGCATCCAGTAACTCTGAGTCTGTTAATTGAAGTACACAGAGAATACTTGTAACTAAGTGCATGTTACTGTACTTGAAAATGTCATGCAGAGATGTTGGACCTTGGCAGCCTGTGATTAATTTCCTGAAGTTATAAGCACTCTGCTGTGCTTTCCAGGACAATTTCCAGACCACCTGAGGCTGAAAAGTCAGAAAAGAGCCAGAAAAGGTGTCTGGAGGAAATATCAGCTCCAGAAGGAGTATGGTTCGCCAGGGAACAGTGGGCTTTAGGGTCAGTAATTTTTTCTCTTCCTTTTTACTACCTTGTCATAATCTAAGGATTTGTACAACCAACTTGTACAAGGAGCTTCAATAAAAACAATAATTAAGCTGTTTGATCAACTTGTCAGAGGGCTCTTCGGTGTTGGGAACAAAGGGAACTTAGAACAAGCATGTGCTAAGCCTTGCCAGATTTTCTCATAGTTATATTCTGCCTCTGCAGCAGTAAATTTCCAGTCTCCAGTACTACAGCAAACAGAAGCTAACAGTTACATTGAAAATTGTACCTAATCTTTAACTATTTTACGACTCCTTTCACAAAAATCACTTTTATTTAAACTGCCTAAAACGTCTCCTACAAAGATCTTTTGTATGTATCTTTATAGCAACACATAAAGGACCATAAGTTTTTGTTTTATTGTGTACATAAAATATAAACCCACATTTTATAGATCTTGGCATGATGTGTACTCACTCTTTCCCTAATTGACCATTTATTTTTTTTTTAAAAGGCCCTTGGAACAAGAGGGCAAGTCCTAGTCACTCTTTTAGGAGCCTCCAAAAGCAGTGAGGGCAAGTGTGAGGTTTTCATCTTCTCCTCAGGACCCTTGAGGTCACCACCTCTGGATAGACCTGAACATTTTCTTTACAAGGACCCCAAAGCTGGTTCATCCAGGTAATGTCCTTGACTGGAGCAGCACAACACCCCAGTGACCCCTGGGCAATAAATCCCAGAGCTCCTCATTCCTCTGCCTTCCTAGGCTCCCCAGGCCCCCTCTCACTCCCATCCATACCCTGGATCTTGTCCTTCTTCCCATGGCATGTAGGACCCTTTGGAAATTATTTGGTTTGCTTGTTTCAGCAGGAAATGATCTGCTGTTACTGCAACAAAATGCTGCAGGTCACCTGGCCCTGGGAAGGGCTGGGGCTTAACTGAATTACTGACACCACAAAACATCTCCCATGGAGCACAACAGTGGAAAGAAAAATGTCATGGTGAGAAGTACAAAGGCTTGTACAAGCAAATCTGAGAATATTCTTATTCTATTTCTTTCAGCTTTTCATGGTGGTTATTATTATTGTTGTTATTGTATTTTAGTACAGTATTACATTTTATTAAATTATTCTCATTTTAGGTTAATGTAACATTTCAACTATCCTGTGGGTATTCAAAATATTCTGTACTATGTTTTTGTTCAAAATTAGGCACGTAGAAGCATATATAATTGCCACTTATGTGGCTTGCTTCTGCTTCTTCTGAAACCAACTGAGAAATTTTTCCTTTGACTTCAAGAGATTTTGCATTAAGGATACATTAATAAAGCTGTGAGTCTGGATCTGGTCAGTCCTAGAGACAGGAAAACTGAATAGATGCTCATTTGGGCTCACACATCTTGCATGGTATGGCCAGTCCTGATTTCAGCTTATTTCAGTGGGAATATCCCTAAATTTAAGTTACTATCCAAAAGCTTCTTTACTCAAATGCTACTTTTTAACAAAGTCATTTATCTGAATGTCAAAATGTTATGACTGGTTAATAAGCATTTCTAGCTGAGAAAAATCAGGGTATTCAGATTCTGTATTTCTTTTTTCCATGCAGATCACACGTGGATTTTAACAGCCATTTAGAGTTAATATTTCTTGCTCCTCCTGGCCACCTCCATAAATACAAATTCAGTCCATGCTGCCCTTCTCAAACTAAACTGATCCTAATTCCTTCTTTATTCAAGTGAGTACCTTGTAATCTGATTAAAGCCATTAAAGAGTCCTTTTGCAGTTCTATTGTATCTTAGTTGACAGACTTGTCTTAAAGGAAACAAATCAAACCAGCTCATGAGATAAAATAAGCCCAAAGATTGTATGCAGATTCGACTGCTTGAAGCCTATTAAAAAAGGCCAGTTTATACTCCTTATATTCCACTAAACCCCTCTAAATTCATCTCTCTCTTGCACTCACAAACTCCTGCCTCTCCTATTTGAAATTTGCTTTTGCATTGAAGCATTTAATATGTTTTTTTTCTAGTTCTTAGAGCAAGGAAGAAGGCACTAGAAAACCCGAGGTTCTCCCTGGCATCAGCACAGATGAGCCCAGTGTTCCCAGCCTGGTCTGGGGCTGCCCAGCAGGGTGATAACTCTGGTGTGCACCTCCTAGGACAGAGTCACAGTTTGACAAAAAGCCATGTAGCCATCTAAGGAGCCAAGTTCTCTGCTGAAATAGGCCGAGGAGCTCTTTTGAGAGCTGTGAAAACTCGCTGATTTCCACCACATGGAAACCACCCTCCATCCTTAAGAGCTGCTGTCTTCTCTGAACCAAGTGGTTCTGATTTCAGACGTGTAGCCTTGGGGGCATGGGGGAGCCGGTATGTGAAACTCTTTGTGAGTTACCCCTAGAATGTTTTGATACATAATATCATGGAAAATTCATCTATCCCTTTTCTTTAGTTTGCAATAAAAAGGGATTATAGAATTACCAAGAAGAGAGAGATCCAAGTTTCTGAATTATGCTTTCGCAACCAAGAAGGCTGCAATTCTCTGCTTTTCTCACAGAAGCCCATGCAAAGGGAAATAAAATGCCATTTTACCACTGCCTTCATGATTAAGTGATGTTCAGAGTGTCTGTGCTGCGTGCCTGATCTAGATAGTTCTTCTGTTTGCAATAGAGCATGAGATGGGCTTTCAGATAACATTTAAGGTAGAGTCACAGCTTCTCTTCACTAATGCATGCTTGAAACTCCCACACCAGCAGGCTCCCTTTCTATAAAGGCATTTCTTCTGATTCATATGGCAGTACAGTCGAGGTATATTTGGTGTATCCACTCAAAAAAGGAAACTATGACCACATCCATCTAGAAATAAGCCCTGACTTTTTTAACTATTGCACTGAATCATTAGGAGAGGCTTTGCTATCATTTTTAATCTTCATAAGCTAGGCAAAAACACCTGAATTGTCCATCATTCAGAATAAACTACTCCACAAGGATGTGATCCTTTGATCTGAAAAGTGTGGGCAGAACACAGGGAGAAGTGGAAACAAGTGTCCCTGTGGGAAGCAGAGGGTGGGTGCCTGGCAAAGGTTCTTCCTTGCCCAGTGCATCACTCACACTGCAGCTGCAGCCTTCATCAGGGCAAACAATTGTTTTGGTACCCTTGAAACCCAGGAAAAAAAGTTCAAGGGGAAAAAAAAAAAAGTAATCCAGTTCCCCACTCCAAAATTCAATTATAAAGGGCCTTGGGTTCAGCAGTAATAAAATACTAGCTGCAAAAAATAATTGCCTTCACAAAATATAAGGATACAATACTAATATACCTAAAGATTCTTCTTGGTTGCCGGATGGATTTGAACCACTTTAAGTTGAAATTATTTTATACAATGCATAGTGGTTAATTTAATCTGGGTAAGGCATCACTGAAAGGACGATTCAATCTGCCTCAGTGTGCAAGTAACAGGAACATATTTCTGCTACTAATAATGAAGAGTAATGCCAAACAACACAGCAGAACAAAGCACTCCTTTCTTATGTCATAAGCCAATACATAAACATAAAATAATGGTTTGATGTCATATTGGGAGGCAAACATTACACTGATAAATTCGGAGATAGAAAGAACATAAAAAACTTACAGTAATGAGAGTTTTTTTAAGACTGAGAAGGAATATTCCTGTGATAACTGTTGGGGTTTTTTGTTATGTGTGTGTTTTTGTTGGGTTTTTTTCATATTTCTTTTTGTTTTGTTGTTGTTGGTTTTGCTTGTGTTTGGTTTTTTTTTTACTTTTCCTTTTGTCTGCCTCAGGGACAGCTTTTTGTTGGTCAAGATGAGGATTTGGTTACTACTAGAAAACCATTACTAGCTTCTCTCACATCTCAAACATTAGAAACATTTTTCTGATTGAGAGTGCTTTGTACTTGCCTGCACATCAGTGCTGTAGACAGCAACCTTCCTCACTTTCCTCTGCTGGGTGGCACAGGGTAGAAGAAGACCTCCAGGGCAACCCAGTCCTGCTCCTGGACACCAGCTCCCTGTATGAAAGAGCCAAATGGTACCAGATGAGGATCAGGCAGAGACTAAGGGACTTGGGGGAGACTGGAATTTTTTACTAACTAAAGCATCTGCAAAGCTTGGTTGATATACCCAGGGAGATGGGGCAGGAACCACCCAGCTACTAGCAAAGACAGTTCAGTTTTGCATTTGAGCCAGGCCTGGCAGCAAGGTTCAGAAATACTTGTTTACAGAGATGACTGCTATGAGCTACTCTTCTTAGAGGATCACTCATGAATTCAGCATGTGTAAAGCATAACATTGTCTTTTTCTGTATCTCTGCAGAAGATGTGAATAGATAGTGTTAACAAAAATAATCTGAAACTGGATATCTCAGAGAGAAATCAGATGACACAGGCAGCTTGGGTGAAAGAGAAGCACTCAAAATGTGATTAAAAATGTCAGTTGTGAAGAATGCCAAAAAAATTACGTTGTACAGCATTTTATGTTGGTTTACATTATTACTATTTTATTATTTATTGGTTTAAATTATTATATTATTATTAATGTTACTTATATTATTACTTATGTGTGCCAATATAAGGTACAACCACGTTTAAACCTCTGCAGAAATCCTAAATAGCTCATCTTCAAAATACTCAAGCAAGCTTTTGTTTTCCTCTGAAAGGCAGCAGCCTGAAACAAGTAGGTGAATTTCCCAATGTGACAAATCAGGTCAGTGATACATTCAGGAACAGAAGGTGACAATTCCTATGTCCCTCTTAAAAGAGAGCCAAGAACCAGCTGGGGTTTCCACCTTTGCCAAATGGGAGCATAGCTCAGCTGAGCCCTTTCCATGAGGACCACGGAGCACCCACTGGAAGTGGCTTTACCCACAAACACGAATGACTGACATGTCAGTATGTGTTAGTCTTACACTGGCCCATAACATGGTTTTGTGGTTTTCCACTTAGCTTTTTAAACTTTTGTTTTGCTTGTAGATCTTTACCCAGTTCCACTGCAGTGACTCTGTTGGGTTGCTTTCCCTTCATGTACAATATCTCCTTCTCTTGTGTACAGATATTTTGCAAATACAACTCTCCGTAGCTATTTCTAGAAGATGCTGCAGTATCTCTTAAAAACAGTTTTGTTTTATTAAGAGATCCAAGCGTCACATTTCTGTACCACTGCAATTACCAGGTGGCAGTTGTTTTACTTTTAAAATACCATTTCCACGTTTATCATCCCTCTCAGCCACTTGCAATTCTTCTGGATAAACATGTTTCAGATCTGTGATGGTCTCCCTGGTGATGGTTGCCATAGTGCTTCACAGGGTTTTATTTCTGTTCATTCCTCCAAAACAGGACTTTAGTTCTCTGTGGGAGGCCCAGAGTTGCACTAGTCCCAGATTTTATTGTCTTTGCCATTCTACTCCAACTAGGAAAAACACTACCCAAACATCCCACTGTTATCTTTACCATATTCCACCCACTCTGCTCAAAATGCAGGTCATTCTCTTCCTTTTCATTGGACCTCATTATACAGCTGTTGAAGTTTTCATTGGTTTCTACTTGGTTTCCATCTCAATTTCAAGCACAGATTATTCTCCATTAAGATTTCAGACTGCATTTTCTACCATTAAGCACAACACACTCAGTGTCTAAGATTTCAGTTATGTTCAAATGAACTTCAAAATACTTTAAACCAGAAAATAGAAAAACCACTGTGATTCTAATTGCCTCAAAAGCTGTATTTTCCACTGGAGCAAACACAGCTATGCCTGCAGTCTCTCATTTTGCTAAATGCCTTCTTTTATTATTATTTTTTTCCCCCCCTACCCTAAGAGGTTTATAAAAATCGCCAAGTCCCATTTCTATGAAATGACTGACCCAATGACTATCTGAGAGGCCACATAGTGGCAATTATGCATCAAAAAAACTTTGTGAAGGTGATGTGAAGATTTCTGCTGATGCATTTGAAGAGGTAGAGCATTTCCACTACCTTTGCTTGTGTTAAAAGGTACTCTCAGCAGTCCCTTGTCTAAAGAAAGTCAAAGCTGAAGGATCATTTCATTTAACAGAGGCAGAATCTGGGTCGTGGCAGTTTCAAAGCCAGGTGCTTAAAAAAGGGCATATGTAAAAGTGTGCATCACAATGAAGCCTCTCCTCATGGTAAATTGAGAGGTCATTTCTTGTGAGGAAGTGCAGATACATGTATGGGTTTTACCTAAAATAGTAGTAACTGCCTCTCTTCTGCAGAATTTGTGTCCTCTGAGTGACCAAAGACAGAAGAAACATGAACAAACTCTCTTACAGCCCAATCTAATTTTTGAGATTTATTTGATTAAGAGGACAAATTTGGCATAAAATATTCAAGAAATAAACAGGATGTGATTGAAGGCTAACGAGGAGGAAACATCTCTCAGAAGAGCAGAGGCACAAGGCAGTAGCCTTCCAAATTCCCCACAGAGTCATCCAGAGATTCTGGCTTTGTAAGAGCCCACCACTAAGGCAATGATTTTGTGACCCCAGAGCCAGTCACAACCAAAGTGGGTTACATGAACAACAGCACTTACCCACTCAGGATATCACATTACAGATTTGTGCTTCATTCAGATCTGCAGCGTGGTGGAGGAGAGGGAGAAGGAACAGTGACATTCCAGCTGATCAGGAATCAGCTGGGAATTACCTCACAAATGGCTTTTTTCAGCCCATGAAAATGTAAGATTGGAGACCTTTTCCTGTCCCTTGCCACATAACTTAAATTTTTGCAGTTTGTAAAGCACTAAAACCCCCAAAAAAAGATGTTTCTGGGGAGACTTATAGCCAATCTCACTGCTATTCCCTACCAGCAGTCACACACCACTCACTTCCCTGTGTTTGCTCAGCCATGCCAGTGAGCAAAGCATCCAACCTTTATCCATTTCCCTTTCCTTGTGTTATATGGACCAACCTACCTGAAGAGAGACTGACTGCAGCAGCTCCAGCAATTTTAAATTTCTATCATCTTTATTCACTGCAATAATCCTCCTTTCAGCACCTTAACCAAGCTGTACATGCTAAAGAAGAAAGGAAGAAGAAATCACCTGCCTGGGGCATGTATAAAGGATGTTATAGCCCATTTAGGCTACCAGAGTTAAGCAGAGGCAGCTGCTGGTGAAAAGCTGCTCCAGGTCCTGATGGGAGGATCATGAGCTTCACCCGTGAACATCTAATGGTCTCTTATCACTCTGGGGAAAAATGGTACCAGTAATTGGCATCTCATGCAGGTCAATCTGAACATGTCTACATGACACAGAGCTGTGTCAAGGACAATAAGCAGCTAAATTAAAAATCCCATCGGTGCCATGTTCAGCCTGGGCACATCCACCTTGCTGATTGACAGGGCTAATTAATTTGGAGAGCTGTATCTAACTTTGCTGCTGCAACAGAACCATTCCCCAGTGCCTCATCAGGGAGAGAAAGGAGAGTGTCAATAAATCAATTAAAAAACCAGTGTTCTCCTTTTGTAGGTATGTCAGTCAATGTTCATCTGCTTCAGGTAAAAATAGAATCTCTCCCACAATGACCTGGTTCTTCTGGTTCACATTTCTACCTCTGTGTAAACTTGCATCGTCAAATGGGAAATCCTGAACTTGCCAGAGAAGCTAAAGTGTGCATTTATAAACACATCATAGCAAATCTACTCTTACACCAGTTATATTACGTGTGTTTCTTAGAAACACCCCATAAAAAATGATAAATACTCTGAAGAGGTTCTAAGTACTAATGAAATAAATCAACCCAGGACATCTGAAAGAGCTAGATATGGGACAGCCAGGCACCAGACAAGCTTCCTCACATACTTCTCCTCATGTCCCTGAGGTCTGACCTGCAGTTCCCTTCTTTTCTAGGGGTGGGTTCTCCTCCTTCCACCACCGCACGTGTCTGCGTGCAGCCAGGAAACTGTCCCCAATACATCTGCCAGCAAAAAGGAGCAGGGAGGTGGCAGGGCCTGAATAGATGAAATATATACATACATACACAGATATATGTACCTGCCTGTGCACACACACTGAGCTAGACTCGGAGATTTTGATTGCTGAGAGGGGAAAAGTGGGTGGAATAAGCAGAGGGAGTGGGAAGGAACAAGTGGCAAAAGTAAATGCATGGTACAAAGATAGGGGAGGTGGCTGTTTAGAAAGAAAAGGGATGTGTATGGTCTCCTAAGAGGGTAGATACATTCAGACAGGTTGTGGGATGAATAAAATTGGTGTCAGATGGCAATACAGAAGATACAAGAGATACCAGCACTTAGCCTGTGGTGCCAGCCAGCGAGAGGGGAAGCAAAGGTTGTGCTGGAGGACACGGCCCCTTGCTGGGCCACAGCCCTTCCCCAAAGCAACCAGAATCTGGCACCACCAGGAGCAACCAAAGCACTTCCCAAGGCAGCCAGGGCCTTCCCAGGTGAATGAAAACAAGATTGGTGAGTCCTGCCTCAAAAGCAGAGGAGCAGCAAAGAAAAAACCTGGGTTTTTTGAGCTGCTGTGGGAAACATAAGGAGGCGAAGGACTCATTGGCAGAAAACCTCTTTTTGGGATCCTGTTTCTTTTGCTGTTGTTGTTGCAGTTGAACATTCTTTGGAGCTGAAATAATTTCCTTCATCTTGCTTTCCTCCCCCTCTACCCTTGTCCTTAACATGGTTGAATTAACAATTTAAATTAATTAAAAACATACTTGTCTAAGTCAAAGCTCTTTATTACAACGTGTTAAGAAGAAAGAGGACACATGGTTATAGTAGTTTCAAGTTAACAGCTTTCAGCTCCCAAGCACTGCAGATTTTACCAGTTTTCAGTGATTACAGGAGTATCTTCAGAGCATAATTGTCACCTAAATTCATTCATTCCCCCTTCAGGAAAAACCTTGATCTTTTTGACTCTCCTCACATTTTGATGAATATTTGTTTAATACAAAAAAAATGCTTGATTGTTTTTCAAATTATTTACATTCTTCCTTTTGAAACACCTTGTCCTTGTCCAATAGGATTTCTACATGCTCACAATTCCTGGGATATTTCCTCTCTGTCTGTGCCAGACTGAACTGGATTTGGGGTTTTTATTAACTTCTACACATACACTCCTAGCAATGCAGGTTTCAGTGTCTCTGCTTGCTGATCTTATCATAAGCCATTTACCCTTTCCATTTTATCCTTCAATTAGACCCTTCTTCAAACCCATTCTTTCACATTCCTTCACTAGGTTGTATAAAAGAGAGGTCTTTAATCTCTCCTTTCCTCTAATTGAAGCTGTCCTTCGCAGCGTGTTTTCCATTGCAATTCTCTGGTTTTCATTAAGCAATGTCAGCAATACCCTGGTTGCTGTTGCTTTCTCTTTCATGTGGCTTTGCAAGAATAATAACAACTTTTTGTCTTTCCACAGAACATGGAAAGAAAGTTTTGATTTATTGGGCTCATAAAAAAAAAAAAAAAAGCATTGCAGTAGTGATGCTTTATGAGAACTAGAGTAAGGAAAGGACAGACTTCTGTTTTTTAAGTCCCAAATAAGTAATGCATTACCAAGAGTTGCTGGCTGATTAGATGCTGACACACAAATACCTTCTAACTGTAACTGGAATGACTGCAGGTCAACCCTGGCAGGTAAACAACATGGAAAGTTAGAGCTGGGAATGAAATGAGGAAATGTTCTCTGGGTCATGTAATTGTAATATTCAGGAGTACAGAACACTTAAGCCATCACAGACACCCTGATCCTGATCTGCATCTGGAGGAGCTGAAAATACCATAACACAGCAGTAAATGAGTGTAAAGTAGGGGGGGAGGTGATGTTAAACATTCATACTTTGCTCTCCACTGGAAATGCACTGGTTACCAGCCACTGAGGCTCTGGTCAAATAAAAGTAGGAGAAATAGTGCCTATTTCCATAAGCAGGAGGTGTTAGCTCACAGCAATCAACAAAGCTCCCTCATTATCCACAAGTGACAGAGCTAACTTTTTCTCAGGTAATATACAAAAGCAATGATAATAGAGCTAACCAGTTCTTTGCCTGATTTGACTCAAATGTGCAAGATTGCCAGTGCTTTTGTGCTGTGCAGTTCCTAAGGATCACACCTGCAGACAGCTAAGTTTGCTCTGGGTGGGACAAGTGATGAACACAAAACCAGCATACTCAGTGTGTGCTGTAAATCACATATTGCTCTTGGGGTACAGTAATATCTGCTTTGCTGTCAGTTTGTTTTTGGGTTAAAAAGAAAAAAAAAAACCAACACTGGCTTCAAAGGGAGAGGAAGGAGAAGGAGAACTGAGGAATGAAAAGCAATTAAAACCTCCTCAAGAAATTTTCTAGTGTTTGTTCCTGCCCTCCTTCCAAGGTGACATCTCAAAGCCAGAGCTTAAAGATCAGGCCGAATCAGAAACAGAGACCACATCAGTGTTCAGAGTTTAATCAAGTTCAGTGTTAAAAAAATCCAGGTGAGCCAAAAGACTTCATTCTCAGCAGGAGGTTAGCTACCAGGTCTGGAGATCACTGGATGTGGAATCCTCCCTGGTGTCCTTCCCCTGTTCAGTTTCTCCTGCTGTGCACTTCAGTGGGTACAACAACACATCCAGGGAGTCACCAGCCCAGGACATGGAAATGACAAGAACTGATGGAAATTCAGAAGAAACCACAAGAAGGTTTTGACATTTCAAGTTCATTTTTGTTGCAAATCAAAGCGTGACACAAAGTATGTTTGATAGGTATTCAAAGTATTTTAGGTGATTTGTTTTGGTCCCAGCAAAATGCTTAATGTTTGTCTAGTAATAGGTTTTTAGCCTGACTTTTAAAAGATTAAAGTTGTTAAACATTTATGAAACTAAAACCAGTAGATAGAAAGTTAATTCTGAATGGCAAACAGAAGAGTTACATTTGAAAAATGGAAAAGGGAGATTTCACCTTTACTGGAAGGCCTCACTGACTTCTTTTAGTGATATTTCACTTAAACAAGCATACATCCCCCCAAAAGTCTAACTAGTTATGAAGCAGCATTTTCTGATCAAAAGACACAGTGTTGATTCTGTACTCTGGTGAGCAGGTCTGCATGAAATGTCATTTGAAGCCAGGGACATTGGCAAGCAAGGCTTTTGTGGAAAGAGCATTGATCTCAGGAGGATTTCAAGATTCTGAGCTTGCTATTCCAGTTCTTGACTCATCTTTTTCTAAGTTTTTTTCTTGCTTGGCAGGCAGCTCTTTCCTGGGTTTATTTACAACCAGGTCCATTTGATTTCTCTGGAAGGATATTAAGCAGAGCAAGATTCCCCTTTCCTTTCTTTAAGGAAACCATGGGGAGCCGAAGTGTTGATCACCAAATTTTTGTGAATAAATCCCTTCACATACCATGCACAGCCAAGTAACAGGTTTAATCCATGCTGTATGGATAGTGCTGCATGAGGATTAATCTAGTCACAAAACCTGATAATTCTGGTTTGTGTCAGGAAATTTTTAGAATGAAAGACATTCCACTCTGCCTTTTGTTACAAGTTAAATCTACCCTATCATGATGTTTCCAGATGGTTATTTTAGATACAAAAAAATCTTTGTGGATTGTAAAAAAAAGGCTTTGTTGTTGCTATTTTAAAAAAGTGTTTGGTTAAAAGACCTACTTGAGTGTGATTTGTTTTAATTTTATTCTAGAAATATTCATTAAAGCTTTTTAAATTTTTTTTTTATTGCTATCATCTAAAAGTATTATAAACTGTAGAATGAGAAAACTGAAAGAAACCAGCATGTATTAGTCACTCTCTGGCCTTTAAGCACAGACCTGATTTCAAGCACCTGAGTAATAAAACTCCATGAGAGCTTATTTAGGAACTTCAGTTTTGAACTTCAGTTTTGACAGCTATGTGCAATTTTTGCTCAAGCCTAAGGAGCCACTCCATGTTCACCAAAAGGCAGCACACACACTATTTCCTTTCCTGCTCCATGAAACCTGGGCAACCTGTGGCACTTTCTAACCACAGCCAAGACTCCCCAGAGCTGGGATGTGGCTTTCTACTACCCTTCCCCAGTTAACCATGTACTGCACTGGAGATGCTTCCCTGAGACCAAGTCTGTTGTATTTTGCCATCACTGATGGATGGCTGTGCAGCCTTCCTCGAGACACCACTTTTACCTCCTGCCTTTTCTTTAACTTGAGGAATTTTCCTTCCTAGACTAGGTTACCCCAGGGGAGATGGCAGCTGGGGAAAGGAAACCTCTTACTGAATTTCTATAAATATGAAAAATAAATAAGAACATAATGAAAAATGGAAATTTTTGCTTGAGTCAATGAGCACAGGAAGCAGGCAGAGAGCAACGTGGGCTGCTAACTGTTTGGCAGTGACTGCTTGTTCTGCACAGATCAAGAAACTCTCCTTCTCCAGCAAACATATGAAATGGCAACACAGCTGAGGTGGGAGGTGTTCACTGAGAAGACCCCAAACCCGGTGCTGGGATTTCACATAAACTTCTGTGCCACCTGGCCAAGCAAGCAATTGTTAATCACAGTGTGGATTAGTGCACGCCAGGTACTCCCTGTTATGGTAGACCTGGAGTAATTCCAGTGCTAAACCCTCATCCATGAAATACATACTTCTAGAGGGCTATTTTGGGATCTTCAATCATTCTTCAATTTTTCAAACTGTCACCAGCAGTGTGTTATGTTGCAAAAGCATCTGTGACTGATGGCACCCAAAGGTCAGACAGACTGTATCAGGCTTTTTTATTTGGAGGAATGCACTTTTTGTTACAAGTGGCCTCAAGCACCACTATCAGTTTATCATGAACTTCTTTTATTAGTGTCACACAGTGTACCTTTGGTTCCTTCAGATAGTGGCTAGAGATGTTTAATAGCCTTCCATGTCATCGAGGTTATTCATTTTGTCCCAGTGCTTTGTTGTTGGAGTCCTAACCTTCATCCACAGAATCATAGGAAGTCAGGGGTTGGAAGGGACTTCGAAAGAGCATCTAGTCCAACCCCAGGAGAAAGATTATCCAGCTCTTAACTTTGGGCCCCACTCTCCAGGGCTCTCCAGACTCACACACTTGACTCACAGTGCCACGTAGCTCTCTCCACTCAACACCAGCTATGGCAAGCTGGAAGCAGCACTGATGTCACCTGCAGCTTCCCTGCTACTCATACAAGCAGTCTTCCCCATCTACCCCATTCTTTCATACAATGGACCTTAACAGAGACACATGGCTGGTGTGTCTCCTGCACAGGGAGCATCTTGGAAGAAAGGTTTTTGCTAGTATTTTTGGTTATGATAGGTGAAAAAGGTTTCCACCAAACACTGAGGACATGAACTTCTCAGGAGTGACTTTTAGCATTACTGCTATGGAAACTGTAACTTCCTAATTAGAGTTAGTGAGTACAATGTAGTGTAAGAAGTTATAGGTTGGGTCTCTCTGGCTGGGAAGATGCACTTTTCCCTCCAGAAAGGGGATTCAGGCTGAGATGACGTATTTCCTGAGAGACTAAGGACAGTGTTTCTGGTCCTGTGTCTTCAATGCATAAAAAAGTCCTCCAGACTTTGGTGTACAAAAGCAAACATACCACACCTAACATAGTTTTAAAAAAGAACTTGTTCTTCCTTTACACTCCATCTGCCTTGCAGAGTCTTGAAATCATTCTCCTTTGCACACCAGGAACTGCAGTCCATATCACATTGCCTAGCTGGTCACAAATGGCTTCCAGATGTCTGGTCAGGGCTAGGTGAAGTGTTAGTGATCAGAAGAGCCAAATAGTAGGGTCTTAAGGTACACTGTAAAAAGGCATTGTATATCACACACAACATGTCTTTCTACCTCATTACTTCTCTTCGAGCCAAAGCTGCCAAATGTTAGACCTATTTTTAAACACTCATCTATCTCCATGAAAAAAAAAGAAATCACTTTATATATATCATAAAACCTGCCAAGTTGAAAGGCACCCATCAGGATCATTAAGTCCAACTCCTGTCCCTGTGTAGGGCATCCCCAAGATCACACCATGTGCCTGAGAGCATCATTCAAATGCTTCTTGAACTTAGGGTGAGTGCTTCAAGTGACTCCTGGGGTCAGGAGCAGTGGGGAGCTGGAGGCAGGAACACACAGATTCAGGCTGGCACGGATCAGGAGCACAGGCAGAGGAAGGGATGGAATCCTCCCAGGATGCTGAAGCAAACAGGGAACAGGCAAGGGAAGGGCAAGAAGAGCAGGAAGAAGGGTCAGGAAGGTGTTTGACCCTCGTGATGCCTCAAATTTATACTGAGTATGAGGTATATGGGATGGAATACTCTGTTTGGTCAGTTCTGGCATCTCTCTTGTCTGTTCCTCCCCAGAGGAGGGGTTCAGGTGGGACCTCTTGACTCCTTCTGCAGGGTAAAATGTTCCTCAGAGCTGAGCAGTGTCCTTGGCTCTGCACACCAGTCTCTGGCAGTAACTATAAACATCCAGTGGGATCAGTCCTAGAAGCAGACACTGTCTGAGAAACTTGCTGTTCATTTCAGCAAGTGCAGCTACTGACAAGAGACTGAGCTGAAAGCAAAAGTACAAACCAGAAAATCACCTTTATCCTGGCCCAAACCAGGACACCGTGGGTCTGAGGTGGTTCTGCAGCTGCTCTCACCAGGCTGACACCACAGCCAGCTGCTCCCTGCTCCTGCTTTGTCTTCACATTACAGTGGCTGCCACTGACTGGTTTAAAACTGCAGTGTTTCATCAGTTCAGTCAGTCTTTTTTTGGCGAGCAGGAGACCTAGATCCAGATGTGCCAGTGTTATTAAGTATGTACACAATATTGATCTGTGCCTAGCTGTCACTTAGGCCATGTGCTGAATGAATTGTCTGTAAATGCAGGGCCCAGCAGCAGCAGCTTTGTTACATCCTAGTTCTGGAGCAGCCACGCATGCAGCATCCAGCTAGACAGACATACTAGTCATTTCTAGAGGTAGCCATTTTGTTTGCCTTTTAAATAAGATACATCATCACAGATGGGTTATCTTCATCCCTGTGCACAATGCCATGGCCTTTCTGGACTGCTGTATAAATATTTAGTCCTATTTTTTTGGCACCCAGTCATTTCCTGTGCATCAAACAAAAGGATTAATAAACACAGGCACACTTGAGATGAGTACTCAAATAAGAGTAAACTCATCATTCTCTTCAGTGAACAAACACAGTGGAAACTTGACCAGAACAAAACTGTTGTAGTCTGAAATGCCTTCATTACTGGATGAACATATGCTATGATTGCTACTACTGTTTATCATTGCCTGGTGGCAAAGCAAGAAACATGACTAAGCACTGTTGGTGATCACATAATTCCCTTCTCTATGCATAGTCAAAGTCTTCTTACAGCTCTAAAAATCTGAATCACATCCTCAAGTGGATTTAGGGAGGCAAAAGCTCAGAAATACTTGAACAGCAGGACTTCTCAGGTCACCCTGACCCACTATTTTCCCCAGTGTTCCCCACACAGTCCCATTTGATAACCCCACTCGTAAATTTAGAACAACAAAAGCACAAAAAAAGTAATGCACATTCCATTCTGACCTGGCTTTAAAAGGCCATTTTTCCAGGCAGATGGCCAGGCTCATTCCTGACCTTTCCAAGTGACAAAGTATGCCACTCACCAGCCAGAGTGCTGTTAGCCACCACGACCACAGAAGAGGAACACCTGAAGCAAAGCACCATTCTGAGAATATTCATTCAAAGGTACCTTATGTCCAGATCTCTGTGAGCTGAACAGATGTTAAAAGATTTGATTCTTTCTGCAGCTGTGAACCCCTTGCAAATGCATTATTTCATAAGAAACCTTTCCCTTTTAATGGAAGACAGATGGCTTGCTGAAAAGGGCTGTGTCAGTCTAGCCTAATCACATGAATAAAGTGGTAATTATTTCCTTCTGTGCTTTTCCACCATTTCAATACCTTTCAAGCCATTACTGTATTTACTGGCTCTCTCTTTAGTGTATCATATGAAGTCCTTCAGCAGTGGAGGGTCCTTCAGCTTGGATGTGGCAGCAGCAAAGAGCACAGACATAGTGAGAAACTGAAAAGTGCTGGGAATGTCAGAAGTATTCCCCTTCATTTGTCAAAAGCTTCACAGGAGAAAATCCAGGCATTTTTAGAGGAAATGGGATACTGCTTTTCAGTCAGTTCTTTACTAAGCAAAGACTGTTTGCCTCCTCATAGGCAATTTTTTTTTCAGATCATGAAGCAGGGCACTAGCAGAGCTTCCAAAGCAAAGAAAACTAAAGTCAAATTACTCAGAGAAGAAAAAAACAGAGCAAAACTTGAAGTCTGGAACAGCTTAGGCAAAATCAAATAGAAAAAAAACAAAGCCCAAACCAAAAAACAACCATGAAAAAAAAAATATCTTTATTATTATTCACAGGAATGTAACTAAAACAGAATTACTCCTGTGAATAACGGTTTAGGGGTTTTTTATATCTGAGGGAAGGCAGGATGATAGAAAATACACTGAATGAGCAGCACACTTCACTCTTAGAGTGTTAAAAGTGGCATCAGCTACCTTTATAATTCTTTTGTCCAAACAATTCTTTGTACTTTTGAAATGGACAACTTCAGGAGGCCTCAAGCTTGACCTGTTTTCAAGTATCTGATTCTAATGGCAATTTTTGTATAGCTGAAGGCTCTTTTTTCCTCCTGAATAAATGTGTCAGCACTATGTTTCTTTCTGTTTATTATCTGCAGCTTTGTGTATGAGAGAAACCTCAGATATCTTCCCTTTGGGAGGAAAAAAACAGTCAAGTCTGTATTATCTGGAGAAAAAAAAAAAAAAGGCAGTTTACCAAGTGATGAGGCAAAGACTGGAGTTGATAGCAGCTGGAAACACAGACAGGAGACAACCCTCCAAACTTTTCCAGCCCTCCAGGACTTCTGGTCTCACAGAAGTTACTGTACAGAGCAGGGAGAACAGCTTACTTACCACCCAGGGTACCTTTTCCAGCTGTCCAAGGGGCACACTGAATTCCAGGCTGCTCACAGGAGTTGGTTGCCAACATCCCTGCTGTGTCCTCTGGGCAACTGGAGCTCTTTTTACTCTAAGGCTATTTGGCCACACACATACAGTGACAAAGCTCTCCAAGGACCAACTTTACAGCACTTTCAAGAAAAACTCAAGAAAAATTAGCAGGATCCAGCCACCCTGCAGGAGGTGACTGTCCCTCAGGGAGGATGCTGAGCAGTGGATGCACTCTGCTTCCTCCCACATACACTGGCAAAAAGTCACCTCAGACCTCATCCCAAAGTGGTTCCTGCAGGCAGATGATGTAGATGAAGCAGTAAGTTATTTTTACTGGCCAAAGATTACACCCTCTGTCATGGCTGTCATACCCTCCTGTCACACTTTTCTCCTCCCACATGCTCGTAAAAGTTACTTTGCCAGCTGAAGTTTCTCTTAGGCTAGAAGTTACCATGAAGCTAGAACCATGGCAGTGATTAATATACTAGCAATACTGCCAACCTCTTTAAAATAATGCATAAATAATAGAATAGGTTGCTTCAGACAAATGCTTTTTAAAGAAATCCATGTCAATTTTTCTCACCTAAAAAATACTACTTAATTTTTTCTGTTTTAAAAAACATAATTTCTTATCTTTTCTTGCTATTATTGTATAATACCATGCTTTCCCATAGAGCATTGTTATGTATAGAAATGTTCCACATCAACACCACCTGAAAGCAGCATTTTTTGAAATTTCAGCATCCGTGTTACTTCAAAATTCTCACATCACATCAGCCAACTGCTGCAGATCCTTTCTTTCTTCAACTATTGAGAGGTAGTTCAGTGAAAATAGCCTAAAAAACAACAGAAGAAAGAAAGTTGAATAATTTCTGAAGGGGAATAATTTCTCAGGACATTAAGTTATAAGAGGTACTAAATTTCAGAACAATGTGGAGGGAAACCCCATGAAAGTTTTGTCTCCAGGGCCTTGCAAAAAATCAGAAGAGAACAGCCTTTGAAAACAATGGGAGACATGGGACAATGGGAAAAGTATAAAGCAGTCTTTCTTCTTGAATCCATAATGACGGCTACAAGATTATGAAATCAGACAAAAAAGAACAAAGTGTTCTTTCTGATAAAAGCCACAGAAAGAACTGGTAATCCAAGAAGCACCAAAGACATTTATCTAGAGTTCAACCCTAAATAATTTAAGGGAAAAGAAATTCACAATGCAGAGGACTTGCATTATTGTTAGAGTGGTATAAATTTTTCTAGGACAGTAAAACACAGTTTTGAGATAGTAACATTGTTTTATGTGTGGATCATGGTTTTAATATTAATTGATTTCAGATTGAGCAGAACTAGAGCGGTGCCAAGTGTTGTGAGCAAAAACTCCATGGCTTTTTCCAAAGATAGAGGACATCCTTACCAGAGTATTGATGAACACTGGACTGACAGTCACAAAACCTGGCTGCAGTCCTCAGATTTGCCATCATAATCAGTGTGTGGCCACAGGGAAGTTATTTAATTTCTCTGTGCTCATTGCAATTATTGGCAATACAGCACTTGCCTCCCTTCTGGGTTTCTCAGTAACTTGGTACTAGACCAAAACCATCTTGCAGTAATACATTTTTTACTTTATTAACCCAGATTTTACTAAGGAATCAAGAACATTTTTTTATTTCCTTCATCCAGTTTTGTTCGTTGATTTTTCTACCATAAATTTTGACTTCCCTCCTCCCATACAGTAAGGCACTAATTTAAGTGCCATTGTCCTCAGTGGAAATTACATTAGAAACTCTCATAGAAACTGCTGGCAGTATTGTGGAAACATTGGAAACTACCATGGAAACTTATTCATGGAGGGCATAAGAAGCAGAAAGAGTTAGTCATTTAGGAAGTCACACAGTTTGTAAGCTGTGTGGTTAGTTCTAGCAGGGAGAAGTAAGATTCCTTAAAAGAACTAATGGGTGATGTCAAATTCTACGTTTAAATATTTAACGTGATTTAACTGCCTCAGAGTATCCTGTTGCAGGTTGTCTGCCTTTGAGGCACATGAAATCTGATCAGGCACTGACTGCATATCACATTGCACTCCTCGTAGAGCAGTCGGTGTGTGACACAGATGTTAGCCTCCTCTCCAGGGACCTCTCTTCTGGAGTAACTAGTTGGTGATGCTACTGCTCAGAAAGAAGGGAAAGGACACAGATAAGAAATGTGAAATGAAATCATGTTTTCCAATAACTGAGCACACACACAGAGTTCAAACTTAACAGGAACTATCCATGTTGTGACCACTACTCCATATTCCACCTCTAACCAGCAAGTTGAACTACTTGAGAAATCTGGTGGCTTGGTTTGCAACACAGGGGGCATGCAGTGTAAGCTGCTGCTACAGTGGGAAGATGGTACTTTATATTTTCTGAAGGTCTGTAGAAGTGTTAAGATAATTTTCCAAAAATATTTTATCATTTTTTATCATTTTACCCTGCCTCTAGTTCTCAGGGGTGTTTAGCAAGTACAACGTCACAATGTACTACCTGAAAAATAGGTATAAAACTAATCACATCTGCCTGCAAAGAGGCAGCCATAGCTCTCCTGCCTCAATGTTGTTTTTTCTGAAAGTAGCCTGGAGACATAGGAAGTCAAACTACCTAGTAAAAATATTAAAATGATAAATCCTCCTCTCACAACAATCACCAATATTTCAGACTTGGGTGTACTCATGAGTAGAAGAAAACTCATCTTGCATCATGCTGAGACTCTAATGGAAGTCAAAATACTCCTAACTTGAGCATAATTGATTTTTGCTTTGTCCTCTGGGGAGTTAATTTTTTTTGGCATACATATGTCTGATCAATAGACAGAAGTAGTCTGTCTGATGGAGAATATTGGTAGGGATACAATTATCCCAAAGAGGAATTTTCTTAAAGGCAGACTATCAAAAAGCCTGTAACAACTGCAGTTTCCATTAATTCCCTTCTCTTTAAAGGCTTTAGTGTGTTTACATGCAACATTTTGTCTGATGGCTTGCCTATAAAAGCTGCTGACAGCAACAAACACCCACCTTAACAAATTACAGGCACGTTAAAGGCACTGAGCTACAGTTACTGCCTTCTGCAAACTTCTGTGCTATCGTTGCAGAAAGAAGTCTTTTCATAAATGAGAACGAACTTCATTGTTTTGACAAACTGCAGCAGCATTTCAAAAGCAACCAGTGCTCTATGTTGAAAACAAGTAATAATGCAGTGCTCTGGGAGGCTGCTAACACCATCACTGGGAGGAGATATGGAAAATTCTCTGACAGTCTAAACTGGAATTAGCTCATTGAACCAGGCTACCTTATGGAAGGTAAACTTGTTTTCTGCTTATCACAGTATTGTGTCTTCTGTACTAGATACCTGCAATGAAACCCAAGGAAAGTAGCCAAATAAAACTGCAGGCAGCCTCGGGCTCCATGAGTCCATTTCCTCCCCTTCTGTCCCAGTACATTATCTGTACCATAATATTTTTGCTTATTTATCTTTCAAGAACTTTTCAAGAGGAACTGGACTCATAGTGGTTCACTCCTCTGGTACAAGCTTCTGGATGGATCTGATCACAGGCTTTTCCCTGGCATCTGGCAAGTTAAATCATGTATCTGCAGAGCCCAAAGGATGGCTGCACAGTGGTCACTGTGCCTCACTGACATCAGTGGCAACATATCAGGTCACTGAGTCTTCCTCTTGCTGTTTGAGAGTCATAGTAATGGCTTTGGGCAAATTCAGAAATTTCACAAGCCTAATCTAGGTTCTGATCTGTTCTCTTTCCCCTGGCACAAGAGTAGTAAAACAGAAAGGAAGAGTGATGATATTATGTGAAAAACTTCAAATGCCTTCAAAAGATGCTGAAAGCAACAAGAATGCCCTTTCAGCTTTTAGCTTATTTCTGTAATTTATTTGCTCTTCACTTTCAACATTCATGCACAAAGCACAACACCGTGATGCCATCTAGTAATAAAAATATGCATAAAGTTGAAAAAAGAGAAAAATAAAGCTTGAAGGCACCTGTGTTTGCTTTATTTGAAGCTGTCAGGGCAAAACAAAGCGTAAAGCCCTATAACCATATAGTTGTGGAGATGGTAAGAGAACATGAGCTTGCCACTGTAACATGTTCTGCTGCTTGTGATTACAAAGCCAATAATTTCCAAGGAATGTCTAATTCAAGAACTTTCAGAGTATACACAATGCTATGTAAAAGGTAAAAGCCTATTTTTTCCCCTGTGCTGTACTTAGGAAAGGGGAGATATTTTACACTTTACAGTTAATTGCAAATCACCATCAGCTGATAAAGGTATTTCAGTTTTTTTCTACTGCAAACATATATTTTGAACTTTTTTTTGGCAAAGGCTGGCTGTGTCAGAGGTGGGAGTGCAAAATAGCACATGTTGTTGGCTACCTGGTTTGAGATAAACCACTTTTGCTACCTGAGTAGCTAAATATGTGTGGCACATTTGACAGCTGGGCAAAAGATGCCTCAGAATTACAGCCAAGAAAAAGATGTTAAAATAACTGCAGACTTCTTAGGAACATAGAAATGACTTTTCAGGTAAGCTGACATAAGGAAAAGATCACACACACACCTCTGACATTTAGTCAATGGCTTTCTTGATGATCTTTGAGCTTTGCTGACTGGTGAAGATGTTAGACTTGCAGATAAGTGTTGATCTGAGTTAAAACAGTACCAAGGTGAGGGCATTTGCCCTGATACAGGGAAACATCATGTGCTTTCAAGAGAGACAAACCAGTCTTGTTTTTCTGCTAACCATCTCCCTTCAGTAATTTTACATATCTTACAAATCACATATCCCTGTGTAAGGCCAAGGTTTGGTGAGCATCAAGGAAGGGAAAATGAGAAATGAGCTGCCTTCTGCATTGCAAAGGTGTCGTGGAACAAACTGAGATGTGAGATGAGTGGTGGACTTTTTCTAAAAGGAGGATGTACTGCCTGGAATACCTGAGGGAAGATGTCAGTGTTTTACACAGGGCACGTGGCCAAGGCCAGGGAGGTAGAGAGCTAAACAGGGCTTGAAATCACCATGTGATCATTGATTCCTTTTTCCAAGCAAAGAAAAGAAAAACAAAGACATTTTGGCAAAAATAATCCCCTACAAGATGGGAATTTGCCCAGTAACAGTAGCTCAGTAGGTTGCAAGCCTCTTCTACAAGCTGTATTAAATTTATACATATAAACCCCATCATAGTCAGTTGAAGCACGTCATCCAAAATTCAACATCCCATTCCCCTCTCTGGAAAACCTCAGTAAATCTGTTTTAAACAGGAGGCAGCTTTGGAAGAGAAGAATTGAATTCCTACCTCAGAGCTCCCCAAAACCAAAACTTGCTTCTGGCAAGCAGCTGGGACTGCTAAACCAATGATGCTCCTGCTTTTCCTTCGTGCTCAGAAGCCTCACCCTTGTGCATTTGCACATGATGCAACTGTACTCAGGTCCATTGGAAAGAGCAGATTTCCATGCAGACTTCAGAAAAAAAACAGCTAAAATCAAGTATGGGAGTGGTAGCCAAGGAGAAACATCCACAAATATTTCTCACTTCAAGCACCACTGCCTTCCTAGAGTTGCCTCAACATTTCAAAGTAAGTAGTTGCATATGAACAGAAGCATCCATGTCCCATTGGGCAGGTGTCTGCTGTTACTGTGCATTATTAAAAGTTTATGGAGGAGCAGCTTCCAAGAAGACAGGGACGAGCACAGCAGCAGAATTTTCATCTAAGGTTACCTCCAAGTCCAGATGTCGTTCAGCTTGATCCAGGCCTTGGAACCTAACTGTGACTGCTGCATTTATAATTCACAGAAGAACACTGTAATTTAGTCTTGTCTGACTTCTAAAAATTATACATGAATTTTATGTGCATGCAGTGACCTTATACTTGTCAGTGACAGCCAAAGCTTCAGAAAGCCTTAACCCATCTCATTCCTCAGCTGGGTGGCCAAGACTAGGCTGTGTAATACACACCACGAGTTGCTTTTCAGAGGTACCTTGTTCCCTTCTTCAGCTAAGCCCAGAGGCTTAGGTCTGAATTTGGTTTGAAGCACGTTTGGATGGAGGGTTTGTAGTCACAAATGACATTTTCAGCATTTTAAGACTGGTCTCCACAGCACCTCTGATAGCTGGAGGTGTCATATGGTTGCCTCTGCAGGGCCGTTCAGAACAGAAGCCAGGCCTTAAGTACTGTCCTATGGGTGAGCTTATTTCTATTCTTTTACTGTAGAAGGAGTTCAGAAGATGAATTTCCTAAGGCTGCTCCCCTCCCCTGCTAGGGAAAGGATTGGGACATTCAGAGAGCAATTCAGAAACAAAGAACAATTTGGGGGTTTGGAGAATTACCTCTCTTGTATAAATCACTGGCGCCTGCTGCCTCCCAGCTCAGTGGGGACAGCAGATCCTGTCAGAGACAGGGAGTTAATTTTGGTCACCAGAAAGTGAGTGAAGGACGATTTTACTGACTTTCACCAATACATTGGTCCTAATTGAGAAAACACACACTAGAGAAAATTTCACTGCACTTCAATGAAAGCAAAGCTTTAAACATAAATCTTTGCTGGCTGCACCAAGCAGGCATAACAAACATTGGCTCAGTGACTCTCTCTGAGGGGCAGTAAAGCCTTTCAAGGGGCTTTCATCCTGCAGTTAGCTAGAAGTAACTGATGGAGTTGCATTAAGTTTGGAGGTTGCGATATTCTGACTGAAATTCTCATATTACAGCCCCTCAAAATCCTTGTGCCTTTCTCCATACTCGCTATTGTTTCTTGCAGGTGGACTCGAAGACAAAGCCATTTCTGTCTGGTTTTTAAAAAGAAGGTTGAAGGAAGAGCCACAGTGCAATCCTGCAGGTAGATTATTTCCCCCACCCCTTAACTCTATGTGAGTGCTCACGATGCTGACCTGCTCTGGAGAAGCTGCCAGCTCATTGCCTTTGTTTGTACAAAATTTAGCTGTCTCTCAATCAGCTCCTGAACTCTATAATCAAAGAGCAAGAGCAAAATGTACTCTGGAAGATGGCCTAATGCAAAACTGCAGCACTGATTTTAAATCATAACATTACTGCCTTTTTGGAAACCTTTTCCTGTTCTAATGTGCATGTCAGCTGTGATAAAAATAGTGAGCTAGAAGCTTTGAACTATTTTGGTGCTCTGCTGAAGTGTTGGAACAATGCTGCCATGTCAATTTAGCTACATTTTATAATAATCAGTCATTTGGGGCAAACTGTAAACACAGCATCTCCAAACCAAACAAGTTCTTTTAAAACATATTGAAGCCCATTGTTTTTGCTTTTAGTACAATCACCACTGAAACTATATAAAACTCACTTTTAATATCAATTCTTCCTTAAATGCTTTGTGTTGCCTAAATGATACATGGATTGGTTGGGTATTTTAATGGTCAGTCACAGAACAGCATGGCCTTTGGAACAATCTATACCTGGGATAATTGTTGCAAGTTTATATCAGCTTGGTTATGAAAGGAGAATGGAGCAAAACTTTTTAAACACCGGTGGAATTTGCAGATTAAGTCTATCTCAATTTACTGAAAAGTTCTAAAATTTCAACAAACACCTGGCCAGGTTCACCCTATAGTAAAGTCAGCTAAAATCAATGCAGTTACATTAGAAATGAATATTTTACTAACTTCAGGACTAATAAATGTTTTCAAGGGTGGTATTGGAGGCAGAACCACATCCTGGCTCAAGTTTCAGCACATGTGATGATCCTTTCCCAGGTTCCCAAGTACAGCATTGAAGTGCTTGCTGGAACCTGCCATATAAACTCTTTCCCAGTATACTTTATAGGAGATGAGTGGCATGAACAGATACTGTGCATACACAATTCAGTCAGCCTGTTCCTAAACCTGTAAAATTTCAGGTGCTGTATTTTCTGCATAGACACTTCTGTGCACATGAAGGAGCCATTAAAAATCCCTTAACAGTAACTCCCTGGAGTATACTAAATAGCCCTATTCTTCCCCAGGTTCAATGTTCCTTCTGGTGGTTCCAGCTCAGCTAGAGGCTGGGTTAAACAAGGGCTAAATTGGCTGTTCATAGGAATGACACCAAGCTGCATTTTTCACCTTGTCTGCAGCTCTGGCAGCTCTGACTCTGCACACCACAGGCTCTTCCCATCACTTACCAGAGACTGTAGATGACTTGAGACCCCAGCACCAAGCTGTGACTGGACTCACACCCTGGTGTCCCTGAGGAATAAGAAGTGAGATATCTCAGGCCTGAGTGTGTGATCACTGAAAGAGCCCTAAAGCTACGTGTGGATGCCACCAGAAGCAGACTGCAGTGGTCAAGTGAAGAATCCTCATGTGAGCCTCATGACAAAGTAGATACATAAACAGAAGTGGCATTGGATGTGAGTGGGAGATTCATTCCCCCCCTTTCTCTAACCTTTAGGTGCCTGTTCTGCTTCCTGCTGGGTTGTAGCACAGCAGTGACTTCAGTAGCACTTTTGGAGCCACACCAGCAGAACCAAAGGCAATAATTTTTTGCAAAGAGACATCTTAAGAAGTTGAAAGTTGCAGCATCAGCCCAAAGGAAATGCACAGTGGTAGAACACACATAGCTGAAAAAAATTAAAAATACTTATAAATGCATTTCAGCTGGCTGATTTTATCAAGATGTTTGAAATTTAAATTTGAATGTATATCCACCTGTCTCAAGCATAAGTTTGAAATAAGCCCTTATTCCAGTTTCCATACATTTTACTTTGCAAACTGCCTTCTGCAACCCATGCTAAGTAAAGCACAGAGGATGTAATGCATTTATTTCTTCCAAGGATACAGTACCTCCTTGATGTGCCCTTTGATTAAAGACCTAAAGAAAGTACTTCAGGCAATGCTCTTCATGCTGTTGCATATTTCTAAGTTCCCCACCTTGGGTCAGTTTCTGGGGGAACAGAAAAGGTGAAATCATTCAGCAGAATTATACTCTCTAAGGATGAAATCCTGACCCTGGTGTCACTTCTCTCTGTGGCTCCATCATGTCCTCCTTGTTCTTTCAGGAGATTAACAAATAATTCATCTCATACGTGTTGTTGCCAGGAGCTATTTTCATTGGAGCGAGTACAATCACCAGCTATCTAAAAATTCAAAGGGAAAAGTTGAGACTGCAGCAAAGAAAGTTTCAACAGCCACTTCTGCAGCACATGCAGTTGTTAAAGGAGATGAATAAACCCCACCCGTGTGCAAACACACAAACACTTTATGGAAAAGCATTTATTTTAACATTCAACTCAAACTGACATGAATTGCTGCTGTTAAATGACCAGCAGAGACACCTTCATAGATACAAGCCAACCAGAGCTTTAGTTAATTTATTCTTTGCTCATGAGAAAAAGGCTTCAAATTACTCCTGTCCTTACCATCTATGGTTTTATCCACAAAGCACCACCAAAAAAAAAAACAGAAAAAAATTGTTCAAAGGTGTGTTTTTCTTCAGAATTGGAAAATCTGCACCCTGGGGAGAGTTTCAGCTTGAAACCAAGTTTCATGAGTTTTGCTGCTGGGTACTGAGTGTGCATAAGCACGACAATCACAATAACACTGGGTGTGTGCTGAAGTATGGTCCCACAGGAAGGGTCTGAAAAGCATGTTCATGTCCTCAGAAGGAAAAGATGCCCTACGTTTTGCCTCTGCACATACCTGAAAGGTCCATGTTTATGGCATCTTTTTGTCCACCCTGAAGATGGATGCCATCCTGTCCCTGCAGCAGAAGACCATAAGCTCTGCTAACCTGTTGGATGTGACACCTTCCTTGCCACCTATCAGCAGCCTCTTTGAAGTATAACTTAAGCTACAGAGACCAGTTTGAGCAAACCCTCAGCCAAATGTCCTACAGTTTCATTTGTGTATCCTATCTGCTTTTGCACAACTCTTTGCCTTGCAGATGGCTGCAGTTCCCCCACAGTGCTCATTTTTGGCATGGAACTGCTCTTTTCCCCCTTGTTACTCTCTCCACTGTCTCCACCCCGTACACAAGAGTTTGTGCAGAAGAGCATGGCCACATGAAGGGAAACATTTGCCACCCACTATAAATTTGGCAAGAGTAATCAGACTAGCCACTTCCATGATGTGATTTTGCACCAGACTGTTTGCCTGGGCGTTCACTGAAGTTGGGCATGATTGCATTTTTAAGGCTTCAGGGGTAAATCCACATAGGCAAGCAATTTTACCCAGGAGGAAAGGATCAGGAGAGGGAAGCAGCTGGACCTTTGAGGCATGCAGTTCAAGGGTTTTGCTGTAGACTGGTTTCCTGGGCCAAATATTCCCACTCTGAGTCTGGTTGGACCAAAGGTTTTTTGAGACTCTAAAATGTTTGTGAGTGCACAAACATAGATGTGCACATGGAGCAGAGCATTCAGTCCAATTTCCTCTTAAAAAACCCTGATTTACATGCACCAAAGTGTCTCTGTGATTGGGGGTAACACATGCTGAGCTTCTTCCAGTGCAGCAGGGTAGGTTTGGAACACATCACGGGGAGGGAATGAGTAGGACACATGGTTTAGGTTCACTTTGTGATCAAATGACTCCATGATACAAAAAAAAATCTCTCTTAGGTCTAGGGTATTTCTTCTCTCCACTTTTGAACAACTGAAAGAACAAAATGGGGAAATGACAGCAGACTTGATTTTTTGGCACATGCAGTTTTCTGTAAATTTAGCCTGGTGAAATTCAGTGTAATTGACTACAAGACTTTAAGGCCAGTGTGGGGATTTTGCAGCAAAGACATTCAAGATTGCCCATATGTAACTGAATGACCACTCTCTTCTCTTGTGGAGCATAAGAAACCAGCACACAGGAAGATCTGTTCCCACTTTTACATGTAACAGAAAACCTGACCACAGAACATGAAGCCAGAGTATCACAACCTCATCTTTTCCAATTTGGTCCAGTCCTGCACTGTATCTGGATCAAATTCCAAATTTGAAAGCTAGATTCCATTCCTAATACAGGTTAAACCAAAATCCAGAATGACATCACCAGCTCTGGGGTAGAGAGAGGGGAAATTATGAATTTATATCTTAATTTTTCTTCTGAGATTGAAGTCACACCTTTATTGTCCAAGATTTTAAAGTTCAAAGCAGTTAATCCTTCTATGAAGCCTATCATTCTTTAATGAAACCAACACATTGGTTCTCACCTTCTGACTCTGCAACTTAACCCCTTAATGTGTCTTTTCTGGTGTTTTGTTTTATGTAGTGAGCTAGCATTCTGCTAATTTTAAATATGAACCAAGGTTTCAGAAGCCTTGAGGGTGAAACTTTCATGTCTCTTCCTGAAAGTCCACAGGCAGAACTGTTGGTTTTGATGGATTGCAGCCGGATCAAGAAATTTCCACAAGAGATGTTTTTGCTTTTTGAGGGAAGCAAATGAGCTCAAAGCATGTTCTTGCCAGTGCTGGATTTGAAAACAAGAGGAAGATTTGTCATGTCAAGTGCAGCTGAAACACAGAACTTACCTTTTTAACCAACTTGTTCAAAACCACCTACTGAATAATCAATAGAAGGATTACTTTTTTCTCTGTTTTTTTTTTTTTTTTTTTTGCCTGTAAGGGTACACTTAAGACTTGAATGACTGGATAATGAGATCATGTGCTGGTCCAACTATTTCAATGGTGCTTTTCTTACCAAATTTTTGAAATCTGTCAGCATTATCTATCTCTTAAAATACTGGGAGGCCCCACGTCCTCTTACTTCATTACTCATCTAATGCAAAAATATCCTTTCATTGAATGGTATCAAGTCAACCTGTCCTGACCAAAATGCAGCCAACCTTTTTTTTCCCCTGATGTTCACATGCTAACAAAATCAAGTCTTTTGTGCAAGTTTCTTTTCAAGCCCCAAGGTCAGTATCAGCCACCAACTCTCTCTCCCCCCATGCCCCCACCATTCCCTGTTAGCAACCTGGGGGCACTGGACACAGGCTTGGCTGGAAAAGTCAGAATTACAGCACTCAGCTCATACATCCAGTCAGTATGAAAACTGCTCCAGTCCTAAAACAAGCCTCCTGCAGTGGCATTGAGTCTGCCAGCCCTGCAGCACTCTCCCTGTGTGCCCAGCAGGGTACCAGCATGCTGGTGTGATGGAGGAAGGGGCTGCAAGGCTGAAACTAAAAGCTGGAAGGAAGAAGATGGGATGTACCTCCTAGAACACCAAAATAAGGTGTTCTCAGTGCCCCTGGCTGCAGAGGTTTTATTATAACAGCAGAGAATGACAAGGTTCCTGGGACTCCTCAAATACATGGTAAAGAAGGAGAAATGGACAAAACCATTTGCATTCCTGCTGAAGAGCAAGTTTTGTACCTGTCTTTCTAAAAGGGAAAAGCTGAGGACCTCCCATGCCTCCTGTGCCACTGAAGATGGAATTATGACAATCACTATATCCAGCATTAAAGGTGCAATAATAATTTCCAGATGTATGTAAATGGGATTGATTTTTTCCTACATTAATCTTTCACACAGTCTACACACATTGCAGATCTCACGTGTTTACTCAGCATTCAAATAAAACATAAAGGGATTTAAAAAAAAATATTTGATCTGTTAAGCTTTCTTAAAAGGGAGCTTATAGTATCTGCCTAACACACTCACTTGATTTTATTACTGAAATTCTGGGGATTTATGTCAGTGCCCTGCTTTTTTTCCAAAGTCTACATTTTTGTCCAACTAATCCAGTTCTCGTTATCTCTGAACAATTAAGTGAACACAAGCACTAAATTTTTATGCCCGTGATGCTACTTGATTATTTTATTATACCATGGACAACATGAAAGATACTAGAAGTATTCCCACATCATTTTCCTTCTGATCTAATTCCTGCTGACTTTGTACTGAAGAGATGAGTTTCTTGTTCTCACTACAAGGAAATGACAAATTCCAGCAAATATAAAAATCCAAGTTTTTTCTAAGAGTGGTGCAAGAGAAAACACCATGAGAGACAGTCCTCTCCAGCTATTCCTATGTCTGCAGAGTGTGTTTAGCCTTTTGTTGGCTAAATGCAAAGATGTTTAAAAGCACACAGGGTTGTAAAGTACCCCAGCTGGGCACTGGGGGTACCTCCACCACTCCTCAATAAATTATGGCTTTTAAACACCAGACATGCTACTGGATGTTGTTGATTGGTGATTTGCTGAGCTGCTGCCATTTGAAAGTTACACATGGTGTTTATTTTTAGAGATGAACCTGACCTTTACCATCCGAGCTGGATTTCAATTTCATCTTCCTGCCTGGGGAAGTCAAATAGCTTAAGATTTTGATCCCAGTTGTAAAAAAGGTTTCATGGTCTGCTCTGATATTTACATGGAAGTCTGTGTTCAGAGAGTAAAACATCTCCCTCAGGAGTCTTCAGATCCATTACAGCTTAGTCCGTGTCTATAATGTACAGTAGGTCAAAAAGAACAAATATTATCTAATTCAAGGTTCCTTAAAAATACATTCATTTTATCTTTATGGATCCAGCTCCAGCAAAGAAATGTCTGTACTAAGCCTATCGCCCACCAAATTGCTTTGTGTTCTTCTAACACTTCTGATGAGTTATGAAGAGCATGAATAACAAGTGTGGAAAGTAGTATTTGAATTTCCACAACTCTCATTTGAATTTCATATCAAGCATTTTATCAAATAGTTAACACTCAAACACCAGTATTGTTTAACAGACTGGTTTTTGCAGGACAGGAAATAACCAGATGCCATCACTTTCTGTTCCTTAATGAGATATAATCAAGAATATGTAGAATTATTCATTGTTATTCCCATTTTCCCACATTAAGGGAGCATTACCTTTGTATTTCTGTTGTCAGTAAGTTGCATTTCCCTGAGTGGGAAAAAATAAACAGCCAACAAACAAACCAAACCAACAACAAAACAAATCAAACCTCATTTTGCTGCTTCTTTCTTTGATAAACATCATTCCCCATGGCCCCCACCAATGACACCCCAGGGTCCCAGTCCCTTCCAATGGTCCAGGGTGACTCCCCATTATCCTTCCCCTGGCAGAGGCAGTATTACCATCTCTGACAAGAAGTACTCAGTCCCAGACAAGGAGTTATTTTTCTCTTCCTCCTTTCTTCACAGTTTTGTTTAACTGAGATCCACACATAAAAAAACAAAAAACATTTTTTAGTTCCTCTTTTGTGTGGTTTATACTTCACTTTCTCTTCTAGTGCTGCTGTAGCTCTTGTGAGTCTGCATCAGCTACTGAACATGGACAGTAGAAATCTACAGTCAGATCTTCCTCCACCTGCAAAATATTCAGTATGCCTCCAAGAACTTCCTGTACTCTTTTTCTGTATTAAAACTGGCCCAGTTCCAGGCCCTGATAAACACTGAGCAACTGAATTTATTGGGATGTCTCAACTTTTTCTCTGCAGCAAAGCTTTCAACTATGTCTCAACCATTATTATTACTATCCAATACAGAACAATCAGAGGTAAAACAGTCAAACTATCATGTAGCTAAAATGTCTCACAGACTCTCACTCTGCCAGAGATAACCACAAAAAATTAGAGTCAATCCATACTGCTTTTCTTTTACTTCCAGACCACCCACTTGCTCTTTGTGTTGGATTTCAGTTATTTTTTTTATCAACACTGATTTATTATAAACTACCTAAAGAAAAGTCAACATCTTTAAAAAGCCATATTTTTTCTATTTATGAAGCAAAAGATTTCTTCCCGTGTTTATACATTTATATTTCTCTCCATTATATAAAATTATTTTAGGGACTCTGACTAATGTACCCTTTGGGACAGGATAAAAACAAACCTTGATGGGTTTTGCTGCAGCCAACTACTATGCGGTTTGGGTCCTGTGGAATTTTTTCCTTGCTGTCAGTTTCTAATCTGAAGCATGAATATGAAACATACAAGGCTAAAAATCTTCCACTGTGGTCTTTGATGTTCACAGCTCAGGAGAATGTTCAGCTTTCAAGCTTAGCATCTTGGAGGTGGTCTCTTACCCAAGGAGAATGTAGGAAACACCCTCTATTTCAAAGTAAAATGCTGGATTAGCATTATGGAGGAAGGCTCCTCTTTCCTTTGTATTCATTTTAAACTCCATTTATACAGTATTTGGTTCAAGGCAGAAAATCTCTGATCATAGCATTCCTGCTGTGGAGCTGAGGATTACACAGGGCAAGGCAAAGAAGAGAAAGTCTTTGTAGGACTTACTCTTTATAGCGTCACCTCGTCATGTTTAAGGTATGATTTATTTTTCTTAAATTTTTTTTTTTTTTCAGTAGGAGAGGCCCTGGAACATCTGTGAGAGAACACCGAGAACAGGAATTGTGCTTTTTCTCATTTATGACTGACCTCCACTCTGTGAACTTTCACTTCAAATAGTTTAGTCATTGTCAAAAGGCCAAAGTCAACTTTTTAACATGCTAATCATGACTGTGGTCTGCAATAGGCTTAAGGGTTTAGCTTGTCAAAACTGATGGAAAATACTTTCTGATGACTGGAGGTCCCCTGAAGTTATCAGAGCAATGACAGTTTATACTGGTGAAGGATTTGCCTTTTACTGATTGATCAATGAGTCTCTACTACAACTGTGTTTTCTTTCCTTCCTTAATTAGAAGCAAATAGTTAAAGAGAATTGATAGTACAACAAAGCAGAAAGAAACAGAAGAACAAGTTTTCTATCATGAGGAGTACAATAATCCTTATATCAAGAAGGCTTCCCTCAGGGTTATGGTTAGCTCCCTTCCCAAATGCTTCCCTTGTCCATCCCAGCCTCAGGTACCTCAGCAGCAGCTTCCCCCAACAGGCAGGCTCTGTGGGGCTTATTCATTATGATGCAGGTATCTGTCCACTAAGAATGAAGATAAAACTAGTTTTTTTTCCCCTGCCTAATTGATATTAAAGACAGAGCTCTAATCAAATGGTAAAAATATTGAGTTACAAGCCACCTGGAATTATATTTGAATCAGCAATCTCCTGGTACAAACAACACCCAACATCCCATCCGTCTTCTCTTGTCATTGGCCAGGAAGGCTGAAGGAACCTGCTCCCCCCAGAGACATAATCACAGCCAGGAATCATACATCACAGAGCAAACAATGCTCTTTTGTCACATTGGCCATCTTACACACTGCTTCTCTTCAGGTGAAGAGAAGAATGAAGAATAATTCTCTGGATGTTCTCTGACTATGGAGTCCCCATCACTTAAAATGGGAAAAAATGCCAGGCAGTCCTAAATACAAATGACTGACAGTGTCTGAGCAAGCTTGGCCAAACCTGACATGTCACAATCTTGTTTTCAGCTTGGCTACTTTTATCTAAAACTCCAATTATTTTGTAAATTAATGACCTTCAGCCAGGACCTGAGCTGGTCAAGCCACCATGCCAAGGAAAATTTGATGAGTTTGCTCATGCTGCTAAACATGCTCTGGTCACTTCCACTTACGTGGGTGTCCTGGTCTGGGCCAAGGTAGAACAATTTTCCTTCTGGTAATTTTACTTTCAGTGAAGTCTCTTGTAAGTAACTGCAATTGCTGAAATTAAAAGCATGTTTTCCAGTCAGTGTCTGCTTCTAGGACTGATAACACTCCATGGTTATAGTTACTGCTGGGGCATGGTATGCAGAGCCAAGAGAAACATCCTATGCTCCAGAAATCAAAGGGGAGAAGCAGATCAGACAGGTGACCTAAATTGACCAAATGAAGTATTCCATCCCATATGCATCATACTCACTGTAAATTTGAGGGATGCTGAGGGTCAAACTCTCTTCTTCTATGGCTGGCATCCCGGGAGGATTCCATCTCCTCATCTGCCTTTGATCCTGATCTGTGCCCTCCTCAATCCCTGTGTTTCTCCATCCAGCTCCCATCTGCTGTGGACTCCAGAAACCCAGCCTGGAACTTTCCCAGGGCTGCTCCACAGCCTCCTTGGTGATGTGAGCATTGCTGGGGGGCAGGAGGGATGCAGCAGTAGTTTTCTATGTATTTGTGAGTATTCCAGTAGTTTGCTGTTCATCATTACTTTTCCATTAAGGCCGTCGTTCGGTTTCCAACCTGTAAGTCTCTCTCCCTTTTTCTTTCTTTCTCCTTTCTGGGAAGGAAGGGGGAGGGAGGGGAACCTGTATGGTTCCACTGCCAGATAGATAATGAAGATTTCTCCAGAACAGCAGCACTGACATGAAGATCCCCACGGGTGAGGCTGTGCCAGTATCATTCTGGCACAAATCTGCAGAGCTGGCCTATAGGATGTGGAACTTTCCAGAGACCTCATAGGAGCTTTAGGTGTGCAGATTCCCTATGCAGTCTCCAGGCACAGAGGCACTGCTGTCTTAGCTTTCACAGGCAGCAATTCAGTGACTTCTTGCTGTGAAACTACTGAGTGATTGCAAGGAATGCAGCAACAAAATTCAGTAAAAGACTGGGCAAACAGCCACTTAGTAAAGGTGTTGATAAATGTTTTCTGCAGAGTCTGAAGTCTTTGTTAACTATTTAAATGTGTCTTTGAAAGAAGGAGTTAACCTGCCAATTTGTTGTAATACCACAGGGTAAACAAAGGCAAAACCTTCTCAGTCTTATATTTCAGCCTTCAACATTCAGTGGCTTTCTTCCTCCTGTAGCAGTTTTCTGCAGCCCTGCAGTAGTTTTCAGTCTGCTGTTGGTGAGAGTGCTGTCACTCTGCACGTGGGATGGACAGGCTGTCTGACAGCTTATACAGCTCCTCAAGGTGCATGGCCAGCCATCACCCCTGCTCTGGGTCTCCCTGACCAGTGAAGCAAGGGATCCACCTTTGTTTGGATCACAACAGATTAGGCTCAAAGATGTTACACTGTAAAAAAGAAAAACTGATTTCAAAACCGTTGCCCCTCGTGTTGTTGTGAGAAAGTGTAATTTTTAAGGTGTGTTACTTCCTTCAGGATTCATATTTTTTTACAGGGGGATCAGCTTCTGTCATGCTCAGCCCTGCTGATGGTGGTCAATGTTCATGTTTAAGTCTTTTGCTAGGTTAGGGTATTTCAATAATTTTGTCCCCAATTTTTTATTTCCACTCCAGCCACTTAAAGCAGCCACACGTTTTTGTGGCCCTGGAAAATGACCAGAAGGGAGGATGCTCTACAAACTACAAATTGTAAAGAATTCCTCTGAATAGAATATGAATCAGTGTTTAGCACATGCTCTTCTGCTTGAGCTTCTGCATGTCTGAGATGAGTAGAAATGGGATCAAGATTATCTGAATGGTTTAGCAGACTTGATTAAATACCACCCAACAGAAATGGGAACTTTTTTCCTAGAGCTTAAAATGCAAAGAGCAAGGTTTAATACCATAAATAGGCCTGAGGTTTTACCAGTTTTGTTACCTTCCATTTGACTCCCCTTTGATCCCATTTTAGTTCACTTACATTGTTTCTAGTTCACTTACATTCTGTCTAGGATTAAAATAGATGGTAATGGAATAAGAAAAACTAAGACATATCATCATCTGTTTTATGTCTCCTGGGTTAAAAATTTCAAATCTACTTAGTATAAAGCTTATTCCAATTTCAAAAATCCCCTTGAAAAAGACAGAGAATAATATATTACACTCACAATCCTAAGAATAGGAGTTTGTTGCCTGTCTGGAATTTTAATTGATGGTTGGGTAATGGTCCAGGCTGCAAGTCCACAGGAGACAGTGTTATACAAGTGGAATTTGGCTCACTAATCTCTACTAAAGAGTGCTGCATGCCTTATTAAAATGTATTGGAATTTATGCTTGAAGAACCACAGTGTTAGCCCAATTTCCTCCAAGCTGGCACCCTCCTAGGGCACAGATAGCAACAAAAATAAAAATCAGATACAAGAAATGAGGTGCAATGAAGAAGAATTCTCTGAATGTTCTCTGACTATGGAGTCACCACTTAAAATGGGAAAAAATGCCAGGCAGTCCTAAATACAAATGACTGACAGTGTCTTAGCAAGGCTGGCCAAACCTGACATGTCACAATCTTGTTTTCAGCTTGGCTATTTTTATCTAAAACTCCAATTATTTTGTAAATTAATGACCTAATTTCATCCGTTGCCCTTCCAAAATGAAAATCATGCCATGCAAAGATAATTTCAGCCTACTCAGATACCCAGCTACTTCCAGTTATTCATCAAAGCACTAATATCTCTCTTCAGCCAGGGTTAGAACCAAGTTTCAAGAGCAGTGCATTAGCTTCACAGACTATTAAATATGAGTGCCTCAGGCTGAACATCATATGCTTGATGAAATGGTGCTCATACTGTCCCATATACCAGCAAATCAGTGCATTAAATATTACCTTTTTTGAAGGCATCTCATACATATTTGACAAGGCCATGAATATTGATATAGTCCATTTGGATTTCTGCAAGGCCTTTGACTTAGGAGAAGGTGATATTTTGTTTAAGAGTATTTCATGCAGATATAACAGAGTACACATTAAAATAAATTAAAACTGCCTCATTGGTGAATCTCACCATGTCTTGATGAAGATGTATCTGTCCCTGAGATCATTCCAGGCTGGTCTATAGGGGCCAGCCCCTGAACCAACACCATTATTTTGTTGGTTGTTTAGAGACATGAAATGTTTGCTGGTGGAATATTCACTGTAAATGGAAATCCAAATGAAAGAAGAGCAGAGTGCAGAGGCAGAGTGATCTGAATTGCCAAGTCAGACAGTCAGCAGCCAGCCTGCACCCAGGACTTGGGGGCACAGCTCATTGCCACGGGCTGGGAAATTCAGACTTGGGATACCATCTGAGTCTTGGGTATTGTTAAAATCAGCTGCCATAACCACTCACTAACCATAAAGAGAAATAACAAAGGGAGGTAACAAAGGGAACCTGCTCCTGGGCACAGTCTTGGTAAAGCTACTTTGGAGAAATTAATTCTTCCCCTGTGCTTGCACATTGAGAAAGATGTGGGAATGCAAGAGAGAGAACAAGAAGGTCACAAAAATGTATTGAACTTACCCAGCTTCTCAAAGACATGACACACTCTATAAAAGATTTATGACAGTCTGGGGAAACAGAGAGAACAGGTTTACTCATGCTGGAAAAGACAAACTTTGAGACAACCTGTAAGGGGAATAGAGAACTAGTGCTCAAAACAGATCCCCAAACACAGACAGCAAGTGGTATTTTGAGATGCTCCAGCACATTCAACCAGGTTCACAGACATTTGTCCAGAGGATACATGTGTCCTGCAGCCTGTCCTCTGCCTGACACAGAAGCCCAAGGACATGGAGGACACGGGATGTCACCCTGGCAGGGATCAGACACTGCTCTGAGGAGAAACCCTAGTGGATGGAGGTGAGGGCTGGAGGGCCAGCACACTCACCTGTAGCATCTTCTTTACATGGCCAGGGCTTCCTCTGCTACAGACCCCCTCCCTGTGTCTACCTTGGACATCCTCACTCCAGTCTTGGCACTCCCAGTGCTATTCTAAAAAACAGTGCTGAAAAACAAAGCTCAAGGTTCAGTACCTCTTCTTTTTCTCCTGCAGGACTCAGGAAGGCATTTTTGTGGTGCACGATGACTGAGCCACTTACTAAGGAGGCTCAGATGTGGACCAGGCTCCCACCACATTGGGCTCTGTACAGGGTGTAGTGAAAATGCCATGAGCAGGACTCAGTGTGTCAGGTTTTTTTCCTTTCACTCCAGATCTGTGTAGCAAGTGATGTGATAAAGCAGCATTGGCAGATAAAACCTGCAGTATGTCTTACTTATCTGCTCAGACTGCAGTTGTGCTAGGTTTGGGATCAGAAAGAAACTTTCCTTAGCTTCTACTGACAACAATCAGAGATCTTGTCTCCTTTCACCTCAGGCACTACCATTTAATCCTTAAGGTCTGAAAAGCCTCAGTCTAAAGTTTTTGGACTAATATGAAAACAAATAGGTGAAAAATTTTAAGTTCCAGTTAGAGAGGGAGTCATAAACAGTTGAGCTCATTTTTCTTCTTGACCTTAATCTCTAGTGAGCTGAGATAGGAGAAAGATAAGAAGATAAAATATGATTCACCATTTAAAACTATAAAGAAAATGTCAGCCAAGTGCACACCCAAGATGCAAAGAAAACAAATAAACACATACTTGTGAATTTTCAGCAAGAGAAAGGACAGCTTAAGATCGTTGTAACAAATCTGGAGTGCTCTCTACTAAATACAGATATTTTGACGTGGTCCAATCCAATGTACCTCCATGCCTAGAAGATGATCCTCTCTGTGCAGTGGGACCACCTGCAGAGGTGAAGTCAAGAATTCATCAGCACAAGTGCTACACTTGTAAAGTTCAGACCAGAAAAGAGAATTTTCCTTCATGCATTCAGAAATGTATAATGTTTGTAAGAGAAATCATCTTGCTGCATAACCATCTAGGATTTTTAAATAATTATTTCCACCTCTCTGAGAACATTTTTAAGTCAAGCAGTGACTGCATAATTCAAAGCACTGATATCAGTAGAAACCTAATCAGCACAATGCAAAGAGTAGGCACACTCTGTGTTCCTCTTCTTTCTCCTTAGAGATTTTATTTCTTGTATTACATCACTTTCCTTTGGCCTCTAACACTCTTGGAATAAGAGGAGAGACCTGTTGATCATCTTGCAGGACTGCTAAAGAAGCCTGGTCATGGATTAGGATCTCATTGCACCAGGTTCTATATAAACACAGAACAAAATGTTGATATCCTAATTAGGCTTTTGGTTGGAAGCTCTTTACAAGCTTGACTGTAAAAGGATTAGCTTCACCTAAATGACACAGAACAGAGTGAGACGTGTGCCAGTGCTTTTCTCTCATTGTTATAGCACTGGTGACATTTGAGGATTTGAGAAGGCCCATGAATGCATGTCATAATCTGGGCATTCTGAGGCCATATAGTGCAGATGGGCCATGGGGCAAACCCTATAGCACACCCATGGCAGGGGGTTTTCTTACAGGCAAATCCTGTTTGCACAGTTTCCTTCTTTTGTTTTAGGATTAAAACTTCTGATCTTCACAAAAAATAGCTTTTTCTGCCTTCCTTTTGAATCCTTTCAGGTATTAATTACCTGGTACACTCCCCACAGCTCACTGCCCGTGCTGGAATGCCATGTGGGAGTCAAAGACCTTCACTTAAATGCCCTATGAATTGCCCTGGTGTTTTATTCCTCAAAATTATGGTCTTGCACAGGTCTTGCATTATGGTCAGTCCTACACTTGTGGCCTTTTTAGTAGAATTAAGTAGAGAGCAACAGATATTTTGAGAGGAAATTAATAAAGAGAAATTTCAGTGTTTAATGCTTAATCTTCGGATTTTTCAAAACACTCAAACATTTCCTTTTGTTGCAATATGCAATGTGAATAGCTTACATTTTAATTCAGGAAAAGTACATTTTCCTAACAGTTATCACTTCCCAGTTTCTGGTTCCTTTGAGATGCTGACTGAGCAACAGATGGCAAAGCTTGCAGTCCTGTTTTGCATCAGTGACATTCAGGGCATACTGCAGTGATTAAATGATTCAGTTGAGGGGGATATCAAAAAATGATGGCCTCAGCACTGAACTGTGCACTATGGACTGTAAAATATACAAAGTAATTCCTGTAACTCTCAGCACTTGACCCCTGGATTCAAATCTGCTCATGTAAAAGCAGTGGGTATTTGAGAATAGAGGAAGGCATTTCATTGTAGGAGGGAGACGAGCACAATGATAATAACTGCAAGAACTACTCTGAGCCACAAAACACTCCTTCAAAACTGGGCAGCTGAAACAATAGCTTAACAAGTACCTGTCAGTATTGCCCAAAAGCACAAAGCAGGCAAGGGCTGCCTGAGGAAAACTCACAGCTCTTCTTCTGAAGAGTTTCAGGTGTCCATGAAGAATAAGAAATACCAGAGAACCGAGGCAGCAAAGACACAGCAGACACAACCAGATGCAGCATGTCATCCAGTAAAAATGCTGATAGAGAACTTTAGGATTAAGGGCTAGCTGTGACTGATTTGTGAATGTCAGTGTATTTCTACAGTCAGGTTTTTTTTTTAGATGATGCTGATTGCAAAATAGCTCCAGGCTGTTCTATAACACCCAAGAAATGCCAAGAAAAATTACACAACCCAGCACTTATTCAGCAATGGAGACTCACAGAAACTCTGATAATTTTCTGTTCCCATGAAAGCGACAAAGAGGGAATATATAAAGGTGAAAAATTGTACCTTGGTAAGATGGTGACTAGCTGCCAGATCACCCAGGCAGGGCCTTTACTCAAGCTGATTTCCAAGACTAAGTGGAACATGTTTAATCCAAAGAGCCACATCACATTTTGAGAAAAAAAGGGGGCAGAAGTGCAGGTAACCTACTATTTTGTCCAGTTCCTTGGTAATCTCAGGCTGTTGAAATAAAACCCTGCTTTAGAAATATTTGTCTTGTAAAAGCTATAAATGAAAGTGGACACCCAGCAATGACCAGGGAGAGGTGACTGGAAAAGATCTTGAAAAAGTTCATATTGGTGTCCAGTGAGACAAAGAAAGGCAGCATAACAGGGAATCTCCAGGGAAGTTCAGACTCACTCCTGGGTGAGTTTCCACCACTGGCTGAACAGACCAGGGACTTTTCTGGGTAAAGAAGTATTCCCCTCTATGTTCTGTCCCATGCTCCGTTCATAGGTTCTGGAAGAAGAGAAAGTGTCTGGATCCCATATGATCTTCTCACCCAGAGAAGAATAACTTATGGGATTCTTGCTATTGGTTAGGCACCTGGTTGTGCCTAAATGTTATAAATGTTATAAAACTGAGGTTCTGGGAATTCTGTACTGTGTGTATATTCCATATGCCAGATTGTTATACTAATTGCCCATCCCTTGTTTTCTGTCTGGGTGTTCTTAGGCTTCAGCTTCCCTTTACCAAGTAACATTAAAAAATTAATTAAATAATTGAACAGTTCCCATTGTAAAGCTTTATTCAAGCATTTTTTTTAATCTTAAAAAAAAATCAGACTGAAATGTAGCATAAAGGTGTTAGCCCAAATGCAGCATGCCTTATGCTCATTAAGAAGTGTCTGTGAAGTTGCATCTTCATCTCTAAAGCTTTTTAGTAGTATTCAGTAATTTTCCAAATTAATTCTCCAGGCTGATTTTATTTAGGTCAATTTCTAATGTGCCCAACAGTGCTGTATCTAGGCACCATTAACAAAATAAATCTAGGGGAGTCAATTCATTTTGCTTAAGTAAATAGTTATAATGAGAGTGTGCTTCTCTGACAAAATGTTTGGAAATTTCTCTTCTTCTGACGTTAAGAGAAAAATAAAACCACCAGGGCAGTTTTATTGTAGAAATCAACTTAACTTGCTAGGAGACAGATTATAGGTTTGGAAAGAAAAGCTGATTGGGTCAGTCAGGCTGACATCAGGCAAGAGGCTTTCAGCCTTGCTTAGGAGGAAGCGGGTTGACAGTAAATCATGACCTGGTTTTCAGAGCAGGTAATTGACCACCCACTCCTTCTGAAAACAGCCCTGCACAGGGAGATAGGAGGAGGAAGGGGTTACTAAATAAATGCTAATATTGGGAAACTCCAAAAAGCACAAACGCTTAAAAATGTTGCCCCGAGAGATTTTATCCAGCCCACGTAATGTGGGAGCAAGCAGAGGATCAAAATTAGAACTCATAACAGCACCATGCCCAGTCCTCTCAGCCCAATCCTTTTGGAAAAAACCTAACATAGCTCAAGGATTTGGCTGTTAAAACACCCCTGGTTCCTGAAGCGAGAACGAGGCGAGTCCAATCCTTACTTTGCTTTGGAGTGAGGTGCTTTGCAGGAAATCAATTACTCTGACATTCCAGGTGGAGAAAAGGATTTTTTGTATTAAGGTGTGTGAGTCTGTCTTGATGTCTGGGTGACATGTTCTGGAAATTTACCAAGCAGCAGATTCCTGCCCTAGGTGAGAAGACCAATTTCGGCGAGTAATCCATAATATGTGTCATGAAGAGTGAGAGAAAGAAATATTTTGTAAGCAGTTAATTGTATGGGCTGGTGCTACAGAGCTATGCCTACAGGCAAAGGTTCACTGCACTTCTTCCAGCTCACTAATCAGCGTGCAGGTGCTTCCACTATCCAGCAACACTCCAGGGAGGAAGCAGGGATTAAAATAATTGAGGCAAAAATATCAACAGCAGAGAAATAAGGCAGTTTAGCAAAGTGTTTTCCAGGGATTTCGACAAAATATTAAATATGGGTTAAATTCTGTGAAAATTCATCTAGGACCAGATTTCTATTCAATGGCAGGACTAGGATACAGGAGGAATTTTTCATCTTTAGAATCTATTAATGTGTTTTGTTCACCAGATGTGTATTTCAACCCACAAATTTATTACCAGATTTATGAGATGCATTCATTTGCCACTGCCTATGCTTTTCATTAGAACCTTTAATTTTAGCAATTCTCTTCTCATTTAAAATTACAGTTTATTTCCACTGTTTATTTCAGATCCCAGGTTGTTTGGTTTTGTTTTTTTTTTAATCAGAACAACAGCAATGGACAATGTAAAGTGGTGCATGCCTCCATGATGTGGGGTTTTGGTCAATAAATACTGCTGGGGTTTTTTCCCTTGGAAAATCCACTTGAAAAGTTCTCACTTGAGAGTATCATTGAGCTAAAAAAAAATCATCATCTACAGCCTTTGCTAGCAGTCCATTATGTAAAAAATTTTAAGAGCTCATAGAGATGGATAACAGGCTGCTCTGCATGGTTGTGTCCCCAATGCCAGCAGCAGCTCTGCTAGGTTGAGAAAACATTTGTGTGGTCCACAGCATTCCATGGTGCTGAGTGTAGATCTACACTGATCAGAGGGTTTTTTCACCCAGTGTTTCATTACCTTTGTCTCCTGAAGTTGTGTCTGTTTGAGATTTTTGTATGGTGCTCATTATATATGTGGGATATAAGCGGTCTCCAAGAGCAGCCTGTTTATTAAATGACTGTGGTTGCTTTGACTTCAACATTGAGTCTTTCTGGGATTTGAAGCCCAAATTCTGCTCCTCTTAAATTGAAAAACAAACAAACAAACAAAAAATCAGAAGATCTTTTAGACAGAAATTGGCTCTCCTCCATGTTCTACAGTGGGGTATAGCAGCACTGAATACAGTTCATAGGATCATTGAATTGTCTGGGTTGGAAGGGACCTCAGAGATCATCAAGTCCAACCCTTGATCCACTCCCGCTGCGGTTCCCAGCCCATGGCACTGAGTGCCACATCCAGTCCCTTTTTAAATATCTCCAGGGATGGAGAATCCACCACTTCCCTGGGCAGCCCATTCCAATGCCTGATCACCCTCTCCCTAAAGAAATTCTTTCTAATATCCAACCTAAACCTCCCCTGGCACAACTTGAGACCGTGTCCTCTTGTCTTGCTGAGAGGTGCCTGGGAAAAGAGACCAACCCCCCCCTGGCTCCAACCTCCTTTCAGGGAGTTGTAGAGAGTGATGAGGTCTCCCCTGAGCCTCCTCTTCTCCAGGCTGAACAGCCCCAGCTCCCTCAGCCTCTCCTCATAGGATCTGTGCTCCAGTCCTTTCACCAGCCTGGTTGCCCTCCTTTGGACCTGCTCCAGCACCTCAATCTCCTTCCTGACCTGAGGGGCCCAGAACTGGACACAGGACTCGAGGTGTGGCCTCACCAGGGCTGAGTACAGGGGCAGAATCCTTGGTCCTGCTGGCCACACTGTTCCTGATCCAGGCCAGGATGCCATTGGCCTTCTTGGCCACCTGGGCACACTGCTGGCTCATGTTCAGCTTCCTGTCAATCCAAACCCCCAGGTCCCTCTCTGCCTGGCTGCTCTCCAGCCACTCTGTGCCCAGCCTGGAGCTCCCCATGGGGTTGCTGTGGCCAAAGTGCAGGACCCGGCACTTGGCCGTGTTGAACCTCATCCCCTTGGAATCAGCCCAACTCTCCAGTCTGTCCAGGTCCCTCTGCAGAGCCCTCCTGCCTTCCAGCTGATCCACACTCCCCCCCAGCTTAGTGTCACCTGCAAATTTGCTGATGATGGACTCAATCCCCTCATCTAAATCATCAATAAAGATTTTAAACAGAACTGGGCCCAACACTGATCCCTGGAGGAAATTAATTTTAGCAAATAATTATCATTTTAGCAAATAATTGAATTTAATGTTGAAATATGGAATTAATGTGGAAGATAGTCCAAACTTCCAAAGGTGTTTAAACAAAACATGTCTAAATGCTAGCAGGGTGTTACATATGAATAGTTTCACTGGATCAAGTTGGAGGTCTGCCTTGTGCTGCATGCCTTCAAATTGGGCCCTGTCATGCTGAGCACTACCTCATCACTTTGCCAGATGCTGAGAGCCTGTGGAAATTCAAGGGTTTGGCCCCATGCTTGGTGGAGCAGGCCTCAGTTGTGAAAAATAAAACGGGTACTACACTAAACTTGTGATTTCTTGGAAGAAGCAATGTCCAGTAGTAACTGATTAATGAGGATTCAAGCTAGGATGAACTTCTTGAGTTTCAGTTACGTATAACAATACATAACTCTGTTATGAGCTTATGTAACACCCCTGTCTCAGCTGACAGTATCAGAAAGTAAACCACAAACCAGTCAAATGTACTCTCTTCTTCTGAAATACACTTTTTTGTATCCTATCTCCTCTACCACCCCCCAATAAGCACATTTCTCAAAGCCAGAGAATCCATTTGCTGTGTTTCTTTAAGCATCTCTGTTCCTGCTCTGGAGAAAAGGGATTTTACAGAGCTGCCGACCCAACTGGTCTCCGTTATGCAGGAGGGAACCTCTCTAGTTATTCTATTTGTGTGAGAAGTCTCTCTAACATGAAGATTATGCCAAATTTTGCAAATGTTTTCAAAAACATTTTGTTGTTTGTGGGCAGCTTCTCTCATCCCTCCAGGAGGAGGAGATGCCAGTTTGGTTGGTGCTGTCACCGGGGAGAGAGGACACCACCAGACACCATCCTGTACCAAAGCAACCTGCTTAAGGTACATTCTGGCAGGAGAGTTGAGGGAAAGTTACATTTCCCTAGGTTTTGTTTCTCTCATCACTGGCTAAGCAAGCAAAAAAAGTGCGTTTCTGTGGGTCTGTAGAGGAAAAAATTCCACTTGTTAAAAATCACATAGCAGCAGTGATCTGCTTGATTTGTCCTTCAGTACAAAACGCTTTCTGCACACACATCTCTCTTCAGAGATTTGCTGAGGAGAACAGAAATGCAACCCAGCAGCTTAAATATTACACAAGAAATTACTTATTCATAGTTAAAGTGAGCAGTACGCTTTGCTGTGCAGCGAACACTAACCATAGCTCATTCCACACTTTTATAGCTTTTCAACACCAGCATGATAAAATGCCATATGGTGCTCTTGTAACTGGGCTAAGTGTCCAAAACCAGCGTGGTTCCCTTTCTAACCCGGCTGGTGAGGCACGGCTGTGCAATGCCGTGTCCCCTCTGGCTGTGTCCCGGTGACACGCAGCCCCCAGCCCTCTGCTGTCACAGGGCCCCACAGCTGGGGAGCAGGCCGAGGGACGCCAGGCAGCTTCTGCAGGCACAGAGAGGATGTCAGAAAGTGGAACTTGACCCAATTTGTAAAATTATCTTCTCTGTCTCTTACTGCCCTCTGCTGTCACAAGCCAGCACGGGTTAGATTAGACCCAGCCAGCATGGGGTTAGGAAGGGCAGGTCCTGTCTGGCCAACCTGATCTCCTTTTATGATCGGGTGACCTGTCTGGTGGATGAGGGGAAGGCTGTGGATGTGTCTGCCTGGACTTCAGCAAAGCCTTTGACACCGTCTCCCACAGCATTCTCCTGAAAAAGCTGTCAGCCCACAGCTTGGACAGGAGCACCCTGTGCTGGGTTAGGAACTGGCTGGAGGGCCGGGCCCAGAGAGTGGTGCTGAACGGGGCTGATCCAGTTGGCGGCCGGTCACTAGTGGTGTCCCCCAGGGATCAGTGTTGGGCCCAGTTCTGTTTAATATCTTTATTGATGATTTAGATGAGGGGATTGAGTCCATCATCAGCAGATTTGCAGATGACACTAAGCTGGGGGGGAGTGTGGATCAGCTGGAAGGCAGGAGGGCTCTGCAGAGGGACCTGGACAGACTGGAGAGTTGGGCTGATTCCAAGGGGATGAGGTTCAACACGGCCAAGTGCCGGGTCCTGCACTTTGGCCACAACAACCCCATGGGGAGCTCCAGGCTGGGCACAGAGTGGCTGGAGAGCAGCCAGAAGTCATTCTTGCAGCAGCGCTCACAGATCACCTAAAACACTCTCAAGCAGAGATGATGAATCTCCAGTTCTTATGAAAAAATCTAGGAAGCCTTTTTTTTTTCCACAGAACCTGGAGTAGACACTGTTCAGGGCGAGGAAATTTTAATGTTGTTTTTTTTTTTTACAAGAGTGAAGAGTAAAAAATATCCCTTGGCAGTTTGTTCTCAGAAATCCACCAGAAATGGTGTGAATTTTACAAGGGGGAAAGAATATCTGCAGGAAAACCATTCCTGTCCTGGCGTGTTAGCTGGGTGCCAATGATATACACTTTCAGACCTGGACTTTGGTTTTAAAAGCAGTACAGGAAATCTGGTCTAGCTCTTGAGGAGCTGGAGTCCTCCTGTCAAAATCACAGTCATATTTTCTTCCTGCATATGTGTGCCTCCATGACAATGGAAGAGAGAGAGACTGGGTGATGATGATTTGTCACTTGGGCTGTGAGCTCAGAGAGGAAAAGAAAAACTGAAGGTGTTTGTACTGTGATGAAATGCCTGAGGATGGACGACTGTGGAAGCAAAGAGAGGAACACAGGACAATCAAGAGGTGGGATTTGAGGAGGCTGGTGAAGAAACTTCAGGGAACAGCAAAAAGCCTGTACTCTGAAGGCATACTTGCCTGGAAAGGTACTTCAGTTTCCCCCATTCCTGCTCTGAAGTAAGCAACCACCCATGACATAATATGGCAAGAGAAGTGTTCCAATCCCCCTTTATAATTTTTTCACCTGTAATAACCCTCAGGGATTTTCTTAAGAAAAAGTTAGAAGTGTTCATTAAGCCCTCAGACACACAAACAGAGAGTATAACAGAAAAATAGGAGACTAAAAGTTCAGTTTTCTCCCAGGACTTGGACTACCCAGCAGTGAAGGAGGCATGGAATGTATATTCAGTCATCTGAATAAAAAAAATATATTGAGCCGTGGCTCATTGATTTGTTCACCAGCACTGAATGAGACAAGGTTGCCAGGGGAAAGGAAAAATTGTCTTTTATCATAATGTATATAATACCTAAGAGGATAGAATTGCTATTACATATTTAATCTGGCATTTCCTTGCATCTGAAGGTTGAATTTTGCAGCCTGAATTATAATAGTTTCCTGTATCTCATTTAGTAAGCAATAAATATACTGGAGAAGATTTGAATTGGAGCCCTTGGGATTTCAAGTCTGCAAGGAAGGGAGGTGGATGAGATTTCCTCTAAAGCTTTGATATTCCAAAGTCAAACGACTGATATGAAAGCACCAAATGTAAATGTAGAGGCAGACAGGCCTGCTCTTGGAGCTGAGGCTCCCTATGAAACCCTCATAATGGTAAGCACCAAGTAGCTTTAAGCACTGCTACACCACAAATACATAATAAACATTTGAACAATAAATAATACCTTGATGTGCTACTTACTGTTAGTTTATTTCATGTGTGGTCTCATTCTTCAGCCTGGCTTTCCTCTTTCTTCTGGAGCTTGCTGCTGTGTTTGTTTATCCCAGGCAAGAAGGGCCCTACATGAAAATATGCAATAGTTGAGCATTCACAAAACAATTTTTTTTTTTTTTTTTGCACTAGCCCTGGGCATAATCATTTACATTTGCACATGAATCATTGGGATCACCAGCTGGTTGGGTATTGCCTGTGCCTGAGCCTAAGCTGTTCTGCAGAGTTAGCTCTTGGCCAGCTCTTCTGGCATGTACACCTCTACAAAATAAGAGTGAGGTTAGCCAAGGTATCTATGTGTGGCATTGCTAGAAGGGCAATAAAACAGAGTAAGATGAGTTAAGAGGACATTTATTTTAATCTGCACATTTTTAAATGCACGTGGAAGGGCACTTCAGCTTGGATTTCTCATACCATGTTATCCTGAGCTGCTTTATGACCACTGGATTCAACCTGTTGCTTAAGGGGTTTTGTCCCAGAAATTGTTGTGGGTTTAGTGTTTCTATTTATACACACATAAACCTGCAAAGCCTAATTCATGCTAAAACCAATGAGATCATGCTTGTGGATTCAAGTCTCATGTGTTTCATAGAATCATAGAATCATAGAATTGTCTGGGTTGGAAGGGACCTCAGAGATCACCAAGTCCAACCCTTGATCCACTCCTGCTGCGGTTCCCAGCCCATGGCACTGAGTGCCACATCCAGTCTCTTTTTAAATGTCTCCAGGGATGGAGAATCCACCACTTCCCTGGGCAGCCCATTCCAATGCCTGATCACCCTCTCCGTAAAGAAATTCTTTCTAATATCCAACCTAAACCTCCCCTGGCACAACTTGAGACCGTGTCCTCTTGTCTTGCTGAGAGGTGCCTGGGAAAAGAGACCAACCCCCCCCTGGCTCCAACCTCCTTTCAGGGAGTTGTAGAGAGTGATGAGGTCTCCCCTGAGCCTCCTCTTCTCCAGGCTGAACAGCCCCAGCTCCCTCAGCCTCTCCTCATAGGATCTGTGCTCCAGTCCCTTCACCAGCCTGGTTGCCCTCCTTTGGACCTGCTCCAGCACCTCAATCTCCTTCCTGACCTGAGGGGCCCAGAACTGGACACAGTACTCGAGGGATATGAAGTTGCTAAATTAAAAGCTAAGATTTTGGAGGAATGAGGGGGGAAGATGAGTTCCTCTTTGTTTCTTGCTATGAAACAGATAAGAATCTAATCATTCAAGAAGTAAATCAAGTCACTGAGGCAAAATATGAAGCTATCTTGCAGCATGCTGGAGCTTGCTTGGAAGAGTTACTAAAATACAAGCACTAAGGGCTTAAGTGATCCCATTGTTTGCTTGTTTTTATTGAAATGACAGAAAATTAAAAAGCTGATGCATAAATATATAACCATGTCATATAGACTGAACTGATTTTTAAAAAAAAAACAACAACCAAACAACAAAAAAAACCCCTCACCCTAGTAGGAAAATGGGAAATTTCTTCTCTAAGGAACACAGTAACAAAAGAAAAGTATTTTGCCTTTTTCTCCCCCCACAATTAAAATTATTGAGTTTCTTTTAAGGCAGGGAACAGATGAACGTGCTTTTACTTTTCTTAGTCAGATCCTGTTCCATGCATGGGATTTATGGTCCTTTCACCATGCCTGGGTAAAGTGGCAGTGAAGCTCTAATTGCCTGTTGCAGAAAGTGATGATCAGCAGGAGCACCCCCATCCTCACATGCAAAGCCCAAGCACAATATTAAACAACAAGAAAGGAGCAAGACTCCTGGGCTGGGAACTCCAGTTTGGGTGATGATCACAAGCCAAGGCTGTAAGACACTGGGTTTTTTTGCTGGTTTGGTATCAAACTTCAGACATGTCTTCCCTGGACAACCCTGGCAGCCAGTGCACACCTGGAAATCACAGCTGGGTTGGTGAATTTCTGCCTGAACACATGCCAAGCCTGTGGCTGTGGATGGGTGAGAACACAGAGGGCCTGAGGGAGATCCAACATTACCTGGGTACTGCACTTGAAATCATATTGCATACTGAAAAAAAAACCAAAAACCAACCCAAAAAACTTTCTTAAGGCAGTATTTCATTCAGCACAGGCTGGAAGAGTTCTGTTTACAGGCAGATTTCCATTATCACTCTGTGTTTTCACATGTTATTTAAAACCCTCCCAAGATCTCCCTTGGAGAATGATCCCTTCCATGTTTGGTCCCAGTCCAGGGAGAAACTGTGCACAGTATGTGGAAACTGTTGGAAAACTCCTCTCAGCTATTTTTGAGGTAAAGCAGCATGAAACAGCCCCTCCTTCCCCCTCGCCCCCAACTCCTCCCATCCACATACACATTTTTTTTTTCAGTTTAAAGAATTTAATTTTAATTCCATTCCCCTCCCCTCAAACCACTCAGTGTGTCTGGCAGTGAAAAAACCCACCAAAACAACAGTTTCTCACCAGGTCCCCCAAGAAGATCTTCTCACAGAAAAGTCAGAAAATAGGGAGCATAACATGATGGGGGAAAAAAAGAGAGTGAACAAAACACAGTCCCCATCGTAAAGCTTGTGTGAATCTTTTTCTGTTTAAGAAACAACATTTTTTAGTTGTACTCTGCCAGCTGAGCTTGAGTTTTGCTGTGACTGACAAAATGTCCCAGGAATGTTTTCTTCTTGACTGGATTTTAACTGAGAAAGAAATGGGGAGTGTACCATTTTTCCACACTTTTTTTTTTTGTCTTTTTCTTTGTTTATCGATAATTTTTGTCTTAATCTTCAGCAGCTTTAGAGTGAGGAGGAGAGGCCTTTCACACCTTTGAAAGCAGATCACTGGCCCAAACTCAGCTTCTCAATCTCACACACCTAAGTGCAAAACTAGAATTCCTCAGCAGTGTTACTGAGCTCAGCATCTAGCCTATATTTTTAGACCTTGATGTTGATGCTGGCTAGAGTTTAATTTAATGTAAAAAGATATTATTTCAACAACTGGAAAATAAACTCTAGACAAAGCATGCACGATGTTATAATTGCCCTCCATTACATGGTGGAAATCAGTTGTAATGTTCTTCTCGAGGTGAAAATCCACTTTTCATAAAGTTTTGGCTCAAGATTCAGCCTTCCACTTTCTCTATTTCATCAGCAGCAGAGCCAACAGGAGTGCCAACATCCTTCAGAATCACCCAGATGGGTAATTAAGGGAAAGGCTGATCCAGGACGGAGAAAGCCAGACGAGACTTACAGATGGCTGGAAAAACCTTGCCCTTTGGGTGTTATTGGAAATGCAGGCCCCTAAGTATTGACTGTCTAATTTCACCACGGGGATCTGATAGGATGAAGCAGTTTTATCAGTTGAAAAATTAATTGCTGCCTAATAAGCCAGAGCAGGGTCAATAGCCATTTGTCTTCATTTCCTTTCTGTAACGTTCAGGCTCATTAGTTAGCTTCTAAATCTTCCTTCCCTTTCAGATTTGTTTACAGCAGCAGAGAGGCAGTAAAACAGTAGAGCAGGCACACCAAAACCACGCCTGCCAAAAGGACTCTCGTGATAATAACACACACATTTTCAGCCATGTATTTGTTTTGCCAGGTCCTTAACTCTTGATTTTTGTCCAAAAAGACAGTGGAAACGTTGGAGATGTGTCAGGTCCCACTACATGATGAAAGACCTGGGTTCTGTAACATGGTTTTTCAAAACTAAAACCACCCAGAGGGTACTGGTTCTTTTCATGTATTCACTTCATTTCCATGCCATTGTTTGAAATAAAAGAGGGGGGAAAAAAAAAAAAAAAAGAACTTATTTTGCACTCGATATGTTGTAACACATTGTGGAGAGTCCTTTTCCACAAATGGGTTTCTGAAAGAGAACTTTGCCGAGTTTTCTGTGTAGCCATTGGACAGCTGGGAAAAATACCAATAACTCTAAACCACCTCCTTTGATCTTCAGTCACAGATACCAGTGCTGTCTACCTTATCAAACCCACACATGCACATAATCTTTCTGTTTGTATCTAACTCAGAAAGAAACAAGAATCTATCTGAAAGTGATACTAGAAAATGGCTACAAGAAGTGCTGAGGTAGCTCAAATCCTGCCACTGGGACAGTTCTGTGCCTTCAGATAGACAGAGGAGACCCTGCTTGTGATGCCCTGATAGACAGAGGAGACCCAGCCAGTTGTGTGCCTGCCTGGGGGGACTTCTTGCTCCAGAGCTTGAGGAGGCATTTCCGAGTAGCACTCAAATTAGTAAAAGCCACAGCACGGCCTGAGGCAGCCACAGAGCTCCCAGGGATGTGGGAGATGAGGAGACACTGGCAAAGAAGCAATGGAAGGAGGACAAGAGGCAGAAGCTGGAGCTAGGAGGAGAAGAACAAAGATGAGGAGATGCAAGAAAGACAAGAGAAGGCAGAAGCAGGAAAGTTGGGCTGCAAAAGCTGCTTGCAACTCCCAAATTAGTTCCATTTTCTGCATCATCCAGGCCAACATTTCTGCCAGTCATTCCTGCACCTGACCCTTACCCACTGCTGTTCATGTGTAATGGTTGGAAAGATGTTAATTCTTGACCTCTAGACACAGTAATAAGGATTCATTGTGTGAGTGTTATTGAAAGCTCACACCATACTTCCAGCATAATTTTTTTCTGGGCTTGGATTCCAGAACTGAAATCTCCTTCTGCTGTTACAAATCTTGAACCATCTATTCTCAGAAAAAAAATAATTTCCTTATGTAAGTATTTTGAGACCAATATGAGCTTTATTACATTTTTTTTCAATCTCTTACTGTAGGAAAAGTCTTCCAGATTGAATAATTCCTGCAGTTTCCTTCCACAAAGTTTCCAAATTGTCTGGTTGAAAAGCATGGACTGCAGAAAAACTCAAATTTGCCAGCCCAGAAAAATAATTAAGCCACTTGTGCCTTCAGGTATCATGAGTTTGGTCTGAAAATCAAATACCCAGCAGACTACTAAGTACTGAGCTTGTAGAAGGTACAGGAATACAGACCTGGCTCTGGCTGCACATGTATTTGTACATGAGAAATCAGATCATGGTGGGACTGAAGCTTTTATTCAAAAGCAATGTTTTGAAACCCCCCACCAACACTAGGTTTTGTTTTGCTCTTTCCAGTCTGAGGTGAGATTCTTATATAAGCAAATGAATTCCAGGATTGCTTTGGTCTTAAATAAGAAACCTACACATGCTGAAACTTTCAAACTTAAATGGAAAGAAAGGAAGAATTAGCTAAAGCTGCTTGGATGTAAGTCTACTAGGCTAGTCCAAAAAAATCTGATTATTAACAGACTGGCTTCTCAGTTTTGAGGAAGCAGTCTTAGTCTTGGTGATTGCTGTACACTCTTTGTACATGGAATAGAGACTTCCCTTCCAGTTACTAATTTGTCTTAGTGTTGCATCAGAGAAATTCTTGTAAATCTTGTATTTGAAAGGATCCCACATTGTACTATACTTTTATTAACTTTTTCCTATAGAAATCTTTTAAAACTTGAGGGTGTTTCAACAGAAGACTGTGGTGAGCTTTAAACAGGAATTCCATTCAGTATTTACTTGTCTTCACTCCAGAGCAGTGATACAGTGTGCTGACCATTTCATATCCAGATTTTAAAAATCCATAAAACAATGCCATGTGCAGCTACTCTCTGCTTACTCCAGAGAGGAACTTGATAAAAATGACCACCACACAGCAGTCACATTACTTGATTCACAACTGGAATAAATGCAGAGAGTGCAGTGACTAAAGTGTTACTCAAATAAACAAGGGAGAGGGTAATGAGCTTTTGAATATGCTTCTGAGGTTGACAAATAGACTGCCAGGTGAGCTGAAAATCAGCTGAACTGATCACCACCTAGGCCTAAAGGGTGGTGATCAATGGCATGATCAATGGCAGCTAGGAATAAGTAGAGTTCCCCTAAGGTCAGGGCTGGAGCTGATGCTGCTCAATGGCTTCTTCAGCAACCTGGAGGATGAGGCTGAATCCACTGCCATGGTTTAGGCCTAGCTGGGAAGAAGGAACAACCTGGCCACTCACTCAGTCCTCCCCACAGCAGCAGAGGGGGACAGGGAATGGGGGCTGCACTCACGTTTGTCACACCTTGTGTCCTGTGGGACACACACCTTGTGTACTGTGTCCAGCCTGGGGACTCACCGTTCAAAAAGCATGCTGCAAATGTGGAGAGAAACCAGCAGAAGGCTGATAAAGATGGTCAGAGGCCAAGAATGCAAGTTATACAGGGACAGGTCAGGAAAGCTGGCTTGTTTAGCCTGAGAGACTAGGAGAACATGAGCCAGAAGTGTGCCCAGGTGGCCAAGAAGGCCAATGGCATCCTGGCCTGGATCAGGAACAGCGTGGCCAGCAGGTCCAAGGAGGTGGTTCTGCCCCTTGTCTCACCTTGGTGTGGCCACACCTTGTGTCCTGTGTCCAGTTCTGGGCCCCTCAGGTCAGGAAGGAGATGGAGGTGCTGGAGCAGGTCCAAAGGAGGGCAACCAGGCTGGTGAAGGGACTGGAGCACAGATCCTATGAGGAGAGGCTGAGGGAGCTGGGGCTGTTCAGCCTGGAGAAGAGGAGGCTCAGGGGAGACCTCATCACTCTCTACAACTCCCTGAAAGGAGGTTGGAGCCAGGGGGGGGTTGGTCTCTTTTCCCAGGCACCTCTCAGCAAGACAAGAGGACACGGTCTCATGTTGTGCCAGGGGAGGTTTAGGTTGGATATTAGAAAGAATTTCTTTATGGAGAGGGTGATCAGGCGTTGGAATGGGCTGCCCAGGGAAGTGGTGGATTCTCCATCCCTGGAGATATTTAAAAAGAGACTGGATGTGGCACTCAGTGCCATGGGCTGGGAACCGCAGCGGGAGTGGATCAAGGGTTGGACTTGATGAGCTCTGAGGTCCCTTCCAACCCAGCCAATTCTATGATTCTAAGAGAATCTAAGAGTAGCACACTGCTACCTGAAGGGAAGTTGTAAAGATGACAGAGTCAAACTCTTCTACATAGTAGCAGATGGTGTAAGAAAAGGGAAGAATTGCACATTGGGAGGTTCAGGCTGGACCTTATGAGGAGCTTCATCAGGTGGAGGGCAGTGCAACACTGGAAAAGGCTGCTCAGGAAGGCTGAGGGTTCTCCACCCTTGACAGTTTTCAAGGCTCAGTAGAAAAATCTGGAGCTGACCTGCTTTATCTTCAGCAAAAGTCCTGCTGCTAGTGCAACACTGGACTGGAGACCTCCAGGACATGTTCCAGCCAGCACTTCTGTGATTCCATAATTCACTGGGTAAACTTCAAGAACCACCTTTGAGAAGCAGTGCCATGAGAAGCAATATATTAAATGTTGATATTATTTTCTCAGGCAACTCGTACTTGGGCAATTAAATATAACATTACACTGAATTTAAAAAGAAATATGGTAATGGTCAAATGCATGAAATACATTTCTTCAAACTTTTAAGTCACAACAGATTTGAGGAAGAGCATCAATTTATGGCTAAATGAAACAGAGAGGCTGTAACCAGCAGAAGATGAAAGGACCTTTGTTCTCTATACAGCCTCAAGTGCTATCCTTTCAATGCTTCTCAATGCTGCTGAGAAACTGCAATTTCTCAACAGTTTCATTAGCACTTGGATTAAAATCTCTCTAAATCAAGGTGAGCATTGCCCTTATAACACTCAGCTGTAAGAAACTGTGAAGTTTGGTAGGAGATCAGCTAGCTGACACCACCTTAGCTTTTCTTCCAACCACCAACACACATCACTGTCCAAAACAAGGGCACCTGCAAGACACATGGGTGGAAGGGTTTTACTGGCCATTGTTTTGTGACCAGTGGGTGTCTCTGAGAGAAAGACAAAAAGATCAAAGAAGAGACAGATGTTGGCAGGGGAAAAAGCCAACAACACAGGGCATAACAAGGGCCAGGAATGTGCCTCTGAGAAAAGCTAAGAGAAAAGGGAAAAGGAGCTTTTGTGCTAAGTGTTCAGTGGAAAAAAGACTTGAGCTGTAAACAGAGGCCATGCCTCTTCTGCAGTTCTTACTATGTGAATAGAAGGAGGACTTTGTACTTTCTTTTCAGTTAAATGGAATTGCATCAGAGAACTCTCATTTCAGAAAAAATCAATTTCTCTTCCTAGCTGGAACAACAACCCATATGACACAGGATTTTTATTTAGATATTTATCCAGCTCATGCAAGTTTCACCTAGGAAAGTGATAGTCTAGCTGTATGTACCCCTAGAACAACACAAGTAACTCTACCTAACTCAGCACTCAGACAGTTTCTAATGCACTTTTTTTCCCTAACACTAGAAGACCCACAGTTCAGGAAGGTTTCAGAGAAGGTAATGAAACAGTCAGGTAACGGGGCAGGAATCAACAGTGCAGAGCAGAGTGCTGATGGTTAAGTATTTGAGTGGCTTCTTTCTCATCTTCTACTTGTCTTGATTTTGTCAGAGTGAGAGCCCTGATGGAATGCTGGCAAGAATGTCAAACCTGGAAAAGGATTGAGCCCACTTGCAATAAATCTGACAGTCTGACTTTTTGCAATGAAACTGAGAAAGGTGGTCTCTTCCTAGTTGGGAAGTGGACTAAACTGGGGAAACTCTCTGTTTCACCATTTATGCAACTTCTACTCTACTAACACAGAACACAGCTAGTAAGATGAGAATTTGTAGATGGCAAGACATACACATATGTCTTCAGTGCACCCACTGTGCAGAAAAGGTGGAGTGCTGAGGAGATAAGCAGGTACTTTCTCCATTTCTTCTCTTCTTGCAGTTCAGCATTGACTTACACTTGCTTTATTGGCTGCATGCAGTTCAAAACCTTCTCTGAAGACAGTATCCTTCCTTTCCATACAGGGTTTTCTTTGAGCACACACTCCCTCATAGCTGAGAGCTTCACAGCAAACTTCCTGCACAGCATCACTTCGAAGTGACGGGGTTTGACAGAATCTCTTCACACTGAAAGCCAACGGGTAGCAGGAAGATTAAGGCCAAACATAACCATGTTGGACACAATTTCAAATTCCCCAAATGAGATTTTTGGAATACTATTTTGTGTTCAGAGCATGGCTCCCACTGACTTCAGCTGCAGCTGTGAAAGTTTAGCACGCCTACAAGTTCTCCACCAAGAATAAAAGTAATGTACAATTATTGACAGTTTCTGAAAAGATTGGCTCAAGTGACTCAGCTATCATCACATGGGAGCTGTGTGACAGAAAAAGAGTCAGTATCCAATTCTGCAGGGTAGAACATCACTTCCTTGCCATATGCTCTCTTCCCAAATTCTGTCTCGTCCTCTATACTGCTTCCCATCTCTGGGACCAGTGAAGTGGGAGGAGGTCCTATCATGTCTTTAGTGATCTAACTATGGTCAGTTCCCAGAACTTTCTATACTGCTTAAAAATTATCACTGCAGCCTTGACATGCAAGACAAAAAGTACCAGTCTTCAGCATAAGTATTTTCTTCAGTTAGCATGTATTTTGCTTGTCTTTCAAAAAAAGGAAACAAATTCCATTGTGTGACACTGTATTGCCATTTGCAAGGGCTACTAGGAGGCAAATGGGGCCTTTTAACCTGCTGCTCAGGCCTCTGCTCTTTGTCTAATGACAAAACAGAACACGGTGATAGGTGTCAGAGACCATCACCAGGGAGCTGGGACACAAAGAGTGACTGCATGGCTCATTGCTCCACCAGCCTCTTCTTAATTCTCCCAGATTTTTTGAGTCCTTATCCTCATCTCTTCACTCAGCCAGCCCCACTTCTCCTCCTGGGGGTACAGAATCTTTGGCAAACCTACAGCTACTCTCCCACTCATAGTTTCTCCCCTCAAGTTCCAGATGTGGGCTTCAATTTGAAACTCTGCTTTCCTCTGGACCGTGGCTCTTTCCCTTTGTGGTCATAGCAGTTCTGACTTTCATGTCACTCATGAGGCAGTGAAGGAATCAAGAGAGAAAGTCTCCATTTTGTCACTTGATCCCTGATCATTCTTTGTGCTACAGCCATTTCCATGGCTAAAGAAATGGTGCATTTTGGTACAAATTTTCTTAGACTCCTTTCAAAATGGGGAGTCACCAGAACTGCTTTTGTTAAGCTTTAGAAAATCCTTAATCAACCACAGAATCTTTCTCCCCTTGCTTCCTTCTTAACAGCACCTAATAACTTCACAGAAAATTTCCAGAAGAAAACAAAACAGTCTGAAGCAGAGCCTTAACACTGGAATGGTAAATGTTTCACAAAATTATATGTGGCTAGAGAACAGGAAACATTTCATGAGACAAAAATAGGTTTATCTCCAATAAGAATAAAAGTTGGCTGTATAAAACCTTGTATTATGTCTCCAACTGTTTAAACACTGTACTGAGGATGTTAATATGTGGCATTAAAAACAAACTAACCCCAAAGCCTCAAGATAAATCACTAAAGACTATATTAAAACTCTCACCCAAGAACATTCATAATTTGGCCCTAACACTGGCATATTTCTTGCCGATTAGTATCGTTTGCTTTTTACTTTTTGCCATACAGTCCTAAAACCTGAGGTGGACTTGCAAAACAAAGAGGCACTTCCACAGAGCATCCCTCTCTGCTTCAGACGTTTGCTTCCAGACACCTTGTGACAAACACCAAAAAATCTCACTTCCTTGAGCTGCAAAGCACCAGAAGAAGGAAGAGCAGTGACAGGGAATCCATCCCCAGCATTTGCAGGGGTTTCTGGCCCTGCTGCTGCATGAAAGGAGGCAAAGAAATAAAGCAGCAGTTCCTACACCTTACAGACCACGTGGCTTAATGCACTTCTGAGGAGGGAGATACTTGCCCTGCAAGTGGGATACAGAGTATGTGATGAATGCCACTTAAAATACCAATCTGGAAGTTCCTAAATGGTGCTTCCAGCAGTCTTTATCTGGGAATGTTCTGTCAGATGCTGTTGATTTTAGGCAAAGGGGAAGGTACCTTTGTCACCTGTGCCCGACACTCGAGGTCTGACATTGCACGGCTCCATCACTCGTTGGAGACACCATTCCCCTCCCTTCACCCCCAGTCCAGTGTTTTCCTTTTGCTTTTGTTTCCATTTGCTTTCAGGCTGAGGAGAAGCTGGGTAAGAGATGTTTGTTTTGGGAAAAGAAGAAAGGAGGCTATTCTGGAATTGTTAAAAAAAATGCAACACAGGTTTCAACAAAGAGCCACTTTAAAGAAAGCTAAAGAGCTCTACAGAGGTCTTTTTTTTTTTTTTTAAAGAAATTAAAGTTGATGGAAACAGCTGGAGACTGTAACTTGGAAAATTAAGAAAGTCAGATGAAAAAAACTTCCTGTTTTCCTCTCCTATCCCAACCTGCAGGGGACAGGCAGGGGGAGGTAACCTCTGCAGCCCCTTTTCAAAACACATGTGGAATTCCCAAAGGATTTAGGCTTGGACTTTTTTTTTTTTTTAGCAAAAAAATTAATTATTTTTTGGTAGAGTGCTGCAGGATCCAACTAAGCTGCAGTTTTTACACATAAGGAAACACACAGATTCTACTACCTAATTCTGATTAGCAAAAAAAATAAATTGCTGCTAGTCAGCCTTAATCTTTAAGACTAATGCATTGCTTTCACCTTCCTACCTCAGCAGAGCTTTCTTACCTCACTACCTTGCAAACAGCTCCTGTTACCCTACTCACCAGTCCTAAAATTCATTAAATGTGAAAACACAGTTGTGAATTTGGCTTGTGAAAACTTTTACTGCAGGTGGTAGGAATTCATTCTGCATCGTTTCCACACTTTTCAGTTATCCCTTTGGGTGCACAAGCTGAGACACCCCAAGGCTCAGAAAGATTTTAAAAAAAAACTAACAAAAGTGTCTCCGATTCAGCACCCAGAATTTACATTTTACTATTTTGGGGCTTTGGTTGGATTAAACACAGGGGCACCACAGCTAAGGAGCTGTGGAATAAAATATTGTATGGAATATAATATTCGGAATAAAATAGTCTCAGCAGCTCTCTCAGCATGTTCCACCACCATAAGAGCAGTAAAAATATTGCTAAACCCCTTCTAAAATAGCAACACAGTAATCCATAAAAATTAGTAGAACCAGATCATCTCATTTCTATTCCTAGAATCCTCTGAGATCATGGCCAAGAGACTCAACTCCTCCACATCCCCACTTCCAGCAGCTGAGAAGTGGCAATACTGACCCTTCCTTCTGTAGGACACTTCAAGATTCCTCCTCAAAATATTTAGTTTTGTCACAAACATGGAACATGGGCCTAAAGCCATCCAGAAAACAATGGGAACTCCTCTCAATTCAAAGATTTCAAATATTCAGCTCCTACTGCAGGAAGCTGTAATAATTTTATAAGGCAAACCCACCATCTTATTATGATTTATAAGGCTTAGTTGCTGAGTGCAGTCAGATAATTTTTGATGATTCATTTTATTAATTTCTGTTATACTGTGAACAGCCCAAATGAAGATGATCCAGGACCTCTGACACAGTCCATAATGAAGAGCTTTTTGTTGTTTTTTTTCTCATAACATCATCAGCTCTACATCTGTCTCTGTAACCCTGTTATTGAACCCTCACTTTGGCAATTAGAATGTTTATTATGCATCACCCCAGAACTATGTTTCATTTGTAAGACCAGGCATGTGTTCAGATTAAGAATCAATCCTATGATGGACTGATTTTGAAATAGAATTAAAGCATGCTTACCATCATTGTAGAGATTGTGTCCAGACACAACACTTCAGAGCAGTTGTATGCCGGCTCAGACTGGAAGTTCTTCTCTTCACTACCTCCCCCAGGAAACACCTGGAGCTCCAAAAAAGATCCTGTTTAGACTTTTTAGTATACAAGACATTTGTTTAAATTACAGCTCGAGCCACAAGTACCAAGCACATCTGAACACTGAGTATGTAAGGCAGAGGAAAGGCACCAACTATAGCCACAATCAGCAGTGGGAGAGAAATAAAATCAATTCAAGCTGGGGAACAACCTGTATGTTTTACCAGTATGCACTGAATAAGCATTGTTTTCCTCTTTTGTTTTCAGGGATGTCTTCTAGGTTAACTCCAAAGATCTGGACCCTCGTGCACATCTATATCCAAAAGTCTGTGTTTGTTAGGTGGGCCCTTGGGTCCTGAAATGTTGTACTTCTGTCCCAAAGCCAGGGAAATTTTATCCTCATTTAGTTCAGCCTTATATTCTGGCTCATTGCTTTCCCCCCTTGTGTACAGAGCTCAGCTGGCCCCAGCTTTGGAAATAGTTGGGATTTTCTGTTGGTCAGCTGCCATACATCATTGATTATGTGCCAATTTTATTTTTCATATGAAACAGTATTTTAAAATTACCCTGTAACTTATGTAATCTATTGTGATTCACATAGAGGCAAAGAAAAAGACAAAAGTGTCTCTCACTTATATGTATTTAAATCCTCTTTTGTCCATAGAGTGGGTAACTGGAGCTGCTCTTTACCATCTCCTTTCTCTAGAACCGAGTGGATGTGAGGTATCTCTGACTCACAGCAAGGAGCTGTGACCCAGCTGTGTATCTCTGACCCAGGCCAATTATTTTGGGGCCCATGGCACTCACCAAAGCTGCTCTCTATGGCTGGAGGCACCAGCAGAGCTGGACACGTGTTTGGGCCAGGAAGCCACCCTGGTGTCAATGATCACTCCACTTTCCTGCAAGAATGTGGATCTCATCCTTCTCCTGCTGAGGACTTTTGCTCTGAGCCACTCTTCTCTCTAAGGAGAAAGCAAGTGGTTTGATTGACAATTTTAGATTTCAGAGCTGTGAAGGACCCTTGTCCCTCCAGGCCTGGTGAGGGAGCTCCCACCAGAAGAGCAGCTCCCCACAAACAGACAAACCTTTGGCACTCACCCTGGATGCCCCTGCAAACAAGCAACAGACAGGGTTTAAAACCTCCCTAAACTATTTCAGAACTTCCAGGCTTACTTATTTCACACAAGCACGAGCCAACATGGAGCAACCAGAGCATGGGACGCAGCAGAGATTTAAGTCCATCTCTCTACCCTAAAGCACTAGCCAGAGCAAAATGCAAATTTGCTTTTCATCATGTGGCTGGAGACATGAAGCTCTTCTCCAGACACATCAGGGCTGCCAGGGTTCTCCCAGCCTTACTGAGCATCACTGCATTACTTCTGCTGCTCTCAGGACCTTCAGGATACTTGAAGCAGTGCAATGGTAAAGGGAAGATTTGGATTGCTTTTTCTGCATTTAATTTTTAAGGAAAATTTGGGGCTGAGGCCAATAGTATCATTGGATCCAGCTGAAAATTTCATGTAAATGTAAATCAGAATGTTATTAGAGTACTAGGCACCCTTGCCTTTCCACACAGTGGGGCTTTTCCACAACACAATGAGATTCCTGAAAATTTCATTTACAGAAGAGCACCAGTTCCTACTGAGTCAGAAACTTCCTTCCCAATTT
>JAAWXA010000013.1:15117458-15156048 GCA_038090715.1 Florisuga fusca
CAGTATTTTAAAATTACCCTGTAACTTATGTAATCTATTATGATTTATAAGGCTTAGTTGCTGAGTGCAGTCAGATAATTTTTGATGATTCATTTTATTAATTTCTGTTATACTGTGAACAGCCCAAATGAAGATGATCCAGGACCTCTGCCACAGTCCATAATGAAGAGCTTTTTGTTGTTTTTTTTCTCATAACATCATCAGCTCTACATCTGTCTCTGTAACCCTGTTATTGAACCCTCACTTTGGCAATTAGAATGTTCATTATGCATCACCCCAGAACTATGTTTCATTTGTAAGACCAGGCATGTGTTCAGATTAAGAATCAATCCTATGATGGACTGATTTTGAAATAGAATTAAAGCATGCTTACCATCATTGTAGAGATTGTGTCCAGACACACAACACTTCAGAGCAGTTGTATGCCGGCTCAGACTGGAAGTTCTTCTCTTCACTACCTCCCCCAGGAAACACCTGGAGCTCCAAAAAAGATCCTGTTTAGACTTTTTAGTATACAAGACATTTGTTTAAATTACAGCTCGAGCCACAAGTACCAAGCACATCTGAACACTGAGTATGTAAGGCAGAGGAAAGGCACCAACTATAGCCACAATCAGCAGTGGGAGAGAAATAAAATCAATTCAAGCTGGGGAACAACCTGTATGTTTTACCAGTATGCACTGAATAAGCATTGTTTTCCTCTTTTGTTTTCAGGGATGTCTTCTAGGTTAACTCCAAAGATCTGGACCCTCGTGCACATCTATATCCAAAAGTCTGTGTTTGTTAGGTGGGCCCTTGGGTCCTGAAATGTTGTACTTCTGTCCCAAAGCCAGGGAAATTTTATCCTCATTTAGTTCAGCCTTATATTCTGGCTCATTGCTTTCCCCCCTTGTGTACAGAGCTCAGCTGGCCCCAGCTTTGGAAATAGTTGGGATTTTCTGTTGGTCAGCTGCCATACATCATTGATTATGTGCCAATTTTATTTTTCATATGAAACAGTATTTTAAAATTACCCTGTAACTTATGTAATCTATTATGATTCGCATAGAGGCAAAGAAAAAGACAAAAGTGTCTCTCACTTATATGTATTTAAATCCTCTTTTGTCCATAGAGTGGGTAACTGGAGCTGCTCTTTACCATCTCCTTTCTCTAGAACCGAGTGGATGTGAGGTATCTCTGACTCACAGCAAGGAGCTGTGACCCAGCTGTGTATCTCTGACCCAGGCCAATTATTTTGGGGCCCATGGCACTCACCAAAGCTGCTCTCTATGGCTGGAGGCACCAGCAGAGCTGGACACGTGTTTGGGCCAGGAAGCCACCCTGGTGTCAATGATCACTCCACTTTCCTGCAAGAATGTGGATCTCATCCTTCTCCTGCTGAGGACTTTTGCTCTGAGCCACTCTTCTCTCTAAGGAGAAAGCAAGTGGTTTGATTGACAATTTTAGATTTCAGAGCTGTGAAGGACCCTTGTCCCTCCAGGCCTGGTGAGGGAGCTCCCACCAGAAGAGCAGCTCCCCACAAACAGACAAACCTATGGCACTCACCCTGGATGCCCCTGCAAACAGGCAACAGACAGGGTTTAAAACCTCCCTAAACTATTTCAGAACTTCCAGGCTTACTTATTTCACACAAGCACGAGCCAACATGGAGCAACCAGAGCATGGGACGCAGCAGAGATTTAAGTCCATCTCTCTACCCTAAAGCACTAGCCAGAGCAAAATGCAAATTTGCTTTTCATCATGTGGCTGGAGACATGAAGCTCTTCTCCAGACACATCAGGGCTGCCAGGGTTCTCCCAGCCTTACTGAGCATCACTGCATTACTTCTGCTGCTCTCAGGACCTTCAGGATACTTGAAGCAGTGCAATGGTAAAGGGAAGATTTGGATTGCTTTTTCTGCATTTAATTTTTAAGGAAAATTTGGGGCTGAGGCCAATAGTATCATTGGATCCAGCTGAAAATTTCATGTAAATGTAAATCAGAATGTTATTAGAGTACTAGGCACCCTTGCCTTTCCACACAGTGGGGCTTTTCCACAACACAATGAGATTCCTGAAAATTTCATTTACAGAAGAGCACCAGTTCCTACTGAGTCAGAAACTTCCTTCCCAATTTTTTTTTTTTTTGACATTTGTAGTATTCCTAGGACAGCACTGGATGATAAGATGTTTAACTTTGTTGCTTAAAGCAAGAATGGACTTAAATTAGAGCAAACCCCAGCCTATTTCTAAATGAACACAGTCAGGTCAGCAGTCGTGTCACACACCTGCCTCTTCCTGTAGCCCCAGACTGCTCCCTCATGAGCTCTGGCTGTGATTAGAGGAGAGTCTGTCAGCCCCATACAGATGTTGTTGCAGGAAGTATTTTAAGGATGATTTTAAGGTCTCTTACCCCAGGCACCTCTCAGCAAGACAAGAGGACACGGTCTCAAGTTGTGCCAGGGGAGGTTTAGGTTGGATATTAGAAAGAATTTCTTTATGGAGAGGGTGATCAGGCATTGGAATGGGCTGCCCAGGGAAGTGGTGGATTCTCCATCCCTGGAGATATTTAAAAAGAGACTGGATGTGGCACTCAGTGCCATGGGCTGGGAACCGCAGCGGGAGTGGATCAAGGGTTGGACTTGATGATCTCTGAGGTCCCTTCCAACCCAGCTGATTCTATGACTTATTAGCAATGTACAAAAGGGAATTCAGGACACACAGGAATTGAGTCACAAAGCAGAACTCATTGCAGCATGAATGCTTTCAGCATGGTCATCAAACTGATCCGGGTAAAAAATGAGGAAACTAATGAAAGAGAAGGTCAGGGCTGAGGAAAGCAATGGTTTTGAACTGTCTATGGAGCCTCAATAAAAGACAGGGTGCTGACAGTCCAGAAGTCAGGGCAGAAATAAGAGTACATGTGCAACACTGATCTCAGTCCTGCTGATATTAACCACAGAATCTGCTGAGCTTGAAGAGACCCATCAGAATCATCAAGTCCAACCCCTGCCCCTGTGTTGGGCACCCCCAGGGTCACACCATGTGCCTGAGAGCGTCATCCAAATACTTCTTGAACTCAGGCAGGTTTGGTGCTGGGACCACTTCCCTGGGGTTTATCCCTCGGTTATCACAACCACAGGTTTGATGACCACCATGGCAAGCAAGCCTACAAGACAGTCACATCTCAGGTTTGAACCACTCCATTTTTTCTGTTCATTATACTTGTCAAGGTACAGAGCTGAATGGCCAGTCACAAAAAGAAAACTCCACAGGGCTGGAGTTTGGGTGATCTCATTCCTGCTGTCCTGGTGCAGCAGAGGCACCCAGGCAGGGATGAGGTGACCTCCCCAGCCCTAAGGGGTGGCCTCCAGGCCCCGAGGCTGACTTCAGGGAGGTGGTCTTTGAACAGCAACAAGCCAACAACACCTCTGTTGTTGTTGTATGTGTTCTTCCTGGGCAGCCTCTCAGGAGAATGGGGTTCTCCAGGACAATCTCCAAAATGGTGGTTTCATCATGGGAAAAAATAGGACAATCCCTAAGGAAAGTGATGAGCTTCTGCTAACCCAGAGAATTAAGTTTCTGGATAAAAGATTAAGAACTTCCAGAGTCTCCAAGAATAACTATAAAGCAGAGCCAGCTCCAGCCTCAAAATCAAACACACAATACGAAGGCTTCAGGAGCTTCCAAGTGGGTTCAAACAGCAGAGTTTCTGGAGATCAGCTCTTTTTAGTGGGCTTGAGTGCTGGGTGGAGATGTCTGATCACCACAGGAAACCTCATTTTGTTCTGTTTTTATTGACACATCCACAAATTCTGAGACACCAGTCTTACACGAGGGGTTTAATTAAGGAGGATTAGTACAGTCAATTAAACCTGGTGGTCTCTGTAATGTATTCTGTATCTTTCAGCCAAACCAAGTCAGAGTTATTTCATCAAAACACTCTCCCTTTTGTTCTGAATGGAGTTACTGGATGTAGCTACAACTGGAGATGGATATATACCACTGAATTTGCATGAAGAGCTTGTATAAGTTTGCCTGAAGAGATATGTATAGTCATAAAAAAAAAAAAACCCAAACAATAACAAAACCCACCAAACAAAAACCCAACACTGAAAGAAAAGCAGGAAAAAAAAAATAAGCAAAATACTAAATAGGAAAGAACACTTAATTTTAAAAACTGATCAGATGCTTCTTCTCTTTCCTGCTAGGCATCACTTAGCTAAACTTTTGGAGGCTGCCCACACAAAAAAGTTCTGCTTGCATCATTAGTCACCTCCATCTGCCAGCAAATAAATCCCACCCAGCTGTTTGTTGAGCCAGCAGAAATACAGCAGGGCTAAGAGTTTTATTCTTGAAACAGCTCTGATTGTGTCTCCCCATTCAGGCTCTGTTTTGTTGGAATACAAAAGGATTTGCCAGGAGGGGAAGTATCCATTTCATGCCTGCAGATCAGAATTCAGAGGCAAGATTTGACAGGCAGAGATACAATGAGTAGGCACAAGAAATGCTAGAGGTACTAATCACCTAATTTAACAACAACTTAATTAACACACCTCTCTGACCTGCCACGTAGCCTTTCCCTTGGATTGTTACAAACAGGAGGCTTGCACATCTCTGTAGTGGTGGTTTATAGTGGTATAGTTTACATGCAATATGGTTTTTAATTGATACTTCTAGTTAGGTAGCTTGATGATGCAAAAAAGGGGATAATTGGCATGCCCAAATCCTACAGGATTGGGTTGGAAATGATGATTTTTCATTACCTCATTTTCATTTGCCCTTGTGTAATTAACAGCAACTGATTTCTCCAGTTTTTTTTCTTCAACTGATTTTTTTCAGAATTAAAATGATCATTAAAAAGTTGAAGTAACCTAAGATTTAAAACCCAGGTGTATAGATGTAATAAACTAAGATTAACATGACAATACTTAAAGAAGGATGCAAATCCTTAGATTCAGGCCAGCACTAGTGTTGCATATGAGGATGTATTACAAAATAAATACAAAAAAGATAATGACCAAGAAGGGGAGTGATATTATGTTCACATCTACCTTGGTGCAGGCCTGACATAAGTGTAGCTACTCCCTGTTTAGTCCAGAATTAGGAGGCAGAAGTATACTGTAATTTTGTATAAATTACCATTCTGATTTACTGGAATTAAAGAACTCTACATAATTGAAAGAAAACAACTTGGTCCTTTTTTCTCAAAGCCAAGCCCACCAAAATAAAATTTTAAGACATGAATGATGGTACGTGGCAGTTTCTCCCTGTTCTGCTATTAGATTCTATCCCAGTGATACAAACTGTTTGCAAAACAAGCAGCAATTGACAGGGTTTCTGTCCATCATATGAAATAACCTCTGGAATGTTTGTATACATTATGAGTATTATGCCATAAAACCTCCAAGGGTTTTCTTTTCATCAGATTCCTAAAAAGACCATTAGTTTTTATGACAAATTTTCAATTTCATTCCACTGGGAGTCACGCTGTTCATAGATTTTATCTGGCTTAAAACAGTCATTAGGAAACTCTTTTCCCTTTTTCCCAGTGTTTCTCACTAAGAAGTATCTTACAGGGGGAAACCCTGCCACCAGCTGTATCATGCATTTGAAACCCACAAAGAACTGTGATGGAACAAAGGGAACCAACCTTTTCCATGAGAAATCCAACTGGCCTGCAGGATGCAATCCTGCCCACCAGCCAGGTATGTCCTGATTCCACAACTGCTTCTGATTTCTACACCACAAGGAAAAAGTACCTAAACAAATCAATAGAGGAATCCTCCAGAGAAGCTCTGCTTTTTCCATGATTTATCCCACTGTTGTTCAAGCCTTCTCCAGCTGGGAGGTAGCTGGCTCTGAAGTTTTGAACTCAGTAGGAGCGAGACATGATACACTTTCTAAGACAAGCACCATCAATCATTTCCATCAACCAGATACCTGAAGACGATTAGACTTCAAAAGTTGCTCTGAGTTTCAGTGTTGCATCATATCTGGTAAAAGGCTGTGCACTGTTGCTCCTATATCAAGCATTTTAAAAGATTTCCAATTCAAAGATGCTAAGCCCAGCATTTATCAGCTGTAAACATTGGATAAAACTGTAAGGTGAAAGTATGTTTTGAAAAAAAGGCAATTAATCAAAGTGAGTTGCCCAAAACCCAAGATCTGGAGAGAGAAAACAGAAAACCTTCCCCACATTAGAAGCTGGCATACACCTGAAATGTAGTTCTAAAAATAATGATTTGAGGGAGTCAATTTTAAGTATTATAGAAAAATAGATTTCATATTGGCTTTGGACTTAAAATGTTTGATGTCCCACTCACTGAATCTAGAAATACTTAACTTAAAAACAGTCAGTCATTAACTTTGCTACACTTCTGTTTGTTTAATGGATGCAAAGTCTGTGCAATTTTAAGTGGACATTTCTGTTCCAAGAAGTTTACAGGAGGAAAGCAGCACAGAAAATACTGTACACAAACCAGATTGCTGGGGCTGAGTCACTTCATTGCCATTCCAGGTCATTCTTATTTTTTCAGCCTGGTTTCCTAAGGAATCCTTTTCTGTTTGCTTATTTGTCTGTTTAGACAAGGTGGTCCTTTCACCTCATTTCATCCCAGTAGATTTGCCCCTGTTAGCCAATACATAAATGGAGCTGTTGATAGCTGGTGAGAGGTGGAAGTCACCCAGAGGACAGAGTCCCTCTCTGATCTTTCACAGACAGAAAGTCTTGTGAGGACAAGCCTCAGCATAACACAGAGCATCCCAACAAAAAGAAAAAAAAAAAAATAAAAGGATGGTTGTGATCAGCCTAACATCAGGTCAGGGTTTACATTTTATAGATTTCTAGAGAATCACTCTTACAAGTTAGCAGAGAAACCAATTCTTCAGGTTTCTCACCCTTAGGGATTTTCTCGTGTCCAAAGAGGCAGGCTGAAACTTTTCCGGTAGTCATCAAGTCTGGATCCATAGGAGTGCACTGATGCATGTTCCTGTTACAGCCTTAACATAAATTCACTGAAATCCTGACCAAGCAGGAAGTTCCAATCCATCAGAAATCATCAGGCTCATGTAGATACAGCATATGCCCAGTTACTGATGCCACCCTTGTCGGGAAGTACAACCTCTTGGGAGTAATATGCAGCAAGAGAGGGATAAGCAACACAGCAGAGAGACCATTCTGTGAGGGTTTGGGACTGTGTGCAAGGTGGGGTGATTCTGAGTTTGGGCAAAACAAAGAATCAGATGTGGATGAGAGTAAGGGCAGACCTGGATGAAGAGAAATAAGGTCCAAACTGGAGCTGGGAGGTGTCCCAGAGTCCACGGGAGAACAAGACTGAACCTTATGGACAACATGAGCAGGAGCCAGAGCTGGGCCTAGGAGGAGCTGTCAAGGTTTAACACTGGCCTGGCAATTAAACCAAATAACAGATACTCTCTATTAATCCCCCTCTCCTCCCTGATAAGGAAAGGAGAGAGAATAAGGGAGAGAGGCTTATGGGTTGGAAACTAAACTACACAATTTTAATGGAACAGTAATGATAAATAGGTAAAATTACTAAATATACAAATAAACAAGAAAAATTGATACCACCTTCCTCCCCCATTCCCCCCAATAACTCTCACGTCACCCCCGAGGCTGCAGGGCAGCCCTGGGAAAGTCCAGGCTGGAATCCTGGGGTCAGGAGCAGTGGGGAGCTGGAGGCAGGAACACACAGATTCAGGCTGGGATGGATCAGGAGCACAGGCAGAGGAACGGATGGAATCCTCCCAGGATGCTGAAGCAAACAGGGAACAGGTGAAAGAAGGGCAGGAAGAACAGGAAGAAGGGTCAGGAAGTGACCCTCGTGATCCCTCAAATTTATACTGAGTATGAGGTGTATGGGATGGAATACTCTGTTTGGTCAGTTCTGGCATCTTTGAAAAGACCTGAGTACTGTCATCTGTTATTAGCTCCATGGATTTGTACTGCATCTACTTTCCTCATGCATGAATTTCAAATTGCTCAGGCAAGGTACATGTTATTTTGCAGTGTATTGGGGTAAAAAAAAAAAAACCACCAAAAAACCAAAAAAGCCAGGCACGTAAGGTGACTTATATTTAAAATTCAAAATATACTTTTCATCAGTTTTGCCCTTCAAATGTGCATGTCAAATGAGCTTCTAGGTCAACACAGGCCAAGTGTAAAAAGTGTGAATAGAGCCATTCCCAGAGAAAGGAGCTGCAGACCAGATGTGCATCACACCCTCTTGCCAAAACCCCCCAGCAGAGGCATTGGCTGTTGTTTCACACTGGTGCCTTTCCCAGCTCGTTGCTCCAAAAGAGGGAGCTTCTGCAGAGCCCTTCTAACTCTTGTAAATGACAGCATCAGTTACGTTAACATTTGAAAGGGAAAGGCAATCAAATTTCTTGCAGCCTTCCAAGTGGAGCCCAATGCAGGGAGGGATGTCACGACTCACTGCCAACAGAGGCTAGCAGAGTTTGGGGTGTGTTTAAGGAATAATAGAAATTTGAGATTTTTTTCTCAGCTCAATTTTTTTTCTTAATAAGGTGTCATATCCCTTTCCCTACTTCTCCCATAGATGTTCTCAGGAATATTCATGCTTTTTGCTGATAGGGAAAAACCCCACAGATCTGCTCTGGTACTGAGGGTAACACTGCTGGATTTCAGTAGCAGAGGAGTAGGGAAAGGCAAAAAGCTGCAGTGACTGTCATTGTGCATGACAGATGTTGATAAGGCTGTGGCACCCACCAGGCAAATAAAGCAGGGGCTGAAGGAAGTTTTACAGCCAGTGGTTTGGCAATTGTAAGAGAGAAACAATGAACAAATCTACAGGGGGGAAAAAGTCTGTGGTGGTTCTCAATCTGTTTGTAATACAGAATACTTGTTGGGTCTCACTCAGTGCACACCAGAGAGGTCTTTTTGCCTTGCATAATTACACTGGCAAAAGTTTTCAGTGTAGATGCTGTTTTATCACAGTATTAACGCTCAGACAGGGATGGCTTCTCACCAAAAACTCTGAGAAGGCAGAAGAACTTTTATAGCTGCATCTGTCCAAGCTGCTTTGGCCACATGCCACTGAAACAACACAGTGTAAAGTTTCCTGAAAATGTTTCACTCACAGTCAAGGAAAACCAAGGGTGCAAGTCCAGGCAGAGTGGAGGAGTTCCATTCTCACGTGGGACACACACTGCAACGTGCACTCACGTGCACACTTTTTCTCTGCTCCATCTTGAAATTGTGCAGGTGATCATGAGTAGGTAGTTTAGACAGAGGAAAGAAAACCATTTAAAGTTTAAATACACTATTTTCGTCAGTTCCACAACTTCTGACAGCGAGCCAAAGTGAAGCAGAAAGTTAAAAATGCATCCTGAGAAGGCAAAATCCCTCATCTTCTGAACTCACATTATTTTCCTTGCAAATGTTTTGTCTCAAGTCAGTCTCTTTTTTTTTTTTTTCTCTAATCCCTTCAGACCTCATAACTGAGGAGTTACTGTCCATTGACCTAGGACCTCTTCCACAGATCAGTGAATAGTGGATTCACTATGTGGATTTGATACTGCATCACAGGAAACAGCCTCTTAGCACTTTTTTCATCATCAAGCTCTTGCACACTGCTTGTCCTCATTTCAGATGAGCATGCACAGCATATTTTATGAATAATTTCAAACCCAACAGACTTCAATTTAAAAGTGAAAAAATGTCATAATTAGGCCCATTCCAGCTGTAATGGAAAAATCTCTATCTAATATGAAGCCTAGGTCTTATGGGCAGGACCTGAAAGTGGGGACGTGTTTCAAGAACACAGACCTAACTACTGTATTTGACTCTAATCACTTCAGTAAAATGCTTGGTTTTGTTTAAATTCTGGAAATGGGCATACAGTGTAGATGTATAGGCTTGCAAACATGATTTTAGAAGCAGTTTCTTCTACAAAATCTACAAACAAAGTTTTCCAACTTCACCCATCCCATATGCAGATCCAAAAGTGGATGTGACTCTATGTTGTTTTTCTCCTAAACCATAACCTTGCACAGTCTCACGAATGTGAGCAGTCTAGACTGGAGATCTGAGAACATCTGGTGAAACCAGTGTTATTTTTGAAACCAAAGACACTTCCATAGATTTTCACAGTCAGCCCAGAAAATGAGGGTTTGGGCAGAGAACTTTTTCTTTTGGTGAGAGATGCCACGAAGATAAAGTGTCAAGGACAGTCTGAAGATTGCAGTCACACTTTTAACACTACTTCTGTGCTACTTGATCAGCCTGGCTAGGAAGAGACTGCAGCACTGCTTTCCTTCTCTGGTCTTCCTTTGGGTGTTAACTCAGTGCCTGTATCTAATATAACACATTCAGCTAGATCCTAAACCAAGTTCAGAGAGTGAGCCAAACAGGATTTGGTTCTTCACCTCTTCCAGCTCAGCTCTTGGCTGCTCAGATGTGGCTGGTCACTCAGCAGACCTCATCTCTGCTCTCACAATCACCCCAAAAAAGGAGGCCAGAAGACAAGTCAAGTTTTGCTCTCAGGTGCAGGTGATGCCAGAAAGGGTGAATGGCTCCAACAGGAGTGGGGCAGAAAGGCAGAGCTCACACAGTCAAAGCAGAGCCTCTTATTTCCATTGCTTCATAAGGTCAGAAAAGTGCATTGAGTCCTTATCTTATGGGCACCCATGGGAGCTAATCATAGCCACAGGAATTTTGGGAATGGAAGCATGATAAATCCACTTGCAGATGAATCATCCATGAGAAGAGAGAGCTCAACCCCTCAAAAAACAATAGGGGCTTCTCAGCAGCATAAAGAAGGTGAATTGAACCAGATCACACTTTCCATTCTCTTTCCCAAAGAAATTCTCTCTCTTTATCTAACACTTTAGTTCTAGATATCTGAACTCATTCATGGCAAGGGCAGAACTTAGTTGACTGCCCCATTCTGGCTATGGTTCTTCTTGAACAATAGTGAGACATTTTATTACATTCTAATATTGTCGCACATATCAGCACCTGTTGCATGTGCGTATTTTAAGGTTTATGGTTTTATTGTTTTATTATGAATTTCCTGCTCTTCCTTTATTGAAAGCAGATAGCTGTGAATTTTCACACCCTTTTTAAAAATACATGCAACAGTTGTCACCTTTTAGCACCTCAGATGCAACCATTTTCAGCTTCCTGTCTAAAAAATCATCCTGCACATTTTACCACCATGCAATCCCATTTTTAAGTTTAAAACACAAGTATAAAGTCCAGCATTTCATTTTTCCATACAAAGATTCAAAAAGCCATTGAACCATACTTTGGAGATTTTCACTTTGATAAATCATGTACATTTTCCTTGTTATTTTTCCTCGTATAACTCAATGGCTTTGACAAGAGACTTTAGGATAACATGGAACAGAATTATTGTTCTTGAATTAATCAAGACCTGTCATTTTGTAGAAAAGATCTGTTGTCATTTTTTTTCCTGTTTTAAGATAAACTGACATTGTACAAGCATAATCTAGTATTTTAGAATGCTAAACTGATAGCTATGTCCTCCACAGTTTTCAACAAGAAGTTTTAGGCATTTCAGGAAAATGAAGGCTTCCTTTTAACAGAAGAAGCTTTCTAGATCCGCATTATTGGTAAAAATAAAGGCAGGAAAGCTTTTTCTCTGAAAAGTATCATTGGGTTGCTGACACTTCCCATGTGCCTATGGCAAATGTCACTATCCATCCCAGAGACATGATGAACACACAAACCCTTGTCAGTAAAAGAAAAATGGCCTCTTCTCTTTAATACCAACTTACTAATATCAAAATACCAACTAAGCCTTTACTAATACTTCTAAATTGTCTTCAGCTACAAGCAAACAAACTTCAGTTTCACTGAAAGGAGTGCTTTAAGGAGAATGAGGTCCACACAGTTCCCTCAGTCCATCCATGGAGCACTTCTCTTTTCTTTTTTTAAATACTTCTTGCTTCCAATGCTATGGCTTGGAGACTCAGCCATATACTGTGAGTGCAAACATTAAAGACCACAACAAACTGTACAGGAAAATCAAGAGTTCCACACTTGAAAAGGAACAGCACTGGCTGGCCCAAGCAGCCACTTAAAAATACAATTGAGACAGGAAAGACACAGCATGTGAGCAGACTGTCATGAATGGCCCTATTTAATGTTGGGGAAGGACCAAAAATAGAGGTTTCTAAAATAGCCAGGTCAGACATTCCCTTTCAGAAAAGTTTCCACAGTGTGCTCCTGAGATACCCCATGCCAAAGGCTAGCATAGAGCCAGCACTGGGGCTGGTAGGCTCTGGGGCAGGGCAGGGTGAAAGTGGAAACATCAGAGCTCCTGGAGAAAAGAGAAAGTTTCTGTCTACAAACACAGAAATTGGATCAACCTACCCAAGTCTGGTGCCTGTTCTCAGGAAGAAACACATTCTTTTCTTCTGACTTCAAGACTTGCCCCTTCTTCCACATGCATTCAAAAATGAGAAAACCTGTGGTGAATGGATGTGGTTTTGTTTCTTAAGCTGCTCTTTGTCTCTTTAATTCCCATGTTTCCTTTTCAGAAAGAAGATTTTCCTCACCTTATTTAAGACTGGAAATCACAGAAAACCATCTTCTCAAACAATACTTTTGGCTACAATACACGCATTTTGTGACTACATTTGTTTCAAATGCTCTCCAACTAATCTGGTTATGTTCTGGGGCCATTTTCCCTGGTTTTAGTTCTGAAACAAATTATGATTTATTTTCTGGTTGTTACTTAAGTGCATATACAATTGATCTTCCTCATTTGTCACCATGCAGGACATTCAGCAATCAGAAATAAGAAGCTAAAGTGACTAAATTATGCCAGCTGACTACAATATTATTTCCAAAACTTGAAAACACTGTTCTGCAGCTGCATGTAAGAAACCTTTCTACCGGGAATTGATGCATTCTAGGGTTTTGTGTTTTGGAGGAACACGTGTTCAGGGACCTCACCAGCTGCCTATGGAAAACCATTTTGCTCTTAAAGCAAAACCATATGTCAGGCTGAGGTAAGGGAAGCATTTGAAAAAAAGAAAAATGTCTTAAAAAGTGACACTGAAATCGGTCAGACAGCTAGCCATGAGCATTTGCAGGGAGGCAGAGCACTCTGCAAAAGGTTGAATTTCCACTCTTAATCTGTGAAGGCAGAAGGTAAAAATCCAGAACTGTAATTAGCTGTTTGGCAGGGGCTCTGTTATGACTGAACAAGGCCCCACGGACTTTCTGGCAATGTGCCTGCTCTGTTTGCCCAGACAGATTCCCCTGGTGCTGCCAACATCTGCACTTGGCTTTTGAGTCTGGTCCTGCACCCCAGCACTCAGTTGATGCTGTTCCCACAGGACCCTGCTCAGCCCAGGGGGAAGCCCTGATGGACCAGCAGAGCATCACCAAGACCCGGGTCTGTGGGCTGCTGGTAGCCAAGAGAAAGCTGAGAAACAGACATTAAGAGATATAAAACGACCACGATGGCAAAGAAGAGAAAAGAGTAGAGGGGAGATGTCCTCCCAGAGACCAAGGTCTGGCGGGCACAACACCTGCACAGAAGAAACAGAATGGTGTGCAGGTGTCCTGAGCAACTGCTGGGGGTGAGAGAAGAAACTGTGTTGCTATAAATTCAAAAAAGAATTTGCAAAAGCGTGCTCAATGTCTTGCCCATCCTCCCAAGCCTGCAAAGTGTACCTGTGAGAACCATATACATAAAGATGTTGTATGCTTCAATTGTTAACCTGGCTCTTTGGAGATGCTCTTGCAACAGCAAATAGCATAATTATCAGTGGTTAATTATAAGCCATGTAAGCATGTATGAATGTGATCTCCCACTGTACAAAGGGGACAAGGAAAAATTAGTTTATGTCTGCTGTACAGATCATGCAGATGTCATTGACAGAAGGAGCAATAAAAAGAACTTGGCTAATGTGAATACCTAAGGAACACCAGTAGTATTAGAATAATAAATATTATAATTATTGTTATAATAATATTAATAATATCTAGATATTGCTTTTCAACCTGACAACTACACGAATCATCTAACAACATGAAGGTGCTTCTGGAAGGAGTACAGATTCATACAATTTGCCTTGCTGAAGAAGTATATCTACATGAGCACACAGTAAAAATAGACATTTCCCACAGATACACACCCCAGCACTTGACTTTAAGATTCAATACCTCTCCAGTATCCTCACTTTCCCAGCATTTCATCCTAATCTCCATGTCAACTCAATCTCTTCCTTGCTCAACACCCTGGCAGGTCAGCCTCCTCACCTGATTTCACAGTCTCTATCTGCACTGTTGTTCTTCTTCCAGCCTGTCTGGGTTCAAAGGACAGAGAAGTCACAAGAAAGGTCGATGTGGACCAGCCCTGACCATATTACAGACCAAGCAGTGGGAAACAGCCATGAGAAAGTCCTTTTGGAACCATAACTGGAGCCTGGAGCATGGGATGCCAGGTTTGTCCAGCATGGGAAGCTGTGGAGGCTCCAAAACACCAGATATTTTCATTGCTAAATTCTAGCAAGTTTCTTCCGAGTATAAATAAATCCCAAATTTTCATCTGTTTGTAACTTGGCAAAGCATTAGTGGATTTTCCCTGAAGAACCACAAAGTACATCCCTGACATAAAGGCAGCTCCTGTGCCAGACTGAGAGCCTCTACTGCAAAGGTCCAGGGCACTTGAACTTCTCAAAGAAAAAGTCAACTAACCTTTTTCAGCCTTGGAAACCGAAGCATTGTTTACCCTTTGTCTTGTTCTCATAAACAGCAGAACTGCTTTGATATTTTCATAAAGAAAAACCTGCCCAAGGCACAGAAAATTCGCCTAAAATGAAGCTTTAGTAAAGTTGTGGAAAACAAAAACCAGAGACTTACTGTGGCAACGGGCCAGCAGGCTGGGTCACAGGGCTGCCAACCTGCCTAAAATCACAACAAAAAAACCAGTGTTACACTGGAGGGGTAACTGCACCTCTCCCTGCCAGGGGCTCATTCTATCCTTGCACTGAAAACCAGGGGCTCCCCTGCAGACAGGTTCCCTCTCCCAGCCCATCCCCAGCCATGGGGATGCACCCATTCATAGAGTCATAGAATCATGGAATTGTCTGGGTTGGAAGGGACCTCAGAGATCATCAAGTCCAACCCTTGATCCACTCCCGCTGCGGTTCCCAGCCCATGGCACTGAGTGCCACATCCAGTCTCTTTTTAAATATCTCCAGGGATGGAGAATCCACCACTTCCCTGGGCAGCCCATTCCAATGCCTGATCACCCTCTCCATAAAGAAATTCTTTCTAATATCCAACCTAAACCTCCCCTGGCACAACTTGAGACCGTGTCCTCTTGTCTTGCTGAGAGGTGCCTGGGAAAAGAGACCAACCCCCCCCTGGCTCCAACCTCCTTTCAGGGAGTTGTAGAGAGTGATGAGGTCTCCCCTGAGCCTCCTCTTCTCCAGGCTGAACAGCCCCAGCTCCCTCAGCCTCTCCTCATAGGATCTGTGCTCCAGTCCCTTCACCAGCCTGGTTGCCCTCCTTTGGACCTGCAAACACAGATTTGGACCAGTAGACACAGATTTGGGAGGCAACTGTCACCCACTGTGGCAGAGCAGCAGATACTGGGTCTGGGCTGACTGGTTTTACCATGATCCTAATATTTCAAGGCAGCAGCATGAGGCCAGGAAGGAGCTCATATGTCACTGAGGTCCCTGCACTTCCCCATGGAAGACACTCTACGCCACAAACAGAGCATCCCAACACGACTCACAGACTAAATAGCCAAATCTCTTCCTTCCTCCAGAGCTCTACAGACTCTCAGGGCCATAATATGCCCCTCAGTGTATTCCTGTAAAGCCTGCAATAATTCACTTGTCATAATACACCGAGGGTACAGGCCAACAAAAGCAGATTTGTGTTTCATCTTACATTCTGATCTCTGAAGCTATGCTAAAAGAAAACAAATTGAAATGCAGAGACGCTTTTTTTTTTGGAACCATTTGTGGTTTATTATTGCAATGAGCTAAACAGGCCTAGCAGAAACATATGATCTACGTAGAACAAGTTTTCCTGTGAGCCAGAAGACCACTTCCAACATTTTAAAGAATGAACAAAGATTGGGATGGTCCCAAGAAGTAGCACAGGGAAGTCACGGACCTCAAAGAGTCAGCAAAACCCTTTACAGGAGAGTAATAGAAGAACCCAACAACCCTGTCCTCTCCGTTTCCACAAAGAGAGAGATTTGTCTTTTGTTGGCTAGATACATTTCCCTTTCCCCAGAAATAATCAGATCTTAGATTAAAGTCACATTCAGTAAAATAAATAGCAAATCACATCACAGAAAAGCATTTCTTCCATGTTAAAAAGAAAAAGCATTTCTGAAAACATGGAGGGAAAAAAAATGGGCACATCAGTTCATATTTACTTATCCTGGCAAAGAGGGGGAGCAGCATAGAATTAACAATCATTTCTCCTTTAACATGGTGTTTTGCTTCATGTGTTGGATTGTTATTGTGTATCTATCTGCTTTTGTACCTTTCCACCTGTGTTTCTTTCTTGGATTCACACACATACTTTAAAAATCTCTTTTTTTTTTTTTTTTCCTAGATAGATGTCCCCCACGTAGTCAGGGAATGTCACAAACACAGTCAGTTCTTTGATGCATTCCTCTTCCCCAGCCTACACCTCTGCCTTCACTGTGTTCAGCTTCAAGAAAAAAATTATTTATTTATTGTCTATGTCCTTAAAAATAGTGGCTGAGGAATCAGTTCACAGCTGGGATACTTACCAAGCTGTCTCTTATATCCACAAAATACTCCTGTTAGCGTGCTGAATGCTTTCACTTCTCCTAGGTTTTGTCATATTACAAAATACATTTGAATTTTATATTTTGAACAATATCAAAATTGGATATTTTGGATATATCTTACATATCTTGCATATCTGCCAAGAGAGCTTAATGAGAGATGTTCTTCCACACACACAGACAGGAAAGTGAAATTTAAAATTTTGACTCAAGTGCAAACTAAGCTGGAGAAAGAAAATGACATTTGCATTCAAGGCAGACTGTTGGGTTCAGATGGTGGTTGTTCTTTTTGCAATCACAGCATAATTTTTTTTTCTCCAGTATCTCCAGGGACTGTCTAGAATTTCAACACAGGAACAGCTACTGGCAGCATTATTTTCCTGGACTGACTTTGCATGTTTTTTGGTTTTTTTTTTTTTAAATCTGACATCCTTTAGCATCTTCTGAGGAAGTTGGGGCATGGATCTTGAGGCTTTGCACTATTTTTCCATTTTTCATATTTACACTTAGCAAGACAAGCAGCAATAAGGGGTTTGTATTCAGTTGCTGTCTATAGCTAAAAGGAGATACGTACATGCTCTCACATTATGAGTATAGTTAAGAACTTCTTTTCTCCCACCTCATCTAATGTGAGCACATATTAGGGTGCAGAAAGTTTTAGAGGTACAGCCCTCAAGAAGCTGCCTCTCACAAAAGTAGTTTCAGGGAATTCAGGGGTAGTCTTGAAACAGCTGAATCTTAGACACTTAATAAACATGATGGAGAAGATCAGTAACTACTTCTGATTTATATATATATATATATATATACACATATATACAAGCACTCATACCCTCAAAAGTGAGAAAACTCCATTTAACTTTTGCAAGATGCTTTTCACAATGAGACCTCACATAATAATCTGCCAACTGGATCTAGTTCCTAATAAAAGGTTCAGAACACTGTGCACACAAATTAAAAACTCCCAAGAAGAAACATCTGTTTTACTGCAGAGGAAGTCCAAATGCAACAGTTCATCCCCTACCCCAGAACACTGCTGCTGGTTAGGATTTAATGGGTACTGTGGCACAAAAGGAGAAAATCATCTTTATTTCCCATAGCACGATGAAATAGTAAAAGTCTTCAGAGCTAAATCAGTGCTTGGAAGAACAGAAGCAATTCCACCCTCTCACGAAAGATACAGATTAAGTTTAAATAGGATTTTTCATGTACAAAGCAAAAAATGTCTAGGTTTGAAAGCTTCCTCATTTAAACCACATGGAAAATCTCCCTGTATATTCACCATGTATCTGTGGTTCTGAGAAGGAGGCATTCATGTTGTGGGTTTTAGGTATCTAAAGTTGGCAAAAATCAAAATGCATAAGGTATGGATGTGCAAATGGAACGTAAAAAGCATCTCCAGATGGCATTTCTGAGAGCTCCAATTAGATGCCTAACATTTGTTTGCAAATTCCCTCCCCAGGCACCTCTCTGTAAAACTGCATTTCTGAACCTGTATTGTTGCAAATTTAGTGCATGTTTCCCACTTAAAAAAAAAAAAAATCTGCACAACAGTGGGAAGAAATCTTCCAGCAAAATGTTATAACAGGGGGACCATAATAAGACTTTTATTAAAATTGTATTAAGAAAGCAATAATGTAGGGAAGACAAAAAAGAAGCAAGTAAGAATCAACCAGTCACTGTGAATCATTGGCAAGGTTTCTTTTCATGCAGCAACTCCAGGCTGAAAAGATGGATCCTATCTGGAGATCATGAGTCAGAAGGCAGCAATTTCTGTATTTTATCACACACAGTTTCTAATCAGACAGAAAACATATTCTGTGCTGCAAGTTTCACTCCACCCAAACTTGCTCACAACTTGAGAGCTTTCTCTACCAGTCCTTCAGCTTAGCAGCTGTATCCATCCACCTTTCCTTTAATGGATCAGAACCAGATTTTGTTTTTAAGAAGACATAACTTAGAGTTATGTCACCATACTGACACCAGATGACTCCAGTTTCTCTTGGGTGTGATGCACAGGTTAATAATTTCTTTCATCTCTACATGGTAGAAGAGGTAACTATTTGGCTGCAGGGCAGCAGAGTACATGAGAAAAAAAAAAGAGTCAAAATGAGGGTCAGAAGCTTGAAGACAACACTTCTGCCCTAAAACACAACTACAAATGTCACTGTGTGAGTCAGTTTTGGTGCAAATACCACACAGGGTTTTCATGGATAGATCCTGAGGTTGTCTGTGCCCAGACCTCAATTCTTCCCTGATGAAACAAAAGCCCAAGGAGGGAGTCTCTGAGGAATTAACTCCAAGGAGGCTTCAATGAAGCTCGGGTTTAGCCTGCAATTACCTGAAATTCAGAGCTAGTGTGAATCACTGGTCCCAGGCCTGCTTTTGAGGTGCTATTTCTTCTCCTGTGCTAAATTACAGCCAGTTAATAGCTGTCTCCAAGCTCCTGGGAGAAAAAAGGGTCCCTGTGGAGGTGTCAGAGGTGCACATCCCTCCCACCGGGCAGCAGCTGCAGTGGGGAAGGTGTGAGACAGCCTCCTCTGCCTTCACACTTCTCCCCAGCACTGGATATTCCTTTTCTAAACAGGAAGGCAATTTATGATGCTAAATCAGCTGTTTTACAGGGCTACCTCAAAACTGCACCCTTCAACTGAAAGATAAGGGCCTAAGGCTATGCCTTGTCAAGGTATCATAATTGCATCATGCCTTGCATGAGACTTAAGGTCTTTTTTTAAGTTTGTTGTCATGCAGCATGCAAGAATCTCAGATTTTGTTACAAGACTTAAATCTCTAAATCTCATGGTAAAGAATACCCTTTTCAGAAGCTCAGAAGTAGAAAGCAAATTATAAAAACCTGTCAAAAATAAATGCACACCAATTGGTCTTCAAATATCTGATGCCCACACTATAATGCCTGAAACTGCTTAAGATGTTAAATCTTTTTTTAAGAATATTTATAATTGACTTTCATGTGTTAATGATACATTACCAATTATCAATACAGAGTGGAAATATATACTTGCATTTTAAAAGCAACCTGTACTCCATACATTCCACCTTTTAGTATTGCTACTGGGCCATATATGCAGCGACTCATGACAAGAAAGTACAATCATTCAGACAGAAATTCAAGACACTGAGTAAATTGGACATCTTTATACTCTTGTTCTTCAGACTCTTTCCTTCTGGCCTAATATCCCCCTAGCTTTCCTGGCAATGTTCCTGCCAAAGGTCACAGTCTGATCCTGAGCACTGAGTGGTGCTCACATCCCTAGTAAGACTCAAGAGGTCAGAACTGTGGAACTGCTTCAGAAATCTTCATGTTTGACAAGACATATACTTTTTTTTTCCTTTGGAATGTGCTTTTATCCCAGAGGGAGGTACACACATTAAAATATAAAATCAATACACTGAGTGTGAACTTTCGTGGTGTGAAGGGGAATTCAGCCTGTAAAGTATTTGGATACATAGGCATTTATGTGCAAAACAGTGACCTGCCAATTCACATTTTATATAACATGTAAATATAATTCTGACAACTCACTTATGAATTGAATTGCAGCCAGCTATACAAACCAAACTCTTCAGCTGCATCAGTGAAGCAGCAGAACAGTAGCTGTAAAGGATAAATTCTCTTAAGGCTGATCTGTGTTGTGGAGATGGGGACACAGTTTTAGGTGAATCTGCATCATAATGACGTAGGAGGTTTTAGGCATAATTCTTCATAATTTTATCCCAGTGAACCAAGAATTCAGGATGTTCCTAAAGAGAGGAGCATTGCCTCTGATGTTTACTGCACATGCATCACTATCCCAACCACACAATAGCTTTCATGTCTGCTGAAGCAGAACCTTCCACAAAATTTCCACTAAGAGTTGCCTAATATTTAGCAACCAGCTTTAGTCAAAGAATACAAAACCACAGCACTCTTAAGCGAGAAGGATTTGTCAATGATCAAAAAGCAATTTTTGTTTTCCAGGGTGGCATAACTCTTGACAAAAAGTTTATTTCCATTTCCCCCTGCGTGAAATGAGAGGAGAGCCTTACCCAACAGGACATTTACTATTTCATGCAAACAAAAATAAACTCAAATGTCTAATTGTTTTCCTTGGGCCCTGCCCAAAGTGTTATGCAAGTGCACAAATTGGAAACAAACCCCTCAGCTAGATCTTCCTGTCCAGCTGAACCATGTTGTTTTCCTGACATCTAGTGGCATAAATCTGTGGGGTTATTTTTTCATAAGAGCATGTTTAGAATCAAGTTGCTTCCTCCTAGGAACTTCTGGCAGGATGAGGACTTCAAGAAAGCCAGTTGTTTGGGACAACTCTTGCCAGGCCCCAGGGACCCTCCTAAAGAATGCATCTGCTGCAACATGTACTGGAGACCCACAGGGCACAGCACCAAATGCAGAAGTACCAGAGCATTCTACTGGCTCTATGGATGCTTCCTTTCCAAATGCAAGCTCTGAGATGGATTGCAGGCTTCCCCTCAACTTTAGGTGCAGCTGCAGCAAGTGACTGCAAGCATCTCACTAGAAAAGCTGTACTATTGCTTTGGAGAATTTTTTTCTCAGCTGTTGCTGGACAGTTGAAAAGAAGACACAAATCCTTCCCAGAACTGGACTGTGTGAGTTCTAGGCCTTCCAAATAAAGTGCAAGTGTTGCAAAGAAGTTGAGGGGATTTTCCTTTCTCCTGGAAGCATATCTTAAGGCAGCATCTGGTCAGTCTAAAATAGAACAGTTAATTATTCCTCAGGTTCTTAAAGCTCAGTAAATACCCAGACATTTTTAAAAATGAGCTGTTGGAGTGCAGCCCACTTGAAGTTGTTGGATTCATTCACAGCATCAACAGAAGTTGCATGGGGAATGTGGAAATGACCACAAAGAAATTCTTCATCTTTAATGTTTAGCATCCTGTATCCCACATGTTTCTTATGGTTTGGACCCAGTCACTTCAGTAGCACTGTGCATACAGGAGTAAATATGCTACACTACAGGAGAAGGTCTGTAAAACAAAATAGGGGGTGCAGGGGATACACCATTCATCCATCCCTGGTCCAAGGCAAGGACCACCTCAGAGAAGCTCTAGCAGTCCAGCTGCATGGACAGGAGAGCTGCCAGTGGCTGCAGCACAAGAAGTGCTCCCCTGGTCCATATTTTCCCATTCCTTCTCCCCAGAGGGATGCAGTTTGGATACTCTGAGGCTTAAATGGCAATGTAGTTTAGTCTAGCTTCTTCATGCATGAGCACTTTTCTTCCCTAAACATCACTCATCTGCTTGTAACGTGCCAGGAGTCTGATCCAGCTGCTGTCTCTTATGCATTGCCTGCCTCTGGTCTCACAAGGTAGAAGCAGCTGTATGGCCACCTCACCCCCATGAGATTCCTCAGCATTGACCTCCTCTGAGGAATGCTTTCAGTTCTATGGATTAATGAAAAGGTCTGACAGAAATAGATATAGCCAAAAAGTTAATCCTTCCATCCGAAATAAAATCACTGCAGATAAAGAAAAGTTGAAGGGCAGAAGTGTGATTGAGCACCCCCAGAGAGGTGGCCCTTGTCAGGTGTATGGCTGCCAAGCAGCAAGATAATTGGGGACTTTGAACTCCCTGAGCTCAGCACAGGGAAACCACAGCCCAGCTTCATTTACACTCATGTGCCTCTGTCCCACACTCCTCAGTCACTTTGGCAGGGATGGATCTCTGCTTTTCTAGCTCCCATTCCTCTCTCCCTGCCTTTTTCTACCAGCTTCACACTGCTGAGCTTCCTTTACAAAGCAAGTCAGAGGAGCAATTTGGTCCTCCATTACTCATCAGTTACTACTCACAACTAAATCTTTTGAGGCAGCTTTAAAGATAGATTCTGGTTTTCTTATTCATTTTCAGTAAGTCAACAGAATTGTTAATGCAAAAAATTTGCAAGATATACAGGCAGAAATAAAGGCTTATCTTTTTAACAGAGTGCTTAATGTTTCCCATTTCTGGTGCTGGCTTAAAGATTTGCACAAAACTAACACTGAGGTTTTTTTTGTTTTTTGCTTTTTTTTGTCCTAACACAGAAACACATAACAAACATGCATTAGTTTTTCCTAGAACAATATTCTGTTTGTTACAATTCTTTTATCATCTGAGAAAACGTTTCACCCATACACAACTCTGGAGTGCCTGACAGAATCCCTACAGCAATCAGGAAGATTTTTCACAGGAGCAGTGCTGATATGAGACTTCCAACAGGACAAAGCACTAAGAATTGCCTTTTGTAAAGGAGTGATAATTTAAAGGCTCCATTTTGGCTCGTGCAAAGGGCAGGAAAGTTCTCATCAGTACCCTGTCCTCAAACAAGATGTGTAAGAGGATGCAGAGGGAGTTAGAAGGCTTCAGAACTCAGGGTTATGCAGATGAATAGAGAACATACAGCACTTCAGTGTGCAGGAGAAATCTCCCTTCCAAAAGAGATGTGTCACCTTGACAAAGCTAGATTGTCTGTGTCACATGAATGTCTGTAACACCACTTAAACACAGGACATACAACGAGTCCTGCAGTTAGACTGGAGGGAACATCCTGTTTTATTTTTCATACAAGGCCTGATTCTGCTCTGCCCTGTACAAGTGCAAAGCATGGGCCATTCTTCTGAGGTCCCAGCTGTTAAAGACCTATTTTCAAAATCAGAGGTGCAATGTTAACTGGCAAACCTGCAGCCTTTTCAGTTCAGCATCCTCTCAGTGAGCAGCAGTTATCACTTGGCCTTGAACACATTCAGAGTTATCAAAGTCCTCTCCAATCAGTGTGGATGCCCCAGTTCCTAATAGCAAGCAATTAATCTGTGCACCAGGCTATGACCTAAGTACCTTACACACAAACAGGAAATTTAGAACTGTCTTCTCCCCATTTTCAAAGCAGTGTTGACTAATTCTGTGAGTTTTCCACCCAACCAAGTCATTTATAAAGGGCTTAACAAAAAAAGCCCCACAGTATGGAAGTGGTAGTAGGAGGGAAATGTTAAGCATTTCCATCTATACAAAGAGGGCATGGATGAAAAAAAGAGAGTGCTTTGTTCTAAACTATGTATCCAAAAGTAAGGGGGGAAAGGTTCTTCCAAGTGCTGGGTACTCGTAACTCTTGTGGGGCTGAGTGGGATCTAAATGTGTTCAGGCTTTTCTATGTCTCTTCCCTAAAGCATCAGATCACTCTCTGCAAGGGAATGAAAGTTAAAAGCCCACCTGACTGCTAAAACCACAGTGCCATGAAATATGCCTTCCATTAACTTGGGGGCTGTGAAAAGACACCTATTTGAAATGGACAGGAAATTTAAAAACTTCTTCCAAACACTTTTTTTTCTTTAGTATCCTACTGAGTACAATTTAACCTCAGATGCTGGAAAATCCAAGCTTTATTACAAACTGGGAATTTTTTTGCATGATGAGTTGTTTTTTGCACACGTTAACTGAGTTTTCATGATTCCCAGTGTAGCAATTGGATTAAGTAAGCATCTGCACTGCAAGATCTCCAAACCTGACCAGAACTAGTTATGCTCATTTGTTGGGTATTGACAGTTAGCTGAAGCAAAAATCGTGGAATTCCTCTCAGTCACAATTCCACCAGCTGGGTGTTAGGCAAGAGTCTTCTGGGAGCTAGGAGTAAAAAAATTTATAGGGTCAACCAGTTATACCAACCAAACAACAAAAAATAACCCAAACGCCGGTGTAAGATAATTAAAATTATATTACATGTTTATCACTCTGGACATAATCTAAAAATGTGATATCATTTACAGTGGGTCTGCCCCTAGTGTAGTATAATTCAGATGTGGTGTAAATAAGATAAAGACCATAACTTCATCTGGGTTGTATCTTCTTACACTGGGGCTAAATTTCCCACATGGGCTGCTGGGATGACAAAGATATCTATCTCACTGTTGGTGTTAAATAATAACTAAAATTTATCAGAAAATCATATGTTACTAAATAGCACAACGTGGGAGAGCAAGCCACCTGCCCTGCAGGATGCAGGAAGCATCATGGTGTGTATTGGCAGGTTCCTGCCAGTGAAACCAGGTCAGCATTCTCACCAGTGGAAACAGGAGTCTCCTTGAGTTTCAAACATTTGCCTCTACCCCTTCTGTGCAACTCTGTCAGCTCAAACAAAAACCAGAGAGTGACCCAAAACATGCTGTGTCCATTCAAAGTAAGTGGGTTGTTGGAGCACTGCACATCAACCTGAACAGCTTGTTCCCCTTCCTCCATTAGAATAGAGCAGCAGATTAACACTCTGGGACATAAAAATTGCACTTGCTCTTCTTTTCTCATCAATAGCAAGAAAAAAATCCTGCTACCACTGGAGTTAACAAAATAACTTTGATAAAGAGCTGTCTGTGGCCCAGTGGTGCAGTGACCACACACCCAGTGTGACTGGCTAAAAATAAGAGGCAAGACCCATTTTGCAGCAGAGGAACCCTACTAACACTCTGTTTCTGGACACTTAACTTTAAAGACATCTCAGAAAATAGCCCAAAGATTGTTTTCTATCCTGTGTTGTTTTCAGTCAGTCATATCATATCCCCTGGTAAAAAAAAAAAATCCCTGGTTACCTTCCAAAAAACCACAGATGAATGTTAGAACAGGCTCTGGATAACATATTACCTAATGCTGTTCAAGGCTAGGAGAATTACCTGCTGGAAATTATCTGGAAGGGTCTTAATGAATACCACAAGCTTTCTGCTAAACAGACCTTCTGAGCCAGTCTAGGGAGATTCTACCTTGGATCACAATTAATTGCCTGGGTTTCATAAGGTGCACCAGATGTCAGGGTCAGTAAGTCCTCTCCCTGCTCCAGGAAAGCTGCCAAAAATATTGGCTGGCTGTATTCCAAGGGACTGACTTCATTCAGCAGCAGGATAGCAGTCACCAGTCATCCTACAAAGGTTTTCATTTCAATCCTGATCTTGAAATGGTGAGAACTATAGATAAACAGGAAACCAAAGTTTTTCATGCCTGGGGGGACATGCACACCTACCAAAATTAATTCAAGCATGGCAAAGGATATTTCAGCTCCTTCAGCTGAGCTATGGCATAAACACTGGCCATGAAGAAAAACAGACTGGAAAGCAAGGAAGATGTTTTAATTATTTCCAATCAGACGTGAATTAGTGCTTTTGAGTGTCTCTTGTCTGCCTGGAGAGCTCGTTTTGGAAATCCCAATATAAATTCTTGCAGCCCCTGAACTGAAAGCTCTCCTGCTGCCTGAGCCAGCTCACACCAAGCTGGTAACTCTCTCTGGGGCAGCTGGAGAAATCTGCCCACCCTTTCAACCCCAGCAAATGGTGGTGGCAGCTCAAAGCAGAGAGAGGCAGGCAGGAGCAACTTACCTGTTATGACACCAGAAATCTGCGATTTGCCTTCTTAGCCCAAAAATAAGATATTTTTTTTTCCCCCTCCTCCTCCACTTTTATGGTTCAAAATTAGATAGCTTTGGTCTGAAATTCCTCCCCAAACTTTGTTACTGAAATTTCTGGAGACACCATCTGACCAGTCTTTTCTTTTACCAAATTAAAGCTCTTTGTAACAGTGGGGACCAACTTAACGTCCTGATCTGGAGGGCAAAAATTCCTTAAAGACTGTAAAAGGGACAGCAGGATTAGGTTAGATATAAATGTAGGACATACTGTACACCAGTACAGGTGTAGGGAACTAAAACAGCCAAGGGTTTTTTACCATTGCATGATGAACACCTATGAGGAAGAAAGGCTGGAAGGGAAAGATGCAGAGGGCCACTGCTAGGGCTGTAAAATCAATTTTTTTGAATCACAGAATTGTTTTGGCTGGAAAAGATCTTAAAGATACTCAGGTCCAACCATTAACCCAGCACTCCCAGTCCATCACTGAACTATGTTTTTCCTGATAATCAATCTAATCTAAACCTCCCCTGGCACAAACCTTGAGGCAGCAATTTAAAACAGTTTACCTTGGATTAAAAAAAGGGTCCATGTCCACTACTATCACACACACACCCCACTGAGAGCTGAAGGCAGATCTGGCCAGCTGAGAGAAAGCTTTCCTCTCACACCTCCTGGTATTTTTTAGCCATCTATTCTGAGTTTGTCTTTAGCATTTCAGGCTAGTTTACCCCTAGAGAGCTTCAACCATCTGTAAATAAGTTTGTCATTGGAGAATTTGCTGTAGGTAAAATAAAGGGGAAAAGATGCTTGGATAGAAGGGGAAATGTCCTCACTGGAGAGCTTACTTTCACTGTGGGAAAGTCATCAATTTCCACTATTGTTCATGACTCATTTACTGGACTGAATTATTTTTAGTTTTAGGTGGTTGTTAAAGATGGGATTATAAGAAGCAGACATGCCTGAGTGCTATTCCAACCATTTTTCCTTGACACTGTGGATTAGTTCTGGAAGCAGCATTAGGTGGTTTGTACTCTTAAATGGAGGAGAGCTCTGTTAATAGAAATATGCTTTATACACAGCCTTCACATTAGCCTTTTTTGGCTCACTTGTGGTTGTCTTTAAGCTATTTGATTCTCTGAAAAACATCCCCCCCAAAATCCCTTCCCTCCTCAGCTGAACAGAACCTTCTATAAATTAGGTCTGAAAGAAGGAAGGAAGATGCCAAGGGAATTGAGTGTTTCAGTCTATAGGTATCCAGATATATCAAGCCTGTCTCTGTAAATTTCAGTAGACATCAGCTGATGGGTCACTATGGAAGAGGCATAAAAATTTAATGCCAGTAATCTACCCCTTTAAAAAATAAAGTTAAGCAGCACTTATAGAGCTAAAGGATTGTGCTACAATTTATGGCTCAGAATTCTTAGCCATTTCACAATGGACTTATTGTAGGTTTTCAGAATGCTCTTTTGGACTGGTGGTCAGAAAATCAGAGCAGGTGTGCTCTATAGAGTGTAAAAATCATAGCAGGGACATTTCATCATCAAGTTAATAGGAATACTCACTTATGTACAGTTAACTTGAATTCCTCACATCTTGGCTTTCCACTAATTCTCCCTGTTAACATCATCTAAGACACTGCTCAATTTTTGAGGTCATTGACTTACCTTTTGGATATAGGGGAGGAACATAAATCCAATTAATTAATTGACTTAATCAATAGGAATGCTATTACTTAACATCCATCAGAACAGATAATTGTGTAATGAACACAAAAGAGCTCTTTTAGAGTCATGCTTTCATTCCTATAAGATTACAAATAGGAATATAAATACTATATATAGTATAGATACTAAATATACTATATTTTAGTATTTATATCTATATAAATACTAAAATACAGCTCTCAACGTTGCTGTGATGGTTGACTGTGACTAAAGCATTCAGTTCATGGCAATGGTCTCAAGGACCTCCCCTGATACTTCTCTGACCACAAGCCCACGAGTGGCAGACAGTAATTCTGGTTTAATCCATATTCCTGCCCCAAGACAAAACCAAGGGTAAGAGCACTGGTTCCCAGCTTGGTACAAACACCCTGATTGTTGATAATTGATTTCAAGTCACACTAACGTGTATATAAATGTTGATGCTTACATGTCTCAGGAGGCTGAAATCTCTCCTTCTATAGGGCAGGACCAGCACTTGCATCTGCAAGTGATCGGGGTATTTCTTGCTGAATTTCTCAATAACTTCAAGAAGAGGCATCATTCTTTCTTCCTGTCATCATCATCTTCAGGAGAGCTTGCTGTCAAGATTGTTACCAACAGTATCTGTAATGCTGTAATTATTTGGACAGTTATTACTCTGAATTACATCTATAATGCTGTAATTATTTGGACAGTTATTACTCTGAATTTCTAGATGAAAGCACACCATGAAATCATGATTATTTATCAACCTAATCTAGACCTCAGGCTTAGAAATGCAGCATTATGACTCTAGACTTGAGAAATATTTTATACCAGGCACACTCAGGTTACAATGGAGTCCCAACTTTCACAACCTGTGTTGGTTTTTGGACTGGACAGAAAGTGTGCTCCTTTTTCACATCTGCAGTTTCAAGGCAATCACGTTTTTCCCAAGCTTGCTTTCAAAATGTTCTTAGCTTGAAAGTCTCTTTAAAATAAGCTAAGATGTGAATAGAAAGGGGTTGTAGCAGAAATCTGAATAGAAACTGAACTAAGATGTCTGCTACCAGATGTTTGCCAGTAGAGTGAGAAATAACATGCAGCAGCACAGTCTTTTAGACAGCCAAATTTTTCTCGTTGTTTTAAAATCTGATGGAACACTGCCATCTGGTGACAAATTTATGAGATTACAAAGAGTTTTGTTCCCCAGGCTTCTTCCATTTGAAGAGGTTTGTCTTAATCATCAGTTAATTTGCTTCAAGTTATCTAGAACTCAGCCCCAGGTCTAGACATCATTACAAGGAAGCTTGGCACCACACATCCTGCTGGCTAAGCCAGAAATAAATTACCACAAATTATAACTGATATTGGAAGAAATGCCTTACTATTTCTCTTCTCTGGACTATCACAGACTCCTGCAGCAACCCAGCCCAGAGCTCCTACTGGACACAATGGAAATTTGTGCAGGAAGTTCAGAGGAAGGTGGAACTGGTAAGAGATCTAATAAAATGAAAAAGCCACATGCTACATGCAGGTTGTATCTCACTCAGCAAACTGCTGGCAGCTCAGCCATTTAGTTTTTCTAGAAGGGAGGTACCATTGTTGGGAATATTTCTGGCCTCTGATTCCGGAGAATTATTTGACAGAGGAAAAAAATCAGTAAGTTTGAAGTAAAATCTCATCAGTGAGGTTTATGATCCAACATATACCTGAATGTCTGTCACTGTGAGAAACCTTATAGCTGTACAGTGACCTGTGCCACAGCCTGAAAAAATTATGTGAGCTGGACAAGTCATTTTTGAGTCCATAATTTGGACAGAAATGTTTATGGAGTCTTACATCTCTGGTCTCATCAGCAATGGCTTTCTGACAGGTACTCCTGGTCCTGACTGAAAGATCCAGAAAGGGGTTCAGACTCCCTTGGATCTCTCTCTCAAGCTGTCACTGTGCCTGGTACACTCTACCTGGGGACCTGCCAGCAGGACATTTTGGAAATGAGCAGTTTACTGCCCTCTGGGCCACTGCTGAAGCTCAAGTGTGCAGGACCCTAGCAATCTGCAGGGCTGGCTGGTGCTTTTTTATTACATTTACTGAAGGAACTCGGCAAGTGATAACAAGTGGCAGGACAGAGGAAGAGGAATCACTGAAGGATGATCCAGGTTAATGGGAATGCTTGGAATACATCACAAGAGCAAAGGATGCTTGCAGCTCAGACGTAATACCAATGCAGGTAAATTCAGCTGCAAATGGGAAAAAAAGCCCAAACAAATATTGAAGAGCTACTCCACATGCTCAGAACAGCCTGGAAACATGGAGAAGAAGAAGAAACAGGGCCAGAGGCTCAGCTGTGCTGAGCAGGGAGATGGAAGAGGACCAGGTAGCTGCAAGCCAGCCAATTCTGTCATATAAAACCACTTGAGAGCTTAAAGGAATGATACACTATTACCTGCAGATTTATTAAAACAGGCTTCTAAGAACTTGTAGTTCTCCCTAGACACAAGAGAATGGGTAGGAAAAAAAATTGTAGTGTACTAGAACAAATGTCAACATGTTAGTCTAGATCTCCATTGCAGTAGCACAAACACTGAGGTTCTAATTTTGTTTCTGATCACGCAAACTTTTGCTGCCTGGAATTAGAAGTTTGTGGGACAGACAGAAAAAGAACTAGATAAATTAGCCCTACATTTGTATTTTAAATTTCTGGCCTTGGCCATTTACCCAGGATATTTTGCTGACAACTCAATCCCCTTTGGTAAACTTGGTAAGTTATCTTTAATGGTTTGGTCACAGCTGGGACACTGGAAGAAGGAGAATTCTGCAGTTTATCATTTGACCCTGCTCTCTGGCAGGATGACCACATTATTCACTGGCAAGAATAGCTTTGAAAATTTTTATTTAACTTGCCCTGCTAATGATGAAGCTGATAAAGCTTCAAAATAAGTTTAATTATACAGGATACAACACAGTTCTTATGCATGACATATAATCAGGACTACAAGACTAAATGCAGGCTGCCACTAGTTACTATTTGATCTTCATTTAAGCAGAAGGTTCAGTCCTTTTCTTTGCAATGAAGCTGTTGAGGTTTCCTGTAAACTAAATTCACCAATCCAGAGGAAATAATAACTTAAAAACTACATCAATTTCAAAATTGAGATGAGAAAATTAAATGCTATACTAATTGCTGCCAAAAATAACAGTAGTACCCATCAATCTAAGCTTATGAGGAAGGATTCAGGACACCTGTATGACAGTTATGACATGACAGCTTTTAGCTACCTGTTGACATCCTAAATTACAGTCTAGTCTTCCTAAAAATCATTGTATAATTGTGGAGGTGACTGGATCTGTTAGCTGCACAACATGGAAAAAGAAACATTTCTTTTCTGCCTAGAACTGTCCTGGTGATCAGGGCATTCAGCTGGGATGGACAACAAATGGATTCAATTCACGTTGGGGACAGTCAAAGCTGGAAACCAGTGCTCTGAGCAGTGAGCTAGCACACCAGAGAGAAGCCATCACCTCACCATCACACAGACTTGCTCCCATTAAAACACCAACATGCAGTATTTTAGAGTTCCCCACATGGTTACCTGAGAGCTGGAGCTCTTCCCTCAGAAGAGCCAGGGCATCCTAGGGAGGAAGCTCAGGGCACAGGGGAGCAGGAGGCATTCACCTCTGGGAGTGTCCCCCTGGGAGGCACAATGTGTCCTGAGCAAGGGCTTCCCAAGCATCCAGGCTGAAGGGGTTGCCTGGTTCCTGTTCATGCTTTCAGCCCCAACAGCTAAAGCTGATGAAGCAGTGTAAATGCTAAGGACTGAAGCCAGGCAGATCAGATCCCCTCCCTTTCCTTGTTTGCTGCTCTAAGCAAGGTTCAAAATAAGCAGTACCCTTTTTATTGTTCTTTCAGCTGCACTGGCACCGAGCAGTCCACAGGCAGAAGGAGAGAAGAACAGAGAGAAGAGGGAAACAAAGCCCATAGCTGTAACACACTGGCCCTTTCCTTTCTGTGTTAGCACATTATTCAGTCCTGTTTATTGGCCTGCAGTTTGTCCCAGGCTCCTAGCACTGTTCTGAATAGCCACTGTAGGAGGAACTCAAAATTTTGAGTAGGAACTCAAAATTCATCAAGGCTAAGGGTCATTTGTTATTCCTTGGGGAAGAAATAAACTGCAAAGCTACTGTCTTTGACCTGAAGGATCCTTAAGGATCTGCTCTCCGACCCACTCAAGAGACAGGAGGGGGCACTGGTCCCTCCCAAACCCCACAGCAGCCACTCCACAGGGAAGCATCTCCCTGGGCTTTTGAGTTAGGAGCAGCCAGCCAGCTGTCCTCAGGCAGTTCCCTCTGTCAAGCACTGCATCCCTTTCACTCAGCCCCTCAGACAGCTTCAGGTTCCCACCAGCAGCACTGATAAGCAGAGGCCTGAAATTTGAATGAGCAACCCCAGGGCAGACTTGTCTGTGCCTGACAAAGCCTTGGAGCATCCTACCACTTTTCTAAGTGCCTGACTAGCTAAGGTTCTGGGACTACATATAAGCACTTGCAAGAAGGCCTTGAGAAAGTACATGGAGAGGAAGGAGTACAACCCAATGTTGCCTCTTTACATTTAACCCTTGAATCTTGAGCAGGGTGGCAGATGAGAATGGCTTCCTGCAAGCAAGTGAATGTAGAAAGTCAGAGAAGTAGAGAAGAAATAAATCAAAGGTGAAGGCAGAAGAATAGAAAATGAGATTCCTGTCCTCAGACAGATGGAAAGGGAAAAATATATTCAACAGCTTGCTGTAGTTCTGATGGTGCTGTGAAAATTATTAACTCACAACAGCATCAGGTGAAGAGAACGTTGTATCACCTGCCATGGACAATGATGACAACTTTCCTGGACTCCTTTCAGTTTATGAACATCCTTTCTCTATTGTCTGGGGAGAAACAAACCCAGATACAGTATCCAGACTTGATCACACAAGTGCTGAACAGGGGGAATAATCACTTCCCTGGATCAGGCTGTGCTTCTGATAGTGCAGCCCAGGATGCTGTTGCCCTCCTCAGCTCTCAGGACACATTGCTGTTAACACCCAGCTTGCTCTCCAGCCAGTCAGTACCCAGCTTGTATCACTGCAAGGGTTTATTCCTCGAGGCTGTTCCTTGCTTTTGTCCTCAACTTCATTTTGGCCCAACTTTTGCCTGACTACAAGATCTTAAAATTAAAGAAAAACAATTTTAAAAGCAAAAAAAATTTAAAAATTAAATAACCCCAACCACCTAGTAATTATCCAGTTAGAGAGCCCAGTAGTGTTTTAAAAGTAGTCTTTCTTCTGACAAACAACCACTTATGCAAGAATTCTAGTGACTTGATTCAAAGCAGAGGATGGAAGTCAGTGGAAATCCTCCTGCTACAGGCAGACCCCCAGCTGCACCTAGAAATACCTTAGTAGGAAGTGCTTCCACCCTGTCAGCTAAAATGGAAACCAAAACTGTTGAAATGTTCATTGCCTTCAGAAGTGATAAGCAATTTGCAATATCTCTTTAGTTTTAGACCCCAAGATAATGCACAGAGTGGCAAGTGATTTAATTTTTTTGCTTTCACTCTGTATTAACCACGGCAGACTGTATCCATTCATAAGTACATCTCAACATCTTCTCTTGGAGAGCTGCCAGATGGCCTGCAGCACTTTAGTGGTTTGTCCATAAACCTCTGAGCCATGAAGGAGCCCAGATCATCCATCCCTTACACACAGATGCCATGCAAAACCACCTGCTTTTCATTTAGCCACAAAGATGTCAGCCCAGAGAAAATCTTGCATAAAATTAATTCTCTACAGTTTGTATGAAATGAGGATGCTAAGGGCCCCTATTTGCAACCACTCCAGTGGGAAGAAGCCCATGACCTGATTCAAGAATGACCCCTCAGTGCTGCAACTGCAAGGCCATGGAGCTCACAGCTGAATGGCTTCTCCCCACCCTGCTCTTACTTAGGCCAATATTTATGCCTTAGAAGACCCTAGACAGCTAAAATCAATGTTGTTGTCTGACTTAACCTGCTGCTCCCTCACTCGAGGGATACCGAGGCCTACCATGAAATTACCCTGAACCAGTGGGGTTCCCAGCAGGAGCTGTGCTTCTGCATCTTAGTGACCCTGGGGAGCCTGCTGGAAAACAGACAGCTCACTCCAGGGAACTTTTCCTCCTGCAGAACAACAGTGCACAGTCCTTGACTGATGGTGCAGTTTCACAGCCCAGAGCATCAGTGACTCTTCATGAGGGGCAGCCACACGTCAAAACTGAACAAGCTGCATCTGAAACCCAGGTAAGCAACCATCAATATACACAGGCTTTCAAACAATCAAGTATTTAATGACATCCAATCATTAATTAAGTCATCCACAAGGCACTGGATAGAAGGAGCAGGTAGAAAGGAGCATACTAATGCATAGTGGGTCCTCTGTCATTTTTTATCTCTGGATACTGATCCAGAAGCAGAGATTCTGGCTTGCTGCATCCAGACCTCCAACACATGACATTTAAACTGCTATATGCCACAACTAGGGTGGGGAACTTCCAGAAATAATTTTAAGTATAAATGATATATGCGTTTAACCAGGTCAACATCTGCTTTATTGCACAACTTATCCAAGTGTTTCCTCAGTTTAGTTTCTCCTCTTCGCACCAATTGATCGGCCAAGACAATAGCAAGCTAATAATTTTGTTTTCTTCTTACTATATCCTGTTTGGAGTGTTTTGTTTTGACTCTTGTGACTAAGTAAATGAATACAGTGATTTTGTTCTGCCCCAGGAAAGTGAACAGAGCTGTAATTCCAGCTTTTGATGTCATTTGTATAAGATGTTTGCAGGAGTCTGTAAGAGAACTCTGTGTGACAATTAACTTGTATATTAAGTTACATTACAATTTCCCCTTCTAAATATTCAAAATGAAAGTGTCCTTCAATTTTTTATGATTGCCACATCCTACAATAAAATCCACCAGCTCTGCAAAGATATGGGAGCTATGGCCCAGCCTCAAGCCACAGGGAAGGCAGGAATAGAAAGGGACTAAACAGACATTCCCAAGGGAGGGAAACTCAGGCAGACAGCTTGAAGGAACCAGGAACCAGAGCTCACTTACAGATCCTTTCAGCTTGAGAAGTATTACCTTGTCTTTCGAAAACCAAGAATAATCCTAGAATCTAACATGGGAAGGTGTAAAAAAAGCCACAAGATCAGCTGTTTCATAGGGTCATAGAGTGTAATCACTTCAGCACTATGAAGCAATAACGAGTAGCTGCAAAGGCTGTTTCACATTAAACTTGCATGGCTTGCTTATTAACATCATTAGTCACAAAATCTCCATGGGACCTACATGCAGTTTGACATCCCATCTGGATGTCATTGGCTGTACAGACAGGGAGACAGCCTTGTCAGGACTCTGAGAGATTATGACCACCCTTTCTCTGTGCCAGCGTCTGCTAAGGCTAAAGAGACAAAACACAAGATGAAGTTTTGCTTGCCAGGAAAGGTCTGTGAGATGTCTCCTGTCATATCCAAGTGTGACTGACCCTTAGGAGGCAGAAGCAGCACAGTAGTTACAGGCAAGTATTGAAGCAGGTCCAGTGTAGTCCAGCCAGATACCTCCAAGACAAGTTTTGGCACTAGGTATATCTCAAAACCTCCTCTCCTCTCTCCTGCATCTCCACCACATCCTCTTCTCCCCATCCCCCATATCCCCAGAAAAAGAACCATCCCAAGCATAATACCCTCACAGGTTTGAAATGTGGAGCCTAGGATATTGCTCTGGATATAGCATCAAAGGCCTTCTTGTATGGTTTTAGATCACTTAGCTGAGAGTTGCAAATAAACATGGGAATAAAAGCACAAGGTGGCATTTCAGACAACTTAAAGGATAGAAGTTCTTTTTCTTAAAAAAGAAAAAAATAAAAGCCTAACTCATACAACATCGTATAATTCAGCTGCAGAACTTGTGAGAAAGCAATGAGTAAGATTCAAGAAGCTAGATATTTCTATGAATAACCAGAACTTATTATATTTTTAATTATAACCATTAAATATTTCACACTATTACCATCTGTTTCAAAATTTCAGCTAAATTTAAAGAACAAAATAGGATTTAATAATTTATATAATTTCTTCAAAGCAATTCAAAAGCACAGTGCTCTGATGCACTTACATACAGAAAACTGAGATACCTGAGGGTCTATTTCCAACTTGTATTACATGCAGCTTGTGCTGAAGTCAGACTTCTTCAGCTCTCCCTAAACAGGGCAACATTTCAGCATGTCTTACTACACACAGAGTAAAACTATCCTTCTTATTCCTTCAGCTCTGTTTACTTTATCCTCCTGTTATCTTTTAGTATCAAAATAAAATACAGGTTATTAACTCTTTCACACTACAACATTTCTGCTCAGAAGGTACAATATTCAGAGAATACTGTGTGCATGTGTTTCAAACATTAGCTTTAATGCTTCCCAAAGTTACCTGCAAGCACAGACACCATCATACAAATCCTTCTTCCTTAAAGAGCAGAAGAACAGCAGCAAGACTCCATAGTCCCTCTCCTCTCTCCCAGCAGAGAGGTGTCAAGACTTTTTCAGCTTTACAGCCCTGCCCTATGTACCTCATCCAAAGTATAAAATTCTTGTCATCCTGATGAGATGAACCTGGAGCTCAGTTCAGCTGGTATCTCTGCACCAGTACTGAGCTGCAGCTGTGGCACAATGCAATAAGCCCATCTGCTACTCAGGACCAAACGGTGTCCAGGTGTTGTTAGAGGTGACTGTGAAACAGCTGCTAATCAGACTTCACTTCCAGAGGCTTTATTTCTGAAAAAAGTTATGCAGACTTTATATACTACAGTTACAGTTCAAAACTCAAAGCCTCGGGCCTGTGAGGAATTATGAACCCCCTTAAAGGAGGATGCTAAGTAAACCATAACATCTTACTTAGCAGCACACAGAAATATTCCTGCTGTCAGCTGAATGCAGCACTAAGAAAGACAACATATAGGAGCAATACATCCTAAAGAGCATGATGATCAGAACACAGTACTGGTATTGACCGTAGCAAGGAGGATAAACTCGTAACAAAACACTCTTAGAAAAAGAGTGAGGAGAGCAGTGAATGTACCATACAGTACTTTGAAGCCAGCTTCAAAAATAGAAGGCATCTGCTAAACTACAATTCAGTTTATGGCTTTTGCAGCAGGTGTAAATCATATTTTTCCTCACCTTTTCTAACTTCCAGGGAGCTACGGCTGGTTTTTGAAGCCTTCAAATTGATCCAGTCCTGAGAACTGAAACCATTCAAAGATAAGGTGTATGGACTCAAAGCTTTGCTTTCATCTGGCTCAGATCAGCTGTAGTACTTCAGGCTTAGTTAGCATGTGAGTTCCTAAAGGAAATAAGGCCTTTATAGTTCTTTTTTCACTGAAAACTGCATGCCAGATGCTATGGAAATCCATAGAATCTGTGCCAAAAATAGGAAAGGAAAATAGAAGAAAAATTATTATTACAATAGAAGCTTCCGTGGAATCCAGCACTTTTCTGGGGGTTTTGTGATTTCAAAAAGAATCAGACATGTACATTCAGTTTCATAAAAATAACTACTTTCACCAATTTTAGATTTTCTTTAAGGGATGAGGCCTGTATGTTTCTTTTCATCCAACCAAGTGCAGACCCAGACAGCTGTGCACAGCGTGCATGAGCTTCCAGGACAACCTCCTGAGGATCAAAGGTCTTCCATGTCGGATTTTGTCAGCTGCCTCCTTATTTCCATTTCAACCTGTAACAGACACTCCATGGAGTACGTCCAGGCCCCATGAGCAAGTCAGACCATCCTGTTCATGGTCTTAGGGCTCACAGACCCTGTGTGAACAGGGCACTATCAGGCTGCTTTGCCTTGTTTGAGAGCATGAAGAGTCAGAGAAGTCTCTCATCCCACCAAAAAAATCTGTACCACACTCTACTACTGGTACTGCCATAGCAAGAGGATAAATCTGTCCCAGTATCTCTACAGACATCATTTCCTACATCACTTGAGGTCTATAAGACCCTGATGAGGATGTTTGGGTTTTTTTACAATAAACTGTATCACGGGCAGGAAAGGGACTGTTTTAGCCACAGCCACAGTCCCAAGAGATGCTCCTCCTCTGATGAGAAGACCATCTGCACATAGATTAGCTGAATTCTCTGGCCTTTAGGACTTTTTGCACAGACCGCCTGACTCTGACCTTACGACTCCTGAATTCTCTTTTCCTTTCTTGCCGTGACAAATGTCTCCTCTTTGTCTGCCAGTTTCCCTTAGCTGCCTCTACCTCTCTGTTCCCTTGGTCTTTGTCACCCTGGGCAGGTGTTCTGGGCTGCTGTTTACCAAAACATTCTTCAGACACAGGCATTGCTCCCTTCTGTGCTTCCCACTTCTTGGTGACAAACACAGAAGTCCCATCCCCCAGCAGCCTGTCCACCTTTTCACCACCCTGCTCAGAAAGTGCATCCTCAACGCACCCTTTCCAGGGAGGCACAGACAGCTCTGGGAGTCAGGCTTCCCAGCAAGAGGGCCATGCCAGGAAGGACACACATGTATCATAGAATCATAGAATTAGCCGGGTTGCAAGGGACCTCAGAGATCATCAAGTCCAACCCTTGATCCACTCCCGCTGTGGTTCCCACCCCATGGCACTGAGTGCCACATCCAGTCTCTTTTTAAATATCTCCAGGGAC
>JAAWXA010000013.1:15181573-15494391 GCA_038090715.1 Florisuga fusca
CTTGAAATGCCCCCTTCTTTCCAGCACCTCCAGCCCATGTCCTTTCTAAATCATAGAATCACAGAATGTCAGGTTGGAAGGGACATCAGGGATCATCTGCTCCAACCCTTCTCATATAATTGTTTGTGTGAGATGTCTCAGCACCTTGTCAAGCTGAGACTTAAATACTTTCCAGAGTGGAGAAATCCACCACTTCCCCTGGGAGACCATTCCAATGTCTGACTGTCCTCAGAGTGAAAAATTTCCTCTTATGCCCAGAAGAAACTTGTGCCCATTGCCTCTTGTCTTGTCCATGGGACTCCTTGTAAACAGTCTCTTTGTAAACCCTCTTTGTACCCCCCCTTTAAATACTGAAACATCATAAGAAGCTCTCCCCTATGTCTTCTCTTCTCAGGGCTGAACAACCTCAGTTTTCACAGCCTCTCCTCACAAATGACTTTTTTGCTGTCCTCCATGCTAGGAGCAACACAACAGCAAGGATGATATTCCCTCTTCCTGCAACAGCTGGAAATGCTGGGCAAGGAACTAAGATGCAGGAGACCCAACAGTGCTGCACATCACATTTTGCTGTATTTACACACATTAATTTACACATTTACACACTTTAGTCAAGCCTCCTGTGAAGCAGGGGTCATGCTGCTCCTCCTCTGGGTGTCCCAGAGGTGTTCTGTCAAAAGCAGATGTGCTATTAACACCAAGCCCCTGAAGGAAGAGAAAAATCATGCAATATCATAGAATCATAGAATCATAGAATCATAGAATTGGCTGGGTTGGAAGGGACCTCAGAGATCATCAAGTCCAACCCTTGATCCACTCCCGCTGCAGTTCCCAGCCCATGGCACTGAGTGCCACATCCAGTCTCTTTTTAAATATCTCCAGGGAGGGAGAATCCACCACCTCACCAGGCAGCCCATTCCAATGTTTGATCACCCTCTCCGTAAAGAAATTCTTTCTAATATCCAACCTAAACCTCCCCTGGCACAACTTAAGACCATGTCCTCTTGTCTTGCTGAGAGGTGCCTGGGAAAAGAGACCAACCCCCCCCTGGCTCCAACCTCCTTTCAGGGAGTTGTAGAGAGTGATGAGGTCTCCCCTGAGCCTCCTCTTCTCCAGGCTGAACAGCCCCAGCTCCCTCAGCCTCTCCTCATAGGATCTGTGCTCCAGTCCCTTCACCATCCTTGCAGCTGCAGACAAGTGAGGGAAGGGGCTCTGCAGCCAAAGGGTTGGGGGCCAGCTCCCAGTTCTTTGGAATCCCAAAGCAGATCCCACTGTCTCCCCAGCCTCTCAGAGGCTGCCTGCTACCTGCAGGAGCCCAGCGCTGACCCTGAGGTGCACGGCCCTGCTGCCCACTCAGTGGCTGAACAGGGGTGATCCGAACACCTGGGACCCTCAGGTGGTTAGGACATAACACATCTAGGCAGAGGACACTCCCCCTGGTGAACAAATACACGTTTCAAAATACAGAAATTGCTCAGTGCTGAGGGCTGCAAACCCCTGTTTACCTTGCCAAATGCAAGCAGCCATGAGGGCCTTGCATAGAGGCTGCTGGCAAGACAGAAGCCCAGACTGTCAGCCCCCTCTTCCCAGCACTGCAGGGACTGCCTGCCTCAGAGACTGGCAAGCAAAGGAGCACAGGACATGGGTCCAGCCCTCACTGGGGCCAGGGCTTACAGCAAATGTTTGGCCCCACATGCTGGAGCTGGGACACAAGGCATGGAACCCTTAGCTAGAGCAATGCTGACTCTCTGGAGCCAGCTCAGATTAGCCACAAATTTAAACACTGAGGTGATGTCTACAAAGCTGGGCAGATAAGCTCACGGCAAGCTGCTCTTTCACTCTTAACCAAGAGAAATGGGGTCCAGCCCCATCCCAGGGGTATGCTTGTTTAGGCAGAGCTCTCCCTCACTGGTGGGGCCACCTGGAATCTGTCAGACTTCGAGGAGGTCCATATGAGGTAAGTCTGCGGCAGGTAACCAGAGAAGCTCAGGCTATGTGTTGATCTGGCTTTTAAAGGCAATGAGGACCAAAAAGTGACCCAGTGTCTCAGCCAGAGGTACTCAGCAGACTTTACAGCTCACAGAAATGAGCACCAGTGCCTGGAGTTCACTGCACGCCTCCTCAAAAGCCTCTGTTACTGCAACATGTACAGTTGTGGCTGTGACAGCCTTCCCCACAAAGGCAAAAAAAAAGGAAAAATAAAGCACCATCAGGATCCCCCCTCAGTCTTCACATCCAGCATCCAAATTGGAGGGATCACAAGGGTCAAACACCTTCCTGACCCTTCTTCTTCCTGCCCTTCCCTTGCCTGTTCCCTGTTTGCTTCAGCATCCTGGGAGGATTCCATCCATTCCTCTGCCTGTGCTCNTACCATTGTTGGGAATATTTCTGGCTTCTGATTCCGGAGAATTATTTGACAGAGGAAAAAAATCAGTAAGTTTGAAGTAAAATCTCATCAGTGAGGTTTATGATCCAACATATACCTGAATGTCTGTCACTGTGAGAAACCTTATAGCTGTACAGTGACCTGTGCCACAGCCTGAAAAAATTATGTGAGCTGGACAAGTCATTTTTGAGTCCATAATTTGGACAGAAATGTTTATGGAGTCTTACATCTCTGGTCTCATCAGCAATGGCTTTCTGACAGGTACTCCTGGTCCTGACTGAAAGATCCAGAAAGGGGTTCAGACTCCCTTGGATCTCTCTCTCAAGCTGTCACTGTGCCTGGTACACTCTACCTGGGGACCTGCCAGCAGGACATTTTGGAAATGAGCAGTTTACTGCCCTCTGGGCCACTGCTGAAGCTCAAGTGTGCAGGACCCTGGCAATCTGCAGGGCTGGCTGGTGCTTTTTTATTACATTTACTGAAGGAACTCAGCAAGTGATAACAAGTGGCAGGACAGAGGAAGAGGAATCACTGAAGGATGATCCAGGTTAATGGGAATGCTTTGAATACATCACAAGAGCAAAGGATGCTTGCAGCTCAGGCATAATACCAATGCAGGTCAATTCCGCTGTAAATGGGAAAAAAAGCCCAATGAAATATTGAAGAGCTACTCCAAGTGCTCAGAACAGCCTGGAAACATGGAGGAGAAGAAGAAGAAACGGGGCCAGAGGCTCAGCTGTGCTGAGCAGGGAGATGGAAGAGGACCAGGTAGCTGCAAGCCAGCCAATTCTGTCATATAAAACCACTTGAGAGCTTAAAGGAATGATACACTATTACCTGCAGATTTATTAGAACAGACTTCTAAGAACTTGTGGTTCTCCCTAGACACAAGAGAATGGGTAGGGAAAAAAATTGTAGTGTACTAGAACAAATGTCAACATGTTAGTCTAGATCTCCATTGCAGTAGCACAAACACTGAGGTTCTTATTTTGTTTCTGATCACGCAAACTTTTGCTGCCTGGAATTAGAAGTTTGTGGGACAGACAGAAAAAGAACTAGATAAATTAGCTCTACATTTGTATTTTAAATTTCTGGCCTTGGCCATTTACCCAGGATATTTTGGTGACAACTCAATCCCCTTTGGTAAACTTGGTAAGTTATCTTTAATGGTTTGGTCACAACTGAGACGATGGAAGAAGAAGAGTTCTGCAGTTTATCATTTGACCCTGCTCTCTGGCAGGATGACCACATTTTTCACTGGCAAGAATAGCTTTGAAAATTTTTATTTAACTTGCCCTGCTAATGATGAAGCTGCTAAAGCTTCAAAATAAGTTTAATTATACAGGATACAACACAGTTCTTATGCATGACATATAATCAGGACTACAAGACTAAATGCAGCCTGCCACTAGTTACTATTTGATCTACATTTAAGCAGAAGGTTCATTCCTTTTCTTTGCAATGAAGCTGTTGAGGTTTCCTATAGACTAAGTTCACCAATCCAGAGGAAATAATAACTTTAAAACTACATCAATTTCAAAATTGAGATGAGAAAATTAAATGCTATACTAATTGCTGCCAAAAATAACAGTAGTGCCCATCATTTTAAGCTTATGAGGAAAGATTCAGGACACCTGTATGACAGTTATGACAGGACAGCTTTTACCTACCTGTTGACATCCTAAATTACAGTCTAGTCTTCCTAAAAATCATTGTATAATTGTGGAGGTGACTGGATCTTTTAGCTGCACAACATGGAAAAAGAAACATTTCTTTTCTGCCTAGAACTGTCCTGGTGATCAGGGCATTCAGCTGGGGTAGACAACAGATAGATTCAGTTCACTTTGGGGACAGTCAAAGCTGGAAACCAGCGCTCTGAGCAGTGAGCTAGCACACCAGAGAGAAGCCATCACCTCACCATCACACAGACTTGCTCCCATTAAAACACCAACATGCAGTATTTTAGAGTTCCCCACATGGTTACCTGAGAGCTAGAGCTCTTCCCTCAGAAGAGCCAGGGCATCCTAGGGAGGAAGCTCAGGGCACAGGGGAGCAGGAGGCATTCACCTCTGGGAGTGTCCCCCTGGGAGGCACAATGTGTCCTGAGCAAGGGCTTCCCAAGCATCCAGGCTGAAGGGGTTGCCTGGTTCCTGTTCATGCTTTCAGCCCCAACAGCTAAAGCTGATGAAGCAGTGTAAATGCCAAGGACTGAAGCCAGGCAGATCAGATCCCCTCCCTTTCCTTGTTTGCTGCTCTAAGCAAGGTTCAAAATAAGCAGTACCCTTTTTATTGTTCTTTCAGCTGCACTGGCACCGAGCAGTCCACAGGCAGAAGCACAGCTCCTGCTGGGAACCCCACTGGTTCAGGGTAATTTCATGGTAGGCCTCGGTATCCCTCGAGTGAGGGAGCAGCAGGTTAAGTCAGACAACAACATTGATTTTAGCTGTCTAGGGTCTTCTAAGGCATAAATATTGCCCTAAGTAAGATGTTATGGTTTACTTAGCAGCACACAGAAATATTCCTGCTGCCAGCTGAATGCAGCACTAAGAAAGACAACATATAGGAGCAATACATCCTAAAGAGCATGATGATCAGAACACAGTACTGGTATTGACCGTAGCAAGGAGGATAAACTCGTAACAAAACACTCTTAGAAAAAGAGTGAGAGCAGTGAATGTACCATACAGTACTTTGAAGCCAGCTTCAAAAATAGAAGGCATCTGCTAAACTACAATTCAGTTTATGGCTTTTGCAGCAGGTGTAAATCATATTTTTCCTCACCTTTTCTAACTTCCAGGGAGCTACGGCTGGTTTTTGAAGCCTTCAAATTGATCCAGTCCTGAGAACTGAAACCATTCAAAGATAAGGTGTATGGACTCAAAGCTTTGATTTCATCTGGCTCAGATCAGCTGTAGTACTTCAGGCTTAGTTAGCATGTGAGTTCCTAAAGGAAATAAGGCCTTTATAGTTCTTATTTCACTGAAAACTGCATGCCAGATGCTATGGAAATCCATAGAATCTGTGCCAAAAATAGGAAAGGAAAATAGAAGAAAAATTATTATTACAATAGAAGCTTCTGTGGAATCCTGCAGTTTTCTGGGGGTTTTCTGATTTCAAAAAGAATCAGACATGTACATTCAGTTTCATAAAAATAACTACTTTCACCAATTTTAGATTTTCTTTAAAGGATGAGGCCTGTATGTTTCTTTTCATCCAACCAAGTGCAGACCCAGACAGCTGTGCACAGCGTGCATGAGCTTCCAGGACAACCTCCTGAGGATCAAAGGTCTTCCATGTCGGATTTTGTCAGCTGCCTCCTTATTTCCTGTCAACCTGTAACAGACACTCCATGGAGTACGCCCAGGCCCCATGAGCAAGTCAGACCATCCTGTTCATGGTCTTAGGGCTCACAGACCCTGTGTGAACAGGGCACTATCAGGCTGCTTTGCCTTGTTTGAGAGCATGAAGAGTCAGAGAAGTCTCTCATCCCACCAAAAAAATCTGTACCATACTCTACTACTGATACTGCCATAGCAAGAGGATAAATCTGTCCCAGTATCTCTACAGACATCATTTCCTACATCACTTGAGGTCTATAAGACCCTGATGAGGATGTTTGGGTTTTTTTACAATAAACTGTATCACGGGCAGGAAAGGGACTGTTTTAGCCACAGCCACAGTCCCAAGAGATGCTCCTCCTCTGATGAGAAGACCATCTGCACATAGATTAGCTGAATTCTCTGGCCTTTAGGACTTTTAGCACAGACCGCCTGACTCTGACCTTACGACTCCTGAATTCTCTTTTCCTTTCTTGCCGTGACAAATGTCTCCTCTTTGTCTGCCAGTTTCCCTTAGCTGCCTCTACCTCTCTGTTCCCTTGGTCTTTGTCACCCTGGGCAGGTGTTCTGGGCTGCTGTTTACCAAAACATTCTTCAGACACAGGCATTGCTCCCTTCTGTGCTTCCCACTTCTTGGTGACAAACACAGAAGTCCCATCCTGCAGCAGCCTGTCCACCTTTTCACCACCCTGCTCAGAAAGTGCATCCTCACGCACCCTTTCCAGGGAGGCACAGATAGCTCTGGGAGTCAGGCTTCCCAGCAAGAGGGCCATGCCAGGAAGGACACACATGTATCATAGAATCATAGAATTAGCCGGGTTGGAAGGGACCTCAGAGATCATCAAGTCCAACCCTTGATCCACTCCCGCTGTGGTTCCCACCCCATGGCACTGAGTGCCACATCCAGTCTCTTTTTAAATATCTCCAGGGACAGAGAATCCACCACTTCCCTGGGCAGCCCATTCCAATGCCTGATCACCCTCTCCGTAAAGAAATTCTTTCTAATATCCAGCCTAAACCTCCCCTGGCACAACTTAAGACCATGTCCTCTTGTCTTGCTGAGAGGTGCCTGGGAAAAGAGACCAACCCCCCCCCTGGCTCCAACCTCCTTTCAGGGAGTTGTAGAGAGTGATGAGGTCTCCCCTGAGCCTCCTCTTCTCCAGGCTGAACAGCCCCAGCTCCCTCAGCCTCTCCTCATAGGATCTGTGCTCCAGTCCCTTCAGTCTCTTCTNAGAAGTAGAGAAGAAATAAATCAAAGGTGAAGACAGAAGAAGAGAAAATGAGATTCCTGTCCTCAGACAGATGGAAAGGGAAAAATATATTCAACAGCTTGCTGTAGTTCTGATGGTGCAGTTTCACAGCCCAGAGCATCAGTGACTCTTCATGAGGGGCAGCCACACGTCAAAACTGAACAAGCTGCATCTGAAACCCAGGTAAGCAACCATCAATATACACAGGCTTTCAAACAATCAAGTATTTAATGACATCCAATCATTAATTAAGTCATCCACAAGGCACTGGAGAGAAGGAGCAGGTAGAAAGGAGCATACTAATGCATAGTGGGTCCTCTGTCATTTTTTGTCTCTGGATACTGATCCAGAAGCAAAGATTCTGGCTTGCTGCATCCAGACCTCCAACACATGACGCTTAAACTGCTACATGCCACAACTAGGGTGGGGAACTTCCAGAAATAATTGGAAGTATAAATGATATATGCATTTAACCAGGTCAACATGTGCTTTATTGCACAACTTATCCAAGTGTTTCATCAGTTTAGTTTCTCCTCTTCGCACCAATTGATCGGCCAAGACAATAGCAAGCTAATAATTTTGTTTTCTTCTTACTATATCCTGTTTGGAGTGTTTTGTTTTGACTCTTGTGACTAAGTAAATGAATACAGTGATTTTGTTCTGCCCCAGGAAAGTGAACAGAGCTGTAATTCCAGCTTTTGATGTCATTTGTACAAGATGTTTGCAGGAGTCTGTGAGAGAACTCTGCGTGACAATTAACTTGTATATTAAGTTACATTACAATTTCCCCTTCTAAATATTCAAAATGAAAGTGCCCTTCAATTTTTTATGATTGCCACATCCTACAATAAAATCCACCAGCTCTGCAAAGATATGGGAGCTATGGCCCAGCCTCAAGCCACAGGGAAGGCAGGAATAGAAAGGGACTAAACAGACATTCCCAAGGGAGGGAAACTCAGGCAGACAGCTTGAAGAGAGCCAGTCCCCCAGGAACCAGAGCTCACTCACAGATCCTTGCAGCTTGAGAAGTATTACCTTGTCTTTCAAAAACCAAGAATAATCCCAGAATCTAACATGGGAAGGTGTAACAAAAGCCATACTGCCACAAGATCAGCTGTTTCATAGGGTCATAGAGTGTAATCACTTCAGCACTATGGAGCAATAACGAGTAGCTGCCAAGGCTGTTTCACATTAAACTTGCATGGCTTGCTTATTAACATCATTAGTCACAAAATCTCCATGGGACCTGCATGCAGTTTGACATCCCATCTGGATGTCATTGGCTGTACAGACAGGGAGACAGCCTTGTCAGGACTCTGAGAGATTATGACCACCCTTTCTCTGTGCCAGCGTCTGCTAAGGCTAAAGAGACAAAACACAAGATGAAGTTTTTCTTGCCAGGAAAGATCTGTGAGATGTCTCCTGTCATATCCAAGCCTGACTGACCCTTAGGAAGCAGAAGCAGCACAGTAGTTACAGGCAAGTATTGAAGCAGGTCCAGTGTAGTCCAGCCAGATACCTCCAAGACAAGTTTTGGTACTAGGTATATCTACAAAACCTCCTCTCCTCTCTCCTGCATCTCTCCACCACATCCTCTTCTCCCCATCCCCCATATCCCCAGAAAAAGAACCATCCCAAGCATAATACCCTCACAGGTTTGAAATGTGGAGCCTAGGATATTGCTCTGGATACAGCATCAAAGGCCTTCTTATATGGTTTTAGATCACTCAGTTGAGAGTTGCAAATAAACATGGGAATAAAAGCACAAGGTGGCATTTCAGACAACTTAAAGGATAGAAGTTCTTTTTCTTAAAAAGGAAAAAAATAAAAGCCTGACTCATACAACATTGTATAATTCAGCTGCAGAACTTGTGGGAAAGCAATGAGTAAGATTCAAGAAGCTAGATATTTCTATGAATAACCAGAACTTATTATATTTTTAATTATAACCATTAAATATTACACACTATTACCATCTGTTTCAAAATTTAAGCTAAATTTAAAGAACAAAATAGGATTTAATAATATATAATTTCTTCAAAGCAATTCAAAAGCACAGTGCTCTGATGCACTTACATACAGAAAACTGAGATACCTGAGGGTCTATTTCCAACTTGTATTACATGCAGCTTGTGCTGAAGTCAGACTTCTTCAGCTCTCCCTAAACAGGGCCACATTTCAGCATGTCTTACTACACACAGAGTAAAACTATCCTTCTTATTCCTTCAGCTCTGTTTACTTTATCCTCCTGTTATCTTTTAGTATCAAAATAAAATACAGGTTGTTATTAACTCTTTCACACTACAACATTTCTGCTTATCTTGTCCTTTCAAAAGGGACAATATTCAGAGAATACTGTGTACATGTGTTTCAAACATTAGCTTTAATGCTTCCCAAAGTTACCTGCAAGAGCAGACACCATTGTACAAATTCTTCTTAGTTAAACAGCAGAAGAACAGCAGCAAGACTCCATAGTCTCTCTCCCAGCAGAGAGGTGTCAAGACTTTTTCAGCTTCACAACCCTGCCCTATCTACCTCATCCAAGGTATAAAAATTCTTGTCATCCTGATGAGATGAACCTGGAGCTCAGTTCAGCTGGTAACTCTGCACCAGTACTGAGCTGCAGCTGTGGCACAATGCAATAAGCCCATCTGCTACTCAGGACCAAATGGTGTCCAGGTGTTGTTAGAGGTGACTGTGAAACAGCTGCTAATCAGACTTCACTTCCAGAGGTTTTATTTCTCCAAAGAGTTATGCAGACTTTATATACTACAGTTACAGTTCAAAACTCAAAGCCTCAGGCCTGTGAGGAATTATGAACCCCCTTAAAGGAGGATGCTAAGTAAACCATAACATCTTACTTAGCAGCACACAGAAATATTCCTGCTGCCAGCTGAATGCAGCACTAAGAAAGACAACATATAGGAGCAATACATCCTAAAGAGCATGATGATCAGAACACAGTATTGCTATTGACAGTAGCAAGGAGGATAAACTCGTAACAAAACACTCTTAGAAAAAGAGTGAGAGCAGTGAATGTACCATACAGTACTTTGAAGCCAGCTTCAAAAATAGAAGGCATCTGCTAAACTACAATTCAGTTTATGGCTTTTGCAGCAGGTGTAAATCATATTTTTCCTCACCTTTTCTAACTTCCAGGGAGCTACGGCTGGTTTTTGAAGCCTTCAAATTGATCCAGTCCTGAGAACTGAAACCATTCAAAGATAAGGTGTATGGACTCAAAGCTTTGATTTCATCTGGCTCAGATCAGCTGTAGTACTTCAGGCTTAGTTAGCATGTGAGTTCCTAAAGGAAATAAGGCCTTTATAGTTCTTATTTCACTGAAAACTGCATGCCAGATGCTATGGAAATCCATAGAATCTGTGCCAAAAATAGGAAAGGAAAATAGAAGAAAAATTATTATTACAATAGAAGCTTCCGTGGAATCCAGCACTTTTCTGGGGGTTTTCTGATTTCAAAAAGAATCAGACATGTACATTCAGTTTCATAAAAATAACTACTTTCACCAATTTTAGATTTTCTTTAAGGGATGAGGCCTGTATGTTTCTTTTCATCCAACCAAGTGCAGACCCAGACAGCTGTGCACAGCGTGCATGAGCTTCCAGGACAACCTCCTGAGGATCAAAGGTCTTCCATGTCGGATTTTGTCAGCTGCCTCCTTATTTCCATTTCAACCTGTAACAGACACTCCATGGAGTACGCCCAGGCCCCATGAGCAAGTCAGACCATCCTGTTCATGGTCTTAGGGCTCACAGACCCTGTGTGAACAGGGCACTATCAGGCTGCTTTGCCTTGTTTGAGAGCATGAAGAGTCAGAGAAGTCTCTCATCCCACCAAAAAAATCTGTACCATACTCTACTACTGATACTGCCATAGCAAGAGGATAAATCTGTCCCAGTATCTCTACAGACATCATTTCCTACATCACTTGAGGTCTATAAGACCCTGATGAGGATGTTTGGGTTTTTTTACAATAAACTGTATCACGGGCAGGAAAGGGACTGTTTTAGCCACAGCCACAGTCCCAAGAGATGCTCCTCCTCTGATGAGAAGACCATCTGCACATAGATTAGCTGAATTCTCTGGCCTTTAGGACTTTTAGCACAGACCGCCTGACTCTGACCTTACGACTCCTGAATTCTCTTTTCCTTTCTTGCCGTGACAAATGTCTCCTCTTTGTCTGCCAGTTTCCCTTAGCTGCCTCTACCTCTCTGTTCCCTTGGTCTTTGTCACCCTGGGCAGGTGTTCTGGGCTGCTGTTTACCAAAACATCCTTCAGACACAGGCTCCCTTCTGTGCTTCCCACTTCTTGGTGACAAACACAGAAGTCCCATCCCCCAGCAGCCTGTCCACCTTTTCACCACCCTGCTCAGAAAGTGCATCCTCACGCACCCTTTCCAGGGAGGCACAGATAGCTCTGGGAGTCAGGCTTCCCAGCAAGAGGGCCATGCCAGGAAGGACACACATGTATCATAGAATCATAGAATTAGCCGGGTTGGAAGGGACCTCAGAGATCATCAAGTCCAACCCTTGATCCACTCCCGCTGTGGTTCCCACCCCATGGCACTGAGTGCCACATCCAGTCTCTTTTTAAATATCTCCAGGGACAGAGAATCCACCACTTCCCTGGGCAGCCCATTCCAATGCCTGATCACCCTCTCCGTAAAGAAATTCTTTCTAATATCCAACCTAAACCTCCCCTGGCACAACTTAAGACCATGTCCTCTTGTCTTGCTGAGAGGTGCCTGGGAAAAGAGACCAACCCCCCCCTGGCTCCAACCTCCTTTCAGGGAGTTGTAGAGAGTGATGAGGTCTCCCCTGAGCCTCCTCTTCTCCAGGCTGAACAGCCCCAGCTCCCTCAGCCTCTCCTCATAGGATCTGTGCTCCAGTCCCTTCACCATCCTTGCAGCTGCAGACAAGTGAGGGAAGGGGCTCTGCAGCCAAAGGGTTGGGGGCCAGCTCCCAGTTCTTTGGAATCCCAAAGCAGATCCCACTGTCTCCCCAGCCTCTCAGAGGCTGCCTGCTACCTGCAGGAGCCCAGCGCTGACCCTGAGGTGCACGGCCCTGCTGCCCACTCAGTGGCTGAACAGGGGTGATCCGAACACCTGGGACCCTCAGGTGGTTAGGACATAACACATCTAGGCAGAGGACACTCCCCCTGGTGAACAAATACACGTTTCAAAATACAGAAATTGCTCAGTGCTGAGGGCTGCAAACCCCTGTTTACCTTGCCAAATGCAAGCAGCCATGAGGGCCTTGCATAGAGGCTGCTGGCAAGACAGAAGCCCAGACTGTCAGCCCCCTCTTCCCAGCACTGCAGGGACTGCCTGCCTCAGAGACTGGCAAGCAAAGGAGCACAGGACATGGGTCCAGCCCTCACTGGGGCCAGGGCTTACAGCAAATGTTTGGCCCCACATGCTGGAGCTGGGACACAAGGCATGGAACCCTTAGCTAGAGCAATGCTGACTCTCTGGAGCCAGCTCAGATTAGCCACAAATTTAAACACTGAGGTGATGTCTACAAAGCTGGGCAGATAAGCTCACGGCAAGCTGCTCTTTCACTCTTAACCAAGAGAAATGGGGTCCAGCCCCATCCCAGGGGTATGCTTGTTTAGGCAGAGCTCTCCCTCACTGGTGGGGCCACCTGGAATCTGTCAGACTTCGAGGAGGTCCATATGAGGTAAGTCTGCGGCAGGTAACCAGAGAAGCTCAGGCTATGTGTTGATCTGGCTTTTAAAGGCAATGAGGACCAAAAAGTGACCCAGTGTCTCAGCCAGAGGTACTCAGCAGACTTTACAGCTCACAGAAATGAGCACCAGTGCCTGGAGTTCACTGCACGCCTCCTCAAAAGCCTCTGTTACTGCAACATGTACAGTTGTGGCTGTGACAGCCTTCCCCACAAAGGCAAAAAAAAAGGAAAAATAAAGCACCATCAGGATCCCCCCTCAGTCTTCACATCCAGCATCCAAATTGGAGGGATCACAAGGGTCAAACACCTTCCTGACCCTTCTTCTTCCTGCCCTTCCCTTGCCTGTTCCCTGTTTGCTTCAGCATCCTGGGAGGATTCCATCCATTCCTCTGCCTGTGCTCCTGATCCGTGCCAGCCTGAATCTGTGTGTTCCTGCCTCCAGCTCCCCACTGCTCCTGACCCCAGGATTCCAGCCTGGACTTTCCCAGGGCTGCCCTGCAGCCTCGGGGGTGACGTGAGAGTTATTGGGGGAGAGGGGGGAGGAACGTGGGATCAATCTTTTCCTGTATATTTGTATATATTTAGTAATTTTACCTATTTATCATTACTGTTTCATTAAAGTTGTGTAGTTTAGTTTCCAACCCATAAGTCTTTTTCCCTTATTCTCTTTCCTTTCCTTATCAGGGAGGAGAGGGGGATTCCAATGTATGTGCTCACGTGTGTATTCCAGCCTTCCAATGTATGTGCTCACAGTGGAACCTCTCCTCAAGTGACAGAGCACTTCTGGCTGTGCTCAGCTCCTCCACCTCTCTCTGCCTGTTATGTTTGTGTGACGATGCCGTTTCCCTGCAGCCAGTCTTGCACCTTGTTTTCAGATGTTCAACCCACCAACCCAGGACCAAAAGCTCTGAGGAGAGACCCCACAGGCAGAAACAGGAGACATTCCTCCACTTGCCCTGCCAGGCAGAGCTGGTAGAGCCGACCTTGATTCCTAACCCCCATCAGCTGGGGGACATGATTAAAGCCAAGCCAAGCATGTTGTCTACTTTGAACTCTGGTAGCTCCCTGCCTGTCCACTTTCCTCTGCCCTCCTTCCATCCAGCAGCAGGAGCATCCCATGGTCTTTGTCAGGAGGAACCTAGAGTCAGGGCACAGCTCCCAGGGATCTTATGGCTCCTCCTTCAGTTGAAAGGTGTCCAAGCCCACTGACCTCCAGAACTGTCTGTTTCCTCCAGCTCTTTGTGATGGAGAAGAGGGCACAGCCTGGGAGCTGATGAGGTATTTCTGAGATTCAGCTTTCGAGAAGTTCACTTTCATTTGGGGGCTGTGGTAGTTGAAAACACTGGATTTTGCTTTCTCTTCTTGATGGCTATATCAGGTTTTGTGCTATCCAAAGAAGCAATGACCTGTTTTTTTAGAGGCAGCGACCTCTCAAAACACATGTGTTGCTCAGCACCCCAGAAAATGTAGCCACTGAAGTCTGTGGTCAGTTTTATTTACAAAAGTGTGTGGTTTTTTGATCTAAAAGTATAAAAAAATAAATATTTCTGAAGCCTTCTGGCACCCATCTGGCCATGAGCAGCTTCTTGCACCTGGAATATGTGAATATCTGATCTTAAAAGACGTTACTACTTAAGCATACACTAGGTTGCTATTAACAGACTGGCTGAAAGATTGCTTTCAGTTCACAATTCAGCTAAAGATAAATCTCTGAAGCTTTTATTTTTTTCTTCCACTTGTAGATTACTAAGCAGATCAACTGAGGAATTCCACCTTCCTCTGCAGCAACCGCTTGAGCCCAGATGAGGAATCTTTTTAAGCCTAGAGAACAACACAAAAGTTTTAAATAGCATATTATTCTTAAATATTGTTGTAGGACCTCTGAAGTCCCAGTGTCACCTAACCCTATCACTCCATCCTACTCTGGGACACTTCTTCCAGGGTGAGACAGATCCAGAGCCCTTAGTGTTAAGAGGAGAGATAATCCATATAGAGGAAAAGACAGTGACTCTCTGAGTGTGAAGTTTCCTTATCAAAAATGCCTTACATAAGCCAGATCTCTGCCCAGAGGTGTGTCTCAATTCATATTAAGCCCTCAAGAAAAGATCTGTGCAGCTAATGGAAAACAAATGTCTGTTTTGGCAGGGCCTGCAGCTAATGTCAGTTATTTCCCCCCCCTTACAGAAATAAAGAAATTGGCAAAATGAAACAGGCTGACTGAAATGTTCTGGCTTGCCCTTAACCCTTTGAGTGCTTCTCTGATGTACAACACATGTAACAGACCTTATCTTTGTGGTTCATGAAGAGAAAAAAAAAAAACTGCTGAAGAAATCATGTTCTGTTCCATTAAAACATAAAATGTCCTCAAGAAGGAAGTTCAGAGTTGAAGACACAGATATGCTTCATAGCTTAATAGCTCTCAGTAAGGACTGTTTTAATTTGAGTGTGACTGCTAGACTTTGTTTTGCTGGAGTCTGGCCAAAACCAAAACAAGAGTACCAAGCAAGCTTTAAACTGTTTTCTAAAGAAAACAAAAGCCTAGGGAGGGCAGAATTATTAGCTGTTGTCTAATACCTCAGAGCAAATTAATATAAAGTTTAGTTATTGTAATTAATATAAAGTTTAGCTATTGTTCATTTCTCAGAAAAGAGCAGTACTTTCAACAGAAGTGTAGAAAACACCAGAAAGCAATTTATCAGGATTATGGTCACTAACTCATATAAACTGTACCAAACCACAGGTACTGTTATTAACCCAGAACACAGTTGACTTTAATTCAGTAATGATGTCAATTCAGGGTTGCTGAACTCTTGTAGGATGTCAGCTCATACCGTGGTTGAGAAACTGGTAATATGGAAATACCAGGGCTGGTAGGAGATTCCCTCAGAGTTGGCCTCTTTGGGCCTGAAGGGCCCAGGAAGAACCAATCTTCTTCCATGTTCTGTTTCCTTGAGCAACTACTTAGAATACACTCAGAGGGAGAAAAAATGTCCTTGGTTTCATCAGATGTGGCTGTTACGTTCTTCAGCTCTTTCCCAAACACAGCTGAGGATGTTCACATGGTCATAACACCCCTCAATGATAGGTAGATGCTGCTGAGCAGCTCCATGTCCATGTAACTCCATAGCAGGACTGTCTTATTGTGAAGCTAAAGACAGTTATTAAGACAAAAAATATTGTTTCAGTTTCCAGAAACAAGCAGTCAAGAGAGGTCACCTGAAGCCTCAGCAAGCATCCTCCTGTCTGTGTAAGGACAGAGGAGAGGCTACTTCCAAATTTGAAAAATGTGGATGTTGGGACTTGGCATTACTGGGGTGTTATATTGGCAAAGGAAGCACAAAGAGAGGGAAAGGGAGTAGCCATAATGCAGCCACAGTCAGACTCACTGATGTGTCTACCCTGGGAAAAAGCAGCCAGCAGGTTTTCTGGCAGAGGTGCTAGAAAACAGCTCAGGACTGTAAGAATATAAATGGTCATTTGTTGTCGGACTGCTCTTGTGCTCAAGCCAATGAGCTTTGTAAGCTCTTTAAAAATAAAAGGATTTCACCAGAGAAAGCAGTAAGGCAGGTATGTGTTGTATTTTTTCCATACTCCAGGAGCAAGAGAAACCACTGGCATGGCCAGAAACATTGCTATTGAGGAACAGACTTTCCAAGCAATGGAAAAAGCCACGAGCTTTTCTTTGAATATGGAAATTGCTAACATGAGTCTTGCTGGAGTGACTGATTTCTCAGGCATCCATTGCTTCAGCTTCAATACAAGGAAAGATCCTTCCTGATTACAGTGCCCTTGGATTGGTACCTCTCCTTCAATGTCCAAGTGCAAGCAAGTAGAGGGGGGGACAGAGCTTTTGCTCAGAGAAATAAAAAGCTAGGAAGGAAGAGGTTTTTTAAGGTTCTGACTAAGCAAGTTTTAGTCACTCTTTCCTTGCCAAAGATAAGATGTGGGAACTTTTTTTTATGGGGAAAAGCAGATGACTAAAAAATGGCATATCTCTTCATTCTTATAATCTTGGAAGTTTTATGGAGAAGGCATAATCTTTTTTTCATGTTGTTGAAATCAAGGAGTCTTTGTTCTTTCACTCCCCTAAACAGAGATAGGACAAAACATATCAAAATATCTTCCCATGTTGTCTTCTGTCTCCCACATCTTCCCCTGCCTCTCTGTCTGTGGCCATGTGGAATTCTGCTAATCCAGCCTTTTGCGTGGAGGTGAAAAGACCATTCATAACTGTGCACTTAGAGCAGCCCTCTAAGAGTTCTTCCAGCAAATCATTCTCTATAGTCTTCTGGAAAAAAAAAAAAAAAAAAAAGTTTGAAATAATCTCTCCATGTTAGTATTACATTATTTATGCTTCATTCCCTCTATCTCCTTGTTTCCTGTGGACAACACATTGATTTATTCATGCTGTCAGGCAAGGTCCTCTGACTCTGTTTCCAGTAAAAAGCTGAAAGGGCGATTTAGCCGCCTACTCCCCAGATGTGCAGTGGCTCCAGCTCTATGGCATCTGTGTAAACATCAGCAACAAACTTCTCTATTTGAGATTAAATATGAGGAGGTTTTCCTTTTACCCCATATTCAGGCGCCTTGAAATATGTTACAGGCATCTTCAGCATTTTTATACCAGGAATGCCACCACGGGATGACAGCAAGCCATAGGACTCCCCAATTAAAGGCCATGGCTGTGATGTGCCCAGCAGGGAATATGCCAAGGAAGAAGCACAGCTCTGAGTTGCTCAGCTGCTAAACAGGGCTGCAGCTGCCTGGTGGAGGTGTCCCTGGTATCTCATAACTGAGGATGCTGTAAGAGAGGTAATCCTAGGGTATTTAAATATCAGCAAGTTAAGCATGCTGTTTAACAAATGGTAATTACTTAAGTGAAACAAGAACAGAAGCAAACAAACAAAACCCCAAATGAAAACATCACCAACTTGGTGGTTATTCACCTAGTGATTAATTCCATGAAATCCTCATTTTGTTCTAGTATTTTATATTTTTTCTGTTTAACAACAACCTCCAGAACTGGCCTAGAGGAAGGGCACCAGTGGAGCCTGGTGGGAAGGAAGAAGATCATCTGGAGAGCTCCCTCGCAGAGCAGACAGGTTCAGCTCATGACCACAATTACATCCTTTGCTCCTTCCATTCACCTTGTCCAAAACACACCATTGTACTTGGGCCCACCACTTTCTGAGGGGTAGAAGGGCTGTAAGAACAAAAGTGATTACTGCTTGCATGGAGCAGCCAGCAGGGCTGGATGGGAGGAGAACAACCTGGTCTACACTGATGCTATTGTTTTCTCAGTTGTAGCTTCCTACAGTAGCAAATTTTGATCTGCAGTTCTCTGCCAGGGAAGGGGCCTCTGTTGCATCCCACATCACTCACTTTTGGCTGGTTTACAATTGCTGGAAAAGGTGGTTTTGGCTACACTGGTTTTTAGGATGTTTGAGTGCTTGATACCTGAAAATGGCAATATTTAACATATATTTAATATAAGAGATGAAGCAGCTTCTTGTTAAAATCCACTGAATTTTCCTTCTTCAGTTATGAGTTTAATTCTCTAATTATTAATATCCACCAACAAAAGGCAGGAGATTGGTGCTATTGCCCTGAACTGATAATGTTGCTGGAAGAAGTGCTTAACTTAGCAGAGAGCAGACAGAGCAAGGGCTGTAGATTCATCTTGTGTGGTTGGTTTTTCAGTTCAATAACAGCTGATTTCAATCACTCCTAAACAAACCCCTGGACTGTTTTCTACAACCAGCTAATGTCACTATAAATATCTTCTGTTTAACTATGGACATATTATCTCCCAGCTTGAAAAGATAACCAGAGCTTGTTGAGGGGGTGTTTCCTTCATCTATCTATGACAAATAATTATCAATAAGAGATAAAACATTGCTTTGGAGCTCACCCAGCTGTATCCCACCATGTGTACTACACAAAACAAAACTGCAGTGTCCTATATAGCTTTGTAACTCCCAAAAACTCCAGCAGCTTTACAACTAAACTACCTGCCTTGCCAGGGGTTACTTGCTGAGTTAAACCTCGAAACCCAGGAGCGCCCCAAACCTCCAGTTAAAATTGAGGCAGTCTTTTTCTGCCACTTCACTTTAAAGCAGAGTCCAAAATCTCATGTAATCATCTCCTTGGGCCTGAGCACGTCCTTGGACAGTAGACTGTCCTGCAGAAGGAGCTGTTCCCCATCTGCATCCCGTCAAAGCCCATTGGGAATTATGCAGGATAATGCACTTCTGAGTCAATCTCAGCTCTGTGGGGCAGCCCAGAGAGTCCCTGGGCTGAAGTGCTAGCTCCTGGGTGCACTGGACACACTCATCCCTGAGCTGTCCTCTGCCTGCCAGTGTGTCTGTCCCCAGTGTCACCCCAGCACCATGCAAGCTACAGGCAGCAGTTTTCCCTCAGAACACCCAGCAGGCAAGCCAGGGAAGACAGGGAGCCAGGATTTAGCTGCCTGATGCCAGGCAAGACTCAGAGCCCAGCTCGGTGGCAAACAGCCATGGCCAGGGGCCTGTTCCCTTTCACAGCCTGACACCTGCTGCTTGCACTGTCCCTGCAGGAAGATTCCCACTGGGAAAGGGAAGATGATGTAAGGCAGGCAACATCCTCCTGGGAGTCCTTTACATTTATCCTTGTTCCCCTCTCTCCCCTCCTGTGGTGTCAGACAAAACAACCTAAGTTGGACTTTCCAACTCAAACACACGTTTCCTGACACGTTTTGCTGTAAGCAGGACCCATAAAATTCTTCTCATAAGAGCTTATTTGGCTCCGTTGTTACTTGTTTTATTTGAGTGAAAGCCATCTCTTGCTCCTAATAACTTCTGAAGAACAAAATCTTCCTTACAAATCCTGATGGGAATTACTGTGAGGATGCGGGTGCAAAAATCACCCAAGGCAGAGAGAGCCTGCACAACTGCAGTTCTGAATAAATGACCCAAATCAGGTCTTTCATTTCCATTGGGAAATGTTGCTGTGCCTTAGGGTATGGCACGAGGAATCCATCGTTTATAAAAAACCCCAACACACTACTGGGACTAAAGTAGGGGATGAAACAAAAGCATTTATATTTCTGTCTTTTCTCAGTTCAAAATACACAGTATTTTGAAAGTCTGATATCAAAATATAAAGGAATTGCTGAAATCACCATTTAGGCTACAGTTAAGCCCAGCTTTGGAACATCTGCCTGTCTATGACCACAATATTATGAATAAACACTGTCTTCAAAGGATTAGAGAACACAGAGGGAGGAGGTATTTCCTTTTCTCCCTCTCCTGTATGTGTGTGTACACACATTTACAGCTGTCAAGAGCAATTGCATTTGAAGAAAAGTATGGAGCTGTGTCATAGCACCCTGGCATAACAAACACATATGCCTACATACATCTATGCACCATGGCATAGATTCCTAACTTTAACACCATACACCTCCCCTTGATACTGACAGTCTTAATAAATTCTGAAGACCTTGGCCTTCATTATGTCCTGCAGCTGAAAAAACTTGGCGAGGAATAACTTGGCAAAAAAACTACAATTTTCCCCTGTGTATACCTTACTTAAAAAAAAAAAAAAATCCAAAAAAACCCAACTTTGGCATTGTATCCAGGTTTTAAAGAAATATCATACCAGTAGTAAAACATACATCTGGCTGTTATCTGATGGTACTCAGAAAGAGGTAGCAAAATTATAGTCTGTGTGTGTATCAGCTTGTGTTTTTCTCCTTTAAAGACGTGTAAGACAATCTTTCCAGTAAGTCAATAAAGAAAAAACATACCTGGACCTCCTTCTTTTCAAACAGGAAATTGTCATTTACTTGAAATCTGCTGTGCAACACCAGTTCCAAGCATTTTGCTAATTAACAGAGTGCTCTAAGGAATGCAGTGACAGCCAAGCAGCAAGGAGCACATCTAAGGTATGTCTAAATGAAGAGCCCAATAAACATATATCCTGATGCTGTGTGCCAAGGAGAAAATCTTTTTGTTACTGTTCACTAGCCAACCCTTTATAAAAGGCCCATTTGGACAGTTCATGTTCTAAGTCATCACCAGGCTGTGGTTTGTGAGTGTCAGGTAGCACTTGAGCAGAGTTTACATCATCACAGCTAATCAGAAACATTGATAAAGACTGCCAGCATCATCTGCAAGAACAAAGAGTTTGGATTTTTGATATTGTGTCTCGGGTTTGGTATGATGGGAAAGGAGAAGATTTGCCCCATAAGAAGGAAAAAAAAATCAATAGGATTTCAAAATTGCTTTCACATGAGACAAAGAAATGGCTGCTGTTGCTGGCTAGGGGAAAACTCACTCACACTTCATTTGTAGGGCTCTGCTCTCTTCTGCAGGATCAGGGTTTCCTGTGAAAAGTAGCTGGGCAAGGGAATGGCTAAATCCAGTGCAGGAGGTTGCTGGTTTCATCAGTTTGATCTTGTGAAATGCTGTGCCCTCTCATTCACTAATGAATCTGCTCTCTCCAAATGATGCAGACTTGCTTTTTTTTCAATGTAATCAGATTTAATGTTATTACTGTGCATTCTGCTATGCCACCATTAGCTGAGGCATTTGATTTCCAAAAGAGCCACTTCCTCAACCATACACAGAACTTGGATACTTACCATTAATACAGGTAAGTGCACAGGAAAAATAATTTCTTTTTCATTGAAAGGTTGTTTAAGATTGAATTGATGATTTTCTGCATGAAAAGACCTAGTATGAGCCTTTTTCTTTCTTCTCATAGAAAGAAAGAATAAAAAACAGTGGTGTCTTCTGTGTAGCCAGCTGCACATGCAAGTGGAATAGTCTCCTGAGCACTGATTTTTATGGATAACCTACCCAGCCAACTTTTTTGCAAATTAAACCCTTGATGTATTGAGTGCCACTCTTTAAACCTTCCTGGAAAATGGATTTTCTTTCATTAAGCAAGGTTTTTTGCAATCCATGAGCCTGCATGATACAAAATTCAGTGCACAGCTCTAAAAATATCTTCTGCTCTTGGTACTGCACTGGCCTCTCAAGGGATCCAAAGGCACCAGGAGTCAGAGTTCAAATTTGTTCTGGTGAAACCTTCCAAATGTTGACCAAACTCTGTCAGAACTGAGCACTATAATTTTAATCATAATTTCTTAGAAAATAGTTTGCATTTTATTTCAATCGAATGCAGCAGCCACCATTAACCCTCCCTAAAAGTTTATGCAATCAAACAGTAATGTTACTGGTTTTGTCTGAGTCTTGTTTCCAGTCCAGAGTGAAAAGTAGTCCTGCTAAAAAGCCATGCAGAGGGTTCCAATTATTTCATCTTCTACACATAGGTAAAAAATTCTGATGCTTTTTTGTCAGCTATTACTATCACTTTGTCTGTTTCTAAGAGCAACAAAAAGAAACAAATTCCTGCTTCTGAGAGCCACCATGACACCTATAAAACTGGACAGGCTGAAAGATGGTAATGAAAGACTAAAAAGTGATGTGGCTTAAACAATATATTCAAAAAGACTTGAAAGGTGGTTTGGGAAAATGTTAACACATGTGGATTTTAGAAAAATTATGAAAAGTCTAAGTATCTAAAAGCATTTGATTTATTCCACGTGGGTGTTCTTATGCCAGAACTGGGTATTACTCAAAAAAGCAAGAATAGAAGACACTTCTGTACTTTAAAAGCAAGATAATGTTTTATCTATAGTCACCCATCCTTCTGTAACCAATTTAATGCATTGAGCCAACAGACACCAAACCTGGGAAACATATCAAATAGCTCCAACATATTGAAAAAAAATATATAAATCAGTGATAGTGCTGTGCAAAGAGCAGTGAAAAATAATTAATTCATGCAAAATACCTGGCTAATGCAGTTATTTATATTTTTCTGTGTGCTGGCTCTGTACAAAGAAAGAAGTACAAAAAACACCCTAAGGTTTCTCATTTAAATGGACCCTGAATCAAACTCTGTATTTGAATGTTCTAAAGTGCTGTCCAGGAAAAAAAAAAATACCAGTCTAATCTACACAAATGAAGTTGTTCTCCATCTGCCACTGGAAAACAAAGAAACCAAAATTAATTGTTTATTAGTTGCACACCCATCCAAAACTCCTCACAGAGATCTAACGTGACCATGTGGGCAATGCAGCAGCTCCATGTCTTGGCTGTATTACTGCTCTCCATGGCTGACCTTCTCCTGCATCCTGTGCCAGATGGACCTCCAAATCCCAACTGGATGGACCTCCAAGCCCAGTCAGATGTGTTCTGCACAGTGGTAATAAACAGGTGCTGGTTATGAAAGAGTCAGAGAACTTCTCTCTAGAATCAGACATTTCATAGAATCATAGAATCATAGAATTAGCCGGGTTGGAAGGGACCTCAGAGATCATCTAGTCCAACCCTTGACCCACCGGAGCAGTTGCTAGACCATGGCACTGAGTGCCACATCCAGTCTTTTTTTAAATGTCTCCAGGGACGGAGAATCTACCACCTCACAGGGCAGTCCATTCCAATGCCTGATCACCCTCTCCGTGAAGAAATTCTTTCTAATATCCAACCTAAACCTCCCCTGGCACAACTTAAGACTGTGTCCTCTTGTCTTGTTGAAGGTCGTCTGTGAAAAGAGTCCAGCTCCCACCTCGCTACAGCCTCCTTTCAGGTAGTTGTAGACGGCAATGAGGTCTCCCCTGAGCCTCCTCTTCTTCAGGCTGAACAGCCCCAGCTCCCTCAGCCTCTCCTCATAGGGCCTGTGCTCCAGTCCCTTCACCAGCCTGGTTGCCCTCCTTTGGACAAGGAGGGCAACAATCCTTTCCTTCCAAACCACTGCTGAGAAGGGATCTCAAAGCACCTGAGAAGGGATCTCAGTCCCTGAGAAGGGATCTCAAAGTGTCAATAGCCACTCTTTGGATAAGCAAAATGTTAGAAAGAATCTCAGCCCACAAGATGAAATCTCTCCTCTAGAGAAAATGCAACAGGTAGCTGCAAATCACATGGGGTTTTTAAGCAAAAGCAATCATCACCAACCCTAAAATCACTAGGGCAGTACAGCAAGCACTCAGCTGGCTTCGGCACATGTCAGGGTTTGACACTGGCCCGGCAATTAAACCGAAAAACAGATTTTTATATTAATCCCCCTCTCCTCCCTGATAAGGAAAGGAGAGAGAATAAGGGAAAGAGACTTATGGGTTGGAAACTAAACTACACAACTTTAATGAAACAGGAATGATAAATAGGAAAAATTACTAAATATATACAAATATACAAATATACAGGAAAAGATTGATCCCATGTTCCTCCCCCCTTTCCCCCAATAACTCTCATGTCACCACTGAGGCTGCAGGGCAGCCCTGGGAAAGTCCAGGCTGGACCCTGGGGTCAGGAGCAGTCAGGAGCTGGAGGCAGGAACACACAGATTCAGGCTGGCACGGATCAGGAGCACAGGCAGACGAACGGATGGAATCCTCCCAGGATGCCGAAGCAAACAGGGAACAGGTGAAGGAAGGCAGGACGAGAAGCAGGAAGGGAAAGAAAGAGAAAAGGTGTCGACCCTCGTGATCCCTCAAATTTATACTGAGTATGAGGTGTATGGGATGGAATACTCTGTTTGGTCAGTTCTGGCATCTATCTTGTCTCGGGCCTCCCCAGAGGAGGGGTTCAGGTGGGACCTCTTTACTCCTTCTGCAGGGTAAAATGTTTTCCTCAGAGCTGAGAACTGTCCTTGAGTCTGCATACCAGTCTCTGGCAGTAACTATAAACATCAAGTGTTATCAGTCCTAGAAGCAGACACTGACTGAGAAACTTCTGTTAATTTCAGCAAGTGCAGCTACTCACAAGAAACTTAGCTGAAAGCAAAAGTACAAAACCAGAAAATCACCTTATCCTGGCTCAAACCAGGACAGCACAGAATAAGTCATGTTTACTGAATGATTAAAAGGTTTCAGGAAACCAGGGGCACCATACTATTCAGGTCATGGCCAGTGCTTGCTGCTTTCTAATAGGTAAGGGTTTCAGTCATGCAGCAGTCTAACAGAGGAATTGGAAACACTGGAAGCTATCTTAGAAAAAACCCTCACAATCCAAAGCTGCTTGAAGTCTCTCCAGCTTAAGATGAAGTTAATACCTTTATTAAAAGGCAAAGGAAGGTGAAACAGCCTGACACCTCCCAGATGGACACAGGATTTTACCCTTCCTCCAGTTGGCCCAGTCCTGCAGATTTTATATCCCTTCCTTATTGTTTTGGGCAGAATGCCTTCTCCTTAACAGCACTTCACCCTCTGGTCCAGCCCAAAGGTACATCCCTGATTTATCAGTTCAGCACATCTTTTTACATTTCACTTGAAAAAGCACATGCTAGATAAAGAGAAATTTCTTCCATATGTCAGGAACTGAACCTGAACATCTGCTTGTACAGAGAGAGGTGATATTATGTGATGGTAACACTGTGGGATAATTAGGAATAGCAAAAAGACTTTTTCATTTACAGGTCAGTGTTTAAATCTCAAAAAAGAAATTTTAAGTATCTCTGCAGTATTCTCTAACCTAACTATCTAACCCAGAATTTATCTAAATAAAGGAAGCTTTGGGAATATTTCAGAAATATGGTTTATGTATGAAAGAGTGACAAACTGTAAAGAGGATAAGGACAAATCTTCCTTAAATCCAGCTTGATCCTAGAGTTTGTCCTGTCCAGCTGGAAGGGAGGGCATTCCCCCCAGCATTCTCTCCTGTGGCTGAGCAGAGACATCCTCTGTGTTGTAGCTACAAACTCCATCTTACACATGTGGGGCATTTTCTAGAGACAAGGCATGTTTAGTCAGCTTCTCTCCACTACAACTTTCCTTGTTCAGTGGGAACAAAACAAACATACCCCTTGTTCCAAAATCCAAGTGTGGTAAAAGCACATGACTGAATGATTGCTGCCATGGTAGTGGTTTCTGATTTAACTGCATTTAGCCTGGTTCTTTGTAGCTGTGTGAATATATATTACTCTGCTTCGTATGAGACTAAGTCTGGTTTTGATTAGGCTTGCAGAGAGCTGTCAGAAAGTCAGGCTCGAGCAAATAAGCCCCCGTAGGTTCACTTGGAAAAGCCCATAAAATGTCTGCTGCTCATTTAAATTAGGTTCAGAAAGAAACACAAACCTGAGAGCTGCCAGTGTTTATATATTTGATAAAGAATTTTTTTTTTCCATGGAGGGCAGATGAGGCTGGGAGAGGAGATATTCTGGGAATGAGCCTAGTCAGAGAGCAGCCTTGGGCCCAGACCCTCATTCCTGCACAACAAGCAAAGGAAGAACAAACTTATGTATGCTGACACCCTGAGCTACAGTATAGCCAGAACAAATCCCCCCTTAAACCAAAGCCCAGCAGTGGAGGAGCAGCACATCTATGCTGCAGTCATTTCTGAAACCATCCAGCTGTGGCAGTGGCTAAAGCAAGTTTTGGGAATACTTTTCTACATATGGCTTGCTTATTTGCAGCTTTTCTACACATTTCTGAGACTTGGTTGAGGAAATCTGCCTGGGTTGTAATCCCAATAGCATGGCAGGATGGCTTGTGGCACCTGAGCACTTCTAGGGATAGTTCAGGCCCTTGTGTCAGGCTGCCACCCCTGGAGCATGGTCCCCATCCTACACACAGATGCCTCTACATGCAGTAACATTTCTGCCTGCCTGGAATGGATATACCAGCTGGCTCCTTTATCTTGTGCTGTGCTTTTTTTTCTTTAAGTACTCACTGGTTTATACACCTACATTTTAGCCATCAGGGGATGAGGTCTGCACCCCCAGCGTGGATGACGACATCCATCTGTCATCTTCACTATCACTCCTCACTCTCTGAAACACTGCTTACAGCTGACTTGACTTAGGAGGCATCACCTGAACCTTTGCCTCTGGTGTTTCTGAGAGGAGCAGGCTGGCTGCTCTCTGTGCCTCTCCCTTTCCTTCACACACATGTGCATCCTCTGGTCTCCCACACCCCTGACTCACGCATCCTCCATATGAAGATAACAGGCTCAAAACTTCCCCTCTTCATCTGTCTCTGCCTCATCTGGGTCCCACAGGCTCCAGCACGTCCCCTTCCCATGTCAGGCTCCACAGCTGTCCTCCAGAGCCTTTCTCGAGGTGCTTGCCTCTGGTTCTCCCCCCACAGCCCCATCTCTCCTGTTTTAGGGCTCCCGGGGCACATCTCCCACTGCCAGGCTGCCATAAATCCAGCAGGACTTCCCAAAGGCCCTGGCTGTGTTTTCTCCAGGGGGATACTCTTGCCCCCTGCATGTACATGCACAAGGAGGTCTTGTCTGCTGCTCCCTCTCAGTGGGCCTTTGGCATCCTGAGGTGGGACAGAGGATGGATGTAGCTTCTGAGGTCCCTGGGCCTAACCCCAGGTGAAGAGATTCCCCCAGGACCTCTGCCAGCTGCATCCCTCCAGCTCTGTGGAGATTAAGAGCTCCCCATCCCACCACCAAGGGCACATGAGCAATCTGGGCTTGAGGCTGCCACTTCAGGAGACAGAAAGGACAGAATTCCTCAGGAATCTGGTACCATTACTGTTCTTTGTTTAATAGACTGAGAAATAAGTAGCTCTAATCAAAACTGGGAGCTCCTGCATGCCTGTCTTTGACCACTCTAGGTCAGCATTTAAGCCTCCAGGCTTAAAAAAAAGGGAATTGTGGACCAGCTTGCCAGCCATCACAACAGAACAGTCACTAAAAGGTAACAATTTTTCAAGCTGACATTTTCTTGACCTAGATAAGAACTAAGAATAAGACAAAAATGGGAAAAACGTGAAAAGTATTTAAATTTTTATGTGGTTTTCCACTTGGGGTTTGGTTTGTGGTTTTTTTTTATTTGAAGTAAAACTTCCTTAGAAGATTAGTCAGAATATGACCAGGTAAATACCATGACTGTAGAGATACACACTGATTTTGAAAAACAGACCCCAAAAAATCTTAATCCAAACCAGTTTCTCCAAGAACAGATTCATGGTGGTATTTCTCACCACCTACACATCAGGATTCTTCGCATCCTCATCAGGCAGCAACCTTTAGCAGCCCAATTGGCAAACTAATTCTCCATTTGACATCTGTTGATACTGCTCAGGTCATTGTAACATCTCTTTGCAAACCTCACTGCTGCAATCAGCTTTTAAAACTGCCACTGGAGCTGAACCCAGCTCTCTGTGCATAGGGCAATAGTGCCATCTCGTGGGAAATACCCTGCTTTGGGCCTTCTGATGGGAAAAGGAGCTTAGAGCCTTTCCTCACACCATCATCTTCTCAAGAAAATAATCAATGTCGATAGTTTTCAATTTTTTTATTATTATTATTATTTAAATTTTTTTTTTAGGCTGAGTCCCTCGGTTGAGCATGTAAAATTTAATCTAAATTGCCCACAAGCCTTTTCTGGCCTCTGAGGTAAAGTTTTGCAAGGTTTTTGGTCTGCTCCAAGGTGCTCTGCTATAAACCTGGGAATGCCCAGGAATGCCCAGGTCCTGCCAGGAGGGTCTCATGGGCAGGAGGGGGAGTTGTGCTACTCAGTGTTGTCCAGCAAGAGCCTTTGTGGGCAACCACGAGTTCTTAGCTCCTCTGCATGTGTGCTACACACACACACACTTGCCAGTCACATCTCAACTCCGCTTCTCCCATTGAGTTTCTCTCCATTTTATCTGATTTTTGTGCCTCTTTACTTTTTAATGCCTTTTTCCTCCAGTCTCCATAGAGCCAACACCCAAATGACACTTCACACCCCAGACAGCACTGGAAACCTTTTACTTTTAAAATGTCATCCATCTTACAGAGAGAAAACAATAAGGATTCACCTGTTTTTTTCCATGAGCATTAGAAGTCTGCCAGGAAGAGGGTCCTGTCTTCCCACGGGCTCCATGTGCACGGCTCCTTAGTGAGGAAGGGAAGCCCATAACCCCACTCTGCTTCCTTTTACACAAAGGGGATGTTCAGCAGAAACCAGCTGCCTGCTTCAGACTCCAGCCTTTCCTGAAAGGCTTCTCTTCCTGCTGCCACACTGCTCTGCTGTAACTCCTCAGAGGCTTTTAAGGGCTCTCCTGACAAATTTACATCAGGCTGTAACCCCCCATCTATGTGGGCTCTGGTCAACCTGTTTCTTTGTAAGCAAATAAAGATAATTCCCAGCAGTTGTTATTTCTAGAGCCCTGATAAAGGTGGTGAGTTTTGAGGTTACCTGATAGATATTAACCAGAAATAGGAATTAAACAGCATTCTGCATTCCTAACAAGTTTCTTCTTGCAGCCTGCACTCAGTTCAAGACATGCTCAAGAATGAATGTCAGACTGGGACTTCCATGATGTTGCTGGTTCAGTATTCCCAGCGAAGCCAAGTGTCAGGAAAAATGGTATCACCTTCATCTACCATTTATACACTCTTGCCAGTATGGTTAGTTATATTTTATAATACCAGTACAATAAAGAATACTATAAAGAATTTATAATACCAGTACTTAGGAGAAACAGTCACACCTCTCTAATTTCTCCTCCTGTATGAGCTCTAGACTATTTCCTTGGACTGTTAGACATGTAGTGCAAGACAAACACACACCCTCAAGCTTAACATTACTGTGATGGACAATCACACCTCTCAGTAAATAGTGCCAGTATGGTTACTGCACTAACAACAAAAAGAAGACCACAAGCCTACAGAAAACATGTCACTTTGAGGTGTAGCATCAAGTGTCCATTTTCAATAATAGCAACTGAAAGGTGGTTTATTTTGGCTTAAGGTAAATTCAGAGCAGCTTATGTGCTGTTTGTGTAAGAGCTTAAGCTTGGTATTTTATTAATTCTCTAACAATACAACCAATTTACAACACAGTCTTGAGGTATGAGCTTAAAACATGCAGTTTATTCAAACTGACAGAAATTGACATGTTACTCAGATTGCAGTTATTCCCGGAATTCCAGTCTGTGTGAGAAAAAAAAATGGAAATGACTGGTATTAATTAAACTGAAAATGGTTAAACTCAAAATTTCATATGCATTTCATTTAATTTAATAACTGTTAATAATTTAATAGTTTAATAGCTGACAACTTTGAAGACAGTTCTTCATTTGTAGGACTGGCACAGCTCTGTCTCTGGTTTTAGTTCAGTAGATTCCTGTCATAAATACAGCAGCATGTAAAAATAATGAAGTTTCCTTTTCTGAGCAAAGGTGTAATGTTCAGGGTAAAGCTGCAGGCAGCAAGTGTGCCTTGGGGAGGACTTTGTACTGAACCAGATAACACTTCACAGGCTCTCATCTAAGCAACTCACCTCAGTCTGAATAGTAGTCATTCACTTCCTTGCAGTGTGTAAAGTGCTTTTAAAGAATAAAACATGCAATTTGTGGTTGACACATAAAACCATAAAACATACATAAAGGTTCAGCGACTATAAAGTCTACACAACTAAATGCAGTATTACAGGATGATTTTGCCTTTTTTTTTTTTTTCATCAAGTCCTTGAGAACCATACTTGACCAGAAGACAGAAAAAACTTGCAAAATTACTTATTGCTTTTAAAAAGCTCCATTTATTTTTTATTAATTAAAACAATTCAGCCACTAAAAGTGCAAACTGTATAAAAGCTCATAGGCCAAAATGGTTTCTGTGAATAGAAGATGATGCTTCCAAATTATGTTTGTCTTGTCCATGCTGTTTTGGGGGCATACACCTTCAAAGCAGAGACAGGTATTCATGAATGCAGTTTATAAAGGTTAAAAGTGTTAGATCTGCTTTATGTGTTTGACATAAAAGGCTGAGTGCCAGCTACCATGCAGCAAAGGAATTAAACTAACATGATCTCTCTTCATAAAGTTTTTCTTTTAGAAGAACTCTGAATGCAGGCCAAAGCCCTTTAGGGAAAAAAACAATTTCACATGAATTGATACTAACAGTGGTAAACAGCATCTTTAGGCTGACATTGTCTTTTCAAGCAGGTACTTTGAGAACTGTGTTTTTGCAAAGCAGAAGTGTTATCTTCTCAAAGTATAAACACAAGGCCCAGTTCATTTGTGCTCATGCTTTCATTTGTTACCAGTAAACTACACCAAGAGCTCTACATCCAAGTGGGAGGTACAGCTTCCACATAAACAGCACCCCTGTGTTAGGCATGACAGATCCATGTGTTGGTTTATACTATCAAAATCCTTCTGGCTTTTCAACTATAAAATGAAATATAAATTCCTTTCATATACTTGATTAAGATGCTGCATGACTAAAAGAAATACAGAACTGAAACTTCAGTCTGAGCACATGCACGTGTAGTTGCAAGCCATAACAAATGCATCTTCATTTCTTTAATGCAAAGTTTGACTATCTAATGCTGTGTGGCTAACACCAACCAAAAGCAGCTGACAGAAGCTGAAAAACAGCATTTACTTCTGATGGCACTTGTACAGGATGACAAACTTGCAGTACATACGTGCAGTATGAAAGTAAAGTAAAAAGGACCAAATCCTGGAGCATGTACAGGCATGTTTTCCAGGCAGCATTTTGATAATTTCTGACCTTTTTAGATTATTTTTGCTTTAACTTACCACTCATCTCCACAGCCTCCTACAAGGGCGAATAGGCACTACAACTCACTGCCAGCTGGATTAGATGGGAGGACTTCACCAACCTCCTGCTCCTAACTTTCTCTCTTTCTCAGTTATCTCAAAAACAAAAATGCTGTTATTAAAATAAATACTTACAAGGGGAACAAACTATTTAAGGTGCCAGAATAAAACCTCTTCAGGTCTCTAATTTTTACATGTAAAACTTAATACATGTCCATGTTAAGAGATAACTGGACAGGGTTTTTATCACTGTGTTCACAAGAATTACTAATCTATCAGTCTGGTATGAAAGACCACTAAAAGTGATATCAAGCAGGCCACCTCAAACAAATATTTCAAGCTTACAAATAGTCAGTAGCACTGACTATTCAAAATACTTTAAGTTCCAAACCACATTTTTTTATTACACTCACTTCTAAGTAACAATGAATTTAACAAGGACTATTACTGCCTTGCCAGTGCACACACCTCTCCTGAGGATTGCTGGAGTATTGGTAGTATTGGTAGCTTATGACTGCTCCACATAGCTTTTGCACTGTAGCTAGAAAATTCAGTTACTGCAAGGACACATTTGAAAGGATGTTGTATGAGACTGGCACATCCTAATTTTATTGCTATTTTCTAAAACTGTAAATAAGCACCGACTCATTAAATTGTTTTCAAGTAACAGCTAACCTTAACATTCTGCAACAGTCACCATTTCAGTCACATTAAGCATCCTATCAAGATAATTTCCATCATTTTGTATCTGTGGAAAACATTTTAGGTGCAATAACTCCATCTCCATCTGCAGGATTAGAGCGTAGGTTCCTTAGTGCTCTGCACATTTTGCCAAGTGAGTATTATCCTGTATTGCATGCACTTTTTTTCTTTTAATCAGAGGGGTTGCATTAGAATCTCATATTGTAAATAAGCCTTCTATAATTCTAAAAATCACACTGAACACAAACTCCATTTGGATGACAATTGCCATTCACATTATTGTGAGACTTGAGGTATTCCTGAGGAGAAAAGGCACCAGTGAAGTTGTTGGATCCTTGTGTATGGAATTACAGGAACATGCTCAGTTAACGCCCTGTTAAAGAAAAAGATGCAGTTCAGTACAACTGGTTTTTTCTAAATCTCTAAATTGGCTTGGCTTCAAGATGGGTGCACACTCATGCTGCTTGAACCCTCTCACTTCACCATCACCACTTAGCTATCTCTTTAGATTTTGAAAGGCATGGAGCCAGCAGGCATGCAGCTCTGGGGAACATGTTTAACCTACTATAGGACTGGCCACAGTGAAGGCAATTAGTAGAGAGAACTCATGGAAGTGGTCTGAGTAGTTAAAAACAAGCTCTCCTCCCAGTCAGAAACTACAGCCTTTTTCCACACACGGAAAAGAAAGGAGCTAACCACTTTAAACATGAGACCTGGACAAGTATTTTAGAGTCAAAGACCTTTGGCATGTTATTTTGACTCTTTGCTCAGTCATTCAAGGGCCTAATGGGAAAACCACGAGTCACTATGAACTAGTATGCCCACTTACTTGGGCTTCCACTCCTCAGTGGTGAAGTACTGCAGCTTCGAAACAACTGCAAGAAAAACAGAAAAGGTAATTTGGGGTGGGCTAAAGGACTGTACCCAAGAAAGCCACCTGGGAACACATCAACATTCAGAAAATTTGTCCCTGTTACTCTACGGGTGCAGCTCCACTGCTAAAAAGTCAAATTCAACAACTTTCCCTTTCACACCCTGCACACACAAACAAGTGAGTCTTACCCAAAGCCCCTCACATTTACAGTATTCACATTTTAAATTGAGGGCACCTATGCCAATTAATTAAAAGAGGCTAACAACTAGAAAGAGACACGTGATTTTTACAGAAATATTGCCTATACCATAAGCAGAACTCTTCTAACTTTTCACGTGTCTTTTAAGTCCTATCTCTGTTCTTTGCCTTCTGCCCATCCTACACTGATTTTCTTCTCCTTTGAGACAGCAGAGGGTAAATTTAGATGACTAATTCCAGGAGGCAGGGACCATGTGCTGCACATGTACTGCAAGATGACTAAAATACTTACAGATGATGCAATTAGTTATTCAGAAGTGTACTGAAGCAAAGTGAAGTAGGTGGAAAGCATTCTGAAATTCACAGTTGATACCCCTGAGGATGTAGCTGTGATATACTCCTCATACAGTATCTCCACTGATAATAACCATCTGCCAGTTCAGCTTCACCTCATTCCAGATCCAGCAAAAGGCATTTATTCCCAATGTTAAAATGTACATATTTGAACAGCATTTTTAAAAGGCTGCCTACATTCTGAGTTTAAAATACTTAATGCTGTTTATACTGCAAGCATTCAGCTGGGGCTTACGTGATGATGAGATCGAAGAGGACTGGTGCTACGGTTGCGGCTTCGGCTTCTGCCTCTGCTTCTACTTCTACTCCTACTCCTACTTCTACTTCTGCAGGTCCACTACAAGAGAAAAGTGGGACAAACCCCTTTTGAGAGAGGGCATTTAATAAAGACAGAAGAGGCAAGCAGATTTGCTGTGCTGGAGACAAGGCTTGAGGCCAGAGAGTAAACACAGCAAACTTTCTCCTTACACCAGACTCTGCCAACAATCATACATCTGCATGGTGAATACAGTAAGACAAATGGAACTACTAAACCTAAATACAGGATGAGGAACTAAAACCAAACTGGTATTTGGTATAGATAACTCCAGACATACAGGGAATGGTAAAAAAATTATCTTCTTAAATTTTAACACAATATTTAAATCCAATTACTGCCCTTAACATGTTACTTAACCAAAGTACATACCAGAGCTCCCCTTTTTGTCACTGCTTTTCCTTTCAAAATTACAATATCATTTTCCATAAGGGCAGGCCATACATGATATGCCACCAACACAGCTGTGAAATCAGAGTCAGAACTACGATGGTACCTGTTGAAACACAGAGTACAAGACATGTCTGCACATAGCTGCCAAAAGATAAATATGATGCCTTAAGCCATCAACGTTGATAAAAAGCAGGATACTAGTTACAGCTCACAAACATCTTCCTTGGCAATATTTCTATATCACAAAAATGAGACCTACACAAACCAGGCTCCTTGGGTCCACTGAGAGATTAAATCTCCCCAGCACCATTTTGGCAGGCATAGTCATCCCATCTTCCTGAAATACCTTGCTAAAACAAGACCCCTATAAAGGATATTACATATTCTATTGCAACTATAAAATTACATCTTAGCATCTTGTGAGACATAAGGGGCAATTTTACTATCCAGATCCTCACCTACTGATACTGAAAAAGTGGCTTTTTAGCCAAGAACTGTTATTTTAATAGCCTGTATTAAGATACCAGATATATATTATCTCCCTGAATCTGTAATAGTGGCTGAATAACATATCTGGGTTTGTGGATTCAAACTTTAAAATAATTGAAATAAAAAATAGCAATGAATCTATACATTAGCAATGTATATACAATAGCAGTGTATATAAAGCAATGCTGTAAACAGAATCACAAAGCTCTGTATGCAGGAGGATATAGGGCACAAGGAGGCTTGGCCAGCCATTTTATAGACTGGTATCACGTGTAACTAACAGAGCTATTTTAATATCTATAAATTTTGTTCCATCTCTGTGTACCACATATATATGCTATACGTGTAAATGTATGCCACACAGGTGTTCCTATAGATGGGCAGATGTAGGAAACACATGCTTTAGAAGTGTAGAAGTCATTCCAAGACTATAGCACAGCACTCATGTTGTCTCAGTTCAACCAGCAGCTTTGGGTATCAAACAGCTAACTGCCCAGTATTTGGGGAGGATCATCAAACAGTCATGGATGACTTCACACCCTCCCACTGAAGGGCTGGTTTTCTCTCTTTCTCTCCTACAAGCTCTTCCCCATCTGAGGCCATCCTATTTCAAATTATTTTTAGAAACCCCTTTTTTTGCTTTTGAGAGCTATTTTTTGGAGCTATCAATCCCATTAGTTTGACCCTATGGAAAAAAAGCATGACTATATTGTGGTGTGCATTTTTTAAACACAACTCCCAGTTTTAAAAGAGTTTTTTCTTGCTCAGCTCTACACCAGAAGAGATGGGTATGTATTAAGATCACAGCATGCACAGTGATGGTCCCAGCAGCAACTGCCAGGATGTCAGTAAACAAAAATTTGACAAAACAGGACAGAAAGAAGGAACAAAGATGTGTGTGTTTTGTAAATACTAGAGGCAGAGACTAAACAGGGAAAGGAAAGCTGATGATAATTTTCCTCCTAAAAGATAAATTAAATATGCTCTGGAGACTGAAGTTTATCCAGAAAATCACTCTGTTATTTTTTAAAAAAATCTGTTAACACTTACCTATACCCTGGCATTTATATACCATCACTAACCTTATAGACACACCAAATTCACTACAGAGCAGGAATATTTGTCCCAAATTAATGCCTAGCATCAATCTTAAACCTTGATAATAATTAGGGAAGAACTGGACTATAGAGCCTGAGGCATTAGCTGTAAGGATGTGGCTGAAAATAAAGAGTTCTTACTTGGTCTCACTGAAAAGCTCTCCATCAGTACCAAAGGCAATATCAAGAGGAGGGATGAGTGTCTGCATTGAAAAAGCCACACGGCAGAGTTCTCGAATCAAATTGCTGATCACAATGAAATCAATTTCTGGTGGAAATGAAATCTTTGGGTTGATGTTCATGGAGCGAATTACTTCCTGAAAATAAAGACAATTGAGTAACATGAGCTCACAAAAGCTTTTATTCATGGGCAAGTTTGGAAATCCCTCCTGAACATGCCTCTCAGCTTTCTACATTTATAAACAGTATAAGTTCCCAGAAGCAATGCTGTCTTTGGCTATTCCAGAAAATGTGCTGTTATTTTAGGAATAAAGTAGGAGCTGCATCATTGACAATAATGAGATTGTTTGGGTTTTTTTGAAGATGCAGTTTTTCAGTAGACCGCAGAATTTAAGAAAAATGTTAAATTTAGTTTATATTTTCTTGATTGAGATAGTTAACACTGTATCTTGCAAAAAATACTCTGTCAGACAAAGATAAATAAAACAAGTGTGTGGCTACAACACAATATTATTTTGAAAAATAAACTGCTGCAAGACAAAGTCGACGTGATAAGTTTTTTTCTCCTTAAGGCTACAGTGAATTTCTATCCTAGACACTCTGACTTTATCAGCTACTGAAATAGATCAACATGTCACTTCCCCACTGCCCTGAACTTACATTGACACTGCCTTGAACATCATAGAGATCCTCATGGCGAACTATATAATCCAGGACAGCATCTTCAAGTGACTCAGGCCCTGAGTGACCTATAGAGAGAGTTTCTCTGACCCGCATTTTGAATTGCCTGTAGGCCATCTTTGCTGCATGAAATGACTCCTGCAAACATAAAGAACACCCAGTTGAATCCAAGAGACTGAGATTATTTTTTTATAAATTATCTGAGGGCATTGACTTGGCTACCCCAGTATCATTGTATGGAGGAATGTAAAATGCTGCTGGACAAGTGAAAGCTAAAAATATTACTCATCTAGGAGGACTTATCTGATGAAATCAAGTATGATTTATCTGCAGGAGACAGGATTGAAAAGCTTCCCACCTAACCTTCTATTTTTATGTAGGATTCCATCACACACCCACACCAATGGAATCACATTCAAAGACATCAAGCACAGAATTCAGTAACAGTTACATGCCACAGCTTAAAATGCCAGCCAGGAGCACCTCTTAGCTGTCAGGGAGAAAGACTGAACTGGACAGTGTCAACTGACTGACAGTTTGGGGAAAAAGCTTGAGTTAAATGTGCTTAGGAGCACACACATTAAGAGACACACTGCCTCTCTGACACAGGTAGGTATTACACCAGTTTCATGGAAAAGAAGATTACAGAAGCAAATTTCTTCAGACTGAGATCATGGTACACATGAGGTATTGAGGTAATTTCAAGGGACTCAATAAAACTAGAAAAGCACATAGCTACATGCAAGAGAATGATATGAAAAGATCTTCAGCTTTCTAAAATGTAGTATTCCCAGAAGAATTCACCTAAGTGACAGGGAGAACCATTTACCTTTCAGAGCCACCAAGGCTTATGTGTCCATTTTAGCACCTGTACTGCAGTTCACTGACCCTATTCTAGTGGTGGGGAGGGACAGCCAGAAAAGGACATTAAACTAAGAGTACGAGGTAAAAGTGTGAGGGAAGGAAAGGAAAACAAAAAGGAAAAAAAAAGTTTTCTTCTCTGTACAGAAACGCTCATTTACACGCAATTTAATTCAATCCAGCCATAAGATTTTATAAAACAGTTCTGGCCTGGAAGAGAAGAACAGAAGTTTTCTCACCACAGCTGCAATGTATATGATCCTCTGCACCATCTCTATGTCACTGATGTATGTCCTCAGGAGGGTCTCTGCATCCAGGCGCTCCTCAGCATAGATGTCACTGAAGCGCGCTACGAGGCAGCTGCGGCGGGAAGCGTTCGTGCGCCTGGCGCGGCCCGGCGAGCGGCTCCTCAGGCAGAGTGGAATTGGTGACTTGCTCCTGGTGAGCCTCGGGGAAGGAGAGCGGCTCCGTGCGAGCCTGTGACAGACAGGGAAGAGGCATGAAAACACTTTGCCACCCTCAGATGTCTTTTGCCTAGTGCACCGACTTTTGTGTCAGTCTCACTACTGGGGTGAGCTGAGATTTTGAGCCAACGTAATTATAGTGGTAAATTACCACATAATTACAGTGGTAAAGCTGCTCTTGGTTATTTTAATATGAAGACATCTGTGTCAATACATTATACGGGCTAGAGTCTGAACAATTAAATTTAAACCCTAAAGACTATACAGTCAAGCACTTTGTTCTGGGGAAGCTCACTTTTAACTAGTAATATTTTGGAGATTTTTCTTTCAGTACCATTGAGGAATTATAAAGTCAAGCACGTAAGAATATAACAAACAAGGAGCTCTGCCATGGTACAGCATTCAACGAGGACTTATAAACAATAAAGCCTAACAACCTCTTTTTGTTCTGTACAGTAGCTCTCAATGTATTTTGTAAAGATGCTCTCTTTGCTGTTTTGCCAGCAACTTAATATAGCTGGCTGAAATTAAAACATTTAGGCACTGGGAGAAATCAGTTAAAGAATGTAATGTTCCTCCATAACAAAGTAGAAGAACTTGGCTTTTATTTATACTTCAATTCAAAATAAGGCTGGAATTCATGCTGCTTCATATGAACAACTTCTCTGATTCAGTGACTTCTCTACCTGCACTGCAGAACAGAGTTTTGGGCATCCAAGATAGAAATCTCATCCCGCAGTATCTGAATCTGCTGCTCATAGTCATTCAGACGATCTAACCTCCTCAGGGCATCCTTCTCTTGGGCACAGGAAGTCTTCAGGCTTAACCACACAGAATAACCACAGTCACAAGATGTCCTTCTATCAGTGCAAACCATCTATCAATTAATACCCATCATCAACAAAAAGAACAGAAAAAGGGGAGAAATCTTGATCAAACTCCTTATGCTGAAATACAGGGCAATCAAGTGTTTTTAAAACCATACTCCAATGTGTTCTCTTAATTATGCTTTAAAATGTAAAAGTGTACTCTGGCAGGAGACTGAATATACTACACTTTAATCTACAGGAGAGACCACTGGTTAACATTTGGTGTCCTTGCACTAGCTCAGATGATGAGGTCTAAGAAACAAACTGCTTTCTTCCTCATGTTTGAGCCATTAACTAAACCATCTCAATTTACTTGCCTACAGTTTAAGACTAGGTATTTTCTTACATCAGGTCCTTGGGGTCTTGTCTTTGCTGGAATATATTAGTCAGACAAAGATTATCATTAGTGATGTTTTCAGGAAACATCAAAAGCTAATGATTCGTCTCCTGCTCTCCCCAAGAGAAGCAGTGTTTCATAAACATTGGCAGATAACCAGTTAAGCAAGTTTATCTTCTGTCCTTTACTTTCACCTCACATTAGAAAGTACCCCAACATCTCTGCTTCCCCTCCTAATATGTATTACTCTCATTTTCCTCTTTCCAAAAGCAGAAGAAAAAAAAAAGGAAAAGGATGATTTTCAACCCTTTTAGAGGCATTTCCTGTCTATTCTTTACTGAAGGATCCTGGTGAAATTTTTGATGATCTGAACCACCTATGAAATTACAAGCTCCCTGTTCTGTCTCCGTAGGGAGCAGGCTGAGAGGGACCATAGGTAGCTGGGAAAAGGGAAGACTGCCCTGCCTACCTAAGTAGAAAACCTGCAGATATTGTTGCAAACATGGACATCCTTTGTCAGGTCCTCCAGCAGGGTCTACATAGCAAAGCAGTAAAAGAGGGCTGAAGAATTCTACTACAAAGAACAACTGGAAAAGGAAAATAGATTTGGGAAGATGGGGTCTAGAAACAGAGATGGTGGAAAACCATTATGTTCAAAATAAATTAAAAAATGGGTAGTGCAAAAAAACCTACATAAGATACAATACACTAGTCAGGCTTTCCTTAAATTGCCATGATAGACAATGTAGACAGATAAGAACTACCAATCAGAAAGGTAAATAAAAGTAATAATTTCATTTCTGTACTATTTGCTCTTTCTTATTTTCCTCTGTTCACATGGTGGTTTTTCAGGAAGTTTTAAAGCAATTTTTTATGGTCTTTATCTCACTGCTGTGAGATCCACAACTGCTGTGAGATGCCTGATCAGCTTATTTTGAAGAGCACCAGCAACACTACAAGGTATTAAGGTAACTGACCCAAGCTATCACATTGACTGTTATTAATTACAACCACATTTATCAAAATTTCTTCCTGCCAATCTATAAAACAGGTCATCTACACAGCAGAGCAAGAATGAAAAGTCTTCTGGACCTCATTCACTTCAAACTGAGTCATCTGGCTTTGATAAGTTTGATTAGACCTTGGCATGAGTCTAAGCAGCCTAGTCATAAGCTTCAACTTTTAATAGTACTAATCAGATCTTGTTCAACCTGCACATAATAGTTTTTAGTACACTTTTTTTTTTCTTCCCCTGAAGAAATTCCAGTTTCTTTTAAATGTTGATTTTTTAAAAAATTATTCACAATTCTGCAGCAAATAGCTAAATCCTGTTATAACTAATATCATGATGTAACAAAAGCTCATAGTGACTACAGAACTTAATTGAGTCTAGACTCCTGCTCTAACATCCCAGGAGACCAAGATGTCCTGCAAAAAATGCTTTAAGTATCCAAGACAGACAGACTACAGACAAGAGGAATGAGATCATCAGCTATTCCAAAAATCTCAAAAAACAAGTTTAAAAAGCTGCAAATGCCACTCCTGGGAAACTGTTCCTTCCATAAAATAAAATCCTGCCCTAAATGTCACAGGTCAGTCCTGACCTCACTTTCTCTACTTTTAGAAGGACTCTGGTTTTGACAGGCAGGTGGACACAAGGCAAATCTGATTTGACCCAACTAGAAGGGTTCAGCTTTTGAAAGGGTGATACACAGAACATGAAAAGCAGCACCTTTGCTTTGATCAAAAATTGAACACCCAGGCACAGGATGCAAATGAGAGTGAACATGGAGCTTAAGTATGTGGAGATTGCAGAATTCTGGAATTCAGAGGAAGACAGGAATGGATGAAATCTCACAGTTAACATAATTCTAGAAGCAAAGATAAACATCCAGAGATGAACAAGTGATATTCAATTAGATATTGGAAGCAGAAGCTCTAATGGCCTGAGGTTTTTTTGTTTGCTTATCTTTATCAGAAGTAGCTCATCTGTGGATATTTACATTCTTTCCTACAGTGTAACCAGCAAAATCCAGCTTCCTCAATTTTTAAGAGCAGCAACATTATTTAACTGAAAGGCTGCATGCATTTATTTAACAGGTATGACTACGTCTTTGTTGCTGAAATGTCAGAACTCACTTGCTGTTGGAAGTGATAGCAACTAGATTTCTATTCTTTTCTGGTAATGTAACACCACAAAAAACCCACACACAGAAACAACAAATCAGATCCATTTCACAGGAGTGAAGAATTATTGCTGCTTCTAGAACTGCCTGTAGGCCAAGCCACAAAAGGAAATCAGTTTTAAGGACCACTATATTGAAATGGAAAGGTAGCTGCACCTTTACTGATGGAGATTAACTTCCTGGATGCCACCAATGCACTCAGAAATTAAAAAAACAACAACAACAAAATTTAAACTAAACTAGAAACATTGACATTACTAATGGGCATTACTTCCATGCACGTATACAAAACTATTTGGCAAAAATGGTCTAACAGAAAAAGCCATATAAAGAATTTTAACTTAAAACACTCTGAAGTATGTTTTATTTAACACACATGCTACTTCCAAGAGAGTCATAGCAAATTTTAAACAATGGTTTCCAGCTATATTTAGAATATGGCTCCTTCCCATTTAACTTAATCTGCAAGATTCAAATGCTGTCAAGCTGCTAGTTCCAAAGTAATCCACAGAAGTTCAGCCATAAGGTTTCTTCCCACATCCATCTACTTATGCTAATTCTCTCTATATATAGCACCAAGAACACACCTACAGGATGCTAAGGAGCTAGACCTTTTTACTGCACCAAAGGTCAGTTTAGAATAAACAGAACCTGCTCAGATAAATGACAGGTTGTGCCTCTGCATGCTGACTTTCTGCCACAAATCCCCCAAGATTCAATTTTTCTTATGCTGCTTTTAGCTGAATAATTTCATCTGCTGCTGCCAAAGGAGTAGAGGCTTATTTGGTCTTTGTGTCCTCAAGAGCCAACTGGGTTTTTGCCAGGCTGCAAGAAAAATTAATAACCTTCATGGTAAAGGCAGAGATTCTACTAGAGAATTTAAATATGACAAACTGACTGTTTAAGCAGCCCAAGTCTGTACCAATTCAACATTTGAAACCAATCACAGTGGGCTTTGTTCAGGCTGTCAGCACATAAATAGCCTGTACAAAGTCAGAGCTGTCTATGCAATAACAGAACCATTTTGCTACAAGACATTATTTTTCATCAGGATTCAGTTCCATTTTCTCCATTGATTTCAACAATTTATAGCACTTGGAAAGACTTCACTGTCCATAGATGGAATATCATGGGACATGAATTCTCTTTCTCCTCCACCTGTCCCCTGCCTGCCAAAAATGACACAATCATGACTTCATACTGCATCACCCTGAAAGGATCAGCTCTGAAACTTTCACACCTTACCCCACCTCTGAAGTGCTATTCCCCAGCCCCTCCATCTTCCAGACTTCTACCTTTGCAAACCTCAGCCAACACCTGACCTGCCTGCACAGACAAATGTCACCCATAAAACCATACAAAAGTTTTACCATCAATTTCCCTCTTCTCTCCAGAACTAGCCCAAAATTTCTATGTCTTGTACTCTAAACTTCCCCACACTAACTCCAGTCTGTATTAGTGAACAATTTCCTTGTACTTCCCACCTTAACACTCCCAACACTTTTATCCAGCTCATCAAATAACCTCTTTCTATCAGCACAGGAGCATAGGATGACATGCCTCACCTCTAAAACAACCTTTATATAACCTAACCACAGAATGGTTGAGGTTGGAAGGAACCCCTGGAGGTTATCCAGTCCACTCCCTCTGCTCAAGCAGAGCTACAAAGAACCAGTTGCCCAGGACCACATCCAGACAGTTTTTTCAATATTTCCAGGGATGGAAACCTTGCAAACTCCCTGGGCAACCTGTGCCAGTGCTCAGTCACCCTCACAGTCAAAAAGTGTTTCCTAAAGTTCAGAGGGAACTTCCTATTTTGTGCCCACTATCTCTGCTACTGTCACCAGGCATTCCTGGAAATGGCCTGGCTCCATCTTCTTTATGCTCTTTCTCCAGGTAAGATCCAGCAATCTCCCATAACTCTTCTCTATAGTCAGAAATACCAACAGAAAACAAGCTCCTTTGGTTATTAAACCTTCCATGCTGGGATTATTTTGCAAGATTACCTAATTCTGGCAAAGCAGCAGAAATGCCAAAAATTTTAAAAAATCTCTTTTTCAAAATATTGTGGGATCCTTCTCTGTCCTTGTCACTTTTGGTATTTAATGTTTACTGTGAGAGCACAAGATTTTATTATCCTCTCATCTTCTTTCCAGGGGGATGCAGTGACTCAGAGCTGACTGCAAGGCTTTTTAGACAGTGAAAAATGAGAATGCTTGCATTGATCCAAGATGAGACAAAGATACTAATATGCACTGATGAATATCAGAGTAACTGATGTCATCTTCCTTGCCTTCTGGAAAACCTTCAACATAGTTCAATAAAACATCCTTGTCTCTAAATTGGAGAGATGGAAGACTTGATAGAAGGACTAATTGATCACAGAATCATAGAAAGGGATTAGAAGAGACCTCAAAAGATCATCAAGTCCAACCCCCTCCTGCCAGAGCAGGGTCACCTATAAAAGGTTTCAAAGGAATGCATTCAGGTGGGCTTTGAATGGCTCCAGGCAAGGAGACTCCACAACCTCCCTGGGCAGCCTGTGCCAGTGCTCAGTCACCCTCACAGTCAAAAAATTCTTCCTGATACTGGAACTGCCTGTGCTCCAGTTTATAACCATTGCCCCTTGTCCTATTATTAATCACCCCTGCAAAAAGCTTGACTCTGTCCTCCTGGCACTTGCCCCTTACATATTTATAAAGATGAATGAGGTCACCCCTCATTCTCCTCTTCTCCAAGCTGAAGAGAGCCAGCTCCCTCAGTCTTTCCTCATAAGGGAGATGTCCCACTCCCTTCATCATTTGGGTTGATGGGTAAGGAACTGGTTGGATGGCCATGCCTAAAGAGTTGCAGTCAACAGCTCAATGTCAAGATAGAGATCTGTAACAAGCAGTGTTCCTCAGGAGTCTGTATGGGAACAGGTACAATATCTCTATAAATGACACTGATATTAGGACTGAGTGCACCCTCAGCAAGTTTGTGAATAACATCAAGATGAGTGGTAAAGCTGAGGGGAATAGATGCCATCTAGATGGATGCTGACATGGTTGAGGAGTGGGCCCATGTGAATCTCAGGAAGTTCAACAAAGCCAACTGCTAGATGATGCATATAGGTCAGGGCAACCACCAGGACCAGTACAGACCACGGGTAAAAAATGGACTAAGAGCAGCCCTGTGGAGAAGGACTTGGAAGTAGGGGTGGATGAAAAACTAAAAACACACGGACAATCCACAGCCTAGATGTATTTTGGAGCTCTGATTTGAAGCCAGAAATGAAACGTTTACAAACTGCTATCAGTATTTAGGTGTCAAAAGAAAAATATGGCTTGTGGAAAACCAAAGAGCAAACAACTAGAATCATAGTTAATTCCCCTACTCTTGCTGAATGCGGTTGAGCTGCAGGCGAGTTGAAGTCAGTTCTTCCTGCAGGTCTTGCAGTTGAAGAGTCTGATTGATACTCAGCTCTCTCAGCTGCTTCTCTTTCTCCTACAACAAAACACACACCCATGAGTGTTCCACCTTACATAATCCATCAGCAATGCAGTGCAGCATTACTAGCAGATGTATTTCCAAAAATTGCAGTAAAAACCATTTCTAAAATAACTGAAATTGCATATTCTCTAGAGGAAAAATACTCACTTCCTTCACAACACAGCAGAGAATATGAAAGATCTATGTATGGAGATCTACTACCTATATATGTATCACCTCAACAAAGTGTTCTTCCAGATGTGTTGCTGCTTTTTTTTCCAGTCATCTTCTGACTGAATATCTCACCAACCCAAGGGAAATTTTTGGGAATTCATGTACAAAAAATATCAGAAGAAGCTGTTAGAACAGAGGAGCCAACTATTGTCATTCCAGAAAGCATGTATGCATGCAGCTGTCTTTAACAACCTATAGGTTTGCCTGATAATACCAGATTTAATTAAGTAACTGTGCTGCAGGCTTTTCTTTCAATTTTGAACATCATGTGCAGTGAAAAATCCATAAGTGGTGTATCAGCTGTAAGTACTGTCATTTAGTAACATCACTATTTAAAATTCTAGGATTTTTTGGCAGAACTCTCCTCCTGCAATAAGCTAGAACCTGACTCTAGAGGGATAGCACTTTTCATTTCTCCTCATTTTAATAGTGAAAAACTTAGACAGAAGAGGTGTAAAAATGAAAAGTCAGAGAACAAGGAGACACAACTGTCAGATCTCAAAATCTTCAATATCTTTCCCTAGTCTGCATCAAACAGTGCTCTTATTTTCTTTCAAAGCACAAAGCACTTTCGAAGCACTTTCTGCCAGTCTTTTCTGGTGAACTCTTAGTACTACAGCTCCTTCAGTAATTATCAAATACCTCCTAACCCCACACATCAAGTCAGTTTGGTGTTATCATGATGGATGTGAGCACTTCATACCACTACACTTCAATGCTAACATACTAAATAAAGATTTTTTTTCTTAAAAAGAAAAATAAAAGAAGCTCATAGATAAATGCATGGGATTTATAGACAACTTCAGCTTACACAGTATCTTCATAGAGTGTTAGGTTTTTATTAATAGAGATATGGCTTAAATACTTCCATGATATCTCTGCAAATGTAAATGTAGCACAAAAGGAAAAGAAAAAGCAATACTAGAACAAGAACACCTAGAAAAGGAAAGCAGTACAAGAACATAGCTTCTTTATAAAGCAAATTATTCCATATTGTCACTCATTAGTACAAAACAGCATAAACAGTAGAATGGCAAAAGTAACTTCAATGAACTCTTTGATTTCCCTTTCAAAGAAAATGTAAGATGAGACAGAGAAATAGTAGGGTTGTGTCCATGAGCATGGTCATATTTCATTAAGCAAAATCAAGGAGGGAAGCTACTACTAACAGAAAGTCAGAAAAGCTCTCCTGCAGTTATATATTCACACAATTCTATATCCTTACAATAAATTTCCTACATACCTGAGTGAAAGAGGGGCTGGTTTCAAAGAGCCTTCCTGAAGTAGTAGAGGAAGTCCCTAGCCATGGCAGGAGACGAGTTTTTATTGTTTCCACACCTGCATAATGCCCACCTAAGAAAATACAAACATTAAGAAATCATGAGAACACTTGAAGAAAGAGGCAGAGCTTGAAAAGACAGCGTGTGTGAAATGGGTTTGTAGTAAGACAAGGGACTGATTTACCTTGTCGAGACGTTTCGTTGAGGATTGTGAAGAGCTGCCCTTGAATCTCAGAGTTCAGTTCTATTATTTCACAGCATCGGTTCAGATTCTGATCACAGGAATTAATCTGTAAATTCATGTGTATTAATACATTCGCCCAGGATTTTTTACTTAAAATTATTCCTGTTACAATCATGAGGGTTTTTTTCCCCTATAGCTACATCTTCATAACCTTTTCCTACTGCATCTGCTAGAATTCTCATCTTTAAAAGGTTCACACAAAGGCAAACAAACAAGACATCAGGAAGCTGTTGAGAAAATTCATTCCTTTCCCCATTCATAAAGATACAACCACAAGTATCTCTAAAAGAAGAACTATAATAATTGTGAGTCTGTGCTAAAATCTTTCAACACAGTTTTGAAAATAAGATAGGAGACTGTTGGATGAAAAACATATTAGTCAAAAATCTGATTTTCCATATTAGCTTAAATGATACATATAAGGCTATTATTATCTTGCTGCTACAAACAGACACATTAGGTCCCCATGCAATTTCATTTGATTTTTAAGAGTGTCAAGGGAAACAAATACTACTGAAGAATGGGCAAAATCCAGCATTATGCCTAGGAAACAAGAGAATAGAGAAATTACACTACTTTCAGCACGTGCACTTCTGAAAATCAGCTGATGGGTTAATCTGTCCAGGATGCTACTGCACATGCCAGGAGAACACACACTATGTACCTTCTTCCTTAGTGTCTTGTATCCCACCTTCAGCTTAGATTACTCTCCAGGTCCTCAGGCTTTAATGTCTCCATATGTTTTTCACAAGCTTCTGAAACAGCTAAAACTCCCAGCCATGCCCCTGTCAGTCTGCATTTTGATTGCTTCAGCATGCTTGCCTCCAGCCTCAAGGAGCACTGTCTCACCCCACTGACCTCCACCAGAACACTTTTGCAGTGGTGTATTTTTCCAGCTCATTACACCCCTGGTGCTTCCATCTGCCAGCTCCTCCTTTTGCACAACTGCAGCCTGAAGAAGCTTACCTTCATTTTCTGAGACCTCACATCCTACCCTCACCTCACTTAAGGAGAGTTCAGCTCCCACTATTGCTAAACCCTCCTGAGGTCTACCTACACCATCCCTTTTGAAGCTTTTGACATCAGAGCCTCCTCTCTTCCTCCTCTGCTGCCTGCACTCTGTCACAGCATTACAAGCTACCCTCAAGCTCCTCCTTAAAACTGTTTATTGCCTTGGATCCTGCAGAGAGCCTCACTGGCCATTAATATGCTATAATTCCTTCATACCATGAAGCAAAGAAAGAACTGAATCCCCTTGAAAAGGCTGCATCCCTGCTCAGCACCTTTCCTCACCAACACTAGCACACAGGAGATGGTTACAAGCTCATTCATGACTGTATCAACTAGCAGTGCCCTGAAGCTGAAGAAACCTGGAGACACAGCAGTGAGGACACTGGCAAGATTTTCCACTTAGAAAACTTAGTTGCCAAATCTCAGTTCCCTTCATCTCATCTTTCCCTGATTCTGTCTTCTCTACTGCTTCTACTGTTTTGCTTCCTCAGTTTCCTACCACCTTGTCCTCCACCATTACACCCATTTGCAGCCTTCTCTTCAGCCATACCCAAAACTCTTTGCTCAGGCCTATTTCTCCCCTTCCAAAGCCCTTCTGCAGCTGTGCTGGCTTACAGCAGCCTCTCAGCCCTAGCAGGTCTCCCACCCAGAAGAGCTGCCAAGCTGGATGACTCTGTTTTCACCTTCAGCCTCCTTTTCCCTCATTTTTCCTGCCTTTTCCTAGGCCACAGGTGATTAATTCCTTTTGTGCACACCTTCAGCCGTGGTCCTTCCATCTGCTCATCTTTTACCACAAAACTCTTTTCAGATCCAGCCTCATTACAGCTCAAATGCCTCAAACCTCATTCAGCTTTGGGCCCCTCACTGTAAGAAAGACATTGAGGTGCTGGAATGCATCCAAAGAAGGGCAACAAAGCTTGGGAAGGGTCTAGGGCACAAGATCTGAAGAATGAGGATGCTGAGGGCTGGCTTATTGCTCTAACTACCTGAAAGGAGGTTGTAGGGAGGTGAGGGTTGGTCTCTTCTCCCAAGTAACAAGCAACAGAGCAAGAAGAAATGGCTTCAAGTTGTGCCAGGGGAGGTTTTATATTTAATATCAAGAAAAAAATTATTCACTGAAAGGGTTATCAAGCATTGGAACATGCTGCCAGGGAAGTGGCTGAGTCACAGTCCCTGGTGGGATTTAAAAGAGGCAGAAATGTGGTGCTCAGGGACACGGTGTAGTGGTGGGTTTGGCAGAGCTGGGTTAACCGCTGGACTCACTGATTTAAATCCAAGCAGAACAATTCTATGATTCTGTGATCGCTTGCAGCTTCCAGTGAACCTTGTCACAGGCAGGAACGAACACAGCTCAGGCTGCGAGGGCTACACGCACGGGGCGTGAAAACCGCGGCAACGGGGTACACGCGTGGGTCAGAGTCCCAGAAGGGTCTTTTGACCCCCAGCGGAGGCCACTGCCCGCCCCCAGGGACAGGACTCCCGGCTGCAGGTCCCGGCGGCACCGGGATGAGGGCGGGAGGCGGGGGCCGCCGCTCCGCGTCCTCCCCGTCACCGCGGAAACCGCCGCACGGGCCCCGGNGCAACGGCGGCAGCGGCGGCGGAGGAAGATGGCGGCGGCCGCCTCAGAGCAGGTCTGTCCCCGCCGAGACCTCGGCACGGGGAGGCGGCGGGACCGTCCCCGCTGGGGCGAGGGAGGGAGAGCAGCCCGCCCCTCCGGCCGAGGGTGCTGCTTGTGGAGGGGGCGCTCGGGCGGGGGCGCCATTTTCGCGGCGGTTGCCGAGGGTGTCTCGGTGCCAGAACCCTCCGGGGCGGCGGGTGTGCGGGGCCGCGGCGGGCCGTCCCGGTCCCTCTGGCTCCCCACCGCCTGCAAGAACCCAGGAGGGGGAAAACGGCGCTCGGGTGGCGTGTCCGACCCATGCCCAGCGCTGTGCGGGCAGGACGGCCTTTGCCTTGCGGGACAGCCGCCTGGGCAGGGCAGAGGCAGCCTGAGCCCGTGTTCGGGGTACGACGCGTTCCAGCCCGGAGCTGCGCCGTCCAGCCCGCTAACACAGGATCTCTGGCGAAGGAAAACTCTTTCTGTTTTCGAAATAAAGTGTTGTGGCATTTCTGCGCAGGAATGTAACTGTTCTGGTGAAGCAGGCACTTGCCACTAATGAGTGACGGGTCCAGCAGCCAGGCGGTGCGGTTGGTATTTATGGGACGGCGCCGGCAGTCCTGTTGCTCTCAGCAGTCTGGTAGCGCAGACACTGTGTATAAATCAGACTGACGCTCAGATTCGGGCTCAGCCTCAGCATCTCGGGTCGTACATGGGAGTGAAAACTAAATTTGTCCGAAGGAGTGTCACTGTCTCCCCGTAGAAGGGGTGGGATGGGTACTCTCTCAGCAACCCGTACCCCTCAGGGTACAGAATGGGAGGTCCCAGGGGTCATCTGAGGAGCTCCTGCACCTTCCCGGGACTTCTGTCCGAGTGAGTCTGTGTCTGTGCCTGGTGCTGCTCTACCACTTGTTCCATCAGTCACCGTTTCATTCATGTTATTGCCGTCTTGTGTTGTGATGCCCTTACCAGGTGAAAAAACTACACTGGAGTTTTATCTCTCCATCAGATCTGTTCAACACACTATCCTCGGGACAAGGTTCTTGCACATTTCAGTTTCCTTTTCCACAGAGTACAGATCTCTCAGCTCATCAGTTCTGAGTTTGTGCAGCATTACAGTGGCTTTCAGAACATGATCAAAGAAGCCCAACTGCTCAGGTCAAGCACGTCTAATACTATTTCCTTGTTCAGCAACAGAAGAAAGCAAGAGGTTTATAACTGTTACACCAGTGTAGACCCATACAAAACCAGTAAGCTAAAGGTGCAGCTTCAGCATTCATTTCAGATGAGCAAACCTAATCCCATATGAAATATCGAGCCTCTTCTATAAAGGATGGTACACTTAAGTAGCAACCTGGTCCATTCAAAGGAAGGGGGAAAAAATTCCAGACAAAGTTATGAAAATAGAGGATTTTTTCCTATTAATATCTGCAAGTTTCCTCTACCTGTTACACTGTCACAATGAAGGGATATCCTTTGCAATCTAGTCACTTCAAATGATTAAACTAAAGCTAGGCTGAACAAGTTCCCCATGCCAAGCTTGAAGTCTTACACTTATTTTTCTCAGTGCTACGTGCAACTAATAAAAATTGAATGCAAACCCTGTGTTAGCAAAGTAACTTTAAAACTCTATATATTGGATAAATTGATTGAGAGTCTATCCCACATTATCATGGAGGAAAATAAAATCCTGTGGATTGGTAAATGACATGCAGGTCCTGTATCATCCTCAAGAGGTAAAAATTAAAGGAAGTTCTTTAAAGGTTTTTTTTTTTACTAGGACTATGTAATTAATAATTCCTACCTGTCATGATAAAAAATTACATCTAAGGACATAAAAAAACATGTATTGTCTGTAAATATCTGGATTTTAATTTTAGTCATAATGTTAGGAGTGGTTGTAAATGTGTATTCTGTACACAGAGTGGCAGACTGAAACAAAATATTGAATAATATGTAATATATTCTCCTAATCCATTCAAACCTGTGACATTTTTGATGCGTGCATATGGCTCTGATGGATTCACGTGCCTTGTAGCAGCTCACCTGTGCTTTGGTTTTTTTTACAGCAAAGTTCTAATGGCCCAGTGAAGAAGTCCATGCGAGAGAAGGCTGTGGAGCGCAGGAATGTTAACAAGGAGCACAACAGCAACTTCAAGGCAGGATACATCCCCATCGATGAGGACCGTCTGCACAAGACAGGCTTGCGTGGCAGGAAAGGCAACCTGGCCATTTGTGTGATTGTTCTGCTTTTTATTTTGGCTGTCATCAATCTTGTGGTGAGTATAACACTGAGGCTGCACTGAGTGGTGTGTATAACACTGAGCAACGTTAGGATGTATTTAATTTTGACAGCTTAATTAGAAAAAAAAAACTCTGGTATGGCTGAGAAGGACTTCAAACGTACTGAAGGAGATTGTGTGGTTTTCTCCTTCATTTTGTACTTTTGTAGTCTGAGCAAAACTAGATGGAATAATCTTGTAAGTTCAGACCATTATCATGGTCCCAGCAACAAACCCACCATTTATGCAACAGGGATTTAGGAACCTTTAAAGGATCTCTCTATTGCCAAAAGTCAGTAACAGCAAGGCTGTGGAGTGTTAGTTGCACGGTACAAATACATTCAGGGTAAACTGTTAGGTCAGGAACATTTTACATGTAATAACAGAGCTGCATGTGAGCATTCAGAATTAATCAGCCCCTGTACTTTAAATCTTCAGTGGTGTAACTACCAACTTTCTATTGCTTGATGAATGAGAAGTAATTGTTTTTCTTAATTGGATATCTACCTGTGAGAGTGATCCTTCAGGGTATGTATAATGCATAACATTAACAATATAATAGTAGAACACATAATAGATAATAGATTATTAATAACAATAATTTTATTAGCTAATGATACCATTGTTACTTTAACAGGAAAAAGATTTAATTATGAACATGTTCTGATTTCAAATATACATACATTACAGTTGTACGGACTAAAATGAATTCACACCTAAAGCTCACTTACACAATAGCATTAATAATTTTTTGCAAAGAACATATCTACTTACTGCAGGGCTTGCTGTGGGAAGACCCAAACCATGAGGGTGATCTCTCTCTTTCAGATCACACTGGTTATCTGGGCAGTGATTCGGATCGGCCCCAATGGCTGTGACAGCATGGAGTTCCACGAGAGCGGTTTGTTGCGCTTTAAGCAAGTTTCTGACATGGGTGTCATCCACCCCTTGTATAAAAGCACTGTGGGAGGCAGACGTAATGAAGATTTGGTGATCACTGGGAACAATCAGCCTGTAAGTTGGAATTTAAAGCTGTGGCATTGCGTTAATGTTATTAATAACATTAATGAACAGTAATAAGCGTCGTGTTGGAAACCACTAACTTAATGACTTTGTTTCTGCAGATTGTATTTCAGCAAGGAACAACCAAGCTTAGTGTAGAAAAAGACAAAACTTCTATCACCAGTGACATTGGCATGGAATTTGTTGACCCACGGACACAGAATACCTTGTTCAGCACAGACTATGAAACTCATGAGTTCCATCTGCCAAATGGAGTTAAGATCTTGAATGTGCAAAAGGCCTCTACAGAGAGGGTATGTCTTTTAAATACTTTTTGTAAAAGCTCATTACAGAATTGCTGTAGTTGTAGAATAAGAAAAAGTCTACTAATATGATCTTTTAAGCATATTTAGGAATTTGACCAAACGTAGCTAAAAATGTAGCTCTGAAAATGGAAATCACCCTAAAAATTAGAAAAATGAAAACTGACATCATTAAATTAATATGTAGAATATCATGCCAGCTGGCTATGTGTCTTTTTGCTTGTGCTCAGATAACTCTCTCTGAGATAAAATTTCTACTAAGAGCTTCTATTTTTCTGTTAAGAACGTAAAAACCAGTTACTAGAACTTCAGGTATCATTTTCCTTCTGCTGGGGATAAATGGTAATACAGTCAGAATTTCAGAAGTCTTAGTGAAGTGTAGAGAACAATCACAGCATTATGTAAGTTACATCAGTTCATGGCTTTTAGGCTGAACAAGTTCTGAGTTGGTTTCTACATTAAAAATGCTTTATCAGAAAAAAATAATAATAATGGTGTGAGTACATTTAAAATGTTGATCTTAAGGACAGACTGACATTTCTTTCATGTCATCACTTATAATGAAGGCTTTACAGACAGAGTACAGCCTCCAGTCAGTGGTATCAGTGGGTTTATAGAGGCCTGAGTGTGCCTTAGGAAGCATTGAGCAGTCCTGTTCATGACAAACTAAAAAGATAATTTAGTTGGCTCTTCTTTGTGTTTCCTCTGTTGGCTAACAATTAAATAGTATGAAAGAAAAAAACAAAACAATTGTGTAGCTTTAAGTACACGGGAGAAACTGATTAAATGAAGACAGGGGATAAGGTTACATAGCTACTCCTATCAGGAAGCCTGTAGTTGCTACCAGTGTTAACTGTCTATCAAATAAAATTGTTATGTGAATTGTAATTTTTATCACAAGCAAACCATCTGCAAACATTTTACATACCTTGCAAAATCAAGTTTTCAAATGCAAATGTGGAAATGGGCAGAAGCTTCCCAGGCATAATAGAAGAAAGGCAAGGAAGAGTATCAGAGATTTTTATTAAATTGTGTAGCAGTATTTTTAAGTTAATTAAAGCTACTCAGACAAACCCAAGGAGAACAATTTCACTGATCAGTAATACACTTGTTTTTGTTTATGTTCTTAGATAACCAGCAATGCAACCAGTGATCTGAACATAAAGGTGGATGGCCGTGCTATTGTCCGTGGAAATGAAGGTGTTTTCATCACAGGCAAGACCATTGAGTTTCGAATGGGGGGTAACATGGAGCTTAAAGCAGTAAGTATTTCAAATCACCAAATGTATAAAAGTTTAGATGCAGTCAGTGTATTTATTAAGGTTTTTAAAAGATGGATTATTACTCTGCTGTTAATTAGTAGTTCGTGAGTTTTCAGGTAAAAATTATTTATTAAGACACTAAACCCCCTTGATGCAATTTAAGCTGTTGGCTTCTGCACTGAAACAAATACCAAAGGGAATTCATCTTCTCTTCTGGAGGTTTTACTGGGGACAGCAACTTCTGACAAAGGAGCAGGGCACAGTTAGGAGCACTACCTCCCATGCTGCTGCAGCAAGACTCACCAGCATTCCTTTAAGATTTGTGGACATTGTTAAGATTGCAGAGTATATAGAATGATGGAAAAAAATTAATCTGTATGTATGAATTCAAACAGCATTTTCCATTTCACATGCATATTTTTATATTTACTGCATTTGCTAATAGCTCTGTCAGGTGCAAAGCCATACTGCTGCTGTCTCCTTGGTTCATTAGAACAGGATGTTCTTTCCATAAACAACCTGCCTTGTTTAAATTAGGAGTTGTTGGGGTTTTTTTTTTTCTCCCTCTTAATAGGAAAACAGTATTATCCTGAATGGAACTGTGATGGTCAGCCCAACGAGACTGCCAAGTTCTTCATATGGGGAACAGTTCAGTAACAGCAACTGGCTGCGTTTCAAGCTCTGCATGTGTGCTGATGGGACACTCTTCAAGGTTCAGGTGACAGGGTATAACATGGGCTGTCAGACTTCTGTCAACCCCTGTGGAGCCACACACTAAAACACAACCCACTACCAGGAGAGCTCTCTTTTGTGTTTACATGTATTTATATGAAGTAATTGCATGCCTTCAAGGATTTCTGTTTTTACAGCAGTTTATACTAACATTTATCACATATTTTTAAGCAGAGGCTGTTAGATGGAGCTGTGTTATGTCATCATCCTGTTAGCTATAATCGTGGCACTGATATAGTAAGCTGCAGTCTACATGCATACTGAAGGACCTTCCTGAATTTGGATCAAGTGAATATATTCAAAGAACATGATCTTAGCAACAGTCCTGACTGCCTTCAGTTGCATTTCTTTGCCAAGACCTTGAGAGCTGCTGAGAACATAGCTGCCATCTGAAGTACTTCAACAGGAATGCTGATTTGTTGTTGCAAGTAGCTTTGCCTAGGATGACTGAAGTGGCAACTTTTTGTCTTCTTTTCTTGCCAAAGGCTGATATGATGATTTCCCCCAAAATTATGTGACTTACCATATGTGTACTAAGAGCTGTAATGGCAGACTCACTTCCAAATATTGCAATATTTCTGCCATATATTCTGATGTAATTTAAGAAAAAACTGCTAGCACAAGTAATATTTTCAAATTACTATCAAGTGTGGAAATGTAACTTCAATTTTGAAATATTCTTGTGATTATTGAAGGGTCACTTAAGCCCCCATTCTATCTGGGTAGTTTAGGGATTCTACAATGCCTTCATTGACATTAAACATTTATAAAATGTATTTATATTAGAGGTACATTTTAAAATATGCACTTAAAACTTGCTCACTACCCAAAAAAAGTCTTTTCCTAAATGCTTCATTGTGAAAAGTGTAAGAATCCATTATTCAACAGGTAATAACCAGAAGCATGATTGTAAGCAGCAGTATCTGAGATTAGATCTCTTTCTCACCATAAATGTCATTTCTCCTCAAAACTGATGCATTTTTGAGAGCCTCATCATTAAAGTCTGAAGTAAAATTGCAGAATTGTAATTCTAAATGTGAGGGCATCAACTCCTGTGACAGCAGAGTAAATACACTTGTATCTGAATCTGTCAACAGTGAAACCATGCCTGTGTGAACTGGGACTCCTAGGAACTATTAATGGCCTTGTAACTGCTTTTGCAGAGGAAAGGTGTTCTGTTCTAAAGCCAGGTCAGTCATTACAAGTTTCTGACTCCACCCCCTGTGTTTCCTTCAGTTTAAAATCAGTCATTTTGCAGTAGCATCAAGTAACCTTAATAATGGAGGTCACAAGGGTGACTTTGCAAGTAGGGTTTTGACAGGTTTCTCTAGATAAGCACACACTTCTAAAAGTTGTGCAAATGTTACACATTAACTTCAGAGCTGGCTGTATGTTATGGGAAGATAAACTACCTGCCCTTGCTTTATAGCTCCTGCAGTACTCAGAATTCCACGAAATACTCATCACCTGCTGCTCCAGGAAGAACTTTGTATGTAAGGTCCCAACTAGCTCTGTTTACTAAGTCCTCAGCAGGATGTCTGTGGGAGTGGGAGTGGTTTTGGGAGGGTGATCCTCAGGTTACACCACAGGAGAGGTAAGAGGGGTCACATTGCTCAGTGCTCTAAGGCAGAGCCCCGTTTTGATGAGCAGTTGTTGGGTTCCAAAGGGGTGGATAGCAGCAGAGCTGTTCTAAGGAAAAGGAAGTAAGCAGAATAAAATGTAGCAAAAGCCACTGAATTGCTCACATTAAGGATTGTGGGAAAGTACTAACATTTTGTATACTGACTGAACTTCCTAGTATTCCTACAGTTAAATAACCACTCCAACATTTTGCTGAAAACATATATACATCACTGCTCCTAAGTAGTGCCCCAGTTAGTATCTGTTAGAGTTAAGAGGAAGAAATAAACTGTAACATATTTAGAATTTTCAGTCATGCTAATGGAAGTTTGTCACTTTATTTTTATATATATAAATACAGACCTGTAAAAATACAAGCAGCAGCATCCTCAGTGCTGAAATAGATTTTGAAAATGACTGATACTGCCTCAGTTAAGTAGATTACACACAAAGAGCATCTTGAGCTCCTTGGTTAACATTGACATGCCTGTATTACATGAAGCCCATGCTAGGGATTCTTGTAATTATCAAGAGTTCTGTTTAAAATACTCTTAAATCATCATTTGGAGAACTGATTTTGAAGTGTGGTGGAATTTTTCTGTTTGTTTTTTTTGTCATAACATAGCAAAACTCATCATACAAGTACCAAACGAAATAAATTATTCATTTGTTAGCAACCATTCATATATTTCTAGTATATTTTGCTACCTTCACTATACACTTTGAGCAATGTCACACGTGCCCTGTGTTGTGTGCATTTATTTGTTATCTTCTCACTGCCTAAGGTACTTTTTTCTGTATGTATTTAAAACAGGGTGTGGCACATTATTTCAGTCCCACAGATGGACTTAAGATTGTGTGTTTCAAGTACATTCTACATCCTTGTATGCAAAATACTATATTGGGTATGTTTAAACAACTTACATGTGAAGAGTTCTCAGCACATGCTTTGTTTTGAAATGAATCAATAAATTCTAACAAACACACAGTTGTGGCTCCAAAGTGTTATTTGTATGAATGTGGTTTTTTGTTAAAAAAAACATTGTGTTACTGACAGGGAAGCTAGTATTTTATTAAGTATGAAAATCAATTCCACATCTGTTTGTCATAGATTATATCTGGTGGACTTTGCTCAGAAATATTGTGTATGATACCTGGAGTTCAAAAGTCTGCACCATTGTTCCTTCCCAAGTTCCTGAGAAGCTGCTCTCGACTGGAGGGCTGAAAAGAAAAGGTTTGGATTGGGTTTTTGGGAGAGGTGGAGGGAGGGGGAAGGTTACCAGTTTATGAATGTGCTTTCTGAAACACACCTACGAGTCCAAAACTGTGTATTTATGGTGAAATGTTAGTAATGCTTTAGGTATTAGTTGATTTTTTTCAATGTCAAAGTATTTCCACTTTCTGTATCACCCGCGTCATACTAAAATCACTGCAAAATTACATTTTCCTTGCAGATACTATGGATTACCTTCACTTGAGTGTCATAGCTGTGGTCCTTTCCTTTCATCTACCTGGATCAGTGGGAACCAACTCTCAGCAGATTCTTCTTGCTACACAGCACCACTCAGCCTGCCAGTGGGATGGGGAGTTCTCACTGAACTGCTCTTTCACCGGAACAGCTGTGATCCCAGATGTGTCACAAACAGCAGTAACAGCTGATTTTAGTTACAATAATATCAGAACTTTTCTGTCTGCTGATGGAAGAAACAAAGAATGGGTGCTGAAACACCTGAATCTCAGTAACAATCTGATTTCTGAACTCTCCTTAAGTGCTTTTAGAAATTTCCCTGTTTTAGAAACTCTAAACCTCAGTGGTAATGCCATCCACACCCTCACTCTGGACACACTGGTGCCTGCACAGGGGGCTGAATGCTGTCATCTGCTGCCTGCTTTGAAAGTATTGTCACTTGAAAAAAATAATCTTCATACAGTTCCAAGAGGTAAGCTTTCAAAATCTTGAAGGACCTCACTTCCAAGGGGGTAAGTTGGTTTGGGGTGTGAATTCAGAATGCAACTATATCATTTAGTTACGCTGAAGGGGAGGAACAGTCCCCATTTAGTTACACTTAGGGGGAGGGACAGTCACACATCCATGCAAATACAGAGGCTGAATCTAAATGGGTTATTTTGGGTTAGGTTGGGGTTTTATGCAGTTTTCAATCTTAACTTCTTAATGTCAAGTCAGGTATAACCAAATTCATCCTCTCAGAGCCCAAACCATGTTTTTCCTTGTTTTACAGAAAGGGAACTAAGAATCCTTGGCAAAACACTAGCCTCCACATCCCAGTCACAAACCTTAACATCAGGAAAATTTGGGGAAATTAATTTCATATTACTCTTCAGAAGGAAGTCAATACTCTTTTTAAAAAAAAACTCGAATTTCAGTATTTCACAAAGACAGGAAAACACATTTTGTTCTGTCAAAACAATATTGCTCTATGCCATCTGACACCCAACCAAAGTGACACTTTTAAGTGAGGAGAGCTGGAAGGTTTTGATAAGCTTTTAGAATGTATTTGGTAGCCAATGAACTATGGTAGGCATCACAGCCTTTATGACAGCCTCTGTCCTCAAAAACTGATGGTTCGTGTTGTCCAAACAGTGTTTAAATGAAGCAGAAGCTGCAGTATGAGCAATGCTATTCTATAAACTGTTTGCTGAATTTCCCTGATCTCTGATAACTTCATCAGATTGATTAGCTCTAGATTTTGAAAATGCTGGTGTAGGGACAATCAAAAACCCTTCAAAGGCACCCAAAGGGACTACTACACCTACACAAGGTCTTTGAAGTTCTATTTTTCTCCTTTTTTGATAGTAAATAATTTTCTGGAATGCAGGAAACCTGTTTTGCTTCATTATTTTGTATCTGTAAGGTTGCCATATAGACAGTATAGAAAAATGTACATTATAAAATACACTGATGCAGATTTAATGAGTTTTGATATATGTAACTACACATTATAGGACCCCTCAGAGGGTCAGAGAGTTCAACCCTTTTCTATAAGAGCATCAGTTTTTAGATGTTATAAGTCCAATTGCTATGTCATACCCCCCTATTTCAATTTGTACTCAAATCTTGTATTTATTTAAATACATGTTCAGAATTTTACTTTTCTTCTTTCAAAATACTTCACTAAAATCCTAGGTTTTAACCTCTGGTCAGAAACAATCTGAAGTTCTAAAGCAGAGAGATTTGGCCACAGAGAAAGCTGCCTCACAACCAGTGTGTTTGGTACAAGTCTGGCATCAGGGAACCATCCAAACTACAATTGTTTTGCAGGCACAAGGAAGAACTGATGGACTGCCAGAAATTCCAAATGCCTTTCCTATCAGCTGCCTCTGGTTCTACAGCAGGAGCAGCTGTAGAATGGCTGCATTCTCTGTGCTTTTCAAAATAAATCAATTACCCAGCAGACTGGAATAAGAGATTGCCAGTAAACCAGGTGACACCAAGGGCAAAAATTTCATGAACAAGTAGTTTCTCAACAATGCTGTACTACCAAAAACCCCTTTCTGGGACATTCAGGTGTCACAAACTGTTGTGACACTGAGTGTTCAGGTACCTGCCCTCCCACTGAAACTTGCAGGCTGGAGCTTTGGAGGCTTCCTGCACAGCATCTAAGAAAAATGAGGTGCCTCCAGCATTCAAAAAATGATGCCAGAAAGGTGCTGTTGTACCCAGGATATGCTGGAGAACATATTGTCATGTTTAATAATTCACAAGCAGGCAGGAATAAGCAACATGTTTTTGTTTTCAGTCAGGTTAACATCCTATGAACACAGTTCAAATAATTCCACATATGAAAAGCTCCAGGGAACTTGCAGATGACAAGGAATCTGAGATATTTTCTCACCTTTTGCATCTCCCATCTTATATTTACAATTACAATCTTAGGATTTTATAAACTGAGCACGTTGCAACCCTTGCACACTCCTCCCTTCCTGCTTCCAGTTCTCCAGAGATGCATGCCCCAAGTACAGAGATTACAGTCAGGGTAGTTTTGATAGCACAGAGTAATTTTAAATACTCTCCTGGAGATGTGAATTCTTAAAACATGAATTTATAAAATGACTGCTGTTGATGCCATACAAGTTTTAGAGTGGGACAACCAGTGAATATGAAAGGCACAGTAACACAAAGCCTGCAGGAATTTTGTTGTAAAGAACTTTATCAAGCCATCTGATGGAACTGGGAAAAACAAGGGCACAAAATGTAAAATAGTTTTGTTCTTCCTAGGACTAGGTCTGCTGCAGTCCTTACAAACTCTCCATTTGTCATCCAATGGTATACAACAGATTGACCTGAATGATTTTCAGAACTGTTCACAGCTGAAGGATATTGACTTGCAAAACAACAAGATAACTAAAATTCATCCAGAAGCCTTCAGGGATCTCCACAAATTACAGGTTGTAAAGCAGTAATACAGCTTTTTTTTAATATTTTGTTAATCACCAATCATATTACCAACCAGACATGACCATGATTATACTGGGTTTTGATTATTGCATCAGTATACAATTCTAAGAACTAAAGCCAACTGTAAAAATATTTTTATATAATATATATATTTGCTTTTAATATATAGGAAAACACACGCCCTTGTAAACACACAAAATATAACCATAAATTCAGCACTTATCTATGCCACAAATCAATCCAGACCTGGCTTGAACATACACATCCTTTTCTTCCCCCATCCCTGCTGGTTCCCATTCACACAGGCAATCTACAATGGACTTCAAAATAGACCACAATTAAAACTTTTCATTTAAATTAAAATGCTTAGAACAATATTCTTGAAATCCCAACGAGCTGTATAGTTCCCCTAGCTGCAAAAGTGGTTGTCAACCAAAATAAGTATTATTGTTGATATTGCCATTAGGATTCCATTGTGAGGCTTATCAAATTAATTCTGAATTATTTCCAAATAGGTTGTGAATCTCCACGGAAATGTTCTGACAAACCCCTTGCCACAGATATTCATCAGTCTGAACAACTTTCAAATTGAAGTGCACTTGTCAAATAATGCCTGGATATTTAACTGCAGACTAAATGCTTTCAAACATTTACTTCATTTTCTTTTTGACTCCACAAGGCAAAAATGGAGTATTTCATACAATAAATCTGCCAACAACTCACAGAAACCTCTGCTATATCTTTCAAGTTTCAATTTAAACTGCAGGGACAGTGTTCTGTTCAAAAGGGCTGTAATCCCAACAGGGAAGACATCACTTCTAAATTGTGACTTGGACAACAAAAGAGGTATGTAAAACAGGGACCCCATCTATGTGCTGCTAAAATCCAAATTTATGCAGAATGATCTAAGAAATCAGACTTTTAAAGTAGATTTATAAAGGTATTGTTTAAAAATAACTGAACTGCAATTTAATATGTGAATTATTTCATTAGAAAGAAGTACACAGGTTAGAGAATGTGAAAGTCATGTTTCCCCAAAAATATCTTCACCTTCTTCCTTACAATAAACCAGCAAATTATGCCATAATTTACAGAAATAATTCCAGTAAGTGGTACCCTACAAAATTATCAGTGAATTTTGATGAGCAAACAAAGAACTGAAGAGTACAGTAGCACTTCTGAGGCATGTAGAAAACTGAGAAGCATACAGTAGTGCTTCTAGGATTCAGCTATAGCAAAAAAAATGTTCACTTGGTTCACTTGGTTCACTTGCAAGGGTTTAAATTACTTATAAAAAGTACAGCTAAGGCAGCATGTAGTTGACTGAGGAAATTAATTCAGCATTTAGAGTTAGTACAGAGCACCTGAAGTATAAGTGACAAAATCCACAGAATTAAGACGTCCCATCCAGAAGGAAAACTCAACCCAAGCTTAGAGCAGAAAGTGAATTTGTCATGTGCCATATGGCAAAACAGTTCAGCTCTAATGGGCAAAGGTGGGAAGGCTTGGAACACTTGATGCCCAAATGAAAAAGTCTGTCAGACTGCCACCTGCTTTGTCTGGCAACAAGGAAAAGTCACAACAACGCTGACCAGGGCATTAGAATCAACACACTGGAAAGCACCAGAACTCAACCAGGAGCACAAGCAGACCCAATTTCTTAGTAGCTATAAATATCCTTGGTTTGCAAACCTTTTTGGTGCAGTCAAAGCAGTAACTCCAGGAAAATCAGAGGCTGAAACACTGACAGTTAACCAGGGAAGTTTTGTCTCACAGCTTCACACAGTGACATACAGAAAATACAGATATTCCACGAGGGAGATCAGCACAGTATGACCCAGAGCATACTTAGATAATTTCAGTGACCTCCCTCACTCATGCAATTTTTCTCATCAAGTCTGATATTAAGGCCCCATACATACTGCTTTAAATGGAGGGGTCAGGGATGGAGAAATAAACAATTAAACTGATACTTTGCATCATTTAAAATTATTTGTATTTATAAAATGGATTTTATCATAGTTAAAATTATCAAATATAGGTCGGAGTATGTTCTTATATAAATAACTTGACCCTGCAAAGCAAGTATCCCATACTTTTAAAAAAGATTGTTTGTATTTTCTTTTATTTCAGGTAATGGCATCTCTTGGTGGACACCTAAAGGCAGAATTTCAGAAGATAACAGTTTTCCTCACATGACATTGGATAAAATGAATAATTTAGTGATATTCAATGCTGAGGAAACTGCTGAAGGGTTATACTTGTGTCATTTTAATACAACTAAGAAGAAATACCTCATCTATAATGTTCAGGTGAAAGAAAGGGTTCCAACATATTTGGTTAGAAAAACCCGGGACACTAACAGTGTTTTCAGACAAGGAAGAACAGAGCAAGACTTTGTCCTGGCAGTCTGCCTCTCAGTGCTCATTACATTTGCTTTTGCTTTTTGTCTGGGTGCTTTTGCTAGACCCTACCTTGTGAGCCTGTGGAGACTCATGCACAGGAACAAAACTTCACCTTCTGAACATACTTATTCTAATCAAGCTTTTTCAGGTGAAAGCTTAAGCAGGGAGTGCTCTGCAAGCAAACCAACAAATGTGCAGCATAATCTGTTAATTTGTGATGGGGATTCTTCAAGAAACACATGCATTTTTCCTGCAGAAACTTCTAATTTGCATGAAAATATCATCAGTAGCAGTGTATGTGCACTAAATACTGAAGAAGAGAGCAATAATGAGATCCAGATGAAGGAAAAAACATTTTCAGACATCAAAACGAGTATCAGCAATGCTGGAAATAGAAATGTTAGGATAGATAATAAGAACAGCAATGAAGGAACACCAAGAAAATTAATGAGTAATGACATTTCATTATGGGAGGATTCAAAATATGCAAATAATGAAGACTCAGAGAAGAGCAGGTCCCCTCCCATACCCGGGAGACTGAATGCCAGCTCCTACACAAAGCACACTGACAGTTCAGATTTGGATTTATCCTTCACAGGAGAAACTGGCTTCCCATTTTCCACAACACAAACACGTACAGTTGCACAAGATTCCAGAAACAGCAAAGCCAGGAACAACTGTGGTCTGCTGCAGCCTGAGATCACAAAGGCTACACCAAATTTTCCTGAAAGACAAATTATCATTTCACATAATGAGCACACAAGCAGTACAAAATTTATGCCTGAAGGGCAAAGCTGTGATGAACAACCTGGTCCAAATGGCAACATAAATAAAACCAGTGATGTGGGAGATTTTATTTTACCCAGTAGTTGCAAGAGAGGCACAAATACTGAGAATTTAAGCACCTACCAAACAATAGAAAGCTCTGCTCTTACAGCATACGACTGTCAGACAGAACATACAAATAAAAAAGATGTATTTGACGATAGTTCTTCAGATGAAGGGACTCCATTCACATTGAGTGACTGTAGTTCTTTAGCAGACTGTGAACTGGAACAACCTGATGGTAGTGACAACCTGCCAGCCTGTCAGTCATCACTAGAGGATGGTATCAACAGTGGAACCGGGAAGTTCTCAGCACTGCCAAAGTCTCCAGACACTGCGACTGAACTTCAGCACAGTGGGGAAAATGGAGACAAGAACAAAGCCTCTTTTGAAAGCACTGTTAATTATGGGTCAGACACCATCGTGCCTGAAGCACCATCACCTCACACTGCCCAATGCAGTGACCATGTAAGCACGTCAGATTCAGACATTCTTAGTTCTTCAAGTCCAGAAGTTCCCAATATGTTTGATTATTTTACTAATGCAGCATTATCAGTACAAAACTCTTTTTCTGATTCACTCCACAACCAAAGTACAGACTTTGGCTATACATTACTTTCATTAAAAGATTCTGCCACATGTGACACAGAGAGAGAGAACACTCCTGGAGAGGCTGAGCTGCAGCTCTATCAGTTTCCCATTGAACCACAGCATTCCCTCAATCTCAGTCCTGCTGAACAAAACCAAAATGCAGAGGGAAGTGCAGATGAGCACACAGACAGGAACTCCTCTGAGAAGAATCATGGTGAAGGGGACATCACATTAAAAAGAAATAGGAGTGCATCTGAGGACAAGGATTTTCTTTTTTCTCCCATCGATACTGGTTTGAATGAAACTGTTAAGGAAACATCATTCCTGCATTCCAGCAATGAATCATCTCTTCAGTCTCTGCCTGAGCACACAGCTGAAAGACATTTTACAGTTATTGCAGAGAAAGAAGACTTGCTACCACAGGAGAAGCAGGGGAGCACAACTTGCACAGATAAAAGGCAAGGAGTTTTCAATGAGCTGGACTGTGATGAGCACACAGAATTCCAGGATACCAACAACTGTACTCTGCCCCAAACACAGTCTTGCAATCTTACAGCAGATTTGCTGCATCTTTACCCTTCTGGGAAAAGACAGGCAGTCTTCAAGGGAGAAGATTGTTTCCAACTGGATCAGAGTGAGAAGGATGTAGATTCCTTCTCAGTCCCACAAGGCTTCTTCCATGCAAGCACACTGTACACTTCATGTTCATTCCCACCAAAGACTCCAGAAAATATCTCCACAAATACTGATTCCAGCAAGATGGAGGATGACACTACTTTGACAGAACTGGAGAACAGTTCTACAAGAGCAATCAACCTCCAAAATTCAAGTGAAAAACTCAGTCAGGACACTCAGGCCAATTCAAGACAGGGACAGTTTTTTGTTAAGAAGAAAAGAGCATTTGATGGATTTGCTAATGTTTTGCAAAGCAGGAGAACAAACCTCAGTAGCTGAGACACAAAAATGTAGTGCTAGGCTCCTACAGGGTTTGTGTCATAAAGTGCAAAAATGATTGTGTCTTAGAATATTGTAGCTTTAACTGTTAAATTGTAGGTCAATTCTGCCTTTAACTTCAGAAATTCAAGTTACAGAACTAGACTAAAAAATGAGCAGTATAAGGCCTGCATCTATCAAATTTAAAACCACTGCAATTTCAAAGAGTAATTCAGGCTAGGAGTCATGGACTTTCATTTCAATGAGAACTTGTTAAACAACAAGAATAGATTTTATGAAAAACAACTCTAGGATACTCAAATAGGTAAACTACTCTGCAGTTCTAACTGATAATAAAGCTTTTAGTGAGTTATAATATGTACTTTCTCATTACTGTTGGTACAAAGATACTAGTTTTCCTTAGAATTTGCCTCTAATATGCACCATTTTGTTTGTCTACAATAAATGCACTGAAACTCACCTTATACAGTTATACAGTACATATTACTGCCTTCCATTTTTGTGAACTAAATTTGTCTCTGAATTCCCAGAGTTTTGCAAAGATAAAGTCAAAGCACCATTCAATTGAATAAAAAAAAAGTACAGAGTAACTTACTCAAGTCAAAAGATAACAAACTGTCACAGTTTAATGCTGGGCTGGGAACTAAACAACTGAGGGAAGATAAAATTTTCCCTGAGTCTGGCCCAAGGTGCTGCCCACATACAGGGTATCACTGTTGTCCTTGAAGGATATAGTCATCATGAAAGGGAACAGGCCCAGGTTCCCAGAAAATTCAGGAGGCTGGCCAGCAACTCTGGGAAAACTCTGTTATGAAGACAAAATTAATTCACTAAACACTCCAAACAAGAGGAAGACATTTCAATTCCATCAGATAGATGAGGATCAAGTCCAATGGCAGAGAACATTTGTGAAACTGTCTTTAATGACAAAGACAGAAAAAAACAGAGATGTTGACAGAAACTCATACAGAAAAAAACAGAGATGTTGACAGAAACTCATAATTTTTGCTACCTTCACATACCTGGGCCTAAAAAAAATCTCTGAGATTGCTTTCAGAGAGCAATCTGTGACACAAAAATCAACTGGTTTTAGAAGCTGTCTAGAAATAAAAAACTGGATTATTTGATCATGATTCATCACAGGAACAATTACAGAGCCACCAGGAGCAGAGAACAGACCTGTACTTCTTCATCACTACTTTTCTTAGCACCCTTCACCAGCTTTCCATAAAGTTCACTATACACAGAATTTCCTTGTGTTCTAAGCTACTGCAAAAACAGAGTACATAAAAAAAATTCAGCCTTTGTCTTTATGGCACATAGGAATCTTCACATACTGTGTTGACAGACCTCCCAGGTCTGTCACCTTTTGGCTGTACCAGCTGCTAACAAGCTGAGAAATCTAACTACACAAGCACTTACTCTATCAAGGGATTTTTAACATGTGAGAAAGTATTTCATTCTACTACCAGAAGAATCTTGATGCTCTGTCTCAAGCTTACTTTGTTATTTCTGCCTAATCTTGCATCTTTGCTACTCATCACTCCAGAGGCTCTTTTATCACTTGTTCATTCAGTTTCACCCAGGTGCTTCTTTCATATTAGTTCCTCACTTCATTAGAAATTGCTCATAAATACAAAACCTCTTCAATTTCATGTGGCTTCCAAGCAGTACTCTTCATACTTTTCCATGCCCTTCTGTACACAGTAGCTACACAGTCCCCTCCTCACCAAACCCCTCTCAGATTTTAACCACTCACTTGTCATTTTAACCAACATTTTAGCTAGTCCACTAAACCTCATTCACACTGAAACTCTAGTTTAGCTGGTTTGGTCACTGAGACTTCTAGAATACCCATACTAGTACAAAAACATTTACAGGTACAGTATATATTATAAAGACAACACTTTTTCTCCTCCCCTTTGTAGAAGTTGCAAAGAGGTGTGACTGCAGCTGCTCTAAGGGTGCTGAAACTTCTTCAGATCCATCAGTAACTTCAGGTAGCAACTCGTGTTCAGGTAAGAACACACTTGTGTTACTATCACAGGTTTGTTGATAGCAGGTAAACAGACCAAGACACAGAACAGGTTTGATAAAAAGATAAATGAGGACACTCCTTATCAATTCTAAGGAAGCAGGAGGAAGCAGCCAAGATGTAAGTCTGGGCACACCCTTATCAGAGGGTGGCAGCCTGCCAAGCTCCTGGCTGAAAGGACACAGTATCCCTCATACCATCAATCAGTACAGGGAAAAACACCAGTCTTAAAGGGCAGATCAAACTTCAGATACAGTAATGAGAATTGGACAAAGCTCTCATTTTCAAACACCAACGTATGATGCTTTGATCACCATCAAGTTGTTTGCTGTAGGTACAAAGCATTTCAGACTTTCCAGAGTATGTCAGTAACTGGGATGGAAAATAACCCTTAAAGAATAGTTGTTCACATTTAGCCTATACATAATTAACATCAGAAACTACCTGGATAGTCATGTGAAAGTTTTCATGGTACAGAAGGCTGTGACTCACCCCCTCTGAACAACACAAGCAGCAGGCTACATGCTCAGAACTGGTGAAGGATATCCCAGACTTCATCACCAGCATGAACCTAATGAAGAGCTGCTTCTCCAGAATAGGCTCTGCAGTAGTAATATAAATACACTATATATAGTATATTTATATGAATAGTATATCTGAATAGTGTTTTAAGTGAAAGCTGGCTGAGAGAAATATTTTTTTAAAAAATAGTGTGAAATCTCATGTGTATTCTTTATTCTCTTTGCCATCTTTTAAGTCTGCTTCCTATTCAAAAACAGATTTGTAACTCTGCAAGCAATACAAAGTAGTATGATTAACTAATGGCTCCTTTAAAAACTAAGTTTACTGATGTTTTATGGACATTTAGGCTGTAGTTTTCATGTCTTGCTGCTAGCTGCTTTTCCAATGCTCCCAAATACTATCACTTTTGCTTAAACAAATATCAATGCAACAGCCCTTTACAATCAAATAACTGAAAACCTCTTCTAAATATATTCACACAAGTATTTAAGATAATGAAGAGATCAAAATATCACCACATTTAAATACTGCTGCACTAGTCTACTCTTCCAGCACGACATGCGAGTAACAGAGAATTTTCTTTAGTATCTGCTTTTAGACACCACAGAGGAGTTGAGGTTGGAAGATACCTCTGAAGGTCACCTAGCCCAACCCTCCCACTCAAGCAGGGGTACCTAAAGCCATCAGCCCAGGCTGTGTCCAGAGTATCTGGATATAGACAGAGATACTACTGAGTATCTCCAAGGATGGAGACTTCCCAGCCTCCCAAGGCAACTTATGCCAGTGCTCAGTCACAGTAAAAAGTGTTTCCTGATGTTCAGATGGAGCCTCCTGTGTTTCAGTTTGTGCCTACTGTCTCTGGTCCTGTGACTGGGCACTCCTGAAGAGTTTGGCTCTCCTTTTTACATCCTCCCTTCAGGCATTTAAAATATTTTGCTGTCCAGCACTTTCTCTTCTCCAGGCTGAACAACCCCAGCTCTCTCAGCCTTCTCACGTGGGAGAGAAGCTCCAGTTGATTCATAATTTTTGTGGCCCTTTTCTGGACTCTCTCCAGTACATCAGGGGGTTTCTGGTACTGGAGAGCCCAGAAAAGAACCCGGCACTGCAGGTCAGTGCTGAGTGGAGGGGAAGGATCATCTTCCTCAACCTGCTGGCAATACTTCACCCAACACACCCCAGGATACCATTGGCTTTCTGTGTGACAAGGGCACGCTGATGCCTCATCTTCAACGTGCCTATCAGGAATCCAGTCTTTTTTCTGCCAAGATGCTTTCCAGCTCAGTGTTCCCCAGCTTAAACTGGGGGTGTGCTCCTCCCCAGGTGCAGGACTTTGCACTTCTAGTTGAAGTTCATGACTGTCAAACCCATTTTTACAGCTGGGGTAAGGTTGATCTGGATGGCAATAAGGTTTCCTGGTGTGAAAGCCACTCCTTCCAGGCTGATGTTATCAGGAAACTTGCTGAGGGTACACTCTGCCCCACCAGCCAGGTCATTAATGAAGATGGCTCAACAGAACTGGACCCAACACTGAGCCTGGGGAACACCACTAGATACCAGCCTCCAAACAGACTTTGCACTGCTGACCACCTCCCTCTGGGCCCTGCCATTCAGCCAGTTTTCAGTCCACCTCACTGCCTGCTCATCCAGCCCATACCCAACATCCTTTCTACAAGGACCCCATGGGTCAAAAGCCTGTGTCAGGAGGAGCACATAATGATCATGCTTCTTGTAAAATTTTTTTTGAGACATTCCTGTTCAAATAGACTCCTTTTGTTGAAAACTTTTTTATTACAATACCATTTACACCCACACACTCCATTTAAAATACAATTGTCCAATGAAGTTTTAAATACTGATTTGCCTATTAGAAGTCAGGATGACAAGGCTGTGTGTACAAGTTCTCTGCTACTAAAGGATAAAGGTTGCCTGCTGATGAACTGCCTGTTCAGGTATGTGAATTTCTGGTGTATGAACCACAGAAAAATCTGAAGTCAGTTGCTGAAACCAGCACAAATACTGTTTATTTGCAGGATGCTATTTTACATCGACACCAGGAAAAGACCTAAAAATCAACTAGATGAACTCATGTTAGGTGGCATGACAGTATTTTCATTAGGTCAGGATTTTAGCACGCCTTATTTATGTAATATCCAAAGACAGAAAGTATTCACAGTTACAGATTAACTGCTGTCCCTGCAACAGCAGTGTCAGCAGGTATGATTTTGTGACAACACACATACACACCTACACACACACAGAGGGGAGAAAAAGATTAAAAAAATAAAAAATAATTCAGCTGAGTTTTGGTCTCAGTTACACACAACAAGCTATTTAGTTGGTGGATTGATTCTATACACTTTTACAGCAATAGGAAAGGGCAAAATATAAGGCCTAGAAAGAGGTATTTTATCAGTTTTAACTAAAACCAGGGCACAAGCTAACCTTTAAAGCTGTCTACACCAATTCCAAGAGTATTAAATAATTTGTTAGACTTGCAACCAAGGGTCAACAGAAATCTAGAAAACCTTAACACAACTGAAGTCCATTTGTTGTCCTCCAAAAAAGTCAATTGGGAACATCAACCAAGTAGCAATGCAATGGAACTCATTCTGATTGTGCAAACATATTTGCCATGAAATAAAAAGCATTTAGTTGGGGTAAAATGGGAGAAGCCTCCAGTCCTCTACAAACGTTAGAAGGCTACACAAAAGTAATTTAAGCATTTATTGTAGCTTAAGCAGATTTTAAGTGACAACTAAAGTATTTAATTGAACTGATCAATTGGAATTAATTCCAATCAATTCTAACCTCTTCAGACTGCTTTCCTTGAAAAAGGTAAGTGAAAAAACAGCAGTAACATGGAATTATATTAATATTTTAAATAATACTATTTTGCCATAGATTTGTGCAATGTTTCAGTTACTAATATTCATAGAATCAGGTTGGAAAAGACCTTTAAAGCTCACCGAGTGGAAAGAGCTCTAGATGCTTGTCATCTATCAAGTGTCTACTGCTATAGTCTCTGGATGCTGTTTTCTTTTCACTAACTGGATTTCCACTTCACATCTCCCAAATACCAAAAGCATGAATTGCACACAGATCATCAGGTTTCTGCTGTAAGGACAGGAATAGCATACCAGGAAGATAACAGTGATGATACTTCATGACACTGCAGCCAGAATAACTTCTCAGGGTCTTGTCCAAGAATTGAGTATATTTTATATATTACTTTTTAAAAAGAAAAAAACAAAAGGTAACAAAAACCCACTACATCAACTCTGTGGCAGTGTAACAACAAAAAAACCCAACAAAGAAACAAAAAAGCAAGTACCAATTTAAAGACAAGGTGAAATGAGTAGCTTAGCTAAGCTTCCACACTTACTTAAAAATGAGAGGGAATTTTTCCAAAATGCAAGAGCTGGCAATGTTAGGATCCTCTGCTCAATAGCACATATAGCAAGAAGAGAAGGAAATATAACAAAGGGAAGCTTACCAAGGCATAGAGGTCCATTTTAGTCTATTTGTTCTCTAAAAATGTCAGTGAAGTTGTCTACTAGCTGTAACCCACTTTGTGGTTTAATTCATGAAGGTGCATGTTTAAACACCTGCTGAAGACCACGGATTCATCCCCTTAGCAAATGTAGGAAAAAAAAAATGTGCAGCATCTGATTCATTTCCAAAAACATTCTTCTTTTCCATCACTTCCAAAATCTTTTACCCCCAAAAACATATTGAGTTTTTTTACTTACGAGTTCTTTCTGATGCTTCTTTTCCTGTTTTCTTTGCTTTAATTAAACTTTTATGTTTTGCTAAACATAAGCAAAACTTGGAAAAAGAGCACCTGGTTAAGCTGAACAGATTTCTGTTGACCCAGTTATATGGCAGTTATACCTATAACAGTAACAGATTTAAAGTGTCTTTGGCTCTTGCTTCCATTATGGGAAGCCAAATTACTTGTGACATACAAAACCTTTTTATGCAAATGCTGTATTTGTTGCAAAATTCATGCCAACTTGTCCTGAACCATTTTCTAGAGTCAGTAACAAGCTTAATATTTAGGAACAACTACAGTTATTTCACTTAAAATCTTAGAAATCACAATTTAGCCTAGCATTACAAGTTATATTGCTTCTAAGTTCATTCTTTTAAGAACTAAACCAGCAGCTCCACTGCTATTTCCTTACAGTTTTACTACGGTATATGTACACATTTACACCAGAAAGCTTATTAAAACAAGTGTTTTAAGTAAGAGGCTTATTGTAAACACTAAAAAACCACACTCCACTGAATTAATTTCTTGTGCAAACTGGCATCAAACACAGAATTAAGGTTATGCATATAAGTACATGAGAAGCAAATGACTTTGTATGTTCTACCATGATTAACTTTAAAGAGCACTATTCAGCATCACAGTAATCTGAATATTCAGACTATTTCCCAGGGAAAGGCATCTTCTTCTTAGCATCATGAAATTCTGGGTTTTGTATTTGCATACTTACTGTATATTTATGTATATACAAATATACACAAACAATCTTTGTCTTTGGCAGCTGAGTTTGGGGAAAAAAAAAACAAAACAAAACCAAACAAAAAAACCCAACCAACCAAACAGCAAGAAACACGTTTTAACTCAGTTGACCACCTGTACACAATCACAACCTCCAGGCCCAGGGCAGTAAGCTAATGTGCTTTTGCAAAGCTAGGTTTAATCCTGAAAGCAGTCAAGATAATGCCAGTTGTTCCTAACTTCAGTCACAGCAGAACAGGCCCTTCAATACAGCTGAAAATTTACCATTTAACCTGAAACACTTCCCGCCCTTCCCCTGTATTGCACTCTAGAGATTTAAGAACTGCCAATACCTTGTAAAATATTTCTACAGAAGAGAAATGTTTTTCTTTGTTCCAAAGCATCCACCTTTTTTGTTAAATGCTCCATGAATCAATAGGGAACATTTTAAGAAATCTTTAGGGATCAGAGTTTAATAGCACCTCATACTCCACGGACCTTCTTATAAAAATCAACACTAGCATTACCTAATATAGAAAGGCAAGGCAAAGACAACATGATAAAGTTACAGAACTTAAACATAATTTCATTCACTCATTTCCCCCCAAAAAAAATCACTGGAACTGTCCTAGACAGATAAAGCAATGAGTGAAACAAGCAGTGGTCCCTACTAAAACATACTCTCATTTAATGCTGGTGTTTAACATGCCCATCGCCTGCAACGGACATTCTGCTAGGAAATTCCAATCCCCAGTATGGAAGAAAAAGTAATATTTGGACTATTTGATAGCATATTTTTAATTACTTAGAAACACAAAGTTTGAGAACCTGGCCAAGACTAAAGTTATAAACAAAAAGAACCCCAAAATCTATATTATCTATGTGCTAGGGGGAAGCAGACCTTGTTCCCCAAATGACTCCTTTTTGCTGGATTGCAACAAAGACCAAAGACTCTTGATACACCAAAAATCAAAAGAAGTATGCCAAAGGCAATTTACAGAAGTCTAAAACCCATTTTTAAAAGGTACTTTAATTAGTTCATGTGTACCTGTAATGACTATTGCAGATTTAACATTAAAAAGTCAGTATTTTTTCTTCTTCAAATGGAAATCATTTGTGGCGTGTACAACTGTTACAGTGGTTTAATAGTTATATGTATAGATTATTTTTTAAGACACCAAAGTTTCATTCCTATTAAGCAATAGGGCAGGTTTGGCAAATTCTGATGAAGAAAGTCACAGCATGTCTTCTCCCCTCAGAAATTGGCATCTCAGATAGTAACATTAACAATAGTTCATCAATAACTATGTCCAAGCAGTCTGTTCATTTCATTTTCTGAAATGCTACATTTGAGACCAAAAGAAAAACAAAGTAACTGAAGTTTCAAATATGTAAGTGATTACTAGAATTATGCCACCAAATTATTTTTACAATAACATTTCTGCAGAAATAATCCCTAGGTGAAGCTTTTCTTTTATACACATATACAAAATTTAGACAGCAATATACACATAATCACAGTGAAGATGCTGGCAAGTTCACCAATTCGTAATGTAAATACAGAATGCAAAGCAGCCTTCAAAGAGAACAATGCTACACAGCAAGCAGAGCTAGCTTGTTAAATAGCAAACATCAAAAGTTCCCCACAAAAGGGATTGCTGTGCAAGAAAAGCAGCATGCACTTTGATACAAATAGCAGTTTATGGCTAATGGTTGACATAACTGTGGTAACAGTGACTCTTGAGTGGCTGTGCATAGTTAAACTCCTATGTCATCTGTTTTCCTTTATACCATTCCACAAACTCATCCAACAACACTGGCCCTGTAGAGAGATCAAACAACCATATTTTACAAAACTTTATGAAAGGACACTGACTAAGCTCAGAGAAATAAATTCTTTTAGAGCATCACATACAGAGGTACTTACAGGCTCCATCTTCATCATAGTTACTGAGGTCAAGGTTAATTGTTCTGCTGAATTCAAGAACATTACACCACTGGTCCTTATTGATAACTTTGTATTTTGATTGCTGCTTAAGGCAAGAAAAAGAAGAAAATTTAAACTTGGGATGAATTATTAATTGGTATGCCATCTAAAACTAAACAGGATTAAAGAAGCTACTGGATAGTCAAACTACAGTTGGCTAATTCATGTTTCTAATTAAGACATCTTTCAGTGGACAAACATACACCAATAAACTGAAAATCCATAAGCAAATCAAAGACATTCTATATTTTATCCTACATTAAGTAAATCTTAACAGCACAGGGAAAAGAAAGAAAGGAAAAATAATGAGTTCTGAGTGCTGCTTTTGAAGTTAATATAGTTAAATTATAAGATAAGACAGATCAAATAAATGTAATTCTGTTTCAAATGTCATACCTCTAGAAACTGGTGAAATACTGGAAAAAGGGACCATGTTTTTCCTAGAAGAAGGCCCAACATACACTTGGCAGTATTGATATCTAGGCTGCGTTGGTCCTTTTCCTAAATAAAAACGAAAAGATCAAGAAGGAAAAAAGAGCATGACAGAAAGAAACAATAAATAGCAGTATCTAACAGTGGTTTTTAATAAAAATTTACTTCCTCATAGCTAATGGCTTGCTATACAGAGATGCAGCAGTCCACAGACTTCCCAAAAAACTGTCACTGTTAGTGCAGATGAGGCATACACTCCTGTTTGTGACTTCAGACCTTTTCAGAAAGCAGCACCCAGTTCTAAAACATTGACCAGGTCTGAGTCTAGGAGTGGATTCAGCTGCACCTAGACTCCTCTCTGAGAAATTCACAAAGGAAAGGAGTCTACTCAGAACCCTGTGACTCAAGAAGGGTCTTCCCTCATCCCTTCCCCTTACTCTAGTGCAAATCCAACCCAGTCTTGACACTACCTCCACTATCCCTCTACAGCTCATTTCCCCTGAGCCCTCTCTAAGTCACTCCCATACATTTCCAACCCCTATACAAGCCTCCCACACAGTAAGTAATAGAGTCAACCTTGCCATCCAATTCTGTTAAGTTGCACTTCCATAAACCTGTAATAAAATCACCTTTTCCTGGTATCTTTGTAAGTGATTCTATACTTGACCTTAAGATCTTCCACTGCCATATGTGAGACAGACCCCTGCCATATTTGCACGTGAAATGACAGCCTCTGCACAGCTGTAATTTCTTAAAATAGTCCCACACTGCACCTTACTGCCTGTGGTATTATTACAGCTACGTGCAGGGTCAGTGGACAGCTAAGCAGCTATCAAGTAACACTGACTATGCAAACAGGGAGCCAAGGAGGCTTTTTTGTTCCCTTTTCTACCTATTACATGAAATTTACATGAAGTTATCAAATAAGCAGAGGAAACATATCACACCAGCACATAGAGACCCTTCTCAGAACTGTCCCAGTTTTAGTTTAACACACCAGTAACATATTTCTTTGGGGGTGGGTTGTTTTTTTTTAATTTTATTTCTGCTAAGAAAAAGAACCATTATTTGTGCCAGCAGATTCAGTGGGGAGGTTAATATAATCACCCAACTTCTGCACATCTCAAAATTAACATGTGAACATTTAAGATCCCATTGTATTATTTTAAGTTGTTTATCCATTTACATTTGTTGTCTTGGTATTAAACAGATTTTTTTGAGAAACTGAACATAAAACTTCACCTTTTTATGCCTTGGTTATAGCATTAAGCTACAAGTTCAGAAATTAATGAAATCATTAAAAAATGAAGCTCCATACTAGCTAGCATAGGACCTGACCTCTTTGATCTCTCTCTATATATACATGATTGCAGGCTGCAAAGTCTAAAATAAGAAAAAAGAGGGATATAGGGGTATCTAGGACAAAGGGAACACCTAACAGAACAGTGCAAGACAGCTACTCAAGACAAATGGAACTGAGACCTATGCTTCATCTGTACAAGTGAGGTTGTGTGTTATTACAGAAGACACATCTTTATTAAAAAATAGCAAGCTCAAACCATAACTGAATTGTCTCCTATCATGTAGGATGGATGTGGCAGAGCAAGATCCCAGTTCTCAAAGGACTGAATGCCTCACCCACAAGGTTATCCCCTCTCACTAAAACCCATTTAATACAAAATACACCTCAATTCTAAAACTGCATAGAGAGAATTTAGTGGAGAGGAAAGTGGGGAGGGTGAGCAACTCTAAACATACATCAGAAGCTGTTTTACATTCTGGCTACTAAAGCCAAAAGGAACTTCACTCAACCCCATCTAGAGGAAAAACTAAAGTCCAGGATGAACAAAGCTTCCAACTAGCAATAAAGCTGGTGAACACACCTGCAAAGGCTATTTTGTGTTAACATGATGCACTGTAACTGATTTCTAACACCAAATTTCTAAAAACTAAAGCTCATCTATACTTCTGTCAAATACTTTTAAACAGAAGAATACATTTTATTTCCATACTGTTTATACTCTGAAATCTTCCCACACACTCCAGTGCTCATGATATCAGGCCCTGCAGCCTTTACTTTGGCCATGCTATTTTACATGCCTTGCACAGTTAAGCTTCCAGATTCTCCTTCTCCAACTACTGTGCAGAACTAATTGTTCAGCTAAGCACTTTATGCCCACCTCCAGCTACCTAATGACACATCTGCCATGACATGCTCCAACTTCATTCTTAACATGCACTACAGGTACTCACATTCTCTTTCTTGGAAACAGTGGAAAGAATGTATTGACACACTCTGACAAATTTCAGTATTTGATTTCCATTGATGATAAAGTCTTTCACGAGATTTTTTTCACCAATATTTCAGATAAAAGACCTATTTAAGTAATGAAATAAACGGATCTGTATGTTCTCAAACTTGGCACCACTGTCACACCAATATGGCAACTCCTGACACAACTCCACCCAGTACCCTCTTTTGAAGTTTCTGCACTTACTTTTGACATGCCATTGGCAGCACAGGTTTATTCCATCAGTATCTCTGACTTCTTTGGCAATGTTAGTTATTTCTAGCCTTTGCATTTCATGCTGAGCAAAACTGGGTAAATCTTCACCAGCAAAGGAGGAATAGAAGATGTTGATATGGCTTTTTCCCTCTCAGACTAATAGCATACATTATCATGTTCAGCTGTAGGTTTCCCTGGTTAAAAGTCAGAATCTCTGCATGCTGACATGCAGAAAGCATTGATGGCTTAATCTGATTAATTTATGACAGATTTAACTATCAGAATTGCCACCACTTCCATTTCATTTTATTATTTTTCTCATGTTACTTTTTTTTTTTGCTGTAAATTTTCTCACTGCTTTTGGTTTTCCTGCACTTAAATCTAAGTTTCAGTTTCCTGTGGTCATTTTTCTGTTCAATCTTCTGTATATTCTATCCTGTTAACAAGATGTATGTCCAAATTCCATTCCAAAATGTTTTTTCAGACAATTAAAGTTGTTTTATTGCTCCCTTCAAGTAGAAATATTCTTATCTCTATTGTGGGTTTCAATACCAGGTGCAACTCTATCAGTACACATCTTATAGTAGAAAGATTGGTATCAGGATATTAATAACAGAGAAAGGTTTGGATTGGAAGGGACTTTGAAGGTCATTTAGTTCTAACTCCCCTGCATGGGCAGGGACACCTCTAACTAGACCAGGTTGCTCAAAGACCCATCCAACCTGGCCTTGAACACTTCCAGGGAGTGGATATCCACAACTTCCCTTGGCAACCTGTTCCAGTGTCTCACCATCTTCACACTAAAGAATTTCTTCCTAATGTCTACCCTAAATCTATCCAGTTTCATGTTGATGACTATCCACACAGATGGTGCCATCAGCAAACTTGCTGAGGGTGCACTCAACCCCACTGTCTGTGTTGCTGACCAAGATGTTAAATACTGCTGGTCCCAATACCAGGGATGTTTAATAAATAGTGAGAACATAACTAATGACCTTCCAACAATCTTCTAAATCAATAATTATATCATATCTAGCTTTTATTATTTTTACCACCTGCAATAATGCCTGGACTGCCTTCCTGTTTTAAACAAACATATTTAAATGCTTGCAAAATTCAAATAATAAGAATAAAAACCAGTGGAAGTAAGTGGCAAAGCCCCAGTCTTCAACAGAACAGTGTCTAATTTCCTTGAAGTCACAAAATACATTGAAGCAGAGAGGTAACAAAACATATGAAAACACTAAACCACTGGACAGCAATCATCCTACATACTTATCTAGTTCTGGCATTTTCCATATAGTTTCTTAGAACACAGAACAGTGCCTTTTGTTAGAAGCAATAGTGAGTGGTATCTTAAGAAAAACAGAAGTACAGAGTCTTTCCACTATTACTCCTGACAGTAAAGTTCTAATTTCAGATGCTGGTCTCCAACAGTACTTACCCGTGCAAAGTCAAAAGCATATCTATATATAAGTTTAAAATTGGTAGGCTCATTTAATAAAGATCTCAAGTAATCCAGAGAATTTCTCAGTTTTTCTGTAGTATCACATCTACAAGAAAAGCACAAAGTGAATTTAGTGTCTTCATTCTAAAACATCAGACCCCTGTATAAGAAAAGAATCCCTAACATATCCCCATCAGTCTGTTCAAAACACAGTGCCCTGCAAAAAGGCATCTCTAGGAGTCTGTCTGCATAAAATGCCTTGATTCAACTCACAGTGAAATTGATTTAGATAAAATAGCAAAGTCTTACACTGGTACTTGGACAAAAATTTGGTTGGCTTTGTAGGAAATGCACTAATAGATATAAAATAAGAGCTTATCTGCACATGGCAAACAACCAGCAAATCACAGAACATAAATACACATAATAAACATAAATACACATATAAATAAACAAATAAATATAAATACACATCAAATACTAGTTTTGCTGAAACTACAGAACTCTCCACACACAGCTCTTTTCCCAACTCTCTATGAAATGTGATTATTCAATGACATTCATGTTAATTAGGCCATGAAGATAAGCTCTCAACTGGACAAAAAGGACAGTGCAGAGGCACAGAAAGAGTCTGTATTATTTAGCATTTTAAACTACACATGATCTAACATACTACTATCTATAGATACATCCAATCCAGTAACAAAGATAGATGTCCTTGGGAAAAGGAACAATATCAAGCTTCATGACACTTCTGTTTTCCTAAGACTGCAGACACTGTGATCCAGCTGTACAGGCATGCAGCTGTTGTGTTTCAAGTTGTCTCTCAGTGGCTATATCACCATAAATAAAACCAAAAAATATATGGCTTCTACTACATAGCAGAACTCTCTGCTTTAGGTACTACAAGTCAAAACAAAGTCTGTTTTTTCTAAAAAACTGGGTTTACTGTAACACCCTTAAGAGGTATTTCAAAGCACTTACTGTAGTGATGTCATTCCTTTTAACCATTCTTGTAATGTAAAATACCCCATGTTTTGTGCATCCAACTTCCATGCTAGTACAAGCATAACCACCTGTTTTAAAGAGAAAAAAAAAATGAAGACTGAAAAGAATAAACAAAAAGACAATACATTTTAAGTAACTACAACTCAGTAGTAGTTTAGTAGGCTACAAATGCTTTACTCATATAAATGGGATGTTTAGGTATTTGCTATGCTATTTTAAAAGTTTAGAAACCTGAAAGTGCAAGCATGTACAAGAACCCAAACAAAGAGAACAGTGCAAAGATAAAGGGTGAACATTCACCCAAGTTATCAGTAGTTACCTTGCTTCAAGGGAGCACACACAATTATCTAATCAGGAAGATGAGCTGGTGCAGAAGCTACATAAAAGGTTTCCCAGAACAACTACAAAATTTAAATAATTCAAATAACTGAATTCAAATAATATAAATTCAAATCCAAATAATTGAATTTGACAAGCTACATTTGACATTTGTTATCCACAGGGTCCCTGCAATTATTATTCTAAAGCTAGTATTGATCCCAGCTGAATCCTGCTACCCTGTGATAGAAAATTAGTCTACCTAATTTTGCAGGTCTGAACATGAGAAAGAATTGCAGATGTTCACTAAAGGTAGGTGAACTGACACCAGCATATATCAAATATACACAAATCCTTCAATTTTGCAAAAATGGAAAGAGATCTTTTCACATCTTTAACCAACGACTGATACAATGAGGAACTGAGATAAAATGATACCATAAGAGTGCTACCTTATCTATGAACCTTAATAAACCTTTTTTTACATATACAAGGAAAAATCTGCAGGATAAATGACCCTGCAGATTAGGAGAATAAAATAATCCATTTAAATTTGCAAACCAGCCATTAACCAGCTAATGTTAGTGCATCTCTATACAGTTGCTAATGTGAAATTAGAACACCTACTTATACAGAGAAATGTCTGCATAAAACCCAAAAGTTTATTATACTAATAAACACCAAAATTATCAAATTACATGTTGTATTTTCAGTAAATCTATCAAAACCACAATTCTCGTTTTACTTTGGCAGAAATGATGTTTGAATCCTGCAAAAGATTGGACTTGCATACAGATTTAGAAGCAAATCTTAGGCACTAGGAAAAAACTTGGAAAAAGGCACAACCATCCCTTTTTGAATTGTATTTACTTCTAAATACATACATATAGAACATATATGTAATTATATAAACTCTTTGTGTTTTGACAAGGCATGATGAGAGTGCCAATACTGCTCACAATATTTCAAACCCCTTTCTCTCCTAGAAAAGCCAAAGAAAGAATTACTTTGTAGTTTTGTAATTTCTAAATTAATCTATCTCCAATATTGTCTCCTTGTTTCAGAGAAGACAACCATCAGTTCCTTGGGTTTTCTTTCCTCTTTTTTAAAAGCTCTTTTTTATTTAGGGGAGTAGGGTCCTGGAAAGTGAAAGAGAAGCAGTGGCAGTAAAGGCAAAATGATTTTACAGGCTGACAGTTTGGTGTTTAAAATAAAGGCAAGTTGGCTCAAAGCATGTTTATAGATCTCCCTGGTTTATATTTCTGTAATTTTTTTAAAAACCCAAGAATGTTTTAATTCTTGATGGAAAAACAAGAGATGTAAGACAGGTGCATATGAACTCTAATAGATTTGGCATCTTTTGAATGGGCTCTGAACTTACATTTTCTGGTTCAACTCCAATGTCTTCACAAAATTTCTCCATACCTTCTGGCCCTACAGTTGTTTTGTTTGTTTTGACATGCAATAAATATTTCCACACTTACTATCAGACTTGGATACACTTAAATTTTTATCTCACCTTTGGAAACAGAGACAGAAAAACTGTAAAACAATTTTCCATTCCTGACAATGTCCTTTGTTCTATACATTTACTAAAATAATCTTGGAAGAGTAAATTAATAACTCCTTGAAGAATGCACTTAAGACTAGCAGAACATCCACATGTTAAACAAGTGGATAATGGTGAGTGAAGCATATTTCTTGACTGGAATTTCTACTGTTATCATACATCACAAAAATGTGATGCATATCTATCATACAGGATACAAGATATTATTATTCCCAGAATCTCATTCCTTATTGTCTCATATATCTTCATATAACATAATCTACAAAAAACAGCCTAAAATAAAAACCTTGTGCTCCAGTTTATTCATGTTGCTATTCCATGGCCACACATTATCTAAAATTTAGTAACTACAGAGGGATGGAAGACATGAATTACAGCCATTTCCTTGCTGAATTAAAAGGAAAAAAAAATTTCAAAATACAGATGCACTACTACTAAAACCTGCTGTTAAATTAAGGTATTTACAACTTCTACAATGGTCTATTGAAAAAACTTTATAGGCATTAAGAACTGTACTGTGAAATTCTATTTTTAAGAACATTTTCAATATTTGGACCATTTGTTAGAATAAATTTACCAATGTTTAAAAAGGGTCATTTTTGAAAAATGAAAAAAAAAAATTAGAAGCTGAAATTCCTACTTTTGTTCAATATAAAGATCACATGTGCAAGAAAGAGGTTTTATAAAGGGAAGATCTATCTATATTTTATTATCAGGTGACCTACTATTCTAGAAATAACAAAGGTTTTATTATATCTTTTCCCATCCTTTCATGGCACCCTCTCACAGTTCTCTGAGTGCATGCAGCAGTCTTTTGAAAGACTCATTCTGTAATGTAAAGACATAGAAGGGAAAAATCCCCCAAACGTAGTGTCAACTGGCTGCATATATAAAGGAGAAGACTTGTGAAGCAAAACCACAAAAGAGATTATTCTTTGAAAATTCTTTTTTTAGAATGTTACTAAACACTATAAAGAGAATCATACTCTTCACTTTTCTTTTTTATCTTGGTGCATCCAATGGTAAGGCAAATATTCTCTTATATACAGCCTTCCTTTCATACCTTGTTTCTATGACAAAAATGAGTTAACCCTCTTGCTAGAGTAAAAAAATAAATCAAGCTGGTCATAAAGGCAGAGAACCTAACTGGGTAAATTTGGCTTCAATTTGTGTGAATCTCTTTTCACAGCCTGTGACAGAGAAGTGAGCTCACAAACTATTTTATTTAGTTCACGTAATTTTATTAGAAGACAAAAATTTATAATATAGAACAAGTCACACTTCATTATGTGTAAGAGCTAGACAAAACACAACAAGCTGCAAGCAACATTATCCAAGAGAGGGATAAGCAACAGGGTAAGGAAACTGAAATGTGACCTGATTTTGTCAATCACCTATTTCATTTCCTTTGGTCTTTACAGTCATGAGAGCATTTTTCCACATACTTCAAGTTCTCTTCAGAAAACCATGTGTAAAAAAATTAATACAATGACCACTGTCATTCATTAATAAAGGATGATCTTTTGTGACTGCAGATCAGAATGAATAATCCTGGAAATAATAACTGAAAATAGTTCTCATACACAAGGTTAAGAATAATTCAGTCTACCTTCCCTATAACTTGGTGATGGAAATATATGTATGAAGACAAGACTAATATGGGATGTTTTATTTGCTTCTTTGCTTGAAGCCATAACCACCAGATTCAGCAGAGCAAAACTCATGTTACAAACTACCTTACCTTTTGTTTAAATAAATAAATGATTAAATAAAAATATATACTTCTCCTGAAGTATAATTCTGTGCTGTTCAGCACTAACACGGCAGGTGACAGAACTTCTAAAACCATAGAGATAACAATATTTTGGACAGAAGTACAGCTTCAACTGTAGATTTGCAAAGTACCTATTCCAAAATATTTTGCTACACACCTGTATTCTTTTTAGAGAACAGAGACAAAGACAAAATTGACCCTTCGACTTTTCATCTACACATTACACAGAACATAAAAAAAGCTTCTTTAAGACTTTAAAAACAAGACAAAACAACTTTTTATTTGGTCTTGGAAGAGCTCACTTAGTATACTTGTTATATTCCAATGTAGATTAAATTGTTATTAGGAAGAAATTTGAATTTCACCCTTACCTGCATATTCATAGAACCATTCTAAGCACCTCTTACTCGAAAAGACTTCTTCTTCTGCTTTTATTCTGGTCGAATCATATTTTCTATACATACTTTAAAAAAAAAAAAAAAAAGAGAAACATGTAATTAATCAAGTTTTTAACAGCAATCTTTTAGTCAAAAGTCACTATAAGCAGCATTCTTCCTTTACTGTCCTCATATCCAGTCTTTTGAGACACTGCTTAGCAGAGGAAGAATCACTGAACTTAAATACTGCATTTTCTCAGTCTGTCAAACTTCCACTGATTCACCATCTTTATCTACGTACATCAACTTGCCTTACAACAAATACATACTTCAAATTCAACCCCAATCTGCTTTGTGAAAGCTAAATTAAGATGTGCACAATGTTAGTTACAACAATCAACTGACAGGATGCAGCTCTGCTCTAGGCCTAAACCCAGAGTAATTCCATGTCACAGTCAACACAGGTCCTGCTTGCAGGTACACACATACTTCATGCACTTTGAACTATTAACTGAACTATTTATTAAAAAAAAATCTTACAAAAGGCATAAAGGCAAAATAGAAACGACTTATATTATTCTAAAGCCAGTAAGCTGGTAACACAGAACCACAAGGAACAGGTTACAGGTTCTCAGTAAGAATAACTCAAGGAACCTCAACCATCATGGGGTAGTAAGTTATACAGAAAGACAGATTTATAGCAGCCCTTCCCACCAGAAATGACCAGCAAGGTAACACTCTCCTTCAACAAGAAGCATGAGGAATTTTAACTACATTTTAACACCAAAGGACCTATCTTCTGAACTGAGAATCTGACACACCTAGAGCATGGAAGACACAGCAGAAGTTGATGAGTTATCCCATGCTGTTTATAGACTTCCCTGAAACAGAGACAGTATCATTTGTGTCTGCTGGAGGACAGACTCAGCAGTCCAAAGCAGTTGTTCACTGCTGCATATGCATTCTCTGAGCTGTTTCCAGCACTCTGCAGTAGCTTGGGCTCATAAAGGATGAGAAGAGACAAGAAACAAATGGCTACCTCCTCTGGTGCATGCCAAGGACAGCTCTCAGTGTTCCAGGCATGCAGCCCTTCCCCTCACATTGTCAAACCTCGCTGGGGAAGGACAACAAAGTGACTAATTGGTTCAAGGAGAATTCTGACTAAATTAATTTGGAGTCGATTTCATCACCATTTTGTCCTTCTAGAAAGATATGGAAAAGGATTTCTGTAGTTAATGAGCTTGGAGTACACTAATCCCACTATCCTCCACCTAGCTTGGCTGTAAGTTATGAAGAAGCCCACAGATCTCTCTGATGGCAATTCACAGAACTACATCACATTAATTGTCATAGTTCCTTTAAAACAACCAACCAAAAGTAATACTAGTCAGAGGAAAATTATAAATGACTAATTAGAAGACAAATGAATCTCTTAAGAAATCTCATGATGGACAAAAGAAAAAAAAATGTAGTGCTGTATTGAAACACACTGCTCTGCAACAAACTGCAAAATGCTAGCTGTACAGGTCTCAGAAACACATATATTCATATAACCACAATTTGTGAGGTATTTTTTCATTTTCATTTTGAAAACCATTCTGAATTACCTACTTCATATAAGCTTTACTGCAGATGCAAAGGAACAGGCTGACAGCACTGCCCACAGATATTAAGTTAGCAAACAACTAAGACAATGTAAGTCAAGAGCTGAAGCAATTTTATTTTAAATAATATTTCTTTTTTTTTCAGTAGGTTTGGTAACATTCTTATACTTGCAAAATGAGCTGTGACAGTGAAAGACTTAGCCAGTATTTTTAGGCTTCTCTGAATTCAGCAGAATAAAAAAAAGTCTTGAAACAAAGAAAGGAGGTATTCTGCCACTTTGATAAATGTGCAATTACTCAGTATCCTCTTGTCCATAGTAAACAAACATGACAAACAAACTGGAATTCCAAGTTGAAAATTGATTGCAGCAGGAGCTAGTCATTTATTAATTAATTATATATATAATTATAATATAATTATATATAATATAATTAATAGCTATTCTATTTACTAAAGAAGTTTGTAAGAGCACTACTGGGACCTATGGAATGCAAAGCTAATATGGTTCCCATAGACAGACATTAATCATAAAACTCAAACTCATTTCTTACAAAGGGATGATAACTAAGTGCATCAACACATGAACTTGTCAGTACTTTAACAGTGGATTTGGGAAGGAAGCCTCAAAAACAAAGTTACTGACAGCACCCTATGCCAACTAACCAAGACACCAAAGACAGCAGCATGTGTAAGAGAAATGACAAAGGAGAACAGAAAAAAAAAAAGCTATGCTACACATAGCAGCTTTTCATAGGACTGACATGGGACTGAAAGTAATTTGTTGTGCTTAAGGCTAAGGTCATTGTTCAGGAACTCCAGAAAACAACAATATTAATTAGTAAATCCATGTGCCCAACATTGGCCAACGTGGCCAAGCAACTACAAGCAAAATGCACTGTTGCCAAACTTCTTGTTGTTCAAAAAGCTCAATATTTGTCCCCTGGGATCTGATTTTTGAGAAACCAGAAAATAAAGTCAGAAAGGATATGATATTAAGCTATCCCAGCCTCTGCTATAAGCTAATTAGACTTACATTCATTAAAAGTCAAGGTGACATTGTATCACACTGGTAATGAAAACAGACTGTGGACAGCCAGAAATCTAAAACCATGGGACAAAAATGGCTGGATGGATGAATCTTAGATGCCTTGTCTCAGCCTAAAAGAAACTAATAGCTGATAGCATATTCTGCAAGACAAGAATCACTTGAAAAGGACTATGACAGAATCAAGCTAACACCAATGCAGACCTGGTGTTAGAGATACCTTATACATAAAGATGAAGCATGTTCTCCCTGTTTAGTCCAAACACCAAATGAGTTTCTCCCCCCAGCCTAGACAAACCATCTAGTTTTATTAGCAAGAGACTCCTAACCTGTGAACTGTTTGCTGAAGCAGGATGAGCAGGGAGATGGAGGAAAGTAAGCAGACAAGTATCAAGAGATTTACAGCCTGGGACAACAGGGTTCAATTAACACAGCAAGCCCAACCTGGCAGCACAGGGTAAAGGTGATTTCAAGGACTGTGTCCTCTAAACTCTCATTAATACAGATTCAATTGTCTCAAGAACTGAAAAAGAGAACTTGACAGGTGTCTGGAATCCATTTTGTGTCTTAGAATATTATTCACATCTTGGGAATTTCTCAGTGCATACTGCAAGATGATTTGCCTCAGCTCTTTTCTCAGGACAGTGTCTCTTGGTACACAGCAAACTGCCAGAGTCCACAGGGTAAATACCCAAATTCTTTAGGAGTACCAAGCATCTACTGGACAGATCTCACTTTCAAACAGCAAGCCTCAACATCTCTCTGCTTCCTCAATATGAGCACCACCACCTTCAAACAGATGCACAACTATTATGCAGACCATGTTACAGTTTGATGGTCTGTAAGAGGAATCTGCAGAGTTTCAGTCAAAGAAAAGAACATACTGCCCAGAGTCTGAAGAGAACAAAAAAATTAAAAAAGGGAAAAAATTAAAACTCCACACACCTTCCAGAAAGAAAGGGCCAATGAGTATACCTGCTTCTTCTGGTACCATAATGTGTACCTCTGTCAGAGAGTGCTGACACTGAAACATGGAACAGGATTGCTAAAGGGTGTTTTCTTCATCAGACAAGCTCAAAAGGTGTGTGCAGAACTTTTTCCCCAGAATGTTTGCTATACCTGTCACTGAAGGACAGCAGCAAACTCTAAGCCTTTGCATTTAAAATTACCCTTCTCTTTCTCAACCCTGAAATGCTGCCTACCAAGAACAGCATGGAAAAGAATTACATATGGGCAAAGTGTATGTATTTGTCTCTCAGATGAGACACACATCCAGGTAGAATGACTCAGAAAAACCTCCACTTGAAAAATTAGTTTTCATTAGTTTAGCAAGACACTGACATGGTCAGGACAGTGACAGTATACTTGAAAAACCTTTATATTACAACCAATACCCCTTCAAGGAGCATTAGCTTTTTCATTATCTAACAGCCATTTAACAAGAAAAAACTGTAATATTCTCCAATAAATATGAGACAATGTAGTTTGTAACTGGAAGTGCTAGATGTAAACAAACTAACTAGAATAACCTAAGCATCTAGGCCTTTCACATTTCTCTAGATACACCATCATCTGCATCTTTTCCAGATCATTTTCTTCCATTCCTAACTGTTTTGGTGGGGAAGCAAAAGCATGAAAACTCCATCCAGGTATTACAGGGTGCTCAGGAAAGTCATCATAAGAGTACACGACCACTGCCAGCAACAGAAACAAGGTCATGGTGATGCTCTTCAATATACTGCAGTCCTCAAATTTGGGTACCTGCTCCTGCTCTGAGCATGCTTCAGCTGTATTGGAATCTGTTAGAGCTCTGCCTTCCACAGCAGCAACTCTGGGCTTCCTGGCTACAGAATGCAGTGCAGCACAATGAAAACACTTTTAAAGCCTTACCTATTCATTCTGATTTTAGCAATAGTTCCAGAAATAATAGCAGAAACAAGTGAGGGGGAAAGAGAATGTTCTATGATTTGCAAGCCACAACAAAGACTGTCTAAAGCAACCCTCAGGTTAACAGACCACTAAGTTTTATGAATGAATATATCTTATCTCTCCCTATTTAAAGACTTACAATCATCTCTAAACTTTTAAACTTATGTTTTGAATTTCATCAGGCTTAAAGAGTAGTATATGTGGCAGCATACAGAGTGAGAGTCACATGTCCAGTTTAGGCTTCTTCTGAAGCAATGCTCACTGAAAAGGTGTAGAAATATGGAAAATGATACCTGTGTGTACCTGAAAATCTCAGCCTGGAAGAATAAGGTCTAGACAGCTATGAAAGTTGGTAACACAGGCTGGCTGTAAGCAACAACAACAGAACAAAAAGAAAACAAACAAACAAACAAAAAAACTACAAAGAAAAAAACCCAACACCAACAGTTTTTATAAACTTCCAAGGTTAGTACACCCCCATTTTATTTTCCCATGTTAACAATAGTGTGCTGATTGTGTCTTTGAAATTTACATTTTTCCACTAAAGAGTATGGAGCTTATAACTCAAAATAAAATCTATTTTTTCCTGTCAACAGGCCCTTATGTGGTCCATACACATATCTAGGATAAATTAAGACTTGAATCTAATTACTTGAAAACATAACTTTCAGGGAAGCAGATAAATGTCCTTAGTTGTAAGATTTTTGCCATTAGCTTGATTCTGGAGTAAGTAGAACTATTTTTTAAATGAGACTACTACAAATAAGATATTAAGTTATGCAGCTCATTTTTCCCTATGGAAAAAGCCAGTATTTGGCTAGAGATTGTGTCAAGTGAGGAGTACATTCTTACCTAGCAAGTACCTTTACATGAAACTTGCTTAACTTTCCTAAAGACCCTTAACACAATGATGGAAAAGCCATGTACAGAAAATGTATTTTGAACTGCAATTTGAGAACACTCTATGCTATAAAATTTATAAATATAATAAAGTCAAGACTGGTACAGACACAAAAAATACAAACTGAGTCTTCAAGTCATTATGTTCTCATGAGTATGCACTGAGCTGGTCACTTCCAATAGCTGTTCTTTAAGACAGGATAAATCTTTAATACACCAAGTTATTTTTATTATACATAATCTGGTATAAGAGCTCCTTCCCATTAAAACACTGCACTCATGGTTCAAGGCAATGTTATGAACATCAATTAACAGAATTCAAGCTCTTGTTATAGAAGGGTGGGATGCTAAATCCCATGTCTGCAATCTTTGTTTTCTATAACCCATCTATGCATGAGAGAAGCATTTCCAAATAACTTCACAAACAACTAGATTTGTTCCTATAAATGTTTTTCCTCAGTAGCCATTGTCATTATTCCACTAACTGTTCCCAAGATGAAGCTGTATCCCTAACAGCCTGGAACCCATGGGGAGGGCTATTACAAGCTCCCTGGTATCAGATGTGTTTAACAGTCTTTAGAAATTATCTATTTCACCACAAAGCACTGCTGAAACAAACTTTCTGAAAAGAATACCTATCTCAAAAATACCTCAGTATCACAGAGAAATTACAGGAATACACCATAAATCCTGAAGACTGAAAACATCATCCAACAACACTATCCAGCCAAGAATTAAAAAAATAAATTCACCTTTAGGAACAAACCAGGAGGAAACATGAATATTTGGTCTCAGCTATGGCAACACCATTAATGACTTCTGACAATCTTCAGACTATTACCTAACATATCACACTGAAAGCAAACAGAAGACTCACAATTACTGAACCAATTCATTAATATTTCCCCTATACGTCTGCCACTTCTGTGGCATGTGTTATGAGAATACAGAAAACTTACATTATTCCACAGGCCTTTGAAGTGACATATCTCTGTTAGGAAATAGTCTTTTCTGAAGAGCACACTTGGTGGTTCTTCACTGAATAGACATTCAAGAACAGACACCAACTAGCTTTTTTGGGCTTATGTCCCTTGAAGGCTACTAGCTACTAGTGTGCAGCTTCTAGGAGGTCTGCCTCTAAAACAGAAGCAACAGTAATGAGCAGGGTCTAGAAGTCCTATATTCTATAAGCTGTCATTGCACTATCCAAACTGGTTTTATTGACTATAGCATTCTCTGCATAAAACTTAAGAAGAAATGGTTTCATAAATACCTAGGCCTGCTACAGCACACTGCTGTGGAGGTTCCCAGTTTCAGTTTGATTTCTGCTTGACAAACTAAGATGTCCTGACCTCCAAAGACCAAAGATGACAAGCATGAGCTCTGCCTCAAGAACAAGCATGGAAGGAGACAGCTTGCTCTTTGTCCAAATCGTTCACAGAAGGTTACAGGGGCACAAGCCAGATTTGGGTAAAAAAAAAATAAAGAAAGAAAGAAAATAGATCTTCAACATTGAGCTGAATGTTCAGCCAATAGTTTCCTACTGCCAGTCATGCTGAAATAAAACCTCTTTTCTTGAAGACCAAAACAAAAAAAATGTATACAATGGGAAGAAGAGAAAGCCCAAAATCCTTTACAAGTTAACAAGGAAAGCAGATAAAAATTGGAACCACATCAGAGAAAGATATTCCCCTGTGGCCCATGACTGGCAGATCTGGTTTCACCTCCACTTCTAAAGCAGGCTGAGGTCTTCCTTTTAATAAAGGCTTACAAGGCAGTAGAATGAAGACTAGCTCCATCCTTCAAATTATGCTTTCAAAAAGCTCCTGAAGTTATGACATATATGCAGTACTGATACACTACAGAATTAATTTCTTGTGATTTCCTTATTTGAGTTACATAAATCAGTCTACCTTACTTACACACACCTTACTTTCTAGGGGGGTTGGGTTGTTTTGCTTTATCATCAGGCTCTTGGCAAAGGGAAGCAGAGTTAAATTTCATGAAACTCTCTGCTTTGAGCTTAGCAGCATTCTGTCCTTGTTTAATTTCTGTATTTTATGTGGATCTTTGAATAAGTTGTCCTCTATCAAATATTTAGCTTTCATATTCTGTTATCTCAAAAAAGCAACAAAAATATTGAGAACATGTACTGCTTCTCTGTTCTTGCTAATGTTACATATGCAAAGCAATGAAAGGGAGAATTGAAATCTCTCTCTTCTGCATCAACAGATCATTTAATAAATTCCAGAGCAGCTACAGTTGTGCAACCCTATTAGACACAATGGAGTTACAGAAGCATAACTAGAGGCTTAATTTGGCTACCAGCATTTTCCTTACTCATGCTAGGAAATAAAAAGTAAAGCAGCAAGCCTGCTTTCTGGATGAGAGTTAGGAGAGAAAGAACATCTTTTTACCTTCCTGAAGATACCTGTTATGGAAGCATGGGTTTTCTGAGTCACAGGTATATACATTTAAGAGAACTTAAATTCTACTGGCTGATGCAATGGCAAACTTTCTGGCTATATACATCACTTTTCAATGACAAGAAAGTCCTGCACCTGCCATTCAGAAGCAAACAGTCCCATATTCCCAAAACCACTGAATTTATTGTACACCAGCAGTGACCATCTTGCACACAAGGAGCACAATCGATGGTTTCTGAATGACTGGGGAATGACTGACCATACATACCCTGACTTTCCTTTCAGAAACATCAGCTATGCAACACCTATTCCAAAAGAATACACTGCTCGTGCACACAGTTATAATCCACTTGGCACTTCTGTTGCTCAGAGGGAACTGAATAGCACCACCTGAATCACTGCTCTACCACTGACTATCACCTTGTCTGGGCAACCTTCACCTTTCCCTCACATGATCAGCACCAAATCACACCATGACAAGGAGAGACCAGCAGGACCTCAAGTAAGAGCTGAGTGGGCTACAACTGCATTCACTTTTCTGAGAGGCTGTAGCTGGAGAATGCCCAAGCCAGACCATATGCATGTATACAGAAAGAACTCTCAGAAGTTGTTTTTGAACAAACAAGTATGTCTATTTTGACACAGAGCAAGGAGAAGCTCACTACCAGCTTATTTTATAACTCAAAAAAGGTGAGATGCAAGCTGAACTTAGATGTGATTATCAATATCCCACAGTTCAATCACAGGCTATGGTTCCACAATGAGAAACCAAGCAAATTTGATTACCATTTCCATTACTATTTGAAAACACCATCATATCAGCTATTCAGCTTTAGATATTCCACCAATCTTAGCTCATGGTAAGAGGACATACCCATCATGTCTACTTTTCTTAGCAGATAAATCATCTCCTGCTGCAGGTCTCCTCTTTTTCCTTGGAGGCATCACTTTACTAAAGCAGTCTGATGAACTGCAAGACCGGAGACTTCCTACAGAGGGAATTAAAAACACCAGTACAAGAAATGAAACTCTTGTAGACCAGTTAAACTGTGTCCACTAATAGGCATGTTATAAAGGGAAGGGAAGAAATTAGTGGATACACAAATTACAAAATAAATGGTCTCCTTTCAATAGCAAAATCCATCTCTCTTTTACATGATGTTCTGTGACCAGATTTCAGTTAATGCCAAAAGTACTACACCAAGATGTATCCTAATGCTAGTGCTGCTTCAATCTAACAAAAGGCAGGAACTGAGACTATCCTAAGGAAGTATTTAAGTCCTCAAAAATGCATCCTTCCTTTCCATCATTTATACAAATCAGAACTTCCAAGAGTTGTTCATTACTTTTTGAAATAGAGATGTGGCTCAAAAACCAGAGCACCTACCTCTAGAAAACAGAACCTTTTTACTTTTAAGCCCCAAGTTTTTCATGATACAGAGAGCAAGGGGTAGGAAACATTTTGTTTGTTCTTTTGTTTTGTTTTCCATTTGTTTTCTTTCTTGTTTTGGGGGCAAGGGAAGAGACATTCAGCAAACACTAAGGGGGGAAAAAAAAAAAAGTGGCTGGCTCTATCATTTGGACTGGATAGCTCTCAAGGAATTAAGGTCCCTAAGCAGGAAACAGCCAATTCAAGACACTGATGCCAATGAAGTGACTGTTCTTCCCTCCCCTTTCCTCAACTACATAACTCCTCTGTCTCTAGTGACTCTTCAGTGTGCAAATCCAGCTCACCAAACCTGTAGGTAATTAGCCCAGGAAAAAAAGAATAACAACTTTCTGTATATTAGCACTAGGAAAAGTGCAGGACCAGCCCTTCTGACCACAGCAAGCTGTTAAATTGCCTTTGCTGTCTCATGAAAACAGTAGGCTAACACTCCAAGCAAAATTTTGTCCTACTTTCATATACTGAAGACCACAAGGACACCTGAGGAAAGTGTGTGTAAGAGCAGCTCAAAGAGCTATCAAAGCTCTAAGTGTCATGCAGAGAATTTTAAAAGGACAGCAAGAAAGAGGTGAGGTGTAAAAATCCAGACATAAAGCAATGCCAAAGAAACTTGCAAGAAAACATGAACTCCAATGCCTAAGCTGCCTTCTCTGAGCTTCAACAGCATCCAGGTTTAGCTATGCTTTATTAAGATGCCCATAAAATTTTCTCTTTAAAAATCACAGGACAGAAGCAAGCAATAAAACTTTTACTATTTTTTTTTTTATACCACATGAGCAGGCTGAGATCAGAGGCCCAACTCCCACCACATACTAACAGCAATCTTTTGCTTACCTATTCTCCGTATCTGTGAAAGCCTCTCTCCTGTTATAGGAGAAACACATGTAAGGAACCTTCCAGCCTCACAGGCTTTGCCACATCCACTTCATTACAAACATGCACTGAAACTATTATGCATATGAAAGTATGAATTTTTTCTAGTATTAGGTAAGATGTTCAAGCTAAGTTTCACATCAAGATAAACTGATTTGTTACAACTAATAAAGCTTTTCCACTTAGTATGACTTCTTCGGTCTTACCTTTGTATTCATTTCTATTAAGAAAAAAATAATCTCTCTAGTTCAATAAATACTCTCTCCAACTCAAAAATTCTTCCTATTTATTTTTTTATTATATTTTTTTTAACCCTGAAGCTTGTCTACCCCAGCATCCTCCCAGGAAAGTCTGGCCAGACCTACACTGTCTTTTAGAAAGGAAGTTTTAAGAGCATTGTAAAATCAAAGTGTAATAACTAGTTATAAAAAACTTCCAAATATTACACTTCATAAATTACTATCACATGAAAAAAAAAAAAACCAATAGCTGTGTCAGAATATAATTCTAGAAACACTGTCCAGAATACCTTACAAAAGGAAATTAACAACAATATTTATCTTTACACCAATATCAGATATATTTGAAACAGGTAAGCCAAGACCATCAGAAACTCACAGGGCACCCAATGCATTCTATTACATAAAAAAAAAGTGAAGAACCTGATCTGCTGAATGTCATTTGTTCCATCTGATTATGCCTACAAATTCATGATACCCCAAAACTGTACTTCCATAAGTTATTCAAGGTGTGATGTTTTATGGCTTTTTAAATCAAGTTTCTAATGACTCTGCCAGCAAGTATTTTGTGAAAACCTATACAAGCTATAAACAACAACCTGCACAAACTAAAAACAATTATAATAACACCAGAACCTGACATATGGCTAGAGACAGCCAACAGACTCAGACACATACTAAATTCAATAAATTAAAACGTACTAATTAACAACTTGCTTTGGAAAATGTGTGTGTACTTAAATGCAACCTTTAGCAACCTCACTGCTTTGAGAGCAATTTGTTTTTACATGCCTTTCTATTTCAAAAAAGCAAGTCTATTTATGATGGCCAAAGGCATTGGATGCTGCTAAAATGCAAGAAAAAATGACAACCCCACACACAGGGTTTGTTTTGGCTATTTTTTTCATTGGGAAAAGAAATATGCAAGGCTGCTGTGAAAATAGAAGCATAGCAAAAGATGAAAATAAGATAAATAAAAGTAAAATTAAAATGGTTATAGAACAGGAAAGTAATTTTGGATCTGCAACCCCATACAAACCAAAGAATTTAACACAAGATTTCCTGCTTGACATCTTTGCTTCATTAAAGGACAGGACTTAATTTAAGGAGCTCACTGAAGTTGTTTTAAAGGCTTAAACTTGAAAAGAATTCACCGTGACACAATTTCTCCAATTAATCATATGAACAACTTGTGCCCTTTCTTGGTTTGAATGTATCTAGTTGCAGCTCTCAAACTGACAGAAACAGGAAAAAAATAAGATAGCTCAGAAATTGGTAAGTGGCTATTAAATACCCACGTACATCCTTCTCACACACAAGCACAGACAGACACCAGGCAGACAAACTTTCAGAGATTTAACATCTTAACAACTAAGGCTTGACCAAGTTTTCACTATGTCTTAACTGCTGAACTAAAAAAAAAGACCCCACAATGCAAAAATATTACTTTAAAAATACTTTTTTGTTACTAGAATGAGTACATCGAAGTTGGAGGGTGATTAAAATGTCCCTGTAATAAACTCTGAAAGTTTAGGTAGTGTAGTATTTGTATCTTATATTTCCATCTAAAGCTGAAAACTATCAAGTCTGGGGTTTTCTGTTGAAATTCTTGAGATTTCCTATTTTACACTATAACTCACTAAGTGGCATAAATATTCACCTTTGCTACAGAGAGCTTTCTTATTTTAAATGCAACTTCAAGGTCTAGCCTTTCATAACTGATTTCACTCCTCAAAAGTCTGTTCATCTGCAAAAGAACATGCAGCTCCCTCTGACTTCATGCAAAGTTTGACAGGAACTTTACTTACCAAGTACTGCTTCTCTGATGTGATTATCTTCAAATTTTCTTACTCCTGGGTCTCAACTCGAGACTGGCAGAACCCTCCTAGTTCTCACTGTTTTTTTGACACTTGAAGCTAGCATTTGCAAGGTAGAGCCTCCAAATGGCTGCTGAACAGACCACCATCAGCCAAAAGCCTGCCGAGTATAAATGTTGTTTGCCAAACGTTCTATTACATCCCTATTTGCAGGAGACAAAGCTACCACAGGGAAACATCAGCTCAAGAGCTAAAATTCACCCTAAGAAATTTAAAACAACACAGAAGATGATAACCACAAGGGAGGCACACTCCTAGAATAGCAAGAAAACCAGAACAAACAAAGAAAGAAAAAGCTGAGGTCAATAAATAAGAATTCTACATGCTGTGTCCCTGCAGAAGTGATTTCCAGACATGTAATTTTCACCATCTCTCTAGATAATGCATGTGAGTAATTCTGCTCTTCTGATGCTGAAGTAAAGGGATGTTTCAAAGGCAAAATAATTAGAAACTGAGAATGGTGAAGCAATTTGAAAGATACAGCTGCTCACCTAATGATGTAACAAGACCACCACAAGTACAGGTAACTACCATCATTTTTCAGATGCAAGATGAGAAAACTAAGATGCTCATCAAAACATCAAACAACTTGCAATCTTATTGTGGAAAAAAAAAATGAAGACTTGTTTTTGTTGAAAATGTTACTTTGTTCTTTAAAACAAACTGCCAACAGCTAGTGCACATTTAAAGACATTTTAGTCTGGATAGGTAACTCACAATTTAATAGCCAAATCATGACTTTTAGCTATTAACAAGCTGCTAGACTTGTAGGTATGAATAAAAACAACTATTATTTCAAATTCTAGAGAGAGAGTTTTCCAAGTTATATACACATTAGAAGAAAAATAAAATGTTTACAGAATCTGAATTGCCTGCTTTCCTAGACCCTACAAACAGCTGAAAATGCAAAGGTCCATGACACATTTACAGCCTACTTTATTTTTCAGATATATATGCATTCTGAATGCTAATATATTTTATTGGACTGTAATCATTTACAGACGACCAGAATTTTGAAGCAAGATCCACCTTACCTCTCAAATCACTGAAGGAATTTTAAAACTGCCACCATCTAGCTTTTAGGGATTTAAGATTTAGTTCCAGAAAAGAGATCTGGCTAATACTTAGGAAAAATATGATTTACTTGAGGTAATTTAGATGTTCAGAATGTTTATTGTTAGCTCGGAAATAATTTTTATTAAATCATTCATTGAATAGTGATCTTGAAGGATAAAGCTTGATTCAGAATGTAAAAAAACAAAAAACCAACACAAAAGAAAAAAATAACCAACCAAAACAAAATTAAAAAACAAAAATCACCCTTAGAAAGGTTTGGCAACACTCAAAGAATGCTCTGCAACAGTTATTGACATGACTTTCAAATTAGTTCTGGACACAGACCCTCAAACTCACAGCATCTATGCATTCTTACAGATTGTGTAAAAAAAAAAAAATTAAAAATTAATACATCTTAACACTTCTAACACTTCTTACTATGCAGTCAGTAAGACTGGAAAATAGAAGTTCCAATTTAGGCAGACTGAAATCAGTTTGCAGAAGTAATTCTTTACAGATTTACATAAAGCTCTCCAGCAAGATGCTTCAGAAGTGTCAAGTCCCACACAGAAATGGCAAGGAAGCCTTCTCTGTACTGTGTTCACAAGAGTCAAAATAGCTCCTTGCATGTGTATTTGTCCTCATGAAGAAAACCAAGCATACATTTAAACTGGATCCACATGGAAGTCATGCAAACATTGGGGTTTCATCTTTTTCTACAAGAAGACTAAAGAGGGCAGAAGCATAAGAAATCCTGGAATTAAATTTGAAGATGAGGAACCTGCCAGTATCAACCTCTCCTTCTGGTTCTCATTCCATACTTGTTCCTGCTTTGAAAGGTTCTTTGAAAGGTTCACAACTATTGCAAAAATGGGCACTCTTAACTGGGATTTTGCCCATTACCTCATTCAATGGGCATGTTTAAGCTTTTGAAACATCTTAATTCAAACAACACTATGAAGGCAACAGGATACCATCAATGTCAGTATAAAGGAGTTCATCAAAACCAGTAAAAAGCTCAAAAAGGTTCCATTAACAGATAATTAGAGCTCTAAAGCTAATTGCTTACACTGACCTTTTTTTACAGAAGTGCTAGGCAAGATATAGGAAAAATTCCAAAATACCTTAAGCACACCTACTCTTACTGACTGGAGACAGAGACCTTAATGATTCAGAACACTTTTTGTAACCATAAGTAAATAAAGACCATTAAATGTACTTTCACCCATTAAATCCATACATATCTGTGTTTAGCCTGATCACCTGGATAAAAAAGGGGGAAATTCCAAGTCTCCACCAAGAAATGGGAGAGAACAACAGTTCTAACATACAAATAATAAAACTTTTGACTGTCTTGACCTACTCGCCACTTCCTCTCTTGCAGAGGTTTTTCATTTATGTGATCAGCCAAATTCAAGTATCAAATGACTAAGGAAAGGAAATTATCTGACAGAAGCCTTTTGTGGCTAGGGTAAGATAGTTCAACCATGAAACAAAGTCACCTGTCACAGTATGGAAAAGTGTACATAACCACTAAGTGACCCCTGTCCAATCCCAAACAATGCAATCCCATGCACCTCTGCTCACTGCTTTAGACTAAAAATGTGTACCAGAAATCTCCAGGAAGAGCTGACAGCTCTCTCCACTTTCTGAAACGCTCAAGGTAACATCAGCAAACATAGCCAGCACCTCAGGATGGGGAAGAACTTCGAGACAGATGGTAGGACAGATATGGTCAGTTTAAAGAACAGTTCTGCTGAGATCAGGGCTTGAAGCCAGTGAATTATTTTTCCTTCCTCCTTAGGTATCATACCTAAAACACAGAAAGGAAGGAAGAAATCAAGGAAGACACTAGCTCATAAGTAATAATGGCAAAATGAGGTAACAAAGGCTGCAAGATGTCAAGTCACAAAGCACAAATGCTGATCAATCAAGAATGGCAGCAAGCTAGTAACAGGCACCTGAGATGAATGCCTTGAGAAATAATGATATTTTACTGAACAGGAGCAGGTTTGGGCTAATACATAGCCCTCAGACACTGAAAATCTCCACCAGACACAGAAACAACCTGCACCAAAGCCACTCAAGAAAACAGCTGACTTGTTTGGAGCACAGCATTTAAACTCGGTCACAGGCATTACAATAACCCCAAGAGGTCTTGCTTCTAACTTTGTTCTCACTAACAATCTTTCAAGAGTCAAAACACTGTAAGTAACATGGATATTCTGCTAGTCTAATGGGTTGATTCCAAGGAGTGAGAGAAATTTCTCATTAAGACTTTTAAAGTATTTACACTAAGAAATGGTAAAATGTCAGCTACTGATTAAAACTGCAAGAGACCTCCACAACTTCATAAATTAAAAGCACGAGTATCTGCTTTGAAAATAACTTGAAAAATTCCTGGTACTTGTTTTCTAAAACTCCTTTAACTTTCTAAAATATAATCTTCAGTGATGTCAGAGTGTCTTCTTAGATGAAGCATGTCTAAATTGCTTCATTCTATTACACCCCTATTAAATACCTGTCTGGTGATCGTCTTGACCAACGTCCTCTGTCAGATTCTGCAAAAGAGAAGGAATGATAGAGTTTAACAAGATCGTGAACTTCATAATTCAGGAATGTTTTTAACCTTTATTTCATATCAATATTCATCTCAATTACTTAAGAAGCATATAGCCAAGACTGCAAAGCCCTTATGTTTTGGGTTGATATTGATCAAAGAAGTTACCCTTGTAATATGTCTAGAAAGTTCAAGGATCATTTTTTAAAAGTCAAAAATATTTTTCAAATTATTTATCAAAAATATAGTGAACTATGTTTCAAGAGTGGAAATAACTATCCACTGTATGAGGGATCTTGCATTGTTGTACTGAACAATTCCATTATTAAATGCAGCATTAGAACTGATTTTACAATTTATCACTTTGCTTAAGGATGAATACATAAGTGTTCTAATGAGAATGGATTAAAAAACAACTGAAATATTGGCAATGAGTCTGCCCCTTTTTTAGGCAATGTCTTTTCTACTAAATCTGCTGTGTACAAATAGAAGCTACCTTCCAGCTATGGTAGCAATTTAAAAAAATGTAAACAAGCAGGGCCAGTTTGTTTTTTAAATCTTGTTTCACTTTTTGCATGGTTTTAAGGGGACAGTTTGCTCAATCAGTATGTTTTCCATAAGAGCTGCAAGACATTGGATAAGGATGATGATTACCATCAAGGATCTAGGAAAGCTGCTTCTACAGAAACAACACCCAAATCCAATGTGCTCAAACACAGCCCTGAACCCCCTCTCCCCCAGGAGTATCATCTTTCACCTTTTGGTATTACTGCTTATCTCTTCATTGACTCAAAGCCAACTGCCTCTCAGACAAAAGGCAGCAATAGTGGTGTTTTTTTTTTAATAATCATTTTATTATTTCAATCACAAAACATTCTGGACTAAAGCCCTAGCTATTCTGCTGAGAGAAAATGGTAAGTCATTACCAGCCTATTGAGGGTGTGGTAAATCTTGTGAATATTTGCCAGTGTTGATAGGTGAGAATTCAGTTGAAAATCTAGAGGGGAAAAAAAGAAGTTTTAAATTCCCTGGTTTCCAGCTGTGGCAGCAGAGATCTTTGTATGTTCTCGTTGTTTAATACAATCATCACATGACTATAAAATAAAAGCCATCTCAACACTTATGGAGCATCAGCATTTTCAGTGATGAGTGGAATCAGTAAGTGAAATCTGCAAAAGATATCCTACATATGCATTTTCCTTCAGGCATGGATGACTTTCAGCAAAATGGAACCATAGCTAAATGCAAAATTGTATTAAAAATTAAAAAAAAAAGTCACATTATAATTTCTACACCACTCAGTCCTTCAGTTCCATCTATTCCAAAACTAATCTAAGTACCACATAACATTATAAAATCATTACTAAACATGCTAACTTTTAAAAAATATGATTTTATTAATACACACATCCTGCTTTTATACTAATTTTCTTGCCAAACTAAGTGACTGGAATACACTTACACAGTTGAAACATGACTTCTGTATAATGAACTGAAACTCACAACAAAGCAGCTGTTAAGACCAAAGCCAGTAAGACCAAAAATAAAAAATTCTGACACTTCATAAGAGAAGCCATAACATAAATGTTAACTTTGCTTCCATGCTTCAAAAATAAAACACTTGAGTTTGCTTGAGTTGCAAAAAAATGGCAAACTAATTTTTCTCTATTCTTTTGAATCTCCTATTTTTGCTAGAAATGTCTCAAGGACAAAATTGGAAAGTAATTACATGGCAAAAAATTTCAACTGTGATCCAGCCAGGGCACATGCAAACCAACAAGAATCTCAGGAGCTGGACACAGAACAACTGACAGGGATCAGACAGGCAACTATTCAACAGTTTAAACTAGAAGTATTTAAACTAAAAAGTAACTTAGCTACCGCACTAGAATTCATGCGTGGAAACACTCTAATTAGAGACTTACTATATGTCAAGTGATGTATTCCAAGCAAAATTGTTCCATATATGAAAAACCATGTGTGCCTAGTGTCACTGCCCAGTTAAAGCATTAAATCATTTCTGCTGTGAGACATTGAGTTTGACTTTGCCCAGTAGCTGATGCAAAATGCAAGTCGGGTCAAAAACGTAATTCCCTCATTTTCATCCCTGGCATTTCAAATAAATGCTCACAAAATATACTTCAGATGGCCCAGAATCTAATACACAACAGAAATCACCATTAAATATGAGATCCCCAAGCCAGTGAGCCACAATGCTGTGAAGTTTAGAAGTGGACCTGAAAGAACTGCCTGCTCCAAGTGTACTTTTTACACACATTTATATAATTCCTAGTCACAGTGAATTAATAAAAAAATAAATCTACCTTTCATTTAAGGTATATTTCATTTATTATATTAGCTAGAGAATATCATTCATTAACTGCTACCTATTTATTTCTTAATGCTGTCACCAATCCGCCACCACAGAAATACAAATTTTTCTAAGTCAGAAGTACCAAAGATGGAACTTCCAACTTTAGATACACCTATCAACATGAAGTGAAAGACAATACAGATCCTTTAACCAAAATATGACAGGAAGATTTTGCATCTTGAACAAGGTGATAGATTTTTGCCTGCATTAAGTGCTCAATAAAGTTCCATCTTAGCTAGTCAAGCAATATTAAGCAGAACCATTCTGCAAAAAAATGAGTTTATCAGCCAACCTTCAATTCAAGGCAAGATTAAAAGGTACAATTCATTTTGTTAACTGCCAGACCAGCCCAAGCTTTCAGGAATATGAGTTTTAAAATTTCCCTTGTTGCTCAGCCTAAACACCTATGAGTCTTTAGAGAAAAAAGTGATACCTGGAGGTAATAATCTATGAACACTGAGCCAACACTTTATTCTAAACTATTATTAAACACTAATTTTAGACTGTACTCTTAAAAAAAATAGAAAAAATATTTTTATATTTGGATTTTATATAAATTAAGTATCACCTTCAAAATTAAACAATTCTGGGCACTTCAAAACACATTTTAAGCTGTTACTTCAAAAGCAGGTTACATAATCATGATGGGCTTAGAGGGGTTATTTTTTTACAAAAATATATTTTACAACTCTTATACAACAACCATCACACCTTAGTTTCAAAAAGACTACATACAAAACTCATACAGCTAAACCAGAGTCTTAAGTTCCCTCTCTTCAACAGGGGAAGTATACAAAGTAGGGGTATTGCCCAAAATCAAATCCAGGCTTCTTTTACAGTAACTCTTATAAAACCAAATGCTAGCAGCCACAAATTAATTACAGAATCTTAGAATGATATGGGTTGGAATGGACCTTGAAGATAATCCATGTCCAGCTCCCCTGCAGTGGGACACCCCCCACCAGACCACGCTGCTCGAGGCCTGATCCAACCTGACCTTGAACATTTCCAAGCAGAAGGCATCCACAGCTCCTTTGGGCAACCTCTTCCAGTGTCTCAGCACCCTCAGACTGAAGAATTTCTTCCTAATGTCTTACCTGAGTCTACCATCTTCCAGTTTAAAGCTATTACCCCTTGTCCTATCACTGCATGTCCTTGTAAACACTCCCTCCCCAGCTTTCCTGTAGGCCCTTACAGGTTCTGGGAGGCTGCTGTAAGGCCTCCTCCCCAGAGCCTTCTCTTCTCCAAGCTGAACAACCCCAAGTGTCTCAGCCTGTCTCCATCTCTCTGATTATCTTTGTGGACATTTTATGGACTTGTTCCAAGAGCTCCCTGTCCTTCCTGCACTGGGGAAGTTTAATTACAGCCTAGGTCACCTTTAGAGCAGGTCACAGTGCCTGCAGTATCTAGATTGCAAAGAAGTTCCACCAAGTATCACATGCCATTGAAAAGGTATGTTTTGAAACAATGCTTTTGGGGGAGAAAAAAAAAAAAAAAAAGAAGTGGTACTTCCCATGCTCAAGTAATAGAATCTTGAAAATCAGCATAGGGACAATGTCAGAGGCAACATGACAATCAAGTGATTCAACAGCCAGCTGCAGCTGTACTCCTCAGAAGCATGCACTCTCCCTCTACCTTCTGACTTCCCACACTTGCTGTGGCAGCTGTTTTTCACCCGAGTACAACAGTTTGAAAGTGTATGAACTGGTCGGAAAAGATTTGGGTTATTTTCCCTGCAGAAAGAAATAGTTTATAGCACAGTATCATACAGCTTTTCAGCCTGAGATCAGAAGAAGGAAATGCTTGCTTTGTTAATATTGAGATGTGTGGCAATGTTTTTCAAGGCTTTAAGAAGTGTATGTCACCCAAGTGTGTGTATTCTGTTGAAAAAATTATTTTTCCTGTAGATGGTACCTTATCTGTAGCAAAGATTGAAGCAATGGACATTCCAAATAATAATAAATACTTTACAATAATTCAGAATGTAAAGACAAAAAAAAAACAACCACACACACACAAAAAAAACCCCACACACCCACAAAAACACTGAGTAAAAGAATTGTAAACCCAAAATCCAGAAAGGAAAGAAATGCCAGAGCCAACCTAATACCACAGAATTAAAACCTAGTCTGCAGTTTAACACTTAAAGTGTTAAAGTTTGGGTTAGTCAATTAGCCATAATCATATAGAATTTAAAAGTAAAAAGCAAACAGTTTAAAAATAACTTTGAAATATTATAGGTTAAGGTTTATGCTATGGACTCTTATGGAGAGGCAAAAAAAACAACAGCTGGGCTCACTTCCATAACAAACTAGGTAAGAATTGTTTTAACACACCCCCCTCCACATCCCTCCCCAAGACAAACATATGAAAGACAGTGAACAAAAATACTCCAGATATCTTAAATATAAGCAAATTATACAGCAGAACTGAACTTGAATACTCTACTTTCCCAACTGAAATGAAAAAAAAGTTTAAGGTCTAATTAATTAAGTTTAATTTTTTATTGGAGGAAACAATATATTGCCAAACAACTCAAATAAAATCACAACTGAATACCTAATAAGACAAAAAATATTTCTGCCTATGTGCCTACTCCCACTCAGACACGTACCTGCCTGAACAAAACCTTTAACTTAGTCCCTGCTACCAAAATTACTACTCTAAAGCTTGGACAAAAAACATCTACAGGGTGCACTACAATCTACTAAAACCTAGTAAAAAATTAACAGTAGTACTAAAGCAGATCAGCAGCTGACTCCAAGTTTCCTTTAAAGGCTTCTAGATTATTTTTCAGAGTAAACAGAAAACCTACACAAAATTTCACAATAACAGTAGGTCTAGAAACATTTACCCCAGAGAGATATGCCACATAAATGCTATAGATAAAACTCAGAATTAAAAAGTTAAGTATAGAAATAGTCACTGTGAAGACATATCTGATTCAGTACAGACACCATGGGTAATTTTCTGTAACCTCAGAAAAAAATAGATGGAAAATATATACATGACAGTCTCATTCCTGAAAATTAAAATGGAGTGGTTTGCTTTTATTTGATTTCCTCGATTGCCAATAATACAACTAAAGAAACCTTGCAGCAGTACTGAAAATAACAGTTCAAAATACTGTCTTAATTAATTTTAAACAAACTGTACTTATTCAAAAGAAGAATCATTTTATTTTCTGTGAGCTACACCATTCCATGCTTATAGTCTACTTCCAGAATTATCCTAACAGTATGAACTCAGAAGTTGAGATCTCAAACTGACATTTCGTGAAAGCTTTTCCTTATCTTCAGGAAGCAGAATTTATCTATTAATTTCTAAATGCAGAAACCCAAATAAAAGCACACTTCAGTTTTATCTTCATTTACACAAAAACATCACGAGACACCTAAAACCTGAGATTCCCAAGCTGCAGTAGAGAGCAGCTAGGAGATGATTCTGCATTCCTGTCAAAGACAGGATTAAGAATTAATTTCCAACGTGTATGCAGCTGCATTGGCACATGCAGTGACTCCCATTAGCAGAGGTGGCCGGCAGCAGAGACCTCCCCTTCCCTCCCAGTCTGCCAGGGGAGAGCAAGCATGCAGGCAGAGGCAGACAACAGGCTTGGAAAGTAGTGTCTCCCTTGATTTGGTGGGGTTGAATACAGGGCATGATTCAGAAAGCAAGGAAAATACTAAATAATTCCAACCTGAACAGTCAGGACATGCAACTGAATGGAAAGAGAAGTGGGATGATCCATCCTAGCTTGAGGAGTGACAGGATGCAGCCATTGGAGCTGAAGACATGGTGCATGCAGGATGCTTCTGCACTAAGCACAGAGCCTCACCGAGCTCAGAGCTACCTCCTGCTGACACCAGAGGTGCTCAAAGCCAAAGCAGCAAATTTGTCTACATGTTAAAACACAAGTTCTCAAGCAAAACAGTGTGATTTATGCTATCTTAAAAAAAAAACCAAAAAAAACCACAAAAAAACAACCAAAACCCACAACAAAAACAACACCAAGCAAATGATTAAAAACCCCAAACAATTATTAATTAGTAATTTTTCCCCCATAGGAACAAATCCTTGTTCTAAATAGGTATCTAATAAGTATCCTGATCTGAAGGCTTGTTTACAAAAAGGGCTGCTGTGGCCTGAAGTTCATTGAGAATTTTAGACCAATTCAGGCAGAGCAAAAGTTGTGTAACTGTTGCTTTAGTTTGAATGCATTTCCACTTACCTTGACTCTGATCAAGTAAAAGCTATGCTAACATATGCTGTACCAACATTTAGGATAAAGACCCGGCACATTGGCTCATGGGGCTTTAGGGGTTTTTTGGGGGATGGTGGTTTTGGTTGGGTGTTTTGGCTTTTTTACAGAAAAGACCTAACACTAAGCATACTTCTGATGCAAAATGTATCTGGTTTTATTGCTGCAAATACTACTGTGAACCTACTAAATGTTTTTGATAAGCATTCCTGGTGGAAAATTCCTGAGAGAACATAACAGAGCTGAAGTGACCAGCCACAGTTGGAAAAGAACATGTAAAACCAGTGGATAATTAGAATTAATTGAAATCTGTTTCTAAAGCATGTATTACCAAATCAAACAGCATTTCAGTGATTCTATGTTACTCAGACTGAGCAGACATTCTTTCAGTTATACAATTTAAGAACGTATGGAACTGAGCTACAAAACATTTAACAGAGCACCAATTTTACACACATCTGATGCACAACTCTTCATCCAGTCTAACTCTTGCTCTGCCATCAAATTCAAAGAAGTGTCAGTAAGTTAGCTTTGCATCATTGGCTGCTGTGACTGATGTTGCTTGCCAGCACTACCCTAAACTTCATGCCAGATTAGGTGTCATCTGTCATCCCACAAAGGGCACAAAGCTAATAAAAACTTTGTATCTCATGCTACAGCTAATTCAGCAGAAATGCAACCCTGTCAAGCGCACACTGCTAGGGTATCCAGCACCATGCAGGTCTGGTGTACACCACAATCCATCTGCAGCAGCCTCAAACAGCTACACCAGCCAGAAGCATTACTGCCCCAGCTGTTCACTTTTTCCTCTCTGCCAAGTAACAGACCTCAGAGACCTCTGACAGGTCACGGGCACATTTCCTAATCCACTTCAGACATAAAAAACCCCAAACCCCACAACCCTCTCAGTTTCAACAACTGCAGTGGCAAGAGCTAAGGCAGATACATCTGCCTGAGTGGATTAGAGGGTGTTCCTACAAATCATTTCACCAGCAGAGCATGGGGAGCAGTAATCTACAGCTCATGGGCAGCAGAGCCCCACAGGGGCAGCCACAAATCTGCATCCAGTGACAGAGAGCATGTGTCACATCAGCTGGGTCCTAAGGGCAAGCTAAAGCCTTGCAGCTCTAACTACACATATACACACACACACAGAGATATAGATACAGATATATAAAGATATACATATATAGATATATGTATATATATAGAGAGAGCAAACTGGTAGTTTTTTCTACCTCTTTATAAGTCAAAAGCAGAAATTCTGTTTAACGCCAGATCTCTGATTTTTTAATACAACAACTTAACCAACAATGTAAGAAAAATGTGCTGGCACACTTAAAACCAGGGTTTAGCTTGAAGCCCTTGTCAGGAGAAGTTGCTTATTGTAGAAGAGTGTTAAATGTGCTATGTTTAAATTGGACACAAGAGTTGTACATTTTCGTAGGATATACTGTACTTCTAGTGCAAGGGACAAACTATGCAAGTTTTCCTCTTCTGCTTGAAGACACCAACAAAACTAGGAAATCATGCTTTGGAAAAAAATCAGTCTTTCTTTTCAGTATCTGCAAAGGGAAGGGGGGAAAAAGTGAAGAAAATACAGGATTAGTAAGTTAGCACAATAACTACTCAAAAAACAAATTTAAATAAAGTGCTGAAATTACACAAATGAAATCTCATCCTGACACAAACAAATGAGGAGAAGCAGTGAGAGGAAGACTGATTAATTGCATGTAATTCATCACATGGCCTTGCACAAACAAAACATTTCCACCTACAGTTACTGGATCTGAAAGAAACTTTAAATGTTTGCAACAGAAAAATGGAGAGTTTGTTTTTCATATAATGTGAAAGGTGAATATTCAGTTTCATAAGTAAAACTGAGACTGAGCAAAAATATATTCATGCTTATACTGTAAGATACAAATAAGCTTAAAAAGGGTCAAAAAGAAGGCTCAAAAGAAACGTTCTATCAAAAAACAATCATAAGCCATCTCCTGCATGTGTAAAGATATGCTGTGAACACTTCTTGCTTCAAGCATTTAAATCAATGAGGAAAAAAAAAAGTCACTACAGATAAGGAAGTTAGTTAATTGGGGAAAATATTCCTGTTTAAAATAACATCTATACAAAATAATCAACTGCCAAAAAAACAAAAAAACAAAAAACAAACAAAAAAAAGCCTATTGAGATAGAAAATTCAAACATTCCAAGGAGTATTTTTAAAGAGAAGCCCATAACTGCTGAAGGCTGAGAAACACTACTCTTCTTGTTTTCTGCAGAGAAATAATTAAAAATAATTTTAAAAGAAAAAAAAAAATCCCTATATAGCCTTCAACATGCTCAGGGAGCATAGGAATATTTGTAACTGTAGCTAATACACATATAATGAAGACCTGTACCTTTTTTTTTTTGAAAGGACACATTATAAATAGAATTAACAGAAGGCATTTTCTAGAATAATTATCCTTCTGTTTCAAACATGAGGCAGTTATTTCTGCTTTAATGGTAGCCTTAACCACCAACATATAATAATCCACAAATATAAAGATAAAATAGGCCAGAAGCACTGAAGAAATCATATAACCTTATGAGTTAGGATAAGAGCAGCCTGGTAAAAGCTCTAATTTTGAGAGACACAGGAGCAGCCAAGAAAATCCAGGCCTTACACAGCATTTCTTTCTGTAAGGCTCTGTCCAAAAGTCAGACTATCGTTCCTGAACGTATGATCAAAGCTTCAATTGTCACTCTCTTTCCCCTAAAGGAGTTCTGTGGTGATGAAGTGTCTCAGGGCTGGAACTTCTCACAGGGAGAACACATCTCCGGGAGATTTCACAGGAACTGTGAGCATGGCTCTGCTTTGTGCTCGGGACGAAAGCCTCACCTCTAGAGCGAGCAGGGATGGACCCTATTCCCCAACCCCACACCCACTCAGGTTTTTAATCCCCCAACGCCAGGCACCCTGCCCACCGCACACGGTCCCGCCGGTTCGGAAACCAGAGCCAGAAACGGTATCGCGGAAACAAAGCCCTTCCTATGCTCCCCCAACACAACCAGCCACATCCCTCCCTTACTCCTGCTCCACAGCCCAACGGCTTTGCCCCAGCCCCGCTTCTGTCCCCACGGTGCGGGCAGATCCCCGGCCCTCCAGGGACTCCGGGCCGGCCGCTGGCTACCGGGATGTAACTCCCACCCCGGGGCGGGGGCAGCCGCGCCGCGCCGCCGCACTGCCTGCTGGGAGTTGTAGTTCCCCACCCCCTCCACCTCCAGCCCCGCCGTGCGGGGCAGCTGCAAGCGAGACTCCACCTCCCACAATGCGCGGCGGCCCCGATCCCCTTCACAGCCCATTTCTCCTGCACCGGCCCGGGGAATCCGCTAAATTAACCGCCACCCACCTTCCCCCCCACCNCCCTCCCCGCTCCTCCCCTCCTGCCGCGGGCCGGTACGCGGGGCGGTCACTGACAGATGTGCGTTCCCCACATTTGAGCCTCGGGGCAGCCTGAGGGGACGGTGGGCAGGCTCGGCCCCAGCGCCGCCTCCGCGGGGTCCTGCTGTCCGGACAAGCTCCGTACCGCCCGCCTGAGGGCTGGCGAGACCCGGTACCTGCCCCCCTCGGGTGAACGAGTGCTCCCACACGTACTTCATGCCTGCCCCGGGGCTGCCGGTGCCGCCTCCTCAGGGTGCGGCGGGCCGGTGGTGCTTGGGGAGGGCGGATCTCCGGCCTGCACCGCCCTCCCGGAGCAATATCCAGCTTCAGGGCAGCCAGAGCTTCCTCCTTCCCTGCTCCCAGACACTGGCGGTGCGAAGCCACTCTCCCTTCCCTCTCTTGGGGTGCAGATGGGAAGAGCTGCCCCGTTCCTGAGCCGGATGGCGGAGACACCTCAGGGCACTGCTGCTGAGGGGGTGAGCTCAGCATCTTGCTCTCTTTCTCTTTCTCTCTCAGGGGTAACAGCTTTCCCTTGCACTGCCCTGGGCCTCCGGTGAGAAAAGACTGCCACAGAGCCACCTGTGCACAACAGAGGGTTATTACAAGAGAAATTACTCATGAAACAAAAACTTCCTCCAAAAGGTTAAGTTAAAACAAGGTCAAGGACTCAGAATTGAAGAAATGCCAGATTTAAGGTAATTGTCTTTTTGGGCCAATGGCCTAAGTCAACTGATTTTTTTATGACCCTTGCCTTATTCAGTGAATCAGGGAGAATGGGCAAGTACAGCCAATTGATTTTACAGAGCAACATTTGATGTTTTCAACTGCCTGTTTTACAGAGAAGAAGATGGAGTCCATAAGAAAATGAATACTAAGACCATGTCAGAGCAGACCAGAACACCCTATTATTTGAAATTCTTATTTGTTCACTAACTCCTCAAAATTATTTCTGTAGAACTCCCTGCCTCTACCTCAGATACGTTACTATTTGCCCCATCTTGTCTTTAGCAGTTGTGAATTTTATGCTACCACCTCCAAGGAAAATAATAATCTAAATAAAAGCAGTACAAACTACCTTTTACTTGTCTGGTAGTTTTAACATCCCACATGCCATGCACACACATCTGTGCCTGTCATCCCAAACTTCAATGCCCAGTAGGGGCACCACTGAGTTGCAATTCATCTCATCTTTAAAACAAATGGATTGAGAGGAACAATTCCTTCAGGAATGCCGTTTGCTCTCATTGACCATAAAAAGCCCATAGACTGAATTTAGAACAAAAACTTACTGAAAAATAAATCATCTCCCATGCCTTATGTAGCTGTAAACTGGTACAGAACTAAAGAAAGTTGTCACAAAAACCCCAAAACAAACAACAATCCCAACCTCTTATCTGATTATATCTGAAGCCATTTAAGACCTAAGGAAAAGTTGGTATTTTTTATCCTCTATTAGTCTAAAATGAAAGATACTCCTTTGCTTTACAAATCCTCCCTTGGTCTGCAGCTTCTCTAACTACTGCTATCCATCAGTGTAAAGCAAGTAATACTGTGAGTTGGACAAACAAAAGTTCAAAATAATTCTGAAGAGCTGAAAGCACAAGTGTAGCCCCTTTAAAACTGTATTTGCAAAGACAGATGTAGGGAAATACAAAAGAGACTTTGTTTTCTGCTTCTGCCTGCTAAACAAGGGAATAAATGTTTCAGCCAGAAAGGACCTGCCCCATGAAACAAAGCCCATCACAACATGCACCTTCATTCCAACCTCAAGAAGGTATAAAATCTCCTTTGCTATGACTGGTTGTAAACTACTGTGCAAGTCTCTGGGCTGCAGGTCATATCTGTGTTTTCTTTCTGAAGCCTGCATTTACAAAATGCAGAAATATTTCATTTTGCATAGAGCTGGTCAGTCAGGTGTTGTTCCAAGGACAGTTTAAGCAGTTAGGACATCAGCCTCTTAGATCCTAGCACTCCTGGCATCCTTTCTTCTGTCCCAATGCAACCATTTGGATAGATAGATAGAAAGGTAGATCAAAGAGCAAGGCTGCCCCCAGTGCTTCCAGAAAGAAAAAATCCTAAAATAAACACCACCACCTCAACATCTTTTTCTGGATTCATTTCTTTTTTTTCCCAGCCAGCTGATCAAGCTGACTGCACATCTGTGCAAATACTCCCATCACAGAATCATGGAATTATCAGAGCTGGAAGGCACCTCTTGAGATGATACAGTCCAACCCCTCCCCACTAAAGGAGGATCACCCAGAGCACGTTCCACAGGACTGCATCCAGGTGGTCTTTGAATATCTCCAGAGAAGGGGACCCCACACCCCCCCTGGCAGCCTGTTCCACTGCCTTGTCACCCTCAGTCAAGAAGTTTTTTCTTATGTTTAAATGGAACTTCCTGTTTTCCAGCTTGTGGAAAAATAAACCAAGAACTGGAGAGGGGGAGTAAATCCATCAGCCAGTTTACACACTGCTAGGTCAGACTTCAAACTGCAAACATTCTTCTTTTTTTTTTAAGGAGACTGTCATTGTTTACACCATTTTGTTGGGTTTTGGGGTTTTTTGTTGTGGGTTTTTTTTTATTGATAGCTAAAATGACAACCACAAAAAAAAAAAAATCACCTGAGACTGGAAAATACTGGCTAACATGAGAAAAAGGAGTAATTTACTTGGTTTTATCTTTTTTACTATCAGAAAAGTAGTACAGAAGGGTTCTTGGAGAAAGAGGATCCCTTCTGTTTCCAAAGGGTATCCAACTCCAAATTGCTAAAGCCACTGCATCTCTCAGATACCTCTGGTCATCTTGCTTTGCTTAGAAACAAACTTGACAGATAATTTTAGGCTCCAGAATCACAAACCATTCCGTGTTTTGTTAAGTCAGAAGGGGAAGAGAATTGCAGTGAAGATAAAAACATTAGCAAAGCAAATAAAGCAGCAACACAGCACACTGCCAGGCAATGGAAGAAAAAGAACAAAATGTCCACCAGCAGCCCAGCAATCGGAGTTCTAAATTCTTTGCAGGTAGGAGAAAGTAAGGGATACCCAAGTCAACACAAACAGCTTTATGTAATCCTTCTGAAAAGATTTTTTCACCCGCAGAGTTACAATGGAACACCTCAGCTGGGAGCTATTTTTGCCTGGGAACAGACAGTCCTGCTCGGGGACAAAAGAGGACCTCAGGTGGCAGAAAGTAGCAGCTGCAGGTTGTATAACTGCTTTAAACCACCCCTCGCTAGGTAACTCAGCTCATTCTAATTGCCCCGCCCCATGGACTCAATGTATGCTCCTTGTTTAAGTAAAAACGGGGTTTTTTTGTTACACTTCCTCCAGGGATAAATGACTGACTCTGAAGGTCCTTTTGTAACACCCTGCAAACAATTCTAATTTTACAAGGAAAAAAAAAAATCTCTTTCAGGGCTGTTGGCAGCTCATTTTTAAATCCCTAAATCAGATTTGTATTTTTTCGAGCTTCAGGGGGACATTTTAAAAAAAATCTGCTTAATTTAGGGTTAAGAAGCTCTGAGCAGCTAAGCTTAAGAGAGCAGCTCAGAATTTCTGCACAAAGCAGGTGCTTCAAAACAAACAGCACCCTTGTCTGGGGCCACAAAGCTCCCTCAGATTCAGTAGAGGAGTCTGAATATTTTCAGTGAGACATGTGGGAGCTTGTCACCTGCATTCTGAAACTGCACCCAACTTCTTCCAGTAACATCAGCTCCAGTTCCAAACAGATGGGTGTGCCCACCTTTCACTTAATAATCTTGTAACTGCAGAATTCTTTTTGAAAACAGGAAACAAAACATTTCAGGTCCTTTTTAGGCCTAGAGATTTGAACTGCAGTTCCCAGGTCTGTCAGTGCTCTGTGACAACAACAGAGCCACTGCTCCTGAAACCAAGCTTAGAAGTTAGATTTTATAACCTAGGCCTTTTACCAACAGAAGTTCAAACCATTAGAAACTAAGGTCTATTTAAATCTTGTAACATCTTCTGAAAGCTGAGATGCAGAGTATGATTAGAAAACAGCAAGATTAGTCACACACGCCTGCAGCAGGACCTGTTCTAGCACATTTCTTTCATAGTTTGAAACATAATAATTGTGACAGAGATTTATTGCATGCTTTTCCAAACCAGTCAGATGCAGTGGATTAAATCAGTGTACAGATTCAAGGACAAAAAACCTGTAGGTTTAACTTCCCAGTTCTAACCACCATAGTAGAAGCAGCAGACAAAGAGTTCAGGGTCACTGTTTTCTTAAACCAGTCGTTCTGATAAAACAATGCAAATGTCAACAAGTACTCTCTAGTCATTACATTTGCATACAGTGTCTTCTGATATTAGGCATTGTGAGGTATGGATGCAGCAGCATTAAATTATACAAGCTACTCAGAAAAAAATAATATTCAAACTAGTTTTTGTCAACGTTTATGTCAGCATTTCTAACAGGGCAAATATTACTGTGTTGTGTGAGAATCTCTCAAAGTAGACTTTGAAGATTATGCACAGGGGTGACACACAGTCTGCTTGGTAATCCAGGACACAGGTGTCCAGCTTCTTCAAAAATACCCTGATTCCATGTTTTAACTGTTAAAAAAAATAAGGGGGGGTCCCATTTTTTTGTTTATGAATATTATTTTCTGTCTCTCACCTTAATAAACTGCTCACATTAAACAGTATTTGCAGAGTCAGCCTGTGGAGCATGTTAAGAAATGTGGCAAGATGATGTTGTGTTTGGTACAGGCTATGGAAAGGCAAACCTGTGGCTGGACATGCATCAGAACAAGTTTAGAAGATTAAGTCCTACAGGATATCTGAACTGGAAAGTTTAATCAGTCTTCTTGGGCTTGTAAAGACAAACACAGCACCTCTAGGTGAGAGGTAAATTACTCCAATAATGGCTGGTTGGTTATAACTAACAGGCTTTCTAATCAGAGATGAAATTGTGGTGGCTCTCTGTTCCTCAAGTGCCTTTCAAATATCCTCAGTCCAGAAAGATCAGTGAAGTGTTTCACCCCCACAAACGAGATTTTGCTCCTAAAAATGAGAGCAAAATGCTGGGTGACCAGGATAAAGTGACAAACTTGGTGATGGCAGTAGTTATCTGACTAAACAGAACAAGAAAAGGTAAAGACACATCCTGGTTTTGCTTACATAAAGAAACAGTAAAATCGAGCATGCTCAACAGGTTCTCAAAAGTACATTGACAGAGAAGCACAGGGAGAAAGAACAATATTTTCCTTCCTGAAACATGTCCTATTCCTTTAGGAAACATGTCCTATGTTTAGGTGTTACTGGAAAGTAATACTGATACTAAATACCAACATCACAAATATGTTTCCAAGTTGAGAGGGTCATTTAAGTAAAATATCTAACATGTTTGTCACAAAACTTCCTTTGGACAACACTGAAAATGTCCTCACTGATTGAGAAAAGCTCTGCACATACACTGAAGAATATTAAAGCCATTGCCAAGAGACCTGAAGAAAACACAAGGTTTTACATTGTGTTACATGGATGTTACACACTAAGTAAGTCTCTGCCTAGGTCAAAAGAAAAAAGCCCCACCTCTATTTAACCCCACTAAAAATCCTTCTCAGAAACCTTGTTGTGTTGAACAGGATTATTTTTAATTCTTCTGCAGTGTGTTCACATTAAGTGTCTCATAGCAGTAACAATTCAGAGATACTTGACTATCCCCTTTGTAAAAGCATTGGAATGAATAATGTCCTGTTAAAAAAGAAAGTCTGTAAAGGTCACTGCCTTTTCTCCAACATTAGGAACATTGTCATCTGCAAATCGTTCTAATAAAACTAATTTAAGAATAAAATGTGGAATAGCAGCAGATGTAAATAGTGTTTCAGTAGAGTAAAAAATGCAAATTCTTCCAACACAGTTACAGCATAGCTCCCAATTAAAAACCACATCAGTACCATTCCCATTTTGAAAAGATTAAGGCTGAGCTTTTTATTGTGATAGCAGCAGCACCATGCATCAACAGGTCACTGACAGTACACATTAGTTTGCTTTGTCCCAGCCATTAAAAAAGTGTGGAAGTCAGCTGAAACACCTTGCTCATGACTGTTCCAGTGAGCTCCCAGGAGAGGTAAGGGATCACACCTGCAGCCTAAAGAAGAGGTGGATGGATTCATCCAACCCTGAACCACCACAATCCAGGATACCTTCAGAAAGCTGGAAAAGTTACTGCCTGAAGTTCCCACCCTCACTTTGCTGGGTAGGCAGCAGATATCTGGCCCAGATACAAATCAAAATGCACGTGTCTTCCCCTCTCACAGTGATGACAAGGAGTTCCCAGCTATTACAGAGACATTCCCAGTGTTAGGCAGCACAGGAGTCACTCATCCTTACACAGGGTAGTCTTTTTGGCTGCCAATTCAGTCTCAAGAAACAGACCTTTCTTCTGAGTCCCAATGATGTTATTTTCCCTTTTTAATCTGTCTGTTTAAAATACTTAGGAGTGCTCATGTGGAAGTGATGAATATTCTCATAGTTATGTCCATCTTTATAAGATCCAAACCTAAGAAAAATATTCAACAAGTAAAACTGTTAGAACATGATTTAATCCATGCAATTAAATCACACACTTCTACAGTATAATTAACACTACTTCTGAAGGTTCTAGAAGGCTTATTTCAGAGACAGGCCCCAACCCTACTTACATATAAATCATAATCTATGCATGCTATCTAACTACAAGTCTGAGTATAATGGAGACACTTAATTACACTGATTGGATTAATGCCACAGGAGCTCTGTAAATTGAACTCCATGTGTCAAAGGTGAGAGGTGCACTGGTCTAGTTAAATCCTCTACTCTTATTTTTTTTATTACTGACTTCATCAGATAAAATGTAACCCCCCTATAGTATCCAAATAACCAACCTCACTGCTAATAGTTCACACCTTACTTTTGAAAATTATGGTGAAAACTGTGATTTTTTTCACACCATATTTAAAACTTAATTTTTACTATGGGCTATTGCAGTAGATTGATTTGCAAAAGTGAAATGTACTACTTATTCAAATATCAGTCCTAAATTTAAGAGCAGAGCCATGGTATTTCAAAAGAACTACAGTTAATTGGAAAAAGTTGAACCTGTTCCTAAAGGGTATAATTTTTTCTGCTTATAGGAAATGTAAAAGAAATAAGGACAAGAAAAATCAACTGAGAAAGACCTGCATATGAATCTCAACATCAGGCAAGTTTCATCATGTGGAGAAGACTGAGCAAACTCCTGCTTAGACAGGAAGCCAGTTACTGAGAGTCAAATGAAAAGTGAGTAAGCTCAACTGTTAGGTGTATAAAATAAATTAATATATTCTATATTATGCATGTTAGAAGTAATAAATATGATATGGTGTCGCTGGAAATTGCCTCTCTATTGCATCATTTATCTCAAATATCATGACTCTTCCACTGATATTCAGTGGAGAAAAAATGCTTTTCTCTGTCTCTCTCTCCTTCAGTGCCAGTGGAAAAATGACAGAATTCTAGAAATAAATAGTTTGTTATGTAAAAACCTAACCCTTTTTCTTCTTGACATATATAATACACTGCCTCAGGCATTCTCCTTCATTTTTGCTTCAGTTATATAGCTTGGTTTAACATGGTTATGCAAAGAGTATTTAATGTATATATTGTATTTTGTGTTCTAAATAAAAGTATCTTAAGACCTCAGTACTCAAAGTGCTGAGAAACATGGGAAATCTCTCCTCATCTCCAAAATGAGTCACCAGTTGGCAAATATCCCTATCAGAAACCTCAGAAATTAATCACCTGGGTGAAACAATCATTACCATCACTTTATTCTACAGCAAGGCAGACTGATTTTCCCAAGGCACGTGGCAAGTCAGTTGGAAAAATGGAATTACAAATCAGAAGTTCTTGCCTCCTAATTTTCTGCTCACTTTGGTAGTGACCAATACCTCCCCATTTAAGAACAAATTTTTTCCTAGACTTCTGTTTCACACGGTGTCACATACATCACACCCTTAATTTCTTGTGAGATACACTCACCTGGGATTGAAATGTATGTCCTCAGGAACCTGGCTGGGATCAGTGACAATTCTGTCATTGTCAACGTATCCATCCAAGTGTTCTGGGATCCTAAATTTGGCCATCTGGACTTCTGAATCACTTAAGCCAGCATGAGATATGCGGGCATAGCCCAGCCTTTCAGATGCAAGAAGAGTTGGTTTGAAGTATCTCAAAGCAATTTCACCACATTCTGAACTCATCTCTTTTTTTATTTAACCCATCAACGTAACTTTCCATTTCTGTGAATCTCCCCTTCAAAAACTTAAAGTGCTCTGTAAACAGGAGCACCATAACACACTGTCACTGGTAGAAAAACTGAGAAAGAACCAAGTGTTTGACAACAAAAGTAAGTTCCTAATTTAGAAGCTCATTTGTAAAATTACAGTTTTAGAATATGCATACTCGAATAAACACATCAACTTTTTTCACCTAAGAGTTTGTAACTCAATAAAGGAACTCAAGCATCAATGGAATAAGTAATAAGAAAAATTAGGTTGTAAATTGTGGTTTTGTTGATTTTTTGTTTATTTGTTTTGGGTTGGGTTTTGGGGAAGGGGAGGGTTTACTCAATTATGTTACTTAAACCAGCTACCTAGTTCACTGGCTCTACCCCTGTGGATGCTGCAGAAGTTGTAGTTTATTCAGAACACACTGAATTCCTTTCTGGTACACACATCACCAAGAGAATGATTTAAAAGCAAATTGGTATTAAAAGATATGAAGTGCATAAGGCTCAGCACAAGAAAGTGCTTCAGTATGGGCTTACACATTTAAAGTTGCCACTAAATCCAGCATAAAGCTTTGCTGGATTAGATGAGGATTTTCCTCCAACATACCCTACACAGGCCAAAATTTGTATTTTCTGTGTCACATACAAATTAGGCCTTAGCCTTCATATTTTAGAATGAAGCTACAAAACCAGAGCTTTGGAAAAAAGTGGGTTTGTGTTACCAAACCACATTAAATCTGAAGGCTTTTGAATGATGAAACCTGTAATATTTTTTTAAAAAATTCTATTCATAAACACAACAATTCATCCTAAGGTCCATGTTTCATATTACTTGATGATATATCTAATTATCCATACCTAATATTGTTTAGGTAAATAAGGCTTCCCACAGCCTTACAGAAGGGTGTAAAACTGATTGTCATAAAGCTATTTAAAACCAAGGAATCAACCTTACCTTATCACCCCACGATACATAATATAGCTACACCATCTGTCATGATCTGTACTGTCAATATCCTAGAAGTGCAAGGGGAAAAAACAAGTCAAACTAATAAGGCAAGTTTTCCTTATGAGTAGGCCTGAATTCAGTAACAGAAACCCTGTGTGAACTTGCTGCAGAAAAATCTTTTGCCTGAAACACTGTAATAAGGTAGAAAAGAAAAAGCCCACTGTTAAACACAGACAAATCAGACAATTTGGCATCTTCTGACAGAAAACTGGACTGCAGAATTCAATATTAAAATAAAAGAATCACAGAACTAAAGGATGAAAGAGATGTCTGGAGATCACCCATTCCCAACCCCAGACTCAAAGTAACTTCAAGCAGGTTGCTCAGGGCCTTATGTGGCCAACTTTTTAATACCTCCAAGGATGGAGATTTCACAACTTCTCTGGGCAGTGTTCTAAGGCTGGACAACCCTAACTGATTTTTTTTTAATTTACATTTTATTTCTACTGTCTAACAGACATTTACTTCTCTTGTGGCAGCTGCTGCCCACTGCTTCCTGTTCTTCCACTGTGTAACTCAACCTTCTCTGAAACACATCATGAGGTAGCTGGAGACTGTATTTGAAAATATCCATGTATTTTCTGATGTGTTTATTTCTAAGTTACCAAAGCTGAATATTTCAAATATATATTATCCCTAACTACTAAAAGAAGAAGTATTTTTACACTACCTGGACATTTCCATTTTCTATTAATTCAGTATAATCTCTGGATCCAGGAGCTGAAGTGATGTATCCTAGAAATACAACTTGCTCAGAGCTCGTCTTCAGTAGGTTTGAAACAGCTATTGCCTGGAGTTTTCTGTCCAAGTCCTCTCTGGAAGAAATGGAAGACTTTCACATATATGCATTTTAGCTCAAATTCTTGATAGTAAACCAAAAATCAATCCAGTACCTCATATTGCTCAATATAACAGAGTTTGAAAGTTTATAGAAAGCTCAGCAAGTCAAAATGATCATTATGTTCAATAAAAGCCACGTGGTCATGGTAGATGTAATTAAGGTTCTCTTTCTAACCATTACAGAACAACTTTTTCTATTACTCTTTTGGTTTTAATACTGATCTCATCACTAGGAAATGTGAATGTAAGTGCTTTGGTTACCTGAGGCTTTGTCTCTGCCTGTCCCTGAAACTGAATTGTGCTGGAGTGGTGCAAAATGAAGAGTTCACATGCTAACAAAACTTTTACAATGGACAGATCATGGTAAACAGAGTCTTAAAGCCACATAATTAAATAGTCTTAAAGTCACATAATTTATGAAATGTAACTTAAGGCTTATGTCATCCCAGTAACACTACTTAATGACATACAGCAGGAATTCTGCATGTCTTTAACAAGATTTACACAACAGGTCCAACAAGTCCCTAAGTGGAGACAAGTAAAATACTGCATTGGATCCTCTTCTCTGTCCTTGGATTTGTTGTAATATAATGTTAAGGCAGTTCTGAGCTTTTCATGTTAATAACTTTAAATAGGTGTGTAAAGCAAGTACTCTTCTATGCTTTTGGTAGACTGGACTAAATCCCATTGAGACAGGGAGCTGATTTTGGAATCTGTAATTGCAAAGGGTGACAAGAATTTAAATGCAGCTCTGCTTGCTTGGTAGCAGGACTTCTGACTGAAGCAAATGCATCAGGGAGAAAGAGCATGCAGACAGGAGACAAAAAGCCCCAGCCATTTACATAGAACTCTGACCAAGTATACATGAAGCTGCCTGCTCATTCCAGAATGACACCTCTCAAATAAAATACAAACTTTTAAAGGACACATTTAAAGACACTCTTTAAAAAATCCCTAGATATCCAGGATTCTATAGTTTATGTCATCTCATAAAATGAATGAAAAAAGATGGAAAACAATTGTGTGCACCATTTAATTACAAATACATTTGCCTCAAAACACAAGCTCATTTGTACTTGTTTCCCATGCATCTCTTCTTATTTTCTCCTGTATCTCTATCTCATTTCCCTGTGAGGGGAGAACACAGTGCTGCTTTCTTCTATTTTGACAAACAGTTTATCATACAGACAAGTCTAATCACCTGCATGAGGCACACAAGGAAATTCCCTTCTAGAGTTCAAACAGAGTGGTTTCTGATAACTATGCATTTAGTAAAAGGGAAATCTATAAACAATTTGTATGCTTGGAGCACAGCTCCTGCCCAGAGGAAGGAAATGGGGAAGCTCAGTATGGGATCAAGAGAATTTATGGTGCTTTCTGACCATTTTCTTTGTGTATTATATTCTGCACCCAATCCATAAATTTTCTTCTCCATGAATTACAACAAATAAAACAGAGTCCAAATCCATTATACACGTGTAATTAGGACATTGTTTTAGAGAACTGAAATATATACCCTCATCTTTTCCATCACATATTTGAATTATTAGTATAATTCTTCCTTTCAGAATCCAGAGATCCGATTTTTGTATTTCTAGTTTCACATAATCAGAAGGACACTGGATAGTTCTGTTGCTGTTTCAATGCTGCCCTTCCTCAGAGGTTTCAGAATTGTTAGTTTTTACTTTAATTAACATCAATTGTCCATTAATACTATTGACTGTAACTCTGTCTGCACACAAAGTGGAGCATAACAGATCTATTCCACATGCAGCAGGTCAGACAGATGTTATGCTGCACTCTGATGTATCTGTAGCCCTAATACTTTTTGTGGGTTTGCAGAACTAAATCTTGATCATCTGTAATAACTCAGATGTTAGACTGAGATAAGTTTTGTGTAATACATTTGTCCCTTTTTAGAAATGCTGCAAAATTTTAATTCAGTAGCTGTGCCACAGTATTTCCTCCACTATGCCTTGCTAGAACCACAATTACAGCAGCAGATTTTTAAAGGTACAAAAGATACCCAAATTATGTTACTCAACTTTGCAGGACATATGTAACAATAACTAAAATACCCACTCTTCATTTCCAAAGTGAGCGACGACAAAATCAACCAGTTTCCCTGTGAAGTTGACAGTCATGGAGATGGCAGGTGCAATCTCTCCCTCTGGAGATGGAAGGAGGTGATGGGCAGATTTTACAATTGGATACCTTGATAGCACCATAATCCTACAGGAGAAGAGAGAAACAGCTACATGGTTTAGCTCACAAGCATCACAAGTATGAACTAAGAAGATAAATGTCAGCAGAAAACTGGTCACTGGACCCACACCATCAAACCATAATATAAACCATCACTAGTGGATTTTTTCTGAATTTAGGAGATTTTCCTCTAAAATGTTGCTTAAGTACATGTCTAAAAATGTATTATCAAATTCATTCCAGTACTAAGACATAGCATTCCATATTTGTGAATTCCTGCACTGAGCCCCTCAAAATCTGCATCCTCAGACAAAACAGAATTTTAAACTACCACTAATTATAATTTTTTTTTATTAGAAGTAGAAGAAGGCAGAAACACATCTTTAAAGCTTCTATTTGCAATCAACCTTAAAACCATTTTGCATTAGGTTTTTCAAAATGTTTCAGAAAGAAAATTTCAGTGAATGACTCTGGATCATTTAAAGAGACAGGGGCTGGAAGAGGAAAGTTACTAAATTCCCCTCACACAGGGCAAAAATTAAATAGCCACTGTGACACCACTGGGGAAGGTCTATCTGCCACAGAGATCTGCATCTCTCTCTATCTGAGAAACAAGCCACATCATAAGCCACTCCTCTGGAGGGCAACGATATTCAAGGGTATGCAGCTGGTAGCTGGCCAATCATTAAAGTAAAACCAGACACAAAAAATATGGTCAAAATGTCTATGACCATTTCCCACTACAGAGCCCAAGCTGGATTTAATGAATTCAAAATTCATTAAATATAACATTAAATATAACATTTCTAATAACTCAATTTTCCAGCTACTATTACATTTTTTAGGCCTGAAATCTAAAGTTCTCATCAATGAAAACAAAACAATGAGAAAAGGGAAACAGATATAGTACTAAGAATGAGAACATTTAATCTGCATTTCCCTGTCATGCTAAGGAACCAAACTGTGTTTTCAAAGACTTGCTCCAACAAGAAATGACAGTGATTATTCCCATTATTCTTTGCCCATGTTCTAGTGGAGTTAGTATTGTGTAGGGTATTTACATTTATTTATTTATTGCCACTGTGCATGCAAAGATGACTCACCCCCAGGTGTGATCTCTTGTGCTTGGACCAAAATCTGTATAAAATCCTAGTTTTTCTCCTAGCCACATTGTTGGATCATTGTTCCCAATGAATGGTTTAGAGGCATCACTCTCTATAATAGTGATAAAATCTGCATCTAAAATGGGGAAGAAAAAAGAAAATCTTTCAAAATCTAGAACTGTGACCTATAAATGTGATTTATGAGTGACTACATAATGTCATCATTTCCCCTTGATTAAACAGGAATGGATACAAGCCCTTCAGGAGTCAATCAGGGAAAATCTTAAAGTTGGCAACTAAGTCATGTATAAACTTTCAGTCACTGGAGGCTACTCAGCCTCTGATGGAGAGATATTTAGTGTCTGGGTGCCATACCCCCTCCCTGCTCCATAGGGAGACACAGACCAGACTGGACCTGCACACACCTGCTGTGGACCATTTCAAAAGCATTAAACATAAGAAGCATACAGAGCTTAACAGCACAGCAGCAAGTCCACTGCTCTCACCTTGATGAACAAGTGTGTCCTGGTTTGGGCCAGGATAAAGGTGATTTTCTGGTTTGTACTTTTGCTTTCAGCTCAGTCTCTTGTAAGTAGCTGCACTTGCTGAAATTAACAGCAAGTTTCTCAGTGTCTGCTTCTAGGACTGATCACACTGGATGTTTATAGTCACTGCCAGAGACTGGTGTGCAGAGCCAAGGACACTGCTCAGCTCTGAGGAACATTTTACCCTGCAGAAGGAGTAAAGAGGTCCCACCTGAACCCCTCCTCTGGGGAGGAACAGACAAGATAGATGCCAGAACTGACCAAACAGAGTATTCCATCCCATACACCTCATACTCAGGATAAATTTGAGGGGTCACGAGGGTCAGACCCCTTCTTCCTGCTCCTCCTGCCCTTCCCTCACCTGTTCCCTGTTTGCTTCAGCATCCTGGGAGGATTCCATCCATTCCTCTGCCTGTGGTCCTGATCCGTGCCAGCCTGAATCTGTGTGTTCCTGCCTCCAGCTCCCGACTGCTCCTGACCCCAGGATTCCAGCCTGGACTTTCCCAGGGCTGCCCTGCAGCCTCGGGGGTGACGTGAGAGTTATTGGGGGAAAGGGGAGAGGAACCTGGGATCAATTTTTCCTGTATATTTGTATATATTTAGTAATTTTTCCTATTTATCATTCCTGTTTCATTAAAGTTGTGTAGTTTAGTTTCCAACCCATCAGTCTCTTTCCCTTATTCTCTCTCCTTTCCTTATCAGGGAGGAGAGAGGGATTAATAGAAAAATTTGTTATTTGGTTTAATTGCCAGGCCAGTGTTAAACCCTGGCAGATTTATTGGTGTTAAACCATGACAAAGTGCTACACAGCACATCTCCACTTACCTTCACCTACAAATCCTGTTCTGCTCTGAAGGGTCCTGTGCAAGAGGAAGAAGGCTGCTGCTGACAAAATGATTAACCAGCCCACAGCAAACTTGTGCTTGCCCCCAGGCATGGTAACAAACCTGTTCCCAGCCCTAGTGAATTGCTGAGTGTCAGCAGCCACCTCACTTTCTCAGGGCACAGTGCTCCCTCCCTGCTTACATGCTGGGGTGTGGTTTTGTCAGGGGAACATGAGAGCTTCCCCTACATTTTAGCTGCAGGATACAGCAAGAGCTATGGAGTCCCTCCAGGAACTGGCAACTAAGACAGACCTGCCCCTGCCTGGAGGAATGTGAGAGTCTGCCAGCAGGTCACAGGCTGGCTGAACCATCCAGGCTCAGCTTGAGCAGCAGGTCAGTACAGCCTGTGATTGCTGTGATTATGCCCTTCTTGCTGTGATTATGGCCCCCTTGCAGGGCTCTCCTGCTCTAGCAGGCAGATTGAGTCACCACTTCATCTGCAGCCTCTCTGTAAGGAATTAAGACCACTCCATCCAGCACCACTCTTGCTACGTATGATTTTTTTTTTTGCTTTTGAAATGTCTTATTTAGTAGTATGAAAGCAATGTTAGCAGGGAAAATACTAGCTCATTGTACTTTTAAGAGGATTTCCAGATTTTTGCTTCACACACGTGCTAGCCACAGAAACATACTGAAACCCTTGAGAGTGGTTGATGTTGGTTCCCTTCACAGCAGGAAGGAGCACCTGACCCAAAGGCTATTTACCACATGTTGCACTATTCCAGCAGAGACATGATGAGCCCAAGGAAAGCACAGCACCACACCTTTAAAGATAATCCCTACACTGAGGAAGTTAGCCACCCTTTTCTCTGTGGCTTTCACAATCAGCTACTCTTCTTTAGCAAACAGTTTAACAATCTCCAGCTTAACTCTGAATGCATTAATGCATATCCTGGAAACATCAATGTGGTATTTTATATAACAATCTATGTGGCACATAAAAATCTGTAATACTGCTCCCAGCAATCAGGAATTAAGATTTATTCATTTATATTTTTTAATTCTCTGCCTTTTTGACTTATCAATTTCTTCTTTTAGAAGTGATACTTCATTACCACAAAGAAATGCTCAGTGGACATAACCAGGTAACCACTTTTTTCTAATCTTAATGAATTTAAACTATATGTACCAGAAATAAATGCATTCATTACAATACACAAATAAATATGCAGAGATCAAATAAATATCCAGGCATGAGCTATGGCACCATGTATGTAGAAGAATGCCCCAAATTTCAATTAATCAAATGTGCTGGTTGTTATATCACTATTCAGGGTACCTAGCTCAGTTCTCTGAACCTTTGGCCATAGGACAAGGGAGTGAAGAATGCAACCTGAGGTGCACAGGGAAGCCCTGTGGTGCATTCACACCACAGAAGGAGAGGAGAACAACAAATGCTTGAATGGCAGCATGGATGATTCCTCATCTCCTGAGCTCTTTTAAAACTTAAAGTGGCAGCTGTGTGGCAGAAAACAGGTAACATCTACAAGCACCACCTGTCAACTCTTTAATCTACCCTGCAGCAGCACTAATCTTTGGCCCATATTCTTCATTTCCTAGAGATAATTCTAAAAAAAAAAAATCCTGTTCATGATCAACAGGTTAGACACTCTTATTTCTGGTAAAATCATGACAACTCAGCCAAGCTACAAGCACTATTTTTGTTTTATACATTGCTCTGGCTCAGTGATGGAAACAGACTTCCCTGTTTCTCCTCATACACTTTTGGGGCATTTTAATTTCAGATGCTTTAGGAATTCTATAGTGTTTCATATAAAAAAAACAGAGAAGTTATAAAACATTAAGTTTTATCTAAAAAGGTACTGATCAGTATTACATTTATGCAAAGAAGTTCTCTGTAGACAAGTAACTCATCAGCAATAGAAGAAAAAAATCCAAATAATAAGCTGTTTCCTCATCAAAATATGTTTTCTTTAAAATTGTCACATCTGCAAATAGATTTTTAACCAAAGTGATTATATTGGAGCAGCTCACAAAAGCAGGAAAATGCCCCTAGACACAGGTTCTTATGTCAAGGCAAGAATGGACTCAGTTACCCAGCATGTGTTCTTGCTTCTGTCTCTTCAGTTGAACCCCCTCAAACATAAATGAAGTGAGAAAAAAAAGATTACCTGTTTGATTAAGCAAATCAGCTGATCTTTCCAAACTAGGCCATCCTTCATTGTCATATGCAAATCTAAAAGGCCAAATCATAGCAGAGAAGTCTCTTTTTGGAACCTGAAAAAAAGTAATGGAAAAGCAGTCAAGGACAATTTGACTTTTATGTATTAAACCTTTGCAGTCAACAAAATCAGATAGACACTGCCATAAAAGAGACACAAGAGATTTTTTTAAGCCTATATATTTTCCTCTTAAAGGTGTCAGGATTACAAAAGACAATGTATTTTTAATAAAAAACAGCTATTAATAAGAGGAGAAAAGTCATCATAGCTAAAATTAATTTCTACAATAAATAGTAAAAAAATAAATGAGACTGAATTTTTTTCATCTTTTTTAGGAGCAATTTTAAGAGGAATTATAAGGCACAACAACCTGGCTAAGTTCTAAAAAGAAAGCCATGAGTACATGTCTCTGTGCATGTGTCAGTACCCACATGTATATGGGTGCTTATATACACACACAAGTGCCACCTTGCCCTCATCAGCTTTGCTGCCTCTTTTCCTGCATTTGTCATCAGCAATGTCCCTGACAAAAAAATTACCAACAGGAAGACATGTCAAGAGCAAGTTTCAAAGGACTATTTCTGAACTTTCACCTAAAGAAAAAAGTCTAATTCATAACTGCAACCAACTGCTTTAAAAAAAATCAGTTTTAGAGTAGTAAGCAATTAAATCACAGAATAGAAACATGTTAATTTGTATCTAATCAAAACAGCTCTCATTTTGAATTAAAATTACTATGTAGGCAAGAAACACACTTGACAACTTGCAAGTAATCAAAATGCTAAACTTTGCAAGCATTAAGCATCTTAATCATTCCTATCACTGCAATACCTGTTTGTTTGCCAGTTAGAAAACTGGAATCTTCAAATTTTTATCCAATTTCTATTACTAATCTATGTCCTCAGTCAACCAGCTTTTCAGAGAGGTTAAATTCAGAGTTATGCATATACATATAGAAACATTGAATTCCTTCATCAGGAGGGAACTTCAGGAGGTTGTCTGTTCAAACTTCCCTGATCAGTCTGCTAACAGCATTTTTCAGTGAAGTTTTGAACACAATTAAAAAATTCACTTTTCCTTCATAGCAGACTATAAATCTCCAAAGACCCAGATACTGCCTGTGTTAAACATGAATTTACAAATTAAATGCATTTTCATTTCTGCATTAGTTTTGCTGAATTCTTGGATACTTCAGCACAAACCAAAGCTCCTAATACCCTAAGATACTGCTGCATGTTTGGAAGTCACCATTTCCACAAGCACACTACTCACCCCTTGGCCCAACCTCTTGTGGTAAGTTTTATAACGTAGACCCAGTCCCAGCAAACCAACACCAACAAGCAGCCACAGTACTTGAAAGAAAAATACAGAAAAGTTGTTTTTAAAACAAGATAATACAGTTGTTGCAGTTAAGCAGAACTGAGGACACTGTTATTCAAAGGTGTGCTATTTCTTGAATGGGAAATGTCTACATTTACATTTCCAGACATGCCAGTTACAGAATCATTCAGAAGTAATGTATTTAAGAGTATCTATATGCCTGCAAAATATCTATATGTGTGCAAATACATTCTCCAAAACACAACAGGCTGAGCAGACACAGTATGCCAAAACTTCCTGGAATATTTATGTAAAAATTATACCTACTGAAGAATTTATTATAGGAAATTAATAAGAGCATCATGTAAAACTTTCAGTGTTTTCCTCTCACTGTTCCAGGTGTGCATTTGTAGTGTACATATTTTATATTACACCAGTACAATATGTGTAAGAAAATTCAGTTTATTTTGCAAGCCTTTAGATGTCAGAAAGATGTGGTCTCTGCCAGACACAGGAACAGACACATCTGTGGGAGGACATTGTGGCTGCACAGAATGCAACTTCAGAGCTTTTCCACTGCTTCTGAATAACCTCAGTGGACACTTAATGACTCTCAGGGGTTGGCACATTGTAATTTAATGATCAAACCCCTCTGTAGTTTTTCCATGTACACAGTGGCATATATTATATGCAATTATTTAGGCATGAACTCCAGTTTATTCTTTCATCAAATCTTTAAATACGTATACAATTATTTTCATGCAAGTTTTCTGGATCAAGTTTGTCTAAAATACAAATAAATCCTGATGATATCAAAAGAAAGTACACACTATTTACACTAGCAAATGTCAAGCATTTTCACACTCTGCAAAATGCAAAGGTTTTTAAAGGGAAAGCCAAGAAATAACACAAGTCAGGGCACAATAAGGAAGTACAAGAGTTACTGTTGCAGTGTCACAAAATCAGCTGATTGAGGGCTGTGCTTTGTGACAGGCAATATTTTGAAGTATTCAGCACTTTTGCAAAAGGTTCTTGAGTAGCAGCAACATTCAAATCACATTCATTGGTGCTCCCATTGCCTCTAACACAAACTCTTAGGGACCACATTCTTCTGGCTGCTGAGTGTACAGGGTAAAGACCTTCATAAAGATCTCAGGAACAGCCCTTTAAAACTGGAACTAGGGCCATACCAACTGCACATCAGGCTCTGAAACTAGAACCAAAATAAAACATTTCTAAAACATCTGAGAAAACACTGCACTGCATTACTCTTTTTACTCAGGCAATATCCATACTGTAATGGAAGAAAATAGTTAAAATTATACTTACATAGTTTAATATAGTTTTTGCTCTTTTTGAATAGTGGTTTTTGGTTGCTTTTCACCTCAAAGATAGCACTAAGGTCTTTCTTTGGTCCTGTCAGAAAGCCCACTCCAATACATAACATTATAAACCCTGTAAAAATATAAGTCATTAGTTTTTTTCACAGAGCTATAACATCTTGAACATTGCCCATAAATGCACCATTTATCAACTCTCAGCTGTTGTGTTACATCCAGCATTAGGGCTCCAACAACAAAGACAATTCAAAGCACAAACACAGATAAATGCCATGCCCAGTGTAGGAATGCAGGCAATATGAAATCTGTTGATAGAGAAAATCCTACTTATCACTGTGACAGTATTCACATCACCTACACCTGCAGCATTTCCAGAATTTTTAATTTACACCATTCTACTTGGTGACATAAGCAGCTGCTTCCAGCAAAATGAGCTAGTGACATTAAACATGCCACTAATGTCAAATATTTCCAAAAAATATTTCAAAACAGTAGTATTGCAATAAGAATTCCAAAATAAAGCTTATTTAAAATGCCACTCAACTATGGAGATGCAGATATTTTACCTCTGCTGGTAGTACTGAATCCCAGTACTGCAAATTTTATCAAGATTCTTCTGTTAATTAAATATTTGCTTAAGGGCTGTTAATGCTTTCCCTTTGTCCATTCATGTACCAGTTGGGAAAACAATAAAACCAAACATATTTCAGTCTGAGGCCTAGAAAGTCTTTCAGCAGACCTCCCCACTGAGGTATATCCTAACACCAACTTCTGCAGAACCTCAAGCACCCTTAGCCAGCACTTGGAAGCAAAGACTGACTGGCAGTGCAGTTTCAGGTTGTTTCCATCAAACAGGGTAGCACATGGGACATGAATTCTGCTAAAATGCTTCCAAGTCCCTACTGACAGCTACAACTCTCAGCTCAGCCCAGAGCTTCCAGAGTTGACTGGGATTAACCAGTGAGCAATTAAGAGCAATTAATTTACAGCTCCATATTACAGAACCTTGAAATAACAGCTTGATGAAAAAACACACTGTTGACTGTAGATGTCTATTCTCTCTGTAAATGTCATCAAGATACAAATAGCACATTTCTATTTAGGAACTACAAAAGCAATTGCTCAGCAGTTTATTCTAAAGCAATGAAAGCAGATTGCAGCAGGTTGGAGGGCCAGTTTAACATGGCAGCAACTTGTAGTGTGCTCCAGAGCCAAGAGAAGCAGCAATGCTTTTTAAGAACAGACAACAAAGCACACCTGCAGATGCATTTTAAAAGAGAGCAGACTCCAGTTCACTAACAGCTGGACTGCACTGTGATGGTGTCTTTTCAATAGTTAGTTCAGACTAACAGCACAAGGTCTTTTCTCACCCCTTACAAGCTAAAGGATCCAGTTAGAATGGTTTGGGTTGACAGTGACCTTGAAGATCATCTCAGTCCAATCCCTCCATGGGGCAGGGACACCTCCCACCAGATCAGGATGCTCAAGGCCCCATGCAACCTGGCCTTGAAGACTTCCAGAGAGAGGGCATCCACAACTTCCCTGTTCAACCTGTGTCAGTGTCTTACCAACTTCACATTAAAGAATTTCCTCCTAATATCTAATCTAAATCTCCCCTCTTCAAGGGAGACCATTGCACCTTGTCCTCTTGCTATATGCCTATGAAAAGTCCTGCTCCAATTACCTGTAAAGAAAATGTGGTAGCATAATGAACTGGGTAAGTGCTCTGCTGGATAAAGTGTATGTCCTTAATATCTTTGTGGAATACTCAATGAAATATAGAAGTCATATTTTAATTCAGATTTATAGTTGAAGATTAAATAACTATTACAAAGTATTTTCTTATCACCTTTACTCATTACATGAGTTGTATTGAAGGTCTGCAAACCAGGAAACTGGGTGTAGGGAAGAAGGGGAAACATAAGAAACCTTTCTCAAGGGGAGACTGATTCAAATCCATAGAAGTTGATGGAAGACCAGGGATTGGAGCTCTCAGCCTTATGTTACACCACAGTGAAGCAGCACAGAAGTTTTGAGTATCATGATCTTACTTTCAGTGTCACTTTTCCTGGTGCAGTTTCCTACCCAAACTGTAGCAAGAGAAAGGCAGGATATTGGACAGGATGAGAAAGCAAGAAATAGGACTTGCACCTGAAAGAAACCAGAAGAAAACAAGTAGTTTGATAGAAAGCCAAGCTGCAAGGGAAGAAGCACAGCAACAAATACACAGTCTCATGGTATAATTTGCAAATCTTTAACAAGCAATGGGATGGCATCAAAAAGATGGGCACTGGATTCTCAGAGGGAATATAAACTCATGTAGTGCCATCAGCTGAGATGGGTTCAGTTCAGTTTTCTTCTTATCAAAGTTTTTATCATAGTTTCTGTTACTATCCAGTAATCATGCCAGGTGAAGTAATCATAAGTGTGTATTTCAGAGGAAGTGAGAGAGGTTTATGTTAACAGCCTTTCTTTTGTCAAAGCATTACTCAAGGAAGGATTTGACACTCCTCTTCCACATGCTTTCTTCATATAACTTAAAAAAATAAAAATTAACTCAGATAACTGTTTCTATGGCCCCCTCAGTGCACATTCAGAACAAAAAAAAACTGCAATAAATGTAATGGAACTCTCCTCAAAACATAAGACACTGAAACCTTGCCTGTGATTGCTGTAACATATAAAATACACATGGAGACCTAAAAATGGGAATGACAGAAAGTGGCTGCAAAGACATTTTTGTAAGCTAAAACCACTGGAGCAACAAGTCAAGCATAGTATTCATTAATCAAACAAAACAAGGGATAATACCTCACATTTTAGAACATGCCACACACTTAGCCCAAGACAATGTTTGGCATGGTTTTAATACAATTACTGAAATATGCTACTAAAACACATGAGTATCTATCAAGAAAATAACTCTGGACACAAAATTAGAAAGGGTTGGTTTCATTTCCACCTTTCCACATTCATCAAGGGATCATTTTGCTAAAACCTTCTTCCTCACTGGCAAACACCCTATGATTTCTTTCCTTCATCTCCTGTTTGCATGATCCTGACACTGCAGGTTTATTGACATTCCTCCAAATATGCTCATGTGTCCATAAGGAAATGAAGTTCAGGTCTTCAGTGCATACTACCTGGATCAGCAGGATGCTGCACTTGGCTCCTCAGAGATAAATAAAGCAGTGAATTATGTCACAGTCCCAATTAGAAAGCCTTCAAAAAGCCTTGAGCTTCCAGAAACTACATTGCTGCCTGAGGTCCCATACTGCTATCTTAGGTAGCTAGCATTCAGGCATAGTTACACCTGGCATCACAGCCATATTTTTAGGGTGACTGATCTGCAGATCCCTTCTTCAGATGTATTATCACAGAGTTATCAGATTTTTTTGTCACTTTGTCATTCTCCCTCAATTGAGTTTCATTTTGTGTTCATGTTTAAGCTCTTTCTAAGCATGTAGGTTATTGTTTGCATGTCTCATTTCTCACAGAAACTGTCACCATAATAAATCAAACAGAAGCCAACCATTTGGAAAGACTATTTTATAGACTAGGTACATTTTAAACATCTGGCTGAGGCTAAAGCAAGCATATTTGTATTTGTTCATAGTCATAAACATACCTAGAAGAAGATGGGAGCTTTCTCTAGCATAAATTCCTCCAGGTACAAATTTATAAGCTGTGCACCACACACAGAAGAACAATTCAAGAACATAGGCAAACATGGCTGTGCTCATGGCTTTCCCAGGATGCAGACAGCTGACAAAGTGTCCAGCCAGTTGAGGCCACACACTCATAGTAAAAATAGCCAGAATGTTGCCTGCAACAGCAGCACTCCAGGTGTGTAAATAAAGGAGACCAGCTGAAGATGCTAAACCTGTGAAGGGATAGAAAAGAACAGAGCAAGTCACAGTCAGGTACATTATCTGACACCTTTTTTACATTCTGTCTAGGAAAAAAAAGAGTCTGGGAAATACAATAGTGCTTTGCAACCATGAGAACTCCATCACTAAGACAGTCAGTCCCAACAGCCAGTCTCTTACTTTTCCCAGTAGCTCATTCTCATAAAGTTTGCCTACAAAAGGACAGCAGAGAACCATCACCAAGAGCCAAAGCTCAGCAGTTTCTCTTACACAGCCTTCTCCCAGCACAACAGAGGGATGATGCAGTTTTTAAGAGATCCTTGATTTACAACACTGTCTCTGACTGATGGGATTTGATCCCAAACAGAACATGGACAACCATAGAAACTGACTCTAACAGATGCACAGGACAACTTAATTTTTAAATTAATTTCATTTACTCTTACGAATCAAAGTTATGAACATTTTAGAATACAATGCTTGAACCAGCTAAAGAGCCATTCTGTGCCTGTTCTAAATTTGCCATGTGAGTGCATCAAAAATCAAATGCTCATACTCTCATTAAAATCTGCACACACATTTCCTGAAACATCTGTACCAAAAGGTAAATTATTTGGGTAACTGATGCTAACATTTGTGCCTTTACTGTGACTTTCCTGACATTTGGGATCATATTTTGGTTCCTGAATAAGGGAAACTCCTTTTGCATTAGAATTCTGTCTTGAAGCTTGTGGAAAATGGCTTGAAAGTGTTGGCTTGTAAGTGCTCCAAGAGAGAAGTTTAATAATGAAAAAGCCAAACATAATTCATCGTTTCCTACAGTTTCTGTATTTTGGGATACACCATGCTCTGCCTTCTTCATATAAACATCTTCAAACAATTAGCTGAGGCCAAAAAAGGAGCTGATTTACAGTTCTATCAAACAGCATTTAAATCACTGAATTTCACTCAGATGGGCCATTAAATCAAACTAACCTGCATCCATCCACTCACACTGAGAAGGTGTGGAAAACACTCCTCCCCACAGTTCAAGAGCAGAATTATTTTTTATTTTTATTTTATTTTATTTATTTTATTTATTTATTTTAATATTTTATTTTATTTATTTTATTTTTATTATATTTTTATTTTTTTTATCTCTTTTCTATTTGCTTCATGCCTAGATTGCTTCACAGCAATACTATCCTCCTGAAAGCAGATGTCCAGACACAGAGCTTGAATCCCTCTTCCCACCACCCCAAAACCCCCTTTATGCAGACTGATTCCCAGATAGACTATTCCAGCAGAATTCCTCTGATGTTCATACTATTTTAGTGCCTGAAGCTCTTGGAAGGTAAGGAGGCAGGTGGCAAACTTCTCTCCACATGAGCAGCTCAGGAAATTGCAAGTTATTGTGGAATTGTGGATTCCTGTGGAATCAAGAGGCTTTACCCCATTACTCCAGATGTAGCCTTAAAAAATGCAGATGGTGAGAACTGAGGAACAGAACCTCAAGAGGAGCTTCTGAAAATAACAACACTGCTCTGCAATGGCCTGGAGGTTTGGCCTGTGACCCTTAGCCAACTTGATCAGACACATATACTACAGTCAGCAATGAGAGAGAGATGCTTTGATTAGCAATTGACTTTCCTGAGATGTCATGTAGGGCCAGAGGGTTGGAGTAAAGGCAATAAAATAACATAAACAAAAATTCTGGTCAGGATTTGCACCTACCTACAAGAAACCAGGAAAAACTGGTGACAGCAGACCAGCTCCAAAATGAGAGCATCAGTCCATGAGCCAGGCCCAACAGAACTGTACCACTAATACAGCAATGGTGAAAAAGAAATCAAACATTAATATCATTTTATAAGAACCTGGCTTTGAAAAAGGAATGTCTAGACCTACAGACAAGAATACTTGGTAATATTTTATAATTCTTTTCTTTTAAAGAGGGCTCAGTTGGAGCTTAAAATACCTTTACCTCATACTATGATATATTTTATCCCTTTTACTGGACATAAAAGCCATCCAGTTGAAATTAATGGCAGTCTATCATAATGTTTAAGTGAGTTATGTTAAGCAGCATAAGCCTTCCACTGAAGTATTGGGTAGAAAAGGCAAAAAGAACCCACAAGGTAAAAAGAACCCACAAGAGAGGGAGGGATCCACCCCAAAAGGAACTTTTGTCTTTGGGTAAAATATTGGATCCTGTAACACCTAACACTGCTATCAGTTTTGGATGGATTTTGTGAATAACTCTGAATTATTAACTACCTCCCCTGCCACTGTATGTCATTGACTCAGCATAACTACTCTGGTCTTCTAGGAGGTGGAACCTGGGTGAGTGACAAACAGCATTAAGACTAAACTCTTCCTAACTGAAACTTCTACACAAGTATAAGTTTTAGTATTGCACACAGTTTATTTTTTTTTTATCTTCATGCATCTCTGGCATATGCTATTTACTACCATCTCCTCTCTGAAATAAACTGTCATAGTCATTTACTGCAAATTATAGATGCATTTCACTCAGAAGTCCTTGGTAAAAATTTGTTTTTCAATGTGGCAAAATTATTTTATCACTGAAATAAAAATAATTTGCTATGAAAAAAGTTTAAGATTTTTAAGTATAGACACCATGCTCAGAGGTATGAATTAATCTACAAGTCATCTGTGTGAAGTACATTGTACCCACTTGTAAGTTCTTATACCACTGTCAGGTTGAGTTTGAATTTGTCACCCACTGAAACACTGGCTTTTGGTTCCTCTTTTGTAATAATAATAATAATAATAATAATAATAATAATAATGCCACTTACCCATATGGATTAGGATCTGGACCTGTGTGTGGATGTCCACTTACTGCCCATCTATAAATTAATGAGACCTCCCCAAATATCCACAGGGTGAGAAACATGAGGCTGCCAAAAGCAGTCCCTGACAAAAACCAGTGAGAGTGGGAAACACTCTCTCTAACTGCATTACCAGTTCTGTTTGCTTCTTGTTTCCTCTTGTCTCCACCTAGAATACAAACAGAAATACAGCTGAGCAAACTGTCAAATCCTATTAGGAAGGGTTACTGAGAAAAAAGAGAAAACAAAGATCACAAAACTAGCTGAATAAATTACTGGCTTAGACACAAACCTAACTTGTCTGATGATTCATGGAAACACATAAGACAAAAAATCTTTAATAACATTCTTTGGTCTGCCAGGAAAAGCTACACATCTTATGTGTAGAAAAATGGCAACCTGCCCATGTGTTTTGTCATACCACTGGAATAATTAAATTGACTTTGAAAATCAGCAGAAAAGTTACTAGAATTGGTTGTTTTGCTCACTGAAACTCTAAACCCTGATAAGAACAAAACCTGACACTTTCACAGAAGCTGGAAATTAATTCCCTTCCTTCTCTTCTCCTTTTTCCATGTACTTTAGATGCCTTCTCATCTAAGGAGAAAGCAGCACCTTTAATTATGGAGATATTTTGCTTTGTCACCTAGGAAGAAGACAGCTTCCCTTCCTAATCTCCTGCAGTACAATTCCTTTCTAAATTATGATGAAAGCTCAGGCTTAATTTATGTCATCTAATACAGGTCTCCAAACAATATACATGATGCCAATTTATATGCACTTATGCAGAGATAAGGTCTTACCTTTCAATTAATTCACTACGGTTATACTGAGAAGGAAGGAACTTCTGAGGATTTAACATGAGCTGCCTTAGCTAACCAACTCAACCTCACTGTATTCCTTGGCAATACTACTTCACAGTTGCTTAGCCTGATGCCAGCCCCTACTGATGTGTATTCTGTCCAGACACTCCAAGAATTCAGGCAAATTTTAACCAGGACAATGTGTCCCTCTCTTCAAATTCTTTCTGTCTATTTTGCCACATCAGCTGTTCCTCAGCTTTGCCAGGTCTCCCTTTCTCTGTAAAGAGATACACACTGACAGAGAAACCCAAAGAGCAGACTGAATTAAGAAAATAACAGAAATACCACAGATGTTTCATGTTAGAATGAGTTTTACTGGTCTAGGTTACACCTTTGTTTGTGTCACTGTCACATTACTGATGCTGCAATTAGCTGACAGTTCCAACATCAGCCTGCCACAGCTTGTATGAATTGCAGTACCAATTCTGACATGTTATGGGCAAATGGAAGTACCTCGTGGTTTCTAAAATCTACATCAGGTCTAAAAACAGATTGTACTGGTGAAGAAAATCCCACAAACTCTAAACTCAGCAACACATAGACAGGTATTCTGTAGGATGTTTTACTAACTGCCATCTTTGCTGTAATATGCTTACCTGAATAAATTTGCTCCAATGCTGCTATAAAACCAATTGTCAGTATGACAGAATTGGCAGCTCTTGAACTCCAGACTGGGTTTAGGGATGTATACCAGATACGAAGAACAAGGAGTATTATCTTGCCAAGAATGAATCCCCATATCCTGATAAATCTGTAAGAATCAGTTTTTGAAACAGAACATGTGAGAAAAAAATAAATCTTAACTTCTCATATAAATCCCCCACCTTTTAATATAAACAAATGTCAGTAACAATCCCATCAGCTTAAGAAAATACCTTTGTAAACTGTTTCCTGACCACCATGTTACTGTTTGAACCAGCAATGAGGAGGAAACACCAGCAGCCAAGATGAACAGTCTCATTGAAGCATTCAGGGCCTGGTATGATGCTAAACTTCCTACAAAACAACACACACATACAGAGGTTGTTTCAATAGGCAACAGAGATCAGGCAATAAGGATTTCTTGTGCATCAGTTCAGTCTTGTCTGTAATTTGGATGGTTTCACCAGTCATCTGAAAATACATGACACTGCACCTTTTTTAAGCAAACCAAGGAAATGTAGGTAGGGATGGAAACTGGGGATACAGCATTGCAGCAGTCACCCTTTTCAGGGGAAAAAAAAGAAACCAAACATGACAGAATTATCTAAGACTGCAGTGATTACCTTAATGTAGGTATATATGGATAATGTAAGAATATATGGATAAAATATCCAAGCACACATATTCCTGAACAGTGCATTTACATAACTCAAAAGTCATAAAATTTCATGTATGGTGACTGCTTACTTTTATAGCTTTTGCTTTGTGTGGCAAAAGCCATATCCTTTGTAGAAAGGAGCTCTCACCATAAGTTGCACAAGGATTAGGAGGCAATTGCTTCAGTGGGTGTGAATAAGGCTTGTTCTGGCCCAGTATCTGGTCTTGGAGAGGTCTCTAGCAGCCTGTGTCATCTTCTTACTGGAAATTGCCTCTTCCCCAGTCACTAACAGGGATCATGCACATGCACCCTCACCATTTCACAGGGCACAGCAAGCTCACTGTTATCAGGAGTTTTAAACTCTGCTAGCAGATTTACAGTTCAAGTGGCTATGGGTCACAGACATTCTCCTAAATGCAGTCAGTGTGGCAAAATCTGACACAGGACCAACAACAAGCAGCAGAAGAAGCAAAAACGTTTTGCTGACAGCCATTTCGTGAGTATGAGTCAAACTTGAAGCAACATGAAGCAAGGAAGGACAGAAATGAAGCTGCTGATTCCTGCTAGGAATCCTCCAACTGTTTGTTTGCTCATTCTGCTCAGAGTAAAAGATGCAATGCTTAGAACAAAGATGGTAAAATGAAAACAATGTGTAGTAAAAATGTACTTGCACGGGCTTGATGCAGAGATTGCATGCACAATCCACACAGATTTCTCTCACTAAATTGTACTTAAATCCACAACTCTGCCTCTTCAAATAGTTCAGCACTTGTGCTAGCCAGATAAAATCTATCATGGGCTTGCCTGCTTACAGTAGACACACCTTTTGTTGCTGAGCAAGTACACAAAAAATGTAAATATATCTATCCAAACACAGACATTCATCTGAAGACACAGATTCAAAGAGACACTACCATTTAGGGATTTTTTTTTTGTGATACAGAAATTAAAGCAAAATTTTTTGAGAGGATAAAAATTCCAGAAAAGGTCAAAAAGAAAGATAATGATGAATTAGGGAAGAGCTTTTTCTATCAAAACTCCAGCCTCCTGAGCATTCTGGTTTCATCTACTTATGAAGATTTCTTGATTGTGAAATTGAAGACTGAATATTTCCAGTGTAACAGTGTAGAACATGCATGTTGTAGATGGTTCTGTCTGATGTTGTTCAGCATCATGGCCTTTCTGAGAAAAGAAATAGATCAAAAACAAAGAAGGAAGAAGTGTCTAGATACGAAGAAGAAAAGAAAGCAGGAAGAATTGAGGAACAGAATGAACAGCAGCACAGCATGATAGGGCAGAAATAATTTAAAAGAGAGAAAGAAGTGATGAGAACCAAGTAAATGGAAAGTCCTACAGGCCAGTGTTGAAGGACTCTGGAGTCCTTCTATAACCACCCCCATGAACACATCTACTACTGCAGGTTTCTGTTTGTAGTTAGCATGTTCAGGAGCTTATGATTCAGGTGAAGCAAAGAAGCTTTACACACTGTTACAGACCTGTCACTGTGTTTTACTTCACAGAACAAAAATTACACATATCTAAGCAATTCCCATCTCTCTTGGCAAACATAGTAAACATAGCAAGATGATCTGAAAGACCTTAATTAATTTTTGTGTTACCACAATTATCTGAAGCAAATCAACTTGAAATGCCTACACTCATTACTGATTTCTGAATTAGCAGATCTTGCAGAAATTGCTGCAGAAAGCTGAAATGGAAAGACTGCTCACTTAAAAACTTATTACAAGAAAATAAAAATAAAAATGTTACAAGGACAGAAAGAGCAGAAAAACATGGTAAAACTACACTGCATCTAAACCAATGAAACAAATGAGCTGTGTTCAGTTCTAGTATCTTTTTAGGAAGAAGAAAAAAAAATTATTTTAAAAAATAAAGTCATACCATGACAATAAATATGTTTATCCTATTTTGTCTTCTAACAGTAAAAGAAGAAAATTATATAGAAAGTGATTCCCTGGTTACCATCTTATACTGATAAATGAGGATCCAGGAACTGGGACTTCTGAAAGACACCAATCAGCAACACTTTCTCTGTATGCAGAATAGAAACCTTTGTCTCCCCTAAATTAATCCAGATGTTGCAAATTCATTAAAGATAACTTGCTTCTGAATGTGGCTGTAGCTGCCAAACCTTCTCCCAACAAACCTTAAAAAATTTACTTAAAAAAGTTTGCATCAGTTAGCAGAAAACCAAAGAGGGAATCCCAGCAATTCCTGGTTTAGGGAGGATCATGTGGGATAGGTAGTGAGAAAATACTACCTTGAAGATCAAACTTTCTTCCCATGCAACAGACAATATCAGAGCCACCAACTCACAGGATGAACCTACAACCCCACCAATATGCTACAGGGCTAGAGACAAGTTTAGCAAAAAACAAAAAAATATTAACAAACATTAAAACAAAGTAATGTGCTTCAGGAATTATGTCTACCAAAAGGACCACTTCACTCACAGTTATTACTTTTGTGATAGCCCCACACTGTTCTGTAACCAATTGTCACAGACACAGAACACAGCTGCTCTGCTCATCACTCTGCAATATCAAAACCTTTTTTCCTACTGGACATGACTACTACCAATTTAAAAGCATCTAGAAACAAAAGTGAAATGAGATTTGTCTTTAATTATGCAGTATTTGTCTAAAATCTATAACAATGGATGCAAACAATATTCCTCTGATCATATCCAAAAGCCCAGCAGAAAAAGAAAAGCATGAGTTTGGGAGAGCAAGAACTTCTTTTTCTTCTCTCTTTTCAGAATCACCTGAATTTTGAGGCAATTTGGAATGTTTGTTTTTATGCATTATAACAAGAGGGAATCAATAATTCACAGTCCATACTTACCAACCATAGTCAGTCTCAGAAGGGACAGGATGTACTTATTGTTAGCCAGTCTCCAAAAAGGGCCAATCATCAAAAATACTGGAGAAAAGAAGGCAACAGCAGAAACTTCTAGACCTGTGAGTGCCAATGTCTGAAGGGGGAAGTAATAGATCATCGGTGGCAGTGCATGGTAAAGAGACCAAGAAATGTAGCCTGAAAAAACAAAACAAAACAAAAATCCCTAAAACCAACTCATGTATTTTCAACAGCATGGTTTATGGTTTGCTGGCTGGTTAAACACACACCTTTGTACACTTGCAGGATATCAAATTTATTTGAAAACGGTTCAATTAACAATAGCCATCTTTTGTGAAGAAATATTTGCTATTTTAAGCCACCGGCCCGGTTCAGCACCCCGCCGCAAGCCCGACACTGACCCGTGGGACAAGAAGGGGTAAAAGCCCCGAAAGAGGAACAACCCCCCAAAGAACACCACTGACCCATTTCCAGCGTGGGAACCTGTGTTCAAGCACCTTTCACGGGCAACACCCCCCGCAACCTCTAAGCCCCAGGGCGCTACGGGCTCCGGCCGCTCCCCACAGGACCCCAGTGCCGCCCGGGGCAGGGCTGAGGGGGCCCGACCGGTGCCGTTAACCGCTCCCTCAGCCGGACAGCCACCCCCGGTCCCGCAGAGCCCACCCCCAGCCCCTTCGGGCGGCACCTACCCAGGAGGCTCTCGGAGAGAACAGCCTTCCACAGAGAGAACATCACCTCACGATGCTGCCCAGCTTAGCGCGGGTTTGTCCTTCTCCTCCGCAGCCGCGTCCCGAGTGCCGGGGGCGGGGGGTGTGGGTACCGGACCCGCCTCACGGAGCCCGCCCGGCACGCAGCACCACCACAGCGCTGTCTGCCGGAGCGCGGCCGCGGGGGAGAGGCGGTGGAGCCGCTGACCCGGGAGCCCATACCCCTCCCGGGACACGGGAGGTGCGGCCCGGTGCCCTGGGGCGGCTCAGCCCTGAGGAGCGGCTGGGAGGAAACCTCCCTGCGGGGAGGACAGGGCTGGCTGCGAGGAGTGTCTCCGGGCCGCCACCGGCCCATCGCTGGGCCGCCACCGGCCCATCGCTGACAGGAGTGGCGGCTTTCCTTTTCAGAATTTCCTTTGGATTGCAGTGCTCGGGATGGCGAGGGACAGGAGTGACACCCCCGCCGCTTCCCAGGCCTGCAGGGAGGCTGCGGAGCTGGCTGAGGCCCCACAGCCCCTGTGGCTGTGCGGTCACAGAGGTGTTTGAGGTGTCAAAGCCCACGCCGTGATGGCACTGCAGCTGGAGAGGGTGGTACAGAATGAGGTGGCTTTGAAGAGGTGTTGGGTTAAACCAGGCGTTTTTTCATGGAGGGGAACCTGGCTGGCCAGAGTTTATCCTTCCCAGCCCTGTGGCAAGGTGGAGTGTGTGATCTCCTCCCTTCACTGCTGTGTTACCAAAGGGGCATTGCCCACTGGATGGGCACACCAGCAGGTAACAAAATGGAAGCAAAGAATTCATCCCACCGGCTGACAGGAAAAATAAGGTGACTGACTGGTCAAATACACGGCAGAGTAACTGTTATTACTTGTCTTGGGGGATGAATGTTCAAGCTGGTGCTGTACTCAACAAAATGTGCTTCACTTTACAGGAGACCAAGGACTTCTATTAAGCAATCCTGTCTGCAGAAAGCACCAAAAGAAGTATTTTGTTTGCTGAGGTTTCTGCATTGAGGCTTAAATGGCTGTTTGCTAATTTTAAAAGAAAGCTATGTGAACGCAGCCATGGTCACAGCCACCAAGTTCTGGCAAAAGGATTACATAAGCAAAATCTGTGCTTTAGATTTCATTTTTGGCTTGAGAAGTAAATTTATAACTGAACTGAGAGGTAAAAATCCCTTTTGCTCTTGGAATGCATAATTTTCTTAAGTTTATTACTTTTCATACAGTACCCTCTGCCAGCTGAAACTGCAGAGTGTGTGTTTTATGTTTTTTTTTACTTGCTATCCCATTCTAAACACACCTTATGATGTGCATTTTATTTCCCTTGTACCTGTGAAACTCCAGATCCATAAGAATAAAAACTATAAATCCCTAACCCCAGTTAAATTTGACCTATTACTAGCAATAAATCCCTGTCACAACTTTTTGTGGGGCAGAGTACAAAGGAAAAGTTTGTCCCAGAAGTCTCACAATCAAGTAATTAATTTGTCCTGCAGTACAATGGGGCTTGGCTAGCTACAGAAACTTGAATTTTGGTTGGTATTTGAAAACATATATACATTTAAAATGTCTACAAAAAAACTGAAGTATTTTGATAAAAGTGAGTCTCTCTAGGGGAGGTAGATTGAGATTCAAAGGTTTAATGACCTTTCTCTTTTCTCTTATTCAAGTTACATGTAAGTAAAGGCATCTTTGATTTTCTTCATTTAAAAAAACCCATCCCACAATAGTCACTAAACTCACTTATCACAGGTTTAGGATTATGCAAGTGATGACACCTTTTCATCTTGCTGTGGCGTGACGCAAATGAAACCTGTAAGATGAGATCCTTGTCCAGAGTAAAGCTCACAGCATGTATTCATCCAATAAACATTGGAAATTATTTTGCAACACTTTTTTGTAATTGCAGTATCTTGCTTCATTGTTCAGAGGTGGAGTTCCAGTCAAACTAGACATGACTGGAATCATGAACCTGATGTACTTGCTTGGCTCCCATTAAACTCATAATGCAAAGAAAATAATGCAATTCCTGACAAATTTAGTATTCTGAGTATTCTTTGGGATTCATAAAACTACTGTTTGGCTTCAAACACAGCAAAGTGATGTTCCAGCTCTCCATAGAGGTGACAAAGAGATAAGCATCTGAGCATAAGAGGAGGGAATTTTCAGGTGTAATGTTTTAAAATGAAAACAGACATGTCTTACATACAAAGTCAGTGCTTAGAGGGTGCTTAATTACACATACATTTGTAGAAATGCCTTTTTTATTATTATTGGAGTGCCAGATGTAGCTGATAAAAAGCAATGGCACTTGATCTGTAGAGAAATACAATGACTGTAAACCAGCAAACCCAGGACAGCCTACTACAGCAGGAGTTTACACTCACAGAAAAAGAAGCATCTTCATTTTAGAATAGAATTTAATATACCTTTAGCCTCAGGCAGACATTAAAAAGAATTTAACAGAAAATAAATTACAGCCCCACAATATTATCAGTATTGCCAGAGGCAAACCTCCTGGTGACTGTAAAAAACAATGCATTATTTGGGTTCAAACTATGATAGAAGCACGTTTTTAAGCCCAAAATAAACACATGGATTTTAAAATACCTGTCAGACACCTGGGAGAATTCATCCTTGTCTCTTGCCCTACAGAGATCTGTCTGAATGGCCATGACTAAGAAGCAGAAGAAAGGGAGAGGGAAAGAGAGGAATGAAGCATAGAAGTACAAACATAAATTAGAATGAAGAAAGCAACTCTGGAGAAAAGATGAGGTGGTTGAGTTTACAGTTGAGTGACACCATCACCTGTCAGGGTGAAAATAGAAACACAAAGACTTGGGGTCATCAGATGTCTGCTCTGTTTGCATAACAGTGTAGAGCTTCTTAAACATTACCATAACATCTGTTAGGCAAAACTCTCTATATGCATATTCACAGTCAACCTTAATTGGGTTGCAATTTCCTCAATTACAGCAAGTTGTTTCCTCATTATGGTAAGTTGGCTACAAAATACTGTTTATTTGTTACACCTGGGCTGAAGTGCAACCTCACCTCTTCTGTATCAGTTCTGCAAGAACAGGACTAACAAATATTGAGACTCGCTAAAGACCTTTTTCAATAAAATGTTCTGTGGGACATGATACACAAACATTGCCCCAGAGTCATTCCAGGAATTAACTCTGTGTAACAGGTCTTGATTCATTTCAATATGGGTTAGACAGGGCAGACAGATAGTCAAGTCTCAGGATCTAAGCACCTCTAACCCTGTTGAAATCAGCCAGTGCTGCAGGTCTTTACTATAGGACAGAAATAACACATATAGCTGTGCATCTAAGAGAAGAGAATACTCATTACAATCCATTTTATAGCTTTTCTCACGTTGAGAAATGAAAATCCTAAAGCTTGAACACCTGCTGATTTTCAGCCACTTGTTTCTACTACAAGGTAGGCCCGACCACGTGTAAAACAGAAATAAGTACATCCAAGAACCAGCCAGGGCAAAACTATTACATGATTTCCTGCAGGCAGTGAGGACATTTTAATGTTTTACTCACAAGTATGTTGACTGTTTCCTGCTGTGACTTCTGATGACTTTTCATTCACCCTTAACTCCTACTGCCATTAGCATGAGAACAATGCCCTACGGTATAATTCTTATGTGATTTTCCATGCTCTAAAAATTTTTATTACTGATACATTTTTTGTGACAGTGCTTCTGTTGCTCCAAATTGGTTCTCAGGGAATTTTTAAGCAATTAACAGTTTTTCTGATTTTCTACTGGACAAGCAAACCATATTTTTCACACGTGGTGGTAGTTCCTCCTCCTGTCATGTGCTGTATGCATACATGGAGAGTTTCTATTAAACACACACACAAATGGCTTTGCCTTTGGCAAATGTGGTGAACCTCAGAATCCTAGCAACGCTGCAGTGTTTTCTAAAATGTTTTTCAGACAAGCAGCCAGAGCCTGCAAACCTTCCCTGAGCTTGTCAAGTCTCAGCTCTTTGACCTCTTTCTAGTCTGACAGTAAAAAATTCCTCCACCAAGGATGCAGCTTCTTACTGATACTTTTTTTTAAATCGTTTTATTATTATTATTATTATTTGGATGTGTAAGGTTGGTTTTGTTCTGGGAGGATCCTCCTCTTGGCTTGTGTTTGTTATTCTGAAGCACTAACATTTATTGGTTTCCATCTACCAACTCCTCTCCATTTTCACAGCTCTGAAGTATTTTCAGGTAAATCTTATGAACAGAGAGTGCCTGAGGAACATATTCAATCGCAATAACCAACTTTAAAATGAAAAAGAAGTCAAACCTTTTTTTAATAGGCACTTCTGCACAAAAAGGTGGAAAAATGCAAGCAAACACAATCCCTGGGCATGCACATCCCCATTGGGAATCTGGCATTCTGGTGGCTTTTCATTTTATAATCAGTTTAAGCTCAACCAGCTGAAGAAATAATTGATTATTATGAACTTGCCAGGCATGGGATTTTCTTCCATACTGTAGTTTTCAAAATAGCATATAGTCACTATCTATTAAATCTTTTTTTACCCATGATTTCAAGGATACCTCTTACATCACAGGAGATGTGGGTTCACCTTTCAGAGCTGGTTTAGGACATTTCTGTTCCCAGACATCCATGTGAGGACCAGCAGCAAAGTGCAGTTGTATGTTTTGGCTGGCAAGAGTGAGAAAATACACCCCAAAAATGAGACAGCTTTTATTTAAAGATGACATGCAAAAATAAACCTCAGTATTACCTGCCCTATTTTACGTTTATCATTAAAGAAAGGCATTTTATGTCTCATTACAGAGAAAGTGTCACTTTTTTTTTCAGTACTCTTAAAACAACCCCCACCTCCCTAAACTGATATTTTCAGGTTTTTTCTTGGAAGATTATTTTTGATTCATGAAAGGATTTTTACTTTTTTATACTCAATAACTTCTCCTTAATATTAATATTAACATGTTTGCTTACATAAGCACCATAGTATGAAAATCAAAGCAGATAAGCAATACTTTTCATCCCAAAATGGTCAAAATTAAAATTTGTCACTTCTTTAAAGCAAAACAAGATTAAATATTTTAAGATCGCAGGACACACCCCAACACCCAATGTCGGACACTGCTAACCTGAAAAAATGATGTTCTGGATTTCTTTAGGGAAAGAGGAGGACTCAGAAGGAATCTTACTGACACATGTACTGTTTATTTTTCTCCCGGAGCATCCCATGAGGAGACGTGACCCGATGATTTAGTAACAGACATTGCGGGGATCTGGGAGCCGAGGGGAGCTCCGGGCCGGCACCCCCGGCCCCGTCTTTCGCCTCCGCTGCCTCCTCAGCACCGCCCGCGGGGAGGTGCGGGAAGGTGCGGAGAAGTGCGGGGTGGTGCGGGCCGCCCCGCCTGTCCGTGCCGCAGGTGGCCAGGAGGTGGCAGTGGAGCCCAGCGGTAGCCACGGCGCGGGCAGCTGGCGGGATTCTGGTTGCTGCCTCGGGGGCGGCCGGCAGAAGGTGAGAGGACGGAGGGGAAGCCCCCGGGTGCTGAGGTTGGGGGGTGTGGGACGGAGTCGGCGCCCACCGGGCTCCTTTAGGGCTGCCGGCACCGCCGCGGATGGGCCGGGTCGGGCCGCTCCCATTCCCATTCCCATTCCCATTCCCTTCCGTCGCTGGGCGGGCGTCCCCCAGGGGTGAGCGCTGCCGGGACGCGGCCGGGACCCCGAGCATCTTCCGCCCCGCGGCCCCGGGGAGCGCCAGTCTCCGCCTTTCCGTAGCGCCGGGGCCGGGCTCCTCGGTGCCGGATTTCTCTGGCGTCACGGCGGGAGGAAGGCCGGGGCTGGAGTGCCTCTGAGCGGGGGACCCGGGGCTGGCGGCGGCTCCTGAGGAATCTCCCCCCGGTGCCCCACACGCTGCCCTCTCCCCGGCCCCGCCGCCTTCTCCCATCGCCGGGCCCTGGCACAGAGCCGGGCCGGGTGTAACAACCCGGGACAGGGGTCGTTTCGTCGTGGGGAAACTTTTCTCAGCCTCGCTGGAGCCACCCCGGTGCTGCCAAAGTCCCACCACACAAACCCAATGTGCAGTGAACTCACAATACCAACCTGATACTCTGGCTTTTTAACTTTGTACCTCGCAGGAGGGGAGCTGGCCACACATACAACACATAGCTTTGGCCCACCAAGATCAGCAGCAGAGTAAAAGGAAAGAGAAAATGTCTTCTGAAACAACGCAACAGGAAAGCCAGGTGTTTCCACCAAAGCAAAGTGGATGGGTAAGCTGGGTTTCCTCCCTTTTATTTTGATGCTGTCGATAGTGAATAACTGGGATTTTGCATTTGTCACTGATTGAAGAGAGAAGCAGAGACATAGCTGTCAAGCTTAAGCCTGTAAATGAAGAGAAGAAAGGACTATGTGGTGTTCTTCCTGATCCATCCACTCAGAGGGCTAGGAGCTCTTGAGTTTTAAGATATTGGGCTCTGATTTACACTCTACTAGTTAAACTAGTTACAAACTGCCAGAGCCCTGGTGTCTGCTAGTCTGTATAACCTGTCTGCTTCAGGTTGTGTGTATGTATTCAGAAGGGGAGAAGGGAACAATACTGTGCAAGAACCTGCCCTCCATCTGTATGGCAGCTGAGTATTCTCCTCTGTTGGAGGAACCAGCTACCAATTTCAGATTTTACCAGTTCTGTGCCATAAACTTGTAATTAACCCCAATAGATTTAAATGTGGCATGACCTTGTTGCTAACCAGTCACTGACTGAGAGCAGCAAAAGTGGGCTCATCTGCAAGGGAAGGTGGCTTGGGAGTAACAGCAAGTTGGGCAGGTGTTGTCACCTCAGGGATAAGGAGCACAGTCCCACAGTAGCCCAAAAAGAGGACTAGAGCAGATCCAGTAACATTAACTGGGTTGAACCATTAGTCCAGTGATTACCAGACAGGTTAATATCAATAAAGCCAGGTTTGATGGTAAGCCAGGACATCAAGTTAGCAAGGCAAGGTAGGGATCATCATGGTAAAAGGCCAGCTACAGGCATACCTAGAACACAGTTAACATCAGGGCCTGAGATTAAACGTAGCTCCTGAGCTGAGGGGCAAAGGCCCTGGGCAAAGCTGCTTGCAGCCCTTTCTCACCACTTTGCTCATTTCACAGCACTCTAATTCAGTGTCACACAACTGTGCCATACACAACTGACTTTGAGCTCTGACAACTAAACCTGTGGCAGGATGTATATGGGGCAGAAAGGTTGCAAAGCTTGCTGGTACACTTAGGGCCCTGACACTCATTTCCTTATCTTTCACTCAACCTGTTTGGATTTTGTTGTATTGGCTGTGACTGTGCTGTGTGAAACCAGTTTGGAGTGGTCCTCTAGGGTCTGGAGTGGATTGAGCTCTCTACTGTTTACCCAAGCAGCATTAATTGTAGTGGGAGCAGTGTTTGAAGAAAGATACTAATTAGCTAAAATATGAAACGTGTGGCTGTGGCCAATAGAGGCATTTCACAATTGTGATTACAAAATCATGGATCAGTCAGGCATAAAATGTGGTAGAATCCTCTAACAGAACAATGTTCTTTTTTCCCAAGGCAGTGCTTATTCTGTGAAATCTGATTTTGCTTTCAGTAATAGATATGATTTTAGAGGTTGTGGTTTTGCTGAGAAATAGTAGGATTTCCACTAATTTTAACTTAATGACAGCCTCTTCTTTCCCCCATCTCTTATTGCTGAGCACACCACAGGGCATGGGATATCCTTTGGGTCAGTTGAGGTCATTTATCCCAGCTGTGTCCCCTCCCAACTTGTCATGCACCCCCAGCCTATTTGCTGGCAGGGGAAAATTCTGAGAAATAGAAAAGGCCTTGATGCTGTGTGAGCACTGCTCAGTGATGCCTAAACCATCCCTGTGTTACCAGCAGTGGTTTGGTCACAGATCTGAAATGCAGCACCACAGCAGCTACTATGAAGAAAATAAACTCCTTCCCAGCCAAAAGCAGTACACCTGTATATATTTCACATGTCCAGTGATGATACTGCAAGTGCTCACACTGATAAATGAGTCATCTCTTAAAGGAAGAAAAAGAATGTCCTTATATCCACATGTCAATACCCTGGATAGTAGAATGCAAGAGAGAGTAGTGTCACCTTTTTTTTGCACTATCAAAATGGAAAAAAGAACTACCATTAGCCTGAAAGAAGCCTGTCAGCCAGCTAATTATGGTGAAGTCAGTAGGGCTGATCTATTTTAGGAAAGTACAAACCAACAGGATGAGTGGTTTTAACCCAACACCTATGTAGTTCTTTCTGTTTCTGCATTGGAGTATGAAGTATTTCATCACACTGCTAACAACAGAAGATGTTCCCCTTGTTGGTTGTTTTCTGCAATATATTTGGGTTTTTTTAATATTTTGTCTTCTTTAATTTTTTTTTCTTCCTATGAGATTAAGTTCACTAAGATAACCCAGGTTTATTCTTTCAGCCAATGTTCTACTGTCCCATTTCACAACATCCCAGTGCTGGAGAAATTGCAAGGATCCGTGAGGAATGCAAAAAGGAAAGTTTCTGGTACAGAGGTGGGGCATCCAAACTTGTACTTAGCACCCTAAGAATGAATTCTTGATGTACTTACTGGCTGCAAAATGCTATGCAGTTTATTGTAATATATTGGGTTTTGTTGAAATACTGTTGTGGGTTGAGTCTGTCACCTTATTTTAAGTTAAGCAATATATTATCATTGGGTTAATTGAATTATTTGTGTAGTCATAGTAGGTGAAGGTGATTGAATTAAGCTCTTGTTTAATATGATCTTACTTTAATAGTCATTGAGTTGGTTCTATTCTTGAAGTCCATTTTTAAAGTAACTTTGGTAATATTTTACTTTCTTACATACTTCTCTTGCCTTTGAATGAGAGTCAGGCCATTTAATCAGAGCTGCTGTCACTACTAGTGTTGTAGTACTGAGAGGAGATACTCAGATTATGGAAGCTATTACTTAATAAATATGCTTCATGCATTAGCTCCATGTGTGACAGAATGCCTGATGTCCAGCACTGTGTGAACACATCCTTGCTTTGAAGAGATAGTAATATGAATGGGCAGAGGTAATAGGTGATTGTGACAGTAAATAATGTTTAGAAGAGGAGTAAGGTGTGTAACATTATAAATACATAAAACATTTAACATACAAGAGTTATTATTACATTTAACATATAAGAGAGTAATGTATTTAATAAATAGGTAACTAACCAGACACATTCCTCCTTTTTATTTTTACAGCTCTTCCTTTGTCTCTTGGAAGCATGCTTGTCACCCAGGGGCTAATCTCAAAAGGTAAACATAAAAAATACCTGATAGCCCTCAGTTACAAAGTTGAGACTCTAGAATTACCACTGAGATGCAAATTTCCCTGAAGCCTGCTGTTTTTCATGATCAATATTCCTCTCACGACAATCATTATTATAGTGATTTGGTCATTATATTTGCATTGTCACAGTCACTCTTGAAAGAACATGAGCTGAAAAGAGAACTCAAATTCAAAGACTGGTGGCTAGATTCTGTCACCATGATCATATGTATTTGAGTAAAACCTTCACTGGAGCTGCTGGTACAACACAGCATCATACAACTTGAGCAAGACCAAGATTTGGGTCTTGTAGCTCTAACTGTTGGTTTATTTGAAAAATGCTGTCAATGTTTTTGCAGTGACCACGTATCAACATGAATACAGCTTTGATGCAAAGGGACAAGGAATACTGTCCAAGTGAGGAGACAGAGTGCTTTTTATAGAGATGGATTCTGATCTGTAGCCACTAAAGAGAATTGCATTGCATTTATGTAGTGGATGAAACTGGTTCTACACACTGCACTTTTAATTTCTCTTCTGGGGGCCTTGACTAATAATAAGGTTAAGTTAAAGAGTGAAGTACATCCATGCTGAAGACCACTAAGATGGGTGTATCTCCCAGGAGCAAATAAGACAGTCCTTCAGCCTCCCTCAGCAGATGATTACAGCAGGGGCACGAAAAATCACAGGGCCTGAAGCAAGAAGCAGAGAAGGATCTATGAGAGATGGGTGGTAGGAGACAACACATGGAGGATGTGAAAATGGCTCAGCCTTTTCTCACTGTATGATTGCAAGCCCCTTGTTTTGTTCCAACCAGCATTACCATGTTTCCTCCTTATAGCATTCTGTTACTTTAACTAAGGTGGTCAAGAAAAGGAAAGTAGAAAGCCTAAGAGATGTGCTATACCACAAGAGACTGGTATGGGTTCCCTGTTGCATCACTGACACGTGAACTTGTAGATGGATGGGCAGGGAGGGAGGATAGGAGAGTGTATGAGGAAAAACAAAGGTTGACACCTTTGAAAAGGGGTGAGAAGTGATGGAAAGGGCACTGGGGCTGACTAAATAGCTCGTATGCCACCATCTGGCAGCAAGTACTCTACTCAGTTTCTCCCCATTGTCCTTGGATGTTTTTGATCAGCTGTGAAATAACAACTGCCCATATTCCATAATCATTACCATGTGTCAACAATTGGGAGGGGGAGGGCTGCTTAAAAAGAAGCAGCAATTTTGTCCCTCATTCACCTGAAAGTCCCAATGTAAAAATGTGTAGATGCCAGAGGGCGAAGGCCCTGGCACTTCATGGGCTGAATACTGCTCTGTCTGAACTCTGTCATCTCTGATGACTGCAGACAGTACACTGGCCCTAGGAGCAGGTGGAGCTTCTGAGCCTCATTAATACTGTCTGAAGGCATGTGACACTGCAAACTCTGTTCCCTTCCCTTTGCCATGGCCATCTTGCTGTGTGGAGCCCTCCTCCACAGCATGGCACTCCCCTGCCCCACACACACTCACAGAAGTGCAATGGTTCCACCTCTTGCTGCTAACTGGAGGGAGGTGGATTTCTGTAGGAAAAGCTAATCTTGCTGCTTTTCATGTTCAGCACACAGTATTTTTCCTCACAAAGGCCAAATACACCATCTCTCCTCTCTGAAAGAGGAGCCTGGGTGTCTGTGGTACAGTTGGACACAGGTTTAATCAATAGCCACAGAAAACTTGGGCCTGCTTCTCACAGCACAGGGAGCTGGACCCTGAGTAAGAGATTTCAGTTTGCTGCTGTATTTGCAAGGCTGGTTTGTGCTGAAACATAAGCCACCATCTCCCTCTGCTGAAGTGCTGCAGGTGTCACCAGTGTCACTGATGTCATTTTGTGTTGACTTACACTTCAAAGTCCTGCCTGAACTGAATCCTGACAGCTCCAGGATTTTTTCCTCCTGTGACTCAAGGACCAAGACACACGCACTAAGAACTAGTGGAATGGAAAGTGCCCTAATGTTCCTAAGTCTGAGTTGGTGGACTTAGAAGATTTTTGTACAGTCTTCACCTTCAGAAATGCAAAAGCTTGTAGGAAAAATACTGTATTTGAATTTGAGTGCTGGTGTATTTGTTTTCTGTTTCCTTTTATTGTAGGCATTTTCTCAGCAAGCCCAAGATTTGGTGCATTACCTAAGATGGCAAGTAAGTTGTAACAATTCTAAAAGGAAAAGAAGAATTATTTACAGGCAATCTGCAGATCTTACATGCATCTCTCTGAATCTCTTTTCAACTTCTTTTTTTTTCCTTTTTTTTATTTATGAGATACTACCAGAGTGCTTTAGGACATCAGAGTTCTGCTGTGCTTAAATGTCTGCAATAAGGTTCTTTTAATGTTTTCAGTAGCAGCACCTCTCAAACTGGTGCAAACTCCAGTCTCACCTTTGTTTTGTAAATAGTTTAAATCTCATTGATGCCATGCTTAGCTGATCACACAGCTAATGGTATTAGGGGCCATCATAATATATATATATATATGTGATAGCATGTTCCTTTTTATATGTTCATTTGATTTATCTTAGTTGTTGAGTTCATGTCCAAGTCGACAAAGAATACAAACACAAGGCACAGAAACTGTACAGTAAGTTGGCTTTTAAATGGCAAGAAGTGGATTCCCTCTTCAGCAGAAGTTCAACAGAAAATTGAGGATGTTGAAGTAATATTTTAATTCTCACTCTGTAAGGACTGAAAGCACCAGAACAGTAATTCTCACCAGTACAATAATCAGTACATTACAGTGCTGTAATCCCTGTATAACTTGACAAGTGCTTGTGATGTGTTTTGAGAAGCCCTGCTTGCTGCACACAATTCATTACATGAGTAAAATGGAGCCAATTGTTTTGTTCCTTTCTAGTTGCTGGCGGCCTAGGCTTTGTCATTGGAAAGATGTCATACATAGGAGAGTGCCAAAAAAAGTTTGAGAGAATTGGTATTGCCCCATTTGGTCCACAACAAAAAAGGTTTGTGCTTGTTTAAAATAATTAATCGTAGATCAAAATAGTATTTACAAAAGTAAAAATAATATGCAGCAGAACTATGAATTTAAATTTTGTGATCAGGTTGTGATGCACCACACATTCTTTGTCTGTGCATGTCAGTATTAGAAACTACTGAATATTCTTCAGAAAATGCAAATAAAACTCAGTGTAATGCCTGTTATTAAGGAATCCATTATTTAAACAAAATTATAATGTTTTTAAGTGTGATGAAACAACAGCTACTATTCTCATTTCATCTAGTAGTGTGCCTCTAAGTATCTCACCATCTTCTACCATACCAGCCAGTGTTTTGAGTCACCCTTTGTACCATACATCCAGCCAAATACACTGCAGATTTTTTTTACACTATTCTCATATTTTAACAGTTTCAATTCTCCTCTGTGGTTTTGTCCAGTATCTTACTGTCATGCCAAACTATGAAGAGCACAAACTGCAAGGGTGTTTTTTTCCACCTTGCAATTCTAACCATATCTCAATGGGTGCCTCCTGTTGCCTGTCACTTCCATGTTTTAGTCATTGTTTTCTGAACTCCACATAAAGTACTCTTTCCTATCAAATCACACTCTGACTTCCTTCCAAGCTCCTCCTGCAACTGCCAGTACTACTTTGCATTCCCAGGATGATTTCTCATTCACACACAATATGCATTTTCAGAAATCCTCCCCCCAGAATTGTTCTCTGTCTTTCCTCATCTTTCCAGTGTGGGCTTTTATGCCTATGAAAGTGCCTGATTGATAACAGGCAGCTTCTTCATTGTTCTTATGTCTCTCCACTCCCATTCTTCCCCACAAAACAAAGCCATTACTTTCCTCACATGGTGCTACATTTGTTATTCTTTTGTATTACAGGCTTTTCTCCCAACTCTTTGCTCATTATTGATAGGTACAATGGCAAGGACTGTATTTTCCTGCTTAGAAAATCCTATTATATTTGGTAATTGCTGGAAATGGTAGTTCTGAAGAATAATAAAGGGGATTTTATTGGCTGAGACGTTTAGATGTCAACTTTTGAAGTCTGTGTCTCATAAAGTAGCTCATCAAAATGGAGAACATAGGCAAGGGATTGCTTCTTCAATAATATTTGAAGCATGCTATGGAATTGTATTAGGAGAAATCCAGGAAATTTATTGAATCCTTTATCTGTTTTCAATACTGTAGGCAGTGTCATCATACTTGCAAAGAATGTGAAACAAAATTGGGACCAAATCAGAAAGAAGGTTCAATTCCCTCAACATCTTAGTCCCAGGTAGGCAACCTTGAAATTTAAAATAAACTCTCATTTAATTTTCCATGTCAAGTGGTATTTTTGCTTGAAACCTTTGAACAATATAGAGAAAATAATGGATTTTAATAATGAATTAAAATCTGAGCATTTTTCAAGGAAATTTTCTCTTTAATTAAATGGTTTGTAATTAAATTTCTTTCTTCATTTTTACCTTGCATACCTTTCATGCCAGTTTAAAATCCCCCATTCCTGAGGAATTTCTGCTTTAGCTGTAGCAGAGTATTATATATTCACTTAATTAGAACAGATTTGCATTGACTGCTTGTATGAAAACAAATACAACTCCTTTCAGTTTCTAACATTTTCACTCAAGAAAAAAGAATTCCAGACAATCTTGATACTTAAAAATGCATTAAATATTGAGAATCTAAAAGCAGACAGAGTTGGAGTGGGTTTGTTTTGGTTTTTTTGATGGTGGTGGCAGGTATTTCATCTGCTGTGATTTGGCCAGAGCCCTGGTGAGGTCAGGGTAAGAGTGATGCTGGAGAAACTCCAGTCTGGGACAGGGGAGGTGGCCCCAGTGATGTTTTCACCCTGAAAAAGGAAAAATCCCTTTGTGAAAAAGGAAACTTTACAGGGTGGAGGGCAGGGGAGTGTTTAAAAAGACTTTTACTTGTTGTCTTTGAATATCAGGCCAGCAGCTGGGCTTTTTAAAAGCATTTTCACACATTCTGCTTGTGGTAAGCTGTGGCCTGAGTTTCTGGCAGGCAGCAGAATGTGTGGAAGTGTTTGCAAACAGCTTGGCTGCCTGCAAGAGAGGTGAGCAGAGAGCCTGTGAAATCCTGCCAGGTGAGTTTGCTGCAGCTCTAATTGTAGCTTGGAACAAAATGCAGAAAATATTGGATTGAGTCTCTTTGGCATATATCATGTTGGAGTTGAGGTAAGCATATTGATAATGGTCCCTTTCATGCTCTGAAGTGCATTGGTGCAGACAATCCATAAGGACTATCCTAGCAGAACCTCTTCACTTACCCAGAAGAGAGAGCTTGAGGTTTTTACTGTGCATTGTGACAGTAGGGATTGTCCTGCAAGAAGCCATGAGGATAAATTCCTGCTTTTAATCAACTTTAATGCTGCTTGAGCATTTTATAGGAAGAGCTGCAAGTGCTCAGCCACCAGCAAAACATGCACTTTGGCTTGGGCTCACCTAAGTAGGGTGTCTGCCAAAACAGGCAATGCTTCTCTTGTGCCAGCTGTAGAGATCAGGAAGCACTGTGGCCCTCCAGATCAGCTTGCTGGGTATCAGACCCACAAGGAAAGGGGAAAAAAGAGGAAATCAAACCCTCCTGGGCAGCAGTTTGTTAGTGGCAGAGTAAAGGAGGGAGCAAGTCAGGCTTAGGTTACTGTAAATGAAGGACAGCCTCAGTCCATTAGCAGCTGAGAGCTCCATCAAGCCCTTGCATTACAGTGCTGATTGAGTGCTTTTTAGGATTTTAATAAAAGTTTGGTTCTGTAGGGCAGTATCCTCACCCATCTCACTTAAGGACCCCAGAGCATATTTAATTGAGGAATGTCATTTATTACCTGTGTAGTGGAGTCAAATGTTGATGGTAGAATTTACCTCTGCTGTGTCAGAGATGGAGCCTGGTGAACCTTAAATCCAAACACTTTTTATTTTTGAGCTTCTTCCCTTTTTTCAGCCTTTCTCTGTGAGCTGACAGCATGTTTTCTGGTGTGTAAGTACCAATGAGCTTTTAAATAATTTCCAAATTGTCTCAAACACAAAGCAGTCTTGCAGCTGGATGAATGGAAGAATGCAAGAAGCCACAGGCCCCTCTTGTTTGTTTTCCTCCTGGAATTTCTGCTGTGGAACCTGCTCCCTGTTCCAGCTCACGTGTTCATCAAAGACCTTGATTGCTGCACTTTTACCACACACTGAGGTCTTGTTTGTTTTTTAAAAAGATGAGAAAGCTTAGTCAGAAGCATAGTCTGACAGCAAACCTAAGACAAGTGTATTCCTTTCAAATTAATTTCTGGAAGGAAAAAGCCATTATGTTTGGGCCAGTGTGATATTTTGATCTTGGCAGAAATCAGTTTTGATGGACAAGTTTTAGAAACTTAGTAAAATAAATACTGCAAGCATCGTGTTGTTTTCCATATTGTTAAACAGTGATGATAACAATAACCTCATAACCTCTTTTATGCTTTAATAAAAATTCTTAATTCATTCTATGCTCTAAAAAGGTACAGAGACCCTACTGAGCTCATCTCATCACTAGCCACACTAAATGTACATTACAAGCTCTGGCATTGCCTAAGGGGACCACCCAGATAAAATGATACCCATGCTGGCAGTTTCAAAGGTAGTTTCTTTTATCCTCAGTGACCTTGCAGAGTTCTTAGGAAAATCACCAAGAAGATCCATATTTCACATCAAAAGCAAGGTGCCACTCAGCTAAATAACAGGTCCTTTCATTCTATTTACAGATACAGTGGAGAAGATAAAAATCATACGGATCAGCTTCTTTCAAGACTTCCTGCAGCAGAGATTAAATAATGTCTTTGATTTGATGTAAATCATCTTAATTGAAGTAGTTGCATAACGTTACATAGTTCTGTTCACAGTAAATACCAGTTCCTTTGTTTTTTCTTCTTCTCTCTCTTAGCATGTTTTTGGTTTATTTTTGTGCAATTTAGATGTTAGTGCTGAAAAATTAAATTTCCCTGTTGTACTTTGATGCTGGCAATACTTTGCATAGCAAGCCAACTGGCATATACTGGAATGTTTGTGTCAAAAGGAAAGAGTGCAAGATGTTTAAATAATTTTGCAGAAGGGCTAGACTAAGTGCCTCCCTGGTGCTCTTTTTTTCCTTTAAGATTTCCTGCTTTTCCAAATTGGTGTTTGTCCTCCTGAATTCTTGAGTTACGAAGAACACTTGTCTCAACAAGGGCTTTAATTTTACACTTTTTACTTTTCTACAGACTTTCCACAGCTCTTTGTCAGCAGTCTTGAGCCAAGGGCACAGAGCTGGGCCACATCAGAGCTGATGCTTGGTGTACAGGCAGGTGAGCCTTGGGGAGCCCTCAACAGGGGCTGCAGGGAGAGAGGGTTATGCAGCCACAGAGAAGTCAACCTCCTCTCTGAAAATAATGTAATTATCACAGGTGATAGGCAGCAAAACTGGTGTGGTGACATGTCAGCTACTTACCCTCCATCTGACATCTGCTGTCAAGATAACAGCAGCAAACTGCCCCATCTGAGGCAAGCCATGGCATCCGTGTGATGCAGAGGAGATTGGTGCATGTGACAGACCTTTCATGTCAGACTCTCAGAGGGTGTTTTGTGGTCAGTCTTAACTCTTGGGGTTACAGCTTAGCTACCTAACTTTGCTTTGAGTGTAGTTTTGTTCAGGCTTCCTATTTCCTGTAATAAATGTACTGTTATATAAAAATTGCCTCCTTTTTTATCTAAAGTTGTTTCTATACTTTGCAAGGGGCAATACTCTGATTAGCTGATTGTGAGGATCTAAGTTAATGAGTTACTGTAATACTGTTATGAAAAAAGGTGTGTTTGTGAATCTAAGATGTATTAGCACTAAATTTGTGCAAATCAAAGGAAAAACAAGCACAGCTTATGAACAAACTGTCCTTCAGGAGGTCTTTAAAAGCATTTTTCTCTACTTGTGGCCAAATAATTATTTAAGCCTGTCAGGTGTCAGGCTGTACATAATACTCCTTGATTTGAGAAATAACAGGGGGTATGTTTTGGCAAGCTTGTTATTTAATTTTGTAAAATGCAGTTTCTCCTGCTTTGCTCAACCATCAACTTAGGCAAGTGTGCAGCTGGGCTTCAAGCCTGTCTAACAAGGTAGTAATAATGATGAAATACTTAAATCTAACTCCAAAGGTTCAAGATAATGTAAAATTCAGGTAAACTGAGTCTTCCACAAGCAGGAGGTATGGAAGGAGAGGGAAGAGTCACAACATATTCTGCACAATATTTACTCATTTGATAAAATTGGAGCCAACCAGCTTTGATTGTGCTGTGACTTATAGGTGTGTTGAAATTTTCCCAGTGGCTGGATGTCTGCTCTGGATGTGGAGTCAAACCAAATGGTGGATTTCTTAGCATTGGATGGTTTACTGGACCTAATTGAACTTGTAAGCACCTTAAGATTTGATAAAGAAACATGACAAAGTGCCTTGTGGTTCCCAGGAGTTTTGTAAGAAAGCAGGTGGTGGGGTGCTAGTAGTAGTTATGATGCAGAAAGGGACATTTAAAAATGCTTCCTGATTATTCTACATTATTACTTCATGCAAAAGGGAGACAAAGTGCTGGACAAAACCTCATGTGCTGTCAGAGCCAGGTCCTCGTGGTGTTGCTGCTTGGGAAGATAAACTCCTGATGATTAACAGAGAGTGCTTTAAGAACAGTGAGGCAGAACAGCTCTTTTGTAGTAATGCACAATTTAATGAGCTAACCTGTGGTGACCATTACTATAATGCATTCCACATGGCAGTTAAAGAAGTTGCTTTTAATTGAAGCAGTAGTTCAATACCCTGAATGTATGGATGTAGGATGACCTACTGAAAAACAGGGGAAGATCTGAGGTACTCAGCTGCTTTGTTGCTTCCATAATCTGGAATAAGAAGGGAAGAGATTTCCAGGAGGAAAAATACTTGACCTTACAAAGGTCAAGCTTTGTTTATATACTGCTAAAACTTTTTTTTTTTTTTTTTTAGTATTTTCTAATAATAGGATAAGCACTCCCTTTTGGCAGGAAGATGTTACAAAAGTGCTAAAAAAGTCCAGTGAGCACACATAGCTTCCTAATAATAATTTGTATCTGGAGAGTGGGGGTTATTTCATCCAGAGATGAGGGAGTTTAATTGTGCTTAGGCACATCACAGCTTAGTTGAAGCCCACATACCTGCTAAAATCAAGAAACAAATACATCCTTCAGCTGTAATGCATGCAAAGTGAGTAGCTTTATGTCAGCCTCAATCCCCTTCATGAACTTATGAATGGAAGAAGGGTCAGAGTAGAAGAGAAAAGCTGTAATGACAGTGGAGTGTGGACTGAAGCATCTTCATGTGCAGAAAGATTTAAGAGAAGACACACCTTTAAATAGTTTTAATTACAATATAGTGCTTTTCTGTGCTGATAAAGGGAAAAAAAAGTAGAAGGGTGAGAATGGAGATTTTTACCATTGTATTTGTGTCGTGGTTGTCGAAGGGGGAATCAGGAAAAGGGAAGGAGACCTGTGGGTGTAAATGGGTACAGATTTAACAGAATAATGATGATGAACTAATATTAATGCCAGTGCTGCTGTAATGTGGTTCTGCTGAGCTCCAGACAGCAGTCATGAGCTGTGAGCTCCTGGCAGTGAGGCTGAAGGCCCAATGGTGCCATCACCACAGCTCCAGCCAGAACGTGATGGTCACAGAGAGGAGGAACAGGCCTCAGGGATGGGATGAACAAGGAGATGGACAGGACCCTCTTGGTAAGGCAGTCACTGTAGAAGAAGGAGAACATCCCACAAACTTCCCAATATATAGTGAGGGTGCTGTTTATGGTATGGAATAGTTGGGTTGCCAGCTCAGGTCAGCTGCCCCGGGCTGTGCCCCTCCCATCCCACTGCACCTGGTTCAAAACTGCCCTAAACCTTGGTCACTCTGGGGATAAACAAAACCTGTGCAGCTTATCTCTTTTGTTCCCACAGAACTGGACTCTGCAGCCTCTCAAAAGTCCCAGCAAAACCAGGGCACTGGGACATAAAGATTGTCTGAGACCAATGTCACTTCCAAAGAAGATTTTAGAACCACACGTTAAAAAAAAAAACAACTGAATTTTTGAGTGTTACTTCTCATTTATCTTCATTTTTGAGCACTCAGCAGCAGCCCTGTGTTGCTGAGGCATGTTGGCAAGCTCAGGAATTTCAGAGCAAGAACAGCTTTTGAGTTTCCTCCCAGAAGCTTATTTTAAACCTCTTCACTCACTCCAGCTGCAGGCCGAGGTCTGTGATAACTGACCTGGGCCTGCCCAAGGTTACTTCCTGCTCTGTCATTGCACGTAAACTTCTAAATACAAATCTGAAACCTTAACCCAGCAGCAAATACTTCTCATTTAATCCCTCCCATTCTCCTGATTAACTCCACAGATCCAGGAGACTCTTCATTACCTTGGGAGCTGCCTCTGGCCATTGCCAGCCAGCCAGGAGACCCCTTGTCCTTGCAGGGGTTTCACAGGAGGCTGCTGGCCCAGCCTTCCCCTCTGCACCTTGCTCTGCCTCTCCCTGCACAGACACAACTTGGGTGGGCTGAAGGGGCTCCTTCTTGTCCCCTTGCTGGTCCCACAGCACGGTGTGTGACTTGTGCCTCCAATGCAGCTTTCAAAGTTGGTTGCCAGCTACACGGTATCCAGCAGGTAGCAGGGAAGAGGAAAAATAAATGCAGTCCTTCACAAAACCTCAGGGGACCCTAAAAAAACTCTCTTAGCTCCTCAACACAAGCATGTAGATGTATGCACTGGCTGCAGGAAACCACTGGCAGAAATGTTTTCTACTCAGCATGGCTTTCAAAAATGATGTAAGACATTGTTAAAAATCCGTCATTGATGTTCAGACATCAGCTCCTGCAACCAAACTCACCCTTTCTGTATCAGTTTCACTGTTTTAAAATTCTTCTTATCCTAAAATAGTGAAGATTAGCAATTATATTTGAATTCCAGAATTAAGCCAAACAAAATTATTTGTCGTAAGATTTACATAGAACCTTAATTACCAAAAAAAACCACCAACGATCTCTAATGCACTAGAAATATGCTCCTACTGTGGATTATGGAGAGCAGAAACGAATATACAGCATTCCATGTAAGGAATGAACTGAAAGTTATTGGGTTTAGAGGCTGTTCATGCCAAGATTGCATATCCTGAAAATAGAGTCCCACATCATCACTGGAAAAACAGCAATGGAAAGGTTAGACACTGCAGATTTTCAGTCCTCAATAATTTGCTTTGAGCTTTGGCAAGGGAAATCTGTCAAACTCTTCATCTTAGGATTTTTTTCTAATTTCAATGATAAGTGAAAGCTTTACTTGACTAAATACCTTTTGTATCAGATGACTGTGCCTCATCTTCATCATACCTCCTTTTCTACTGCAGTATCACAGTATGAAAGCAGTTCAGAGAAGACTCTTGCTTTTTAGTTTTGCAAAGCTGTGCTTCTGCTGAGCAGAAGACATTACAAATGTTTGTTGAAAATGTGTGTGACTGTGTATTGACATGCATCTTAAAATCTTCAGGAAATTTTTAATTGCTCAATTAAAAAAAAGTAGCAGTAACCAAGTGGAATCAAAACAAATATATAGATATAACAGTAACTAGTATTAAAGAGAACAAACAGAAACAAAGGCTTTAAATTATGGCTGTTAATGTTTTGATTCTTTAAGAATTAGATTGTTTGAATTTACCTGCAATTAATATATACAACTGATGTTCCTAAGTGATTGTCATCTATTCACCCTCAGTAACTGGTTCCAAGAATCCATTAACTTTCCATCACATCCTATATTCTGAACAGCAATACGTTTCTGGTTTTGCTATGTTGATTGACCTTGGTTGAATAAAAGTGGTAGTTGTTCTATTTCCCACAGTACTTGGAGAAAATTATTCACTTGATGGTCTTAACAAACTGGAAATCTGTGCCTGGGCCAAGGCTGCTCAAGTGTGCAACTCCCTGCTATTTCTTGGCTCAGGATTCTAAGGCAGGTACTCAAAGATGCCTCAGAACTTTTGTCTGGTGCTGGTGGTTTCAGTTCAGTTCTCACATTAGCAAAGAAAATACTTTGTGAAAATTTGAGGCATGTCTGTCCCCAAACCTGCACTGGCTGCATCAGCTGAAGTAGTGCAAACCAGTGTGGGAAACCCCAAGCCCCGAGTCTGATACAGCAACAAGATGCAAATTGTCCCATTTATTGCCCTAAAATCCAAATGCAATTTGTTGATTTCTACAACTTAATAGGTGACCAAACTACAGAACATAAAGGGCTATTTCTAGTGGTTTTCTCTCCCTGAAGAGAACACATAGGGCAGTAAGCAGGACAGCTTGAGCTGCAAGCAAATCCTTGCTGTGCAAGGTTTGGTGTCTGCAGGACAGCTGAGGAACTGCCCTGGATGGGCATCCTGCAGAGTGCACAGGCTGAATGGTGTCCTCATGAAGGGCTAGCAAAGGAAAAGTCCAGTGTGGGGACACAGACAAGTCCACAAGCCTCCAGAGAATGGTGGGCAAGTCAGGATTTCTTCTTGAACATCGAGGAGGCAAGAAACTCACAGGTCAAGTTTGGGGTAGAATGTGTGATTTCCCCAGGGTTTGGCAAATGGGCTCAACTTCCATCAAGTGAATGACTTCTCATTTACACTTTTTGCTATAACACAGATGTGTTCCAAACAGCTTCATGTAGGAACAAACCCCTGCAAATCTCAGATCAGGTACTTGGGACCCCAGACGTGCCTGCTGATTTGGGGAAAGATAAAACCACTCAGGCAGGATTTTTGCTAGAGATTTTGCAGCTGCTTAAAATCCCAGGCACGTTTTCCCAACCTTTCCCAACCCTCTCTCTGTGTTCATGCCTGTTAGTAACTGGCTTGAGAGTAACACTTGTAGCTCCTTTTAACTGACCATGCAACTGCTTGTTTTTAATCAGTTTTAAGAAATTGTATAAGCAGCAGCAGTTACTTTGAAGCTACTTTAGACACGTTCCTAGTGAAGCATTCGGACTGATTTCCTGGTGTTTGATTCAAGGCCTGAGGTAATTTATTTTGCAGTTAAAATTTATTTTGCAGCATAAAAGAAAATTTACTTTGCTTTACTATATATTGAGTTAACTCACATTTATTAACAAACACAGAGATGTGATGACCTATAGGACAGCTTCAAGTCTTTCTGAATGCCACTGTCTTTGTGGTGAGGTGAGATTGCAAACATACAATCGACTGGAAACACAAATGGTAATACAAAGTGAAATCCTTACTGTGGTGTTTCAAGAGTAGTGAGGGAATTATATTCCAGAAAAAGAGCTGGCCTGGGTAATGAATTAGGAAAAAGAGTGTATTAGCTGGAAACATCTGTAAACACAAAACAAGAGGGTCTGTCATGCATTTCTTCCTTTCCTAAACGTTCACCATTCTTACTAGTACTTTATACATAAACACATTGTTTATAGTGACAGTAACTCTGTTGTCAGCTCTAAGACACCCAGATGCAGTTGAGAATCCCCCAAAGTCAAGTCAGCATGGCACGAGCAAGGCAACTGGAAAGCTGCCATGAAATCATGAGATGGGGAATAAGACACGCTCTGAAAGAAGGTGAAACTACTGGAAGATGTAGAGGAAAAGGGAAGGACAATGAATTCCCATGGCTGTTCAGTGAATCAGGTGAATGTGACCCCACTTAGACAAAATACCAGTTCCCAATACCCCATCAAATTAACAGCTCTGATTGTGAACTCTTGTATTTCATACTTACTAAAGATGTGATGGAAAGCCAGAGACTACAAATGGATAGCAAACACAACTTGTTGCCATGTACAAAAAAGAAGTCTGTCATCTGAGATGCATTAACTATCAAAATGAAAACATGATATTAAATATAGAAATCTTATGTATGCACAATATGGTTAAGCAGAACAATTAAAGCTTTAAAACAGTAATAATTATATATGACATTTGTCTTATATATATAAATATATATAACATAAATCTTCCTCAGAGAGCAAACAAAATCCTAATACACTTGCGTTTGCACACCTAAGATACTTGAGGCAAGATGCTTTGAAGGAAGTCTCATTTTTCAGATCATGGGCTTTGGTGGTAATTGTATGGACTGTGGTAAACATGATCTGCTCATTAGCAGTTACCAGCTCCCAAACTGAGCATTCCTTCAACACTGTAGCTTGTGAGGTAGACCTGAAATAGTTCTTACATTTTCAGCACTTCAATGGCATAGGTTAAATGCTTTGCATCTGTTCTCTACTAGCTGGTCCCCAGGCAGTATTACAGAGTGGTTTGGGTTGGAAGGGACCTTTCAAGGTCATCTAGCCCAACCTCCCTGTATCCTGTCAGGAAGATGAACACACAAACACACAGACATCCACAGAAACAGAGAACAGGTACAGCAGGAGGCACACAGCCGGTGCCCATGCAGGCACACAGCTCTGAAACTGGGAACCAGAGAAGGGCTGGGAATGGGAGCCTAAGGCCTTCAACACCACCCAGGATGCCAGGGTGTTATTAAATACTGGATTACACAGAGCTAAGTTGACTGGCACAACAGTAACTTTCACAGTGAGTGCTGAGAAATGGAGCAAGTCTCACTGGCCAGTGGAGTGTCCACTCATTTTACATTAACTCCAGTCCTGAGATGATTGTTCCTTTACACAAATAAAAAGCTTGCAGTATATCCATGCATTAAGACTCCGAGGGAAAATAAAAGATACTATACCCTTATATTATTCTTTTGCTTGAGAAAACAGAGTATTATCCCAGAATACAAAGGAATACTTTTATTGGCAAGCTTATTGTTCAACGGTTTGTGTCTCCTAGCTACTGCTGGTTCCTCAATGATGTCAAAGTCTGCTCCTGCATTTTATCACTTGGAGACTTCTCCAAAATTTTCATTCATTCAAAAGAAAAAGCATTTCTCCTTTTTACCACCACCACCACCACAGGAATTTGCTCCAGTTTTATCACCTGAATCTTCAGCATCCCGTTACATGCATAACTCACAACTAAGAAACTTTGGGGGTGTTTTCATGAAAATCCAATCAGCCTTGGAACAGCACACTGGAAAACACAGCAATGTACTTCCAGTAGATGTGTATTTTCCAAGTTCTCTCATCATGGCCATCAAAAGCATTCTCTGCAAGTTAAATTTCTGATACAACTTCAAGATTATCTCATTAGCACATTCCTTTTTCTAAAGATTGTATTTTCTGAAAACCATTGGCTCTTCAAGCATTCTCATCTTCCCCCCCTTCCCTTCAGCTGATTGCTCTGTTTCTCTCCAAAAATAATATTCTAATTCATGCTGCTCTGCAGCTATCCCACTCAATCAATAAGGCCTTTGAGAATTTTCATCTTGGTAGGTAAATTCTTTTTCATCTCCAACAAGGATGTCAGGAATTCTTTTATGCTATCAACTTCATCATGGTTTTTGCTCACCTATAGGCAAAACTCCAAAATAAACACAATGTTGTGAGATGAAACAGCACAGGTGAGAATGCTTAATGGAAGGTAACATTTTGATGGAGGCAGAGTGGGTGATGCAAACATTAGGAAATACTCCTCAGTACTTTTACTAGTGTAGGTCTTTTCATACAGGTAATAATAATGCAACATCCCATTGATCCAGATTGATTCTCCATAAACATGGGATGTTTTTGTCATGGCATGCAGAAACTGAGAAGTAAGGCTTAGTACACAAAGCCCCTTATTATCACTCAAGATACCATTCAAACTTTTAACAAAGTTTTTCAGGTTTAACTTTCTGCACCTTACATATAGCTGGTTTAAATATCAGCATTTTCATTCTATCATTTTCTTCTGAAATTACTGTCTTAAAAGATCCAGCATGAGCAAGTCAGAATATGGGTGTAAAGATAAAGCTGGCACCATGAAAACAGTTTTGAAAAACACTTAAATATGCCTACTTATGTGTTTGGCCTCAGCCCTTTTTTCCTTGAATGGTTCACAGTATTATTTCAAACATTACTGACCAAGCATGACAACAATTTGATGTTTCCAACATCCCCCTTCCAGACAAAACAAAGTGAGAAGTTAGTTCTACAGGTAACTTTTACAGTGAATGCTGAGAAATGGAGCANGTATAAGAGACAGGTGCTTAGGCACATCACAGCTTAGTTGAAGCCCACATACCTGCTAAAATCAAGAAACAAATACATCCTTCAGCTGTAATGCATGCAAAGTGAGTAGCTTTATGTCAGCCTCAATCCCCTTCATGAACTTATGAATGGAAGAAGGGTCAGAGTAGAAGAGAAAAGCTGTAATGACAGTAGAGTGTGGACTGAAGCATCTTCATGTGCAGAAAGCACAAGATTTAAGAGAAGACACACCTTTAAATAGTTTTAATTACAATATAGTGCTTTTCTGTGCTGATAAAGGGAAAAAAAAGTAGAAGGGTGAGAATGGAGATTTTTACCATTGTATTTGTGTCGTGGTTGTCGAAGGGGGAATCAGGAAAAGGGAAGGAGACCTGTGGGTGTAAATGGGTACAGATTTAACAGAATAATGATGATGAACTAATATTAATGCCAGTGCTGCTGTAATGTAGTTCTGCTGAGCTCCAGACAGCAGTCATGAGCTGTGAGCTCCTGGCAGTGAGGCTGAAGGCCCAATGGTGCCATCACCACAGCTCCAGCCAGAATGTGATGGTCACAGAGAGGAGGAGCAGACCTCAGGGATGGGATGAACAAGGACCCTCTTGCTCAGGCAGTCACTGTAGAAGAAGGAGAACATCCCACAAACTTCCCAATATATAGTGAGGGTGCTGTTTATGGTATGGAATAGTTGGGTTGCCAGCTCAGGTCAGCACCTGCATGGATCAAAACTGCCCTCGACCTTGGTCACTCTGGAAATCTGCACACCAGAGCTGGGGATAAACAAAACCTGTGCAGCTTCTCTCTTTTGTTCCCACAGAAGTGGACTCTGCAGCCTCTCAAAAGTCCCAGCAAAACCAGGACACTGGGACATAAAGATTGTCTGAGAGCAATGTCACTTCCAAAGAAGATTCTAGAACCACACGTTTAAAAAAAAAAAAAAAGCAAATTAATTTTTGAGTGTTACTTCCCATTTATCTTCATTTTTGAGCACTCAGCAGCAGCCCTGTGTTGCTGAGGCATGTTGGCAAGCTCAGGAATTTCAGAGCAAGAACAGCTTTTGAGTTTCCTCCCAAAAGCTTATTTTAAACCTCTTCACTCACTCCAGCTGCAGGCCGAGGTCTGGGATAACTGACCTGGACATGCCCAACGTTACTTCCTGCTCTGTCATTGCATGTAAACTTCTAAATACAAATCTGAAACCTTAACCCAGCAGCAAATACTTCTCATTTAATCCCTCCCATTCTCCTGATTAACTCCACAGATCCAGGAGACTCTTCATTACCTTGGGAGCTGCCTCTGGCCATTGCCAGCCAGCCAGGAGACCCCTTGTCCTTGCAGGGGTTTAACAGGAGGCTGCTGGCCCAGCCTTCCCTTCTGCACCTTGCTCTGCCTCTCCCTGCACAGACACAACTTGGATGGACTGAAGGGGCTCCTTCTTGTCCCCTTGCTGGTCCCACAGCACGGTGTGTGACTTGTGCCTCCAATGCAGCTTTCAAAGTCAGTTGCCAGCTACACGGTATCCAGCAGGTAGCAGGGAAGAGGAAAAATAAATGCAGTCCTTCACAAAACCTCAGGGGACCCTAAAAACACTCTCTTAGCTCCTCAACACAAGCACGTAGATGTATGCACTGGCTGCAGGAAACCACTGGCAGAAATGTTTTCTACTCAGCATGGCTTTCAAAGATGATGTAAGACATTGTTAAAAATCCGTCATTGATGTTCAGACATCAGCTCCTGCAACCAAACTCACCCTTTCTGTATCAGTTTCACTGTTTTAAAATTCTCCTTATCCTAAAATAGTGAAGATTAGCAATTATATTTGAATTCCAGAATTAAGCCAAACAAAATTATTTGTCGTAAGATTTACATAGAACCTTAATTACCAAAAAAAAAAAAACCAACAATCTCTAATGCACTAGAAATATGCTCCTACTGTGGATTATGGAGAGCAGAAAAGAATATACAGCATTCCATGTAAGGAATGAACTGAAAGTTACTGGGTTTAGAGGCTGTTCATGCCAAGATTGCATATCCTGAAAATAGAGTCCTACATCATCACTGGAAAAACAGCAATGCAAAGGTTAGACACTGCAGATTTTCAGTCCTCAATAATTTGCTTTGAGCTTTGGCAAGGGAAATCTGTCAAACTCTTCACCTTAGGATTTTTTTCTAATTTCAATGATAAGTGAAAGCTTTACTTGACTAAATACCTTTTGTATCAGATGACTGTGCCACATCCTCATCATATCTCCTTTTCTACTGCAGTTATCACAGTATGAAAGCAGTTCAGAGAAGACTCTTGCTTTTTAGTTTTGCAAAGCTGTGCTTCTGCTGAGCAGAAGCCATTACAAATGTTTGTTGAAAATGTGTGTGACTGTGTATTGACATGCATCTTAAAATCTTCAGGAAATTTTTAATTGCTCAATTAAAAAAAAGTAGCAGTAACCAAGTGGAATCAAAACAAATATATAGATATAACAGTAACTAGTATTAAAGAGAACAAACAGAAACAAAGGCTTTAAATTATGGCTGTTAATGTTTTGATTCTTTAAGAATTAGATTGTTTGAATTTACCTGCAATTAATATATACAACTGATGTTCCTAAGTGATTGTCATCTATTCACCCTCAGTAACTGGATCCAAGAATCCATTAACTTTCCATCACATCCTATATTCTGAACAGCAATACGTTTCTGGTTTTGCTATGTTGATTGACCTTGGTTGAATAAAAGTGGTAGTTGTTCTATTTCCCACAGTACTTGGAGAAAATTATTCACTTGATGGTCTTAACAAACTGGAAATCTGTGCCTGGGCCAAGGCTGCTCAAGTATACAACTCCCTGCTATTTCTTGGCTCAGGATTCTAAGGCAGGTACTCAAAGATGCCTCAGAACTTTTGTCTGGTGCTGGTGGTTTCAGTTCAGTTCTCACATTAGCAAAGAAAATTGTGAAAACCTGAGGCATGTCTGTCCCCAAACCTGCACTGGCTGCATCAGCTGAAGTAGTGCAAACCAGTGTGGGAAACCCCAAGCCCCGAGTCTGATACAGTAACAAGATGCAAATTGTCCCATTTATTGCCCTAAAATCCAAATGCAATTTGTTGACTTCTACAACTTAATAGGTGACCAAAGTACAGAACATAAAGGGCTATTTCTAGTGGTTTTGTCTCCCTGAAGAGAACACATAGATCACTTACTTGAGTTGCAAGTCAGACACAGGGCAGTAAGCAGGACAGCTTGAGCTGCAAGCAAATCTTTACTGTGCAAGGTTTGGTGTCTGCAGGACAGCTGAGGAACTGCCCTGGATGGGCATCCTGCAGGGTGCACAGGCTGAATGGTGTCCTCATGAAGGGCTAGCAAAGGAAAAGTCCAGTGTGGGGACACAGACAAGTCCACAAGCCTCCAGGGAACGGTGGGCAAGTCAGGATTTCTTCTTGAGTATTGAGGAGGCAAGAAACTCACAGGTCAAGTTTGGGGTAGAATGTGTGATTTCCCCAGGGTTTGGCAAATGGGCTCAACTTCCATCAAGTGAATGACTTCTCATTTACACTTTTTTTCTGTAACACAGATGTGTTCCAAACAGCTTCATGTAGGAACAAACCTCTGCAAATCTCAGATCAGGTACTTGGGACCCCAGACGTGCCTGCTGATTTGGGGAAAGACAAAACCACCCAGGCAGGATTTTTGCTAGAGATTTTGCAGCTGCTTAAAATCCCAGGCACGTTTTCCCAACCTTTCCCAACCCTCTCTCTGTGTTCATGCCTGTTAGTAACTGGCTTGAGAGTAACACTTGTAGCTCCTTTTAACTGACCATGCAACTGCTTGTTTTTAATCAGAGAGAGGGTNGAGGCAGAGTGGGTGATGCAAACATTAGGAAATACTCCTCAGTACTTTTACTAGTGTAGGTCTTTTCATACAGGTAATAATAATGCAACATCCCATTGATCCAGATTGATTCTCCATAAACATGGGATGTTTTTGTCATGGCATGCAGAAACTGAGAAGTAAGGCTAAATACACAAAGCCCCTTATTATCACTCAAGATACCATTCAAACTTTTAACAAAGTTTTTCAGGTTTAACTTTCTGCACCTTACATATAGCTGGTTTAAATATCAGCATTTTCATTCTATCATTTTCTTCTGAAATTACTGTCTTAAAAGATCCAGCATGAGCAAGTCAGAATATGGGTGTAAAGATAAAGCTGGCACCATGAAAACAGTTTTGAAAAACACTTAAATATGCCTACTTATGTGTTTGGCCTCAGCCCTTTTTTCCTTGAATGGTTCACAGTATTATTTCAAACATTACTGACCAAGCATGACAACAATTTGATGTTTCCAACATCCCCCTTCCAGACAAAACAAAGTGAGAAGTTAGTTCTACAGGTAACTTTTAATGCAAGCCTTGAAAATCTGAGAAGATTCTGTTGTTTTTTGCTTCCCAATACACGTGATTGCATTCATTTACATATTTTTTTACCTTTTGCTATACATTTGTATCAGTTACTGCCAGTTACCCTTTTCATTCTTAAACAGCTCAAATGGTTTATAGTCATGACACTTCAGAATAGTCTCACTTGCCATTTTGTGCAAAATTAAAAAAATTAAGCTTAAATATTTTATTTTTTTTTAATCTTCTGGCAACTCAGGATTCTCTCCTCATTTATAAATAGCTGTGCCTGACAGAACACACCAAAGGTGCTGATACTCATGACTAATCTAGATGAAGTTCAAGTTAGCTGACAGGAGATTGTTTTGTTCAGTTCTTCATTTGGCTCTTACTCATCCCAGGCATCTCCGTATTTATTTACTTTCACTAAAGAAAAGAAGAAAAAATAGTCACATATGACTTAATTTAACTGCTAAAGTTCATCTTATACAGTGCTGAAAAGTATGATGAAATGCATTACCATTTTAAGGGGGGAGTGGGGAAGAGTGTCAGTAGCAGCACAACAGACACCTAAAGCTACAGCCGAATAAACGGGGAGATTTTATTGATCATTATTTTTTAGTGAATTAATATTCAGTTGATAGGCCTGCTGTGCTGATTTCTGCTCTGCAGAGTTTCTGATCACTTTGAAAGAAATGTAACATGGATTAAGCAATGACAATTGAAGGAAACAGGCAAGGAATGTGGCTACATAATCTGGTTACCTGCACAGCTGGATGGATGGAGGATACTTAAAAACACACTCAAAGACAAACAAGCAAAAATTACTAATCCCTACTAGGAAACTACTCAGCCATTATTATTTGGCAGCTTCCTTTAGTACAGGAGTGAGTCAGAGAGTAAAAAAAAAAATAAATAAACAGGGTACTGGTTTTAACAGATTTATGTCTGCATAACTGAACAATGACCAGAAAGTGAAAAGATGCTCTCCTGCAAGTGAGCTGCAAAGTAGTTTGTATCTGACTGCTACCACTGACAGGGTACAGGAGGGATCTATACAATCCAGTAGGAATGCTGGCCATGTTATAAATCTACTTGCAGATTAATTACCAGACCCACTGTTTGTTAATACCTCTCTGTGGTAGCACCTGTGGAACAGAACAGAATGCATGGACCTCGATTCAGTGAGACATCAGCAAACAGCATGATGCACTGACAAATCTCTTTGAGGCTAACTGGGATTGCAGTGAGGTACAAGAGAAGCTCTCTCAAAGCAGAATTTGATTTCCACTTCTACTAATCATGGCAGCTGAGCAGGCTGCACTTATTCCTTGGGAAATGGCCCAGTCCTGATTGTGATGCAAATGCATATATTTGTATGGCTACAATGAATGGAGAAAGCACCAGGAGATGGAAGTCAGGGACTGCTTAAAAACAGGTACAAACATGGTTAATTTTCCCTTATGTCCCTGGAACCAAAGGCAGAAACCACCATCTCCTATTTGCTAGTCTGGATCCTGTGCCACAGAGGTAAGGGGATGAAGAATGGGGTTATGACTCAGGACACAGGAGTAGGAATACAATTAACATGTCCAGTGTGACATAAACCAGATCTTAGCCCAGAGCCAACATCAGTAGAACCCCTGAACTGAATATGTAAATGTGCTTCCACTCATAAAATACTTCTGAACTTTTGTATTCCCTCCTTACTCTTTCCTTAAAAATACAAAAAGACACCATTAGAAGTTTATTTGCAAATCTCATGCATTGCCCTGTGTAGTTGTATTCTCAAAGCCTGAGATACACCCTCATATACATGAGATCCACATCTCATATATGAGATATCATAACCTGAGATATAACCATAAAATGGAACACAGAAACATGCAGGATGCAATATTCAATCAGCATTTTACAGAGGTCTTTTATAGACCTCAAATAACTAAAAATAAAACAACAACGAATGCATTTCATTGTTTGCAGAATGCTGCTTAAGATTTCTTTGTATGGTTGTCAAGTGACAAGTCTAGGCTTTCTATTTGTGGAAAACTCTTGAAAAAGCAATATGTGAATCAGGGGTCAGCTGATGGAATTTAGAAGCAACTGGAAACTACAGCTGCAGTAGTTTTTTAATGTCACATTTGGTATAGTCACATAATAAGAGAAAAAAGCTTTCATCCCTGAAATAACAGATTTGAATCATTACCCAATAATTTTTATTTTAAGACCACATAGATCTGTCAAAAGACATTATCTGAGTCAAGTAATTGACAAGCATGAAATAGACTGCCCCTCCTCAGCAACACCATTCCATACTATTACTGTTTCAGAACTTTCTGTATTAATATACTTTTCTGTACCTATTACCACCTGTGATGTTTGGTAGGAGGTATCAGCTGTTCCTGCAGATCTTGTTATGAAGTGATTGACAAGCCTGAACACTGCATACAAACCCAGAGGACTCAAGCTCACTAGCCCAGCAGTGTTAAAAGGTCAAGACATTCTTCTGGCTAATCATTTTCACAGGTGTCACACTAAATACAGAATTACTAAACAGAGCAAGCAGTTTGGAATTGCTTCTGTGTTTCCTTTTCAAAAACCTGGATCTAAGAGTTGACTAAGTGGCATCTTACACTCCTGGAGGTTGCATTCTTACTTTGCTGTGTAAAGTTTTGTTTTTCACTGTGAAAACAAATCTCAATATTGCTGCCAAACACTGTTTCCTTCCTTTGAGTTTTAATGCAGAAAAAGAGCTTCTACAAACAATGCCTCTATAGAAATCCTCCAATTCCACCTGAAACAATTCATAAAAACAAATACCTCCCTCTTTAAAACCATCAACCATGTGCTCTATTTTGAGAGAACAATGCTATCTAAAACACACACCCCCTTCCATAGCTAAAACTCTTCAGTCCAGCTCTAAGAATTCTTGGTTGAAAGAGGTTGCTTGATGTATTCAATAAAGGAAAAGTTACCAGATTTTCAGTCTGGCCATAGGGACCACATCATATGAGAAACCTGCAGGTACTGTAAAAATAAACTGCTTAAAGTTTAAACTGAATTAAGCCATTTCAAAAGTTACTGCAAATACATGAATTTGCTTTATATTTCTGTAAACCAGTGTATTACCTTCCTTAACTGGTTTTTCCTCTGAAAACCTGCTTGGAGTTCCTGTCTTTGGTGGTTGCACTACTTCATATGTCTCTCTGTGTTTATTCCTTAATTCCTCATATGTGATGCCTTTTTTTTTACGACTTTCTTCTGGAATTGGAGCAGGAGCTGAAAACAAAACAAATACCAAAATACTAGCAATGGGATCACAAACAAAAAATCAGTTACAACCTATTCTAGAATGCCAGTTAAGTACAACTCAGTCCCAAATGAAAAGGAGCATGACAGCTGCAATTCTAAATGCAACTGGGAATGTGTGTGGTCTTTAAACATTTATCCTTTTCATTTTGTCAAACTGCTTTGGAAGATGGGCAGTTAACTCCTTTTCTTCATATTATCCAATGGAAATCCTAACCACCATGTGTTCTTGATGGATAAAATAGTTCTGGTCCCTTTATGTAAAACATGATAAACATACATTTCATAAAATTATGATTTCTTAAGAGGAATCTAAGCAAAGCTCAAGGGTTTGCATTCAGGCTCTAAATTCTGCTTTGAAAGAATGAGGACTACGTTCATCTTATGTCACCAGATCATCATATTATCCTCTCATCTGTATTTATAATGGAGAATATTTGTTCTACAAGGGTTCTACCAACTATTGATATTGGTGTTGAAGTGTAATTACAATTTCCTGGACACATTTACATCTGATACTTTATCTAACTAAAACCAAGTTGCAGAAATGAGCTTTCTTGTGAAATAAAAACTTTTCCATTAAGAAGTTCAAAAAAATCCAAACAAATTCAAAGCACAAAACTTAGCATTTCACAGTAACTTCCTCCTTTGTGTACCAGAGAGACCTGAACTCAGAATTGAGTTTCCCCTGCAATAGCTGAGACAGTGTTCATACTGGAAGGAGGGGAACAGCTGCACAGAAAAGGACTTGAAAAACATTTTATCTCTCCCTAAGAAAATCAGCTGCTGCTGGACAGGACACAATATGCATTCAGGTCTCAGAAGATCTAAATGTTTGTCACATTAAAAAAAACAGTTTAGTATAATCAAATTATAGGAGTACACATTACCAGTGCTGGTGAAAATTAAGTAACCTGAGAAGGGCCAGCAGACAAATAGCAGAGACTATGGGATCCTTGGTGCAGCAAAAGGATGGCACATTCCACTTTGTTTCAATCAAAAAGAACTTCAGGATGTGTTTTTTATAGGTTTAATCTCACAACACACTGAACTTTTAAGTTAATTTACCATCTTTACTTGCAATTAGAGCTCCAAAACATATCCCCCCCCCCAACTTAGTTTACAGTTAGAATACAAAATAATACATATATTTACCTTCTGTGTAAAGAGTCAAGCTGTTTCATTCAAAAAACACTATCTTGTACCATGTATATTTTCATGGGATGGAAATACATAGTTTATAAGAGAAGTATCTAAGAGAAAGGCAAGAGTCATCATACTACAAACTGCTCATATTAAGACAAAACTCACCTTCCACAGTGTAATCAGTAATTCCTGTAGGTGAAGATTCATTCAGGGAAGCACTGAATGGAACAGGTTCATAACTTGAGAGGCCTCTATCTGTTGAACTATAATCATCTGAATAGCTAGAAGAAACTGGGAATCCAGCTCTTGGTGAAGATTCAGTAAATGACTGAGAAGGCATGTCTGAAAATTCAGATTTCCGACTTGAACGGCTGGAAAATAATAGAATTAAATAGTAAATACAGAAACACTGGTGTTAAAAACAGAACTGTAAGACTAACAGTATGTGCTGCTCAAGAAAACACTCTTTTATTTTAAATGTTTTGAATAAAAGTTTAAAGTGTTTGTGGTTTTTTTTATTTTACATTGCAAAGATCTGTATAATCACTTCTTCAAAACTCTTTTCTCCCAGAAACTTAGCTCATACTGTAAATCTCCAGAAGAAAATACAAAAAACCCAAAGTATTTTTTACCTGACAGGACAAAATGGTAATTCCTTCTTCCAGGGAGTCTTCAGAGAGACAAACATCAGACACAAATAGTTCTGGGTGTGCCCATGTACCCAGTGTTATTGCTGGCACAGCATTAAACCATGACAGAGTGGTAGCATGAACTATAGTTATTTTTAAAGGCCTTTTTGGAAGAATTTTCATTTGGAAACCCTTCATCATTAGAAGCTGCTGCAGTTGTTCAGTACACCACAGCAGAAGAAAAAGATAATTCAGAGCTAGCTTGGGGAATTAAATGATGAAGGTTTATTGAGTTGCTGAATTCAGCAGAAGCATCGATGAATTTTAAGAGAAAATAATATGTATAATTCAATATATAATATATTATATATTAGGTGCATAATAAGATCATAAGATCATGCTGGAAACTGTATGCCTGCTATTCTACAGCATTTGCTACATACTCCAAATGACCCCACAATGACAGAACATTATCAATTCAGACATTTTTTATCAAGAATGCCACCACTTGGTGCCACTAGAATGTCTCTAGAGTATTTATGAACTTTCTACTTTAAATTTATGCTTAGCTGTACCTTGAGTTTCATATGAAAAACATTTGCAATTAGTCTTTATTTTCAGAATACACACACAGACCTAAGCCATTCTGTTGCCTCAATTATATTTTTAAAGTACATGAAAACACAGCTTTAAAGAACCAATCTTTTAGCTCCCTATCTATTTCTAACTATGAATCAGAACTGCCAAAATGTATTAATTAATAAGATATACAATGCAAATGTAATGATTTCTGTTATGGCTTAAATAGTAGCATGTATGGACAGTAATGCCATTTCAATGAATTAATTATGCAACCAAGAAGAAAAAAAATTAATTTATCACTTAGGAAACAAAATTTTACAGACACAAAAATATGGGTAATTGAAGGCTGAAAGGGCTTAATGGTGCAGCAGATGATGCTCTGACCCAGAGTAAACACAGTTAATGATCATGACAACTAATCAGAAACTGGAGGGGGGGTGAAGGGACAAGTATAGCTCCAGTTCAGCTGATTTTACACAGTAAGTATATGAAGTGGTAGTTCCTAAAATTATGTCTGATGTCATAAAAACGTAAGCATCTCAGAATAAAGGTAAATCTTGCAGACAAAGCTACCACAGATCTGAAAGTAAGAATTCCATCAAGTTCTTTATGAACATTTAACAAACCTTCTATGCACATACACAGGAGTACTATTCACTATCCAAATGCTGTTCTCCCAGTTTGCCAGGGTTTAAATGAGATACTCTGAAAGCAGTTTGCAAGTTTCTACCACTTGAGGTAGAAACATTTTGGAACAAAACAGGAAATAGTTTTAAGAACCTGATGAGTTTCTCATATGTACAGCATAATGCTGGTACAGATGTAAAGGATTTAAACAAACAGCAGTAAGTCTGACCACCATGCTTCTTCCTGCACTTATATTGTTTACTGAGCTCTTTCCTTTGATAAAGACTGAAATCATTTCCACCCTCTTCCTACTTCAATCAAACTAAACTATGGGAAAAAAAAATTCCAGAACATAACACTATTTTATTTCAGATAACTCAGTTTACTTCTAAACTAAGGAGGCAACTTCTGCTGTCACACTACTGTAAGCAAATTCCACAGGAAAATATGATCTTAATTTACAAGGAACACATTTTGCTAAGTATTAGGCATATTTTTCTGCTCCTCAAAGTGATGAGTTGTGTGTAAAGAGCTCAAAACATGCATTTTGTAGCTGGCCAACTGATACAGATACAGCTTCCTGCAAGTGGTAATCTGGGCTAATGCAGGAAAGAGGGAAGGTGCAGCTCTGAAGGTCTCTGAAAGCTGCAAACGTAGCCTTGATCTGTTCATGTTTTAAACATCCTATTCAAGAGTATGTTTTAAATTTAGAAGAGAATGAAATTCTTACTGATGTGAGCTATGTCTTTGAGCTTGCCGTAGAACATCTCCTATTGGGGAATCCTTCAGTTTCTTAAATTTCTCACTACAGATTGGCAAGTAGGATATCTTTCCAGCCAGGTATCCACACATTCCAGCAACTTGTTAAAAGAAAAAAAGATAGTTTTATATGATGTATTGTAACATTCAACATAGTTTTAATATAATAATTTTAAATAAATCACACAGCATCTTGAACAAAATAAAACCCCCAGTTTAGATCTAAAGCAAAACCATGCAGGAATCATCTCTGCTTCTTTTGCAGACAAAGGGCACCAAACTCATCAGATGGTTTCAGCTCATACATGATGAATGAAAGGTGACCAAAAAAAAGACAATAACTGCCATCAGTTTTTCCCAAGATCCAGACATACCAAGTAGCTATCAAAGATAACAAAACAGTCAGGAATGAACAGAGGTCATGAATTCTGCTAACTTCATCCATCAGAGCAGCCAGATCTTGAAAAGGCTTTCACTAGCACTATGAAGAGAAGTCTACATAAATTTAGGATTAGGCTCAGAATCTTCTGAAGAGTATTCTATGATATGGTGGCTGGAGGGCCAGCAACTGACTTAATTGAACCTTCACAATCTCTAGGCAAATGCTTTCAATTTTGTGCTTGAGATATTTTCATCTGCTAGACAGAACGTAAGAATAAATGATCACAACACTTTTTCCTGGACTTAAAACTGATGATTTCTATCAACTAGGTCCATCAAGTTTTATGCATGGGTCAGAGTATTAAGAAGCATGAAGGATTTAATGGCAATAAAGTTTTGTTGTTGACTTTGTAGGAGAAAAGGGCTAGATCCTTCTTTCATATACCAGTATTTTCTAAATACAAAGACTAAAAACTCTCAATCATCTTTAAGCCAGGAAAGAGTTAATTAGCAGTAACATTAATCCTCTGAGGTCCTCACACTGTAGATTAAGGTTGCCTAGGAATCAATATAAAAGGGGATTTTACCCCATCTTGCTGCATTGGTACTGAAAGTGTGATGCCAATTCTAGCATCTGTATTTCCAAAAGGAGGTTAAAAATCCTTTTCCAAAGGAAAAGATAAAACCAGACATAACTATGAGTGAAGTATACAAATGAGAAATTTAAGGGTTTAAGTGTTTAGGGGGTCAAAAAAACCTGCAAGACACCTCAGATGCTATAAATACACACAAGGGGGAAAATTACATGCCCTTAAAAGGAAAACCAGCTAAAGAATTCCAGCTAAATATCTAGCAGAATAAAGCTAAGCAGCAAAGGTGATTAATCTTTGGCATAAAGTACAAGCAGCAAGTCTCCTTTTCTTGACACCTTCCAATTAAGAAAAGTGGAGGCATCTCTCTTGAAGATGTTTCACCCAAAGTAATTATTGGCTAAAATATTTGATTTCTCTTCTAACAGAATTAATAGTCAAATGATCCACATTCTTGAAGTTAGTGCAGTAAATGAGATACTGCTGCTGTCTGCTTCTGTATTCATTGTGACAAGACCTTGGAGAAGTTGATCAGAGACACAAAAAAGAGGGCAGGTCCCACTGCAGGCTGAGAGGAAGCAGGACATAAGGATCTTACTCCTCTTTGCCAAAGGGGGATAGAGGACCTGTGCCATGCTGAAGGGGATGCTGTCAATCTAGTGTAGCAGTCACAGCTAACTGTAAGTTCCATGAGAATGTCAGAGTGCCTAGAAGACTCCTGAGAGAAGTTATGAGTAATTCCTGTAGGCAGAAAAACATCCTGGAAGCTGAGAATTCCTATTTAGAGTATGAGACACCTCTTCCAGTTAAAACCAGGGGAAGATGCAAGCTGGAGACTAAAAAAAACACCTGATTCAACTAGGTTGGTTAGATATACAAGATCAATTACTGTAATCATGCATAGACACTCTTCAAAACAAGAATCTCCAAGTGACACACACCATTATAAAAGACAGACTATTGCAATCAATATATGCAGACACAGTCTGCTCAGATCAGTGACACCAGAAAACCAAAAACTCTCTTGAATTGTCTAACTATTGTTTAACATTAGCTAGCTATGGAACTGCATATGCTTTTCTTTCAGGGCACATGAAGGGAAAAAAAAAAAACAACCCAAAAAAACCCCACAACCCCACTGCTTCCTTTGATCAGATTTAATTCAAGGAGGAATGTGCCTTCAAATGATGAGACATAATTTGGACCTGTAAACTATGTCCCTGGCAAAAGTTTTCAGGAAAATCCTGTAGATAGTACGGGCACCTGACCTAAACAATATGAATGAGGATGAAAGGAAAACTGCCTAGCTCAGTCCCTCTGCTCTCCAAATATGTCCCAGAAAAACCTCCGTATTTGAAAAGCACAAAAATCAGAGTTATTGACTGAAAAACTACCAAAATGCACATTTTACAGAAATTGTTTCAATATAAAATGAAAGTCTATATGCCTACCAGTGTACATCAAAAGGGGGAAACCAGAAGTGTTTTTGGCTTATAACTTAACACCAAGAATAGCTGGCCCAGTCCTGCTGCTCCTTAATTTTTATTTTGATTTTAAAACTTCGTTCTATTGAATAGAAGGAATGCAGCCCTGAACTAGAAATGTGTAGAAGGTATCAAAGAAATAGTGTATCTATTATTTACTGGAAACGTCTGTGTTATAACATTGTTTGGCATTCAAAGAAAGCAAGTAGAATTTAGCATAAACAAATGGCTGGCCCAATCTCTCACATTCATTTATCTGGTTAAACAACACTTCCTTCACCACAAATCATGGGTTTTACCCTCTTCCCACTGAAGGAAACTGTAAGAGTAACTGGCTGTATCTGGGCAGATTGGCAAGATGGTAACTTCCTGTTTTACTGTCAAGTGTTACATTGAAAAGGTTAATTTATTAATTTTTTTTTTAATTATACTTTATCCAAAATCATTCACTCGAAATTGCTTTTTTCCTACAATTGTATATATATAATGTCCAGGGAAATAAGGCACTAAAATAACATGAATGGGAGAAGTGAGATGCATGAATAAAGATCTTAAAATTAGGAAGGGAGGGGTGGGCCTATTCTGGCAAAGTAATTTAAAGTAAACAGCATGAGATGTTGTAGCTAAGAAATGTAACTAAAAAGTTGCTGACTGAAGGAATCCACTGCAGCAAGATGAAACTTGGATGTATCAGATCATTTTCTCTTCTCTTTAGGCACAGTGGTACCAATTAAAGCATTGATTCTATGATTCTCTGTCAGATTCTCCACTTAGGACAGGGTAATCCTGGTTATAGATACAAACTGGGTGACAAGAAGCAGGAGCCCCACAGGAAGAGTCTGGGGTTGGTGGTGAAGTTGAGTATCAGTCAAGAGGGAGCTAAGAGGGCCAACCATGTCCTGAGGTGGATGAAGCACAGCACAGGCTGTCTCACTGTACACTGCACTGGTGCAGCCCCACCTGAAGTACAATGTGCACCTGGGCACCTCAATACACAAGGGACATCAAACTTAAAAGTGTGTCTAGAGAAGGGCAACCAAAATGGTGAAAGATCTTGAGAGCAGGACTCTTCAAGGGCAAGAGGAGGAGATAAGATCACTTGGATTGTTTAGCTTGGAGAAGAGAAGGCTGAAGGGTGACCTCACTGCAGTCTACAACTTCTGCAATGGGGAGAGTGGAGGGCAAGGTGCTGATTGTCTCTCTCCGGTGAGCAGCAGTGGGACACAAGGAAATGGAATGAAGCTGTGCCAGGGGGAGTTCAGATTGGACATCAGGCAAAGGTTCTTCACTAGAAGTGTGGTTGGTCACTGGACTGGGCTCCCTAGGGAAGTGATCACAGCACCCAAACCTATCAGGTTCAAGGAGTGACTGGATATTTAGTTTTAGGTAGCCAAGCAGGGAGTTGGACCTAACGACCCTCTTGGGTCCCTTCCACCTTGAGACAGTCTACAATATTGTAATTTTGTAATTTTTATAGAGTGGAATCATGGTGAATCAGCCAGCTAGTCTACTAGGGATTAGGTCTGCATAACAGACTCCAGAACCTAAGCCACAAACACAAGCTGCATTTATATGTAGCTTGTACTTACATGCCACTTTTGAAAAAGAGCTTAATCTGGAGGCATCTCTTAGAACACCTGAAAGGAAGCATCACAGTAATTAGTAATAAGTTATTAATAAAGCTGAAAAACATAATCTGGAGTTACATTTGTAGGTAGCAGGTTACTCTCTTTCACATTTAACATGGAAGAAAATTTAAGATAACCTAATATCTCAATTCCTCATAAACTTATAAAGACCTAAGACTTACTTCCTTAATCAGATGACATACAGGATTACTCTGCACTATGTAATATATTGTTTCACAGTGACTGAGACACTGCATTTGTCCAACAACATAAAATCAATGTCCCACTGCCCTTCTGAGACACCTGCACTGGTCTGCAGCACAGCAGGAGAGGTCACAGTGCAAACTGTTGCCATTCCCAAGACAGTAGTCCCAGGGCAGTATTAAACACCACCCAGGCAGGCTGGCAGCAAAAGCCTGTGGCTTTTTTTTTTTTTTTCTTAAATTGGTTGGAAACAGAAGTGCTGAGGTACTAACAGGCTGACTCCTGTTCTTAACTCAGCTGTCAGAGTGGTTCCAAATTGGTTTGGAACCATATTGGTTTATCAATATGGAGATAGGTGCTTTATATATATAAACATAAATTATATATAGTGAATTTTGGTTTGTTCCTTCTTTAGTTTTAGGAATTAGAAGTCATGTAGCTGAAGAGTCTGAACTTTTTAACTGCATGTAGATGAGATATTATAGTAACTTTATTAACAGCAGAAATATATTTTATCTGAGCAAATCCATAGTAACCCAAGGAATATTTATATTTTACCTTTCCTGATTAAGAAACTGGTACCAAGCATGCTCACTGCAGCCAAAGGAAAAGCTGTGAAGAAGAAAAGTTGCTTAAAATATGATTTTGCAGTACTCTCAATCACATTTAACAAAGTATGCATTAAAGTCAGAGTTGCTAGACCTTAGTAAGCTCATTTGTATAAGAATATACACAAATAATTAACAAACTTTTTATAGATTATGAAACATTCCCAATTCCAGCTTTTAAGACCTACTATAAATTATGGAGCACTGGTTAATAAAGCCATCCTTTCTTCATTAGATTTCATGCTTCCTAAAATACCAAAGCCAATGCCAGATGGGATAAAGCTCTAAGGAGAAGATTCCAGGCCTGGATACCTCTGCTTACAGCATCAAGATGCAGAACTTTAAACCAGAGAAGCAAAAACAGTTCTTCAAGACAGGAAGGCAAACTAGATAAAGGCCAGTGCCTTTAAACATGTTTTTATAACCAAAAATTGTGACTTTAACATAAGAGTCTAACTCTTGCAGAGAAATAAACTACATTGATTAAAATTAGCTAACCTGTTTTATTCACCAGCAAATTAAAGAACAAGGAAGCTTTTTCTGTAGTTTATAGATCAAACTCTACACTTCAGGAATAGGAATGCAGAGAAGATAACAAACATGGAACAGCATTACTGCCTTTTGCAATCAGCTTAACAGTTCACATCAATTTTTATCCCATTGAAAGAGTTCTGGTGGCAAGAGACATTTGAAGATGGCAAGAAACAAAAGAAACATTTATTTCAGGCAGTAATAATTTTTATATTGAGATTAACTCTGAAACTACTCATAAAGACCATGATGCCTACACAATATCCAGTGACACTGAAATAATGAACAGGACAGAACACTAAGTTAATTACACTGTAGACTTGAATGTGTCATAATGAAATTACATATTAAGCCAGTCTGAAATTGCACCTGTTACAAAAAGGTTCAATGCCTTTCACTTAACCTCGGGGATAAATTTTTGCAACAGCACTAGATGGTTACAGTGTTTTGATGCACACAATCTGGTAATTAAATCCATAAATGAAAATAAATTATATATTTTAGGATTTGGACAGCACAGTATTAAAATATACTTTTCAAACCAACAGATCATTCCTTCACAAATTCTGATGGTTCTGAACCAAAGAGGATTCCAACCAGCATTTTGTGACAATTATGATGTCACTTTTAAGAAAAAGCATTGGCTCCATGGTTCACAAGCAAGATGACACCTACACTTCAAAATACATTTGATTTTGTTAGCAAGATTAAAACCAAAAAGGATAAAATCATAGATTGTGATGTGAATTTTTACAGTATTAGAATTAATACGCTATGATAATGTGATTAAAATTAGTAATTCCAGTCAAGCATATATTAAACTGATCTATGAAATTACTAGTGTTTCTGAAACAGCAGCTGTCAACAGAAACTACTGCAAAACAGAGTCTCTAAGAACTGGTAAAAAAATGACTACATCTTGAAATTTAAAGAAACAAACTGAAAATACATTAATTTTTGAGTAGTACCTGTGAATAACAAGAACTAACACAGGGATGTCAGAGCAATCACAAAGGCAGGCCATGCATCTTGTCAAGGAGCAAATCAAACAACATTTAATACAGTGAATGCAGCAAAGAACAGTGAAACAAAGACAGGAGACCTAGAAGACAGTGATGGCCTTTAGGCTGTCCCAGTGAGTAGCAGCACAGTATACAACTACTGGGGAAAAAAAGGTATCTCAGTTCCTGCTGTAGCTCCTCCCTGCAGTGAAATTACTGAAGAAACTAATTTGGGGCTTCTCAATAATACCTTCATGTTGTTTCTTCAGTGTCTGTATAAAGATGAACAGGGCAGTAAATTATGTTGTCAATCAAGAACTCACAGCAGAATACCTCAAAAACAATAAACTCCCTCCTGTCTTCCAGGAGAGAGATTATCAGTAAGCTATCACCAGTCATCACCTTCCTGTTAGTGAACCTTGTGGGAGAACTCTGCACAGCCTGGGAATTGTTCTCCCACAGAACCTGACTCTTTTCACTTACAAAAATATAAGGATATTAGCTAGATTTTGACAAACAAGCTAAAGGTTTTCAGCCATTTGAATAAAAACAAAAGAGGAGAATGCAAAAGCAATGGAAAAAGATAAAGCAGAACTCTGAATCAATTAATTCAAAATCACAATGCCTTAGAAGCTGTCCCTTAAAGTATGGGCTGCCAGCAGGAATCAGAGTTGCAGTGTGCTAAATTTAGCAAATCAGTTGCTAAATTGTTCATCTGTCCCGGATTCTGCTAAACCACCTCTCAGCATTAGGAGTTATCTACTACTGTGTGAAAAAACACTGGGTAACAATCACAACAGAAGGCTTGGTTAAACCTCTAGACCAGGTGTATAAAACCCAGGTATTTCTTGAATCTTTGGATTAAAAAATGTTACAGTAATGTAATAAATTCTCAATGTTTTGTGAGAAAAAAAAGCCCAGCATAACCTTGGTGTTTCAAGTTAATGAGGCAGGAACTATGCTCTGAAAACAATACTTATTATTCCTGTACACTAGCTGCAGTCCAGAAATCATTGCTGACTGCAGAATCATGCTCAGAATCTTAGCCTTTTTTTTTTTTACAGGGGAAAAAAACTGACAAACATCTGGTCATGCACAGAGACAGAAATTTTCTCCAAAAATTCAACTAAGTAACTATTCTTATGTTGTTCTTGTCATAAGTCTCCAGGGAGATGGAAAGCAATAGTTCTGAGCTAAACTATTTTTTCATCTGAAAGATAATGACAAATATTAAAAATAAAAATGCATAAATAACTAAAAAGAATATTTAGATACATAAACATGAGACTCCACTGATTTTATCTACTTTCAGATTTCTAACTGGCACATTACTAAGTGTAACTCTTACAAAATATGTTGCACCTCTTACAAAATTCCTGTCCTGCAAACTTTGGATAACTGTAATCCTACATGGATTAACACTTAACTGGAATGCAACTTTAGACCATGTGAAGCTTGTTAATGAACTGTTGTGGTGTACTGAATAGGGCTTTCCTTCCTTAATCCTCAGATAAGAACAAAAACTACGGGTGAGAGGAAAGCAATCCAACTTTACCCACAAACTGAACTTACCTCTGTACCGGGCACTCTCTTCAGCACATTCCTTGAGGAGTCGTTTTTCATCCTCTGTCGGCACATAAGGCTTAGGTACTTCCCTCTTAATGAGGATTAGAAAAAAAATGAGTGAAATAAAAGTTTGAGGGTTTTTTAAATTAAAAATTTCGTTTAAATTTCGCACCTCGTAGTGCCTGCACTTTCACACAGCTGTACTTAAGGTACCTTTTGTCTATAAACGCCATGTGAAATACAGCATTAAAAAAATCCAATGCTTCTACAAAACACACGGGAAGTATTTTGTTCACACCCAGATCCCAGGCCTTTTTTTTTTTTTTTTTTTTTTTTTTTTTTTTTTTTTTTTTCAGGAAAACCTACTTCGGTGCTTGCAACCAGCCTACCAAAATGACGAATTCTGACAGCTCATTTAGATCCCTTTAAAAACGACTTGTCGGGGGTCTGGTGACACAATGCGTGTTGTTCGGTTTGCATGCACATGCTTAGTGACAGCTGGCCAGATGTTTCGCCAGCGGGTGAGAAGTTTCTCCTCAAGGTGTTTTCCCTCTGCGTTCGCCCAGATCGCCAACCGGCACAAGAGCAGACGTGCGACGGTACCCCCGGTACCGGCATGAACACCTCCTACCGGGACCCCCCTCCACGAAAGGCCTCAAGGACACAACCCCCGCCCCTCCCCAGGCCGCCCGGGAGCTCAGGGCAGGGGCGGGAGAGGCTGACAGGAACCCCCGCTCCCTCCCGCCTCCCCGCCCCGCGGAGGGCGTGTGCAGGCCCCGGTCCTGCCGCCTCACCCTCCGCACAAACCGCCCCAAGCTCCCCCTCAGTCCTCCCGCACAGCTCTGGCGCTTTCCTACAGGAGAACGAACAAATACCTCGGCCGGATCGCCGACCTCCCCGCCGCCGGGACCCTGCCCGGCCTCCATGGCAGGGCGGGGAGGGCAGTGCGAACGACGCTTGACCCGGAAGGCGACGGGAGGTGGTTCGGCCCGCTGGCTCCCTGCGCATGCGTGGAAAGGCCGCACCGGGGGGCGCTGGGCCACGCCCGGAGTCCCGGGCCGGTCACCCCGGGCAGGCGGGCGGGACCCAACGCCTCCCGGTAAAGGGGTTGTGGGTTTGGTTTGGTTTGGGCGGTGAACGCTCCTTAGAGATCTAACTTGGGCTCCGCCGCCGTTGAAGTGTGAGGTGCGGCTAAGGGCTGTGTGTTTCCTCAGGTGTTTCCTCGCTGGGAGAGGCGGGTGAGGGCGGCGGGTTTGGTGTTGGCAGCTGAGGAGGCTCAAGGCATTCATTGCAGTCGTTTCCTTCCTCTGCTTTATCGCTTCCTGCCTGCTTAAGGGGTGCCACCCTCTAATGCATTTCGGGGCGAGCAAGTGGCCAGTCCCTTTGAGGGTAATCCTCACAGGGTTGGGTTTGGTTTAATGCGTGAGTTGGTGCTTCTTGGCTTTTTAACTGATTTTGATTAACAGCAACAAAAAGCTGTTATCTGTCTGTGCCTAGCTTGAACACTAGGATATTACCTATATATATGTTAGCTAGCTGCTACAAACAGGTCCAGAATTGTTTAAAAATACCTGTTGCTTAAAAATGTTTGCTTGAATTAGGACCAAGCAAGACCTGGTGGACAGCTGTGAGAACTTGAGAGTGGTAGAGGTTTGGTGGCTGGTGTTGTATTTAAGTGGGAGGTTTGGATCCTCTGTGCCTCCCCCCACTTAGTGCTGTTGAAATCACAGCATCAGCGGATGCCTGCAGTTTATTAGGAAAAAACAGAGATGGTGCTGATAGCATATGCTGTGGAGTTTTCTTGTAAACATTCAGTACTATGGGTAGAATTCACCATCTCCTGATCTGCCTCTACTTGCCTGGAATGCACCACTCCCTTTCAGCCTTTCCTGGACTGAGCCATTGTCTCTTTGCCCTGGAATTCAAGTGAAGAGGCTTAAATTGCTGCTGTACAAAAAAGTCCCTTCCTGAAGACAGGGGAGGGAATGTTTTAGAGATTGCAGGTGTCAGGAGTTAGTAAGCAGTGTGGATGAATGAATATGTGAAATGTCTTCATATTGATTAGTAGGGAATGCAGCTGTAAAATTAACACTGTGAGCAGGTGAAGGACCAAGGGCAAATGGAGCACAGAGTGTGTTTGAATATCAGGTTTGGCTCCTGGAGTGGAGAGCTGCACCAAGAAAGCTGTAGAGGCTGAGTTTGCAGGTAATGGATTCTTGAAATAAGCTGTGAGGCTAGAATCAGAAACTATGTGCTGAAGCATTCTTAATTCATGGCTTTCATCATACAATAAAGAAGTTTCTAATTTCCATGAGATGGCTCCACCTGATAATGTAGATTACCTCCAACTTTCATGTTTGCCAATCACCTGGGCCCACCCTAATGCAGCAACTCTTCAACACACCAACAGCAATTAGGCACACTGTTAATTGGAAAGCAGAAGGTTTTTGCCTCATCTACAAAACAAAGTCACTGGTGAATATTCAGAACTCCTGAAGTTGGAGCTCAAGAAATAATATTGCCAGCTGTGTGTAGACTGTCAAGTGGTTCAAAAGATTATCTTTGGGATAAATTCTTCATCCCCTTGTTCAGCAGTTAGTGACAGGCTTTACACAGGTCCCCTGCAAAACAAAGAGTTGGCTTAAGAAATAATTTAGTGATGTTGCATATGATATAACTGAAGCAAGTAGATTACTGAAAGGGCTGTAGCAGAACCTCATCTGGTAAGTCACCAATAATAAGGAAAGTCACCAAAACAAGTACTGGAATTTATGTGCTTGAATACGTGTCTGGAATGGTGATTTTTTTGTATGTTAGTTTGTTGGTTGATTGGTTTCCTGGTTTTGTTTTCTGTGGGGTTTTTTTTGTTTCTGGTTTTTTTTTTTGCTTGATGCTCTGGAAAAGTAAAAACAGCTGAGAGCTGCTGATTCTTCAGTGGCTGCCAGGTTAACAGGACTGTATTTGGAAAAATCACTCTCTCCCTAATGAAGAAATAGCAGCACTTCATACCAAAAAAGAGCATTGTTGTAACTACTACATCTGGTGGCAAACAAAGAGTCAGTTATTTGCCTGAAGCATTATGGCATATCAGCAAGAACCCAGAGTGGGTGTCTTTGTGGGGCAGATACTCAAAACCCTCAATTAGTAAGAACTTTGCCCACATTGATAATAATTACTAATAACAACCCATACTATAATGTGCTTTGGAAAGTCCTTTACATATTAGCTAATCCTTAGGGCTAGTTTGTAAAGCAGACAGGTAGCAGGAGAATCTGGTTCTGAAAGAGGGATGATGGTGCATCCTGTCAAGTTCAGGTGCTCAGGCACCTGATTTGTATTGGCAGTGAGGTTCAGCCTTTCTTATTTCACTGACACGGATCTCTATGCATTTATTGGGAAGACTGGGCTGAGTTCCTAACTCAGGGTGACTTCAAAATGAGAAGCAATATGTAACATACTTCACTTCAACCAACTGTCTGAAGTTATGCACAATACTAGCACCAAGTCCTGGTTTTTTTCTTGCTAGGTGTTCCATTACCCAGCATTTAACCTGTGATACAGTTGTTAAAATAAAAATACTCCATTCACAAAATTGTAAGTCTACAGGAGAGACTTAACCTGAAATATTTTTCTCAGCTACCAGTATATAATTACTTTTTCCTCTCCTTCTTTCTTGTTCCTTCTGCAACTTGATGTACATTATTTGTCTCAAGGGTGTGCAGCTTGGGCATGAAGGGACCTTTTACTCCAAATAAACCAGAATTGTACAAAGCATGTAACAGAACTTGGAGCTTCTCTTAACAGGGATTGGCACCTGTCGAGCTGGCACATTTGTTCTTTGTAAAAAGCATACTTTTTATTGGGTTCTGGTTTTGTTGGATATGCTTATTATAGTACAGTACTTACAGACTGACTTCAGGATTCTTTCTAGTACTGTAGTGGGTTTGTTTTTTAAACCTGGTAATGTTGAGGCACTTCAACAGAAAACAGTTGTTTCTAACCATTTAAAATGCTGATGTTGGTACAGTTTTTATTACCATCGATTCCCAAATCTTTGCATTTTTTAGAAACAAGCTGTTACATTTGGCCACCAGACCGGTTACATCCGTGAAATCCTGACAAGTCCCAGTGTGAGATGAACTCTGTGAGGATGTTCTTGTGAATTATCATCATTACCTCGCATTTCTGTCAGTGTCACTTGCATTACCACAGACCTTCCCGATGGGTGCCAATGAGAAGTACGTGAAACGGGAGCTGCCCCGGAGCCCGGCTGCTTCTGCGGAGAAGCCCGGAGGCTCGCGTTGGTAGAAAATGCCAATAATTTCTGGCCCAAAGGCGGCATCTAAGCATTTGTGAAGCTGGCCCAGACACAAGAATGTGCCCTTATTCCGCGGGGGGAAGGGCGTCATTTTCCGGCCAATCCCTCGGGGGCGAAGCGGCCTCTGAGGGGCGAAAGCCTTCGGGGCAGAGGCACCCCGGAGGGCTTCGTGGCTTCCTTAGCGAGGAACCTGCCGTACCCTTCCCAGCCGCACCGCTGCGTGTCCGGAGGCCATTTTACTCCCGGCTACCTGGGCGATGCCGGCCTTCTTCACCGTTTTCAGCGACAGCGACCGGTTCCCTTCTCACCGGTGGCGTGGAATCTTCCTTGCCCTGTACCCATCTTCGCCGGCGGCTGAGGCCGCCCAGCATCGGCCCCTGGGGGTCCCGATCGGGGTCCGGATCGGTCTCCGCCGCGGACAGGACTCCCAGGCGGAGGTTCCTCCCTCACCCGCCGGGGTAGGATAGGGGGCGGAGCTTCCGAGCGCTGCCCCGGACTGGCAGCTGCCTCAGCCTATCGGAACCGCAGGAAGCTGGAAGGCGCCGCCAATCAGAGGATCGTCTCCTCCCCCCGAAGCCCCGTGATTGGTCGGTACCTCAGGCGTCCGAGGAGGCGGGGGGCCNGCTGGCGCCGCCGGGGGGTGTCGGGGGCTGCGCGGGCGCGGCGGAGCTCCGGCGGGGAAGGACGGGTCCCGCCTGCCCCTCCGCACCCCGCGCAGCTGGAGCTCTCTCGCTCGCCTTGGGAGGAAACTTGGTGCGGAGTCCCGAGTGCGGTCCGTGTGCGTGTCCTGCGCCTCGCTAGAGGAGTCGCTTCAGTCTGCGGTTTGCACCGACTTTGCTCGTCAAAGATTTGGTTTTGTAGTCTCACGTAGACGCTACCAGTGTGGCTTTGAGTATTGTTGTCGATTAATTAGTTCACACACTCCCCCCTCCCTTTTGATATATATATCTATATATATCTATATGTATATATATCTATATATATCTCACCAGTGTTTTGGTTACCTGGTGTTTTTTGTGTTTTTTCTTTGACTATAACGACACTCAGCTGCTCAGTGGACAACTTAATATGTGCCTTAACCAGTGGTCCAGCAGTCAGCATAGCTCCAGGTAAAAGGTCCTAAGGAATCAGAGGGAAAACATTAAAAAAAAGCAACACAGAATAACCAAACGCAGCAACCTAACGCCAAACCCAAAATATTTTGCTGGTCATTCATTGGGTGTGAGTTGCCAAAGCAGTTTGCTCATGGAGTTTTGAGGAATAATAAGAGAGTCTGGAGAGGAGGTAGCAAGTGTATAACCTGGGCTTCCTTCTGAATTGCAAATCTGAAATGTGGCTTAGGAAAGAGGTATACTAAAGCAGAAAGCAAGTTGTCTTTTGTTCGTATGTGTGCTGCACATCTCCCAATCTTAGGCTTCGTGTCGTAAGAAAAATTTAGATGGTAAGCCACCTCTGTGTAAATTTGGGCCAGAAGGAGAAAGCGTTTTGAAGTTCCTAAGGCAGAAGGGGAAGAGACATCCATGTGGGCAGGAACAAGCAGTAGTTACATACAATACAGAGTACTGTGATAACGAAAGTGATTTGCTGATTGTAAGTTGAGCAAAGAGTGAAATTAACTGTAGTTACTTAAGTGTTTCCTCGATGTGTTGTTTCCTCAGTAGGCGGTTTCAGTTGCTTTGCTTCTGTGTTGTTACTGTCACGCTGAGGATGTGCTCCGAATACTTCAGAATCTCTCTTGGAAAATTGTTAAGAGCACTGGGAAGCCACACACCGATCCTTATCTTGTCACACTAGCGCAGGAAGGAAACAAACCCTTTGGTAAAAATTGTGTTGATAGTTTAGCAATTCAAGTGTTTAAAGATGAGTGACATTCTCTCTGTCCAAAGCTTCCTTTATCTGTGGTTTGTAGAGGCCCATAGTTAGTGGTACTTGATGGCAGTTGTCAGTAGACAACTGACTTCCTGGGCGAATTGCTGCTGTGAATGGCTCCCTATTTATATTCTAAAATGGATTTGGTTAAAGCCTGTCAGGACTTCTCTCTGGAAATGGTTTCCTTGGAGCAGAGTGGTATGTTGCTTTGCATTTTTTTTGTAGAAAGCTGTTGCTGAACTTCATTTCAAAAGAAAAGTTGTTTAATTCCCCTGTGGGGTTAGTTAAGGTAAAGTTGAAATATTTTACTGATTCTCTTTGGCTGGCCTAGGTGAGCATAAGCTCAGGGTTAGCTGGTTCTCATGTCATGGCATAGTTCCTCTGCAGATGGAGGGTGGAGGGTTGTGGGGCTGTAAGGACTACAGTAGGACCCTTGAGTTTTTCATTTTAATGTGTTAACACTTCCCAGTGCTGTCCTTCTAAGTCTCAACAGCTCGAGTGGCCCAGATTTTTTTTTTCCACTGTGTTTGCCTTCAAATTTTGAGTGTAAAACTAATTGGCACGCTAAAAGTTTTTGCTAATACAATTGAGAACATGCTGTTTGTATTTACTTGTAAGAACTTAAGAAGATTATAATTACCCTCCCTCCCAGTGGCTATGCATCAAGGAAAACAACTTGGAAAGCAGGGTGCTCTGCATCAGGAGTTGCTTATTTTATATCTAGTTTTGTATTTCAGGGTGTTCTGTCTTGGTCATCTGGTGTAGTGGTAGCTACTTCATTATTGGACAAAGGACTAAATGACAACTTTATTATCTTTTTGTCTGAGTTCCTTAAGAGGCAGGTAAGCAAACTTTGCACTTTAGTTGTCTCACATAATACAGAACATGAGTATAGAATATGCTCTGGTTCAGTGAGCCATAAGTTTCAACAGTTTTTGTCTGTGTTTAAGCCTTGGCTTAACAAACTGTAGGTGCTGTGCAAATAATAACATGAGAGGAAGGTGCTCTATGCACACAAGTTATGCATGAGTGTGAGAAAAATGAGGTTCAGAGTTTGTGACCCTTTAACTGTAGTTATTTGCTTGTTTTGCCTTATTTGTAGGAAATGCAATGTTTATTGTTATTGCTCAGCCTGCCTGCACTTCACTGCTTTGTGCCACTTCTGCACACTTGCATCCAGACAGCATTCAACCCTTAGGACTTTCCTATCTGTAATAATCCTTGCAGGAATGACTATGGGCTGGAGTAGAAGTGTTGCAATGTTAAAAAGTTTTAGGATTCATCCTTATTCTAGTCGAGGTCTCACTCCAAATCCCAATGAACTCCAGGAATAGGTGCTAGCCAGACTGACTCAGCTAGGGTTGCTTCTGCCTTTTGTATTGATGAAAACAGCAGTTTTTCTTTCTATTACTTAGCTCACTTATCCTCAGTGTTTGACAGTTAATTCTCTAAGTATCTGTGTACTGCCATATAGCTCTGTCTCCTCTAAGACTTGTGTTGTCCTTCCCTCCCTCCCCTCCCCCAAATCTATTATAATCCCTAATTCCCTCTGACATGAACGCTTCCCAGGAAGAATGACAGAATGCTGTCTCAGATAGTGTCCAGTGCTGTCACTGGAAGATATCAGAAAGGAATAAATCCCCCTCAAGCTAGTTGGAAAATAGTGTCTGCTTTTGATGTGACTTCAGTTTTGAGGGATTTTTGCATTTATCCCTACTTTTTCCTAGTAATTTATGCTTGCATGTAAAAATGGAAGAACTTTTTTTTTTTTTTAAAGTTTTTCTGAATTTGACTTTGTTCTTATGTTCTTTAAAATATTTGGTCTGATACAATGGCCTAGAGTCCAGAAGCTGTTACTATAAGCTTTTTTCACATGGCCTTTGTTCTTCTTGCCCTTGTCAAGGTGAGCAACATGATTGGTTTTTTGGAATTAGTGACAATAGCTGGAACTGATCTGCATGGAGCTTGCACAGAAACCCTCACAGATGTACCTTTTTTCTGCTACTGCAGCCTCTGGTTTGTCAGGTGGTTTGTACAAGTGTAAGTGAACTGTACTTTTCCAGAGCTGGCTTTTGGGCAGTTTGAAGTAGGATACTGGGGACTATTGACATGCATAGTGTAGTGGTGCTGCTGGTTGCTTTGGAGTCAGTGTGGTGACCTATTTTCTTTCTCCCTGTTTTCCAGAAAATGGGTGAAAACTCCTAGCTTGGACTGTTTTGTCTTTTCATCTTTTTAACTGAAGTCATATGAGATTATGATTTTAATGAAAACAACAAAAAAAAGCTTTGTGTATTTTGTCTAACTACTGGAAGTATGCTTCAGAATTAAATAACTGATACTTTGGAGTATTTGTAATTTTCAGGCTGTATGTTAATAGCAATTTGTCAGTGGCAGGTGCCAACAGTATTTCTCAACCTAAAAAGAAATTCTTCCTTTGTAGTGTTTATTTCACTTCTCTTCAGTGTATTTCTGAAGTGTAAGAGTGTAATTTTGCTAAACCTCATAAACTAGACTCACTCTCATTTGGGTGAGATGTTTCCTGTTCACCTGATCATACGAAAATCCTGTTGTTTCCTTCTTTCACGTATGAATTAAGTCTTTTTAGCATGCATTGACCAGACTTGTATGAAATACTCCACAGAAGGATCAAGTGGGATTTTATAGAGGTCTTTTTAATGCTCTAGTGGAAATACCCTGCCAGTAAATCTGAGGATTCCATTTTCTTTCCTCAGTCCTCTCAAGGTTTCTCTGCTTCATTTGTGTTGCAGTTACAAGCTGCAACTTTTAACGAAGAATGTTACTGTTGAAGTAGTTACATTAAATGAGAAAAATTAAAATTTAAAAAATTAAAAGAGAAGCTGTAGGTTAAATACAGCCTTGATATTGCTGTTGCCAACAGCCCTTGGGCCTACCATAGTTTTTGTCACAATGGGAGTGATGTTAACCCAGCTTGTGCAGAAACTATTCAAGGAGCTCCAAGGCACCCTTAGCAATGTGTCAATAAGCAAGAGGGAAGAGTGGAAAGGAAACCCAGGTACCATCTATAGAGGCAAGAACGTGCTGAAAAGATCCTCACCAGAAGAATCTGCAATATTCAACCCTCTGTGTTTAACCTTTTGCAGAAGACTCGACTGCTGTTGATCTGTCACTACTTGTTTTCAGGCAGCAGTTATGTGGATTTTGCCAGCCCTATGCAGTTAAGTTTGTTTGTTTGGAGTAACTGAATATAATGTTGGATGTGTTTATTAAATAAGACCTGGGGAGAGTGGTGAAAACTACAAATACAGATTGTTTGTTATATTTGGTCCAAAAGATAAGGCTCAAGTAATTCAAAGTGAGACAAAAGAAGTGTAATTCATTAAAACAAACAAACAAAAGTGAAGGAAATACCTATACCATAAGACACAGGAATGTTATGGTAAAAACAGGCCCTGGGAGTCCACATTTGAAGCTGGTACTGCAAAGATTGACTTTTATTTCTCCAGCAATCTTTTCAATTTTGGTAGTATGAAGAAGCATCTTTTTTGTAAATGTCATGCCCCAAAGGGGTTAATAGTAGACCTGTACAAAGACTGATTCTCTGTCCTGAGTTTTTTTTTTTTTTTTTTTTTTTTTTGGTCTTGTATTAGAATAGTCCTCATCAACACCATGTCTGTTCCTGTGCTCTATTAGAAAGAACTGTTACGATCATGTCTGTGGCAGCTGAACCTTTTGACATCGACAGAGTTTTCATCATCTTGACCTGAGCTAAACTAGTCTGGTCACTAATGATGATAATGATAAAAAAGATCACTCTAAGCAAAAATGGTAAGATGTCTGCCTCAGTAACATAATAAAAAAAAAAAAGATGTCATCCAGAGAGCTGCTGTCTTGTGCACTGTGACTTCTGACTGTCCTGTTTATTCCTTGAGGTGGTGTGATGGCTGATGGTGTTACAGTGACTTGGGGAGCTCCTGGAGACCCCCACCTCAGCTGGAAGAGAGGAACTGGCAGTGAGTGCTCTTAATCTTGGGGGAGTAACAGTAAGGGGTGATCTCCCTGACACCTTCACTCAGGTACTGCAAACCTGTTTGTTTCTCTGTACCCTGTAGACACAGATATTGTGGAGATGCTGCCCCATTCCCTCTTGCTTCAGTTCAGGCCTCACCTCTGCCTCCCCAGTTTGAATGCACTTGGTAGTAGGGGCTGCATGTAAAACTTTTGGTCATACAGAGGTGTTCCTTCAGTTGGAGTTGGTACGTATGTTTCTGTGTGTGTAAATATATTTACATATATCTACCTGGAGAATTAATAGGTGAATAACTACAGAGCAGCTGGTACAGGTGAGAAGTGAGTAGCAAGCATGGGGGCAGAAAGTTAGGTAGAGTACATGCACAGAATTAATAGAAAAAGGTTTTTGGGGAGGAATGTCAAAGTCTTTACCTATCATTTTATACATTTTTTAACTAATACACTTGTATGTTTTTGGACCTTTACTGTACTAGGGAAAATGAACATGATTTGAAAACATTTAAGAATGTTCCCTTTACTGTATGTTGTGATCAGCCTTTGGTATTATGGTCTGTTACTCAAAATCTATAAACAGCCATCAGGTAGGGCTAGATTACATTTGTATTTTTCTTTATAAATTGTGTGAAACTGCTTTGATCCAGTTTGCAGCCCAACCTCCTATCTTCTGCGAGGATTAGTGCAGAGGATACTGCATGGTGCATTCCATGTTATGGTGTAGTGCAAGTTGTTCTCTTGACTTGCATTTTAAAAAAAATTAGCCTCTATAATTTCATAGTTTTTCTTGCATGCTCCTGTGAAAGCATATCTGGTCTATAACGTTCTTGCATGTGACTATAAAGGTGAAGGGCATAAAATCCTTACATGACTTGAGTTACTGATTCTGGTGTTCTAAGTTCAAGAATTGTCCTAAGTTCCTGACACAAGTCCTCAAAAGATTTTGAATTTAGCAGGTGGCTATTTAAAAAATAGGCTGCATTTGTCAGAAGAGTAAGATGTGCATGGGAGAGAGGGTGTCAGTAGGTCTATTATTCTTTTATAATGTTTTGTGCCTAGAAACAAAAATATTTAACTCCTTGTCTCTCTTATTGTCGTGCTGGATAATGCAGACTGGCATGGTTTGTACTTCTGTTCCAGTGAAACAGCAAGTTCAGGTCTCGGCCTGTGTGAATACAGAATTCATGAGTATCCTGGGCTGAATGCTGTTTAAGAAAAAAGAATGGACAGAGATGGTCTGCAAGTACAACAGAGTCCTCATTCAGTTAATTTAATCTGAAAAGCAGTTAGCACCACTGGCTTTGGTATAGTATTTATCAAATTGCCAGAGGATATTGCACTGGATTTGGATATATCCATTTAAGCATGTTTTTTCTCCAGCTGAGTAGATAAGAAATCTGCAAACACTTTAACATTGTCTGGTCAGCATATACTAAGAACTACTGGCATTGCAGGACTTGATTTTGACCTCTATTAAAGCTGCTTGTCTTTAGTGAAACTGACTCCCTGTTTGTTCAAGGGAGTGATTTTAATTTAAATTCATACAGATTTTGGTACTAAACATGCATGAAGTTCATGTTGGTTCCTCTTAAATGGTGTAACTAGCTAAAGAAAAATATTATTGCCATGTATTTTTCTTTCTCTTTTTAGAGGCACCGTAATAAAACTGGTCAGTGATTTAATAGTTTTTGGCACTTTTAAGGAAGAAAATATATTTTTAGCTTTAATGGTCTGCTAAGGGAGAAAAAATAGTACATAAGCTGTTGATTTTTCATTCAGTAGTTCCAAGTGCTTGAACCCTGCCAGATGTTGATCTTCAAAAACTTATTGAATAAAAAAGAATTGTTGGGTTTGGTTTGAGATAGTTGCCAAAAGCAGTTTAAAGGTGTGATATCAGCTTCTGTTCTTCAGATTTAATTATTCAGTTTCATGCTTGAAGGCTGATTTTTAATTTAGTCTGTGCTTGCAGTTAGTTTTGTAAAAAGGGAAAAAAGTAGTTTAGTTTCTAGAGCTGTAGGCCTTTTCTTGCATTTTCCCCATTCTTCCTACAATGGCCACGGTGCAGAGGTCAGGATTTGAGGCTTCTTGCCTAGACTGCACTCATGGAACTTCTTGCTTTTCCTGTTGCTGAAGCTTTGGCAATGTAGATATGGTGCATGGTGATGTTTAGATCAGTGGCTGAAAAACCTTTAGTAGGAGCCACTGCAAATGCTGTAGGTGCATTGTTTTGTTTTACTGATGCAGGGAAGAGTTCATCTGAGGAAGATGGTTCTTGGTGTTGCCTATGCTCTGCCACTTCTCCTCCCTAGTGCATGTGAGATAAGAGGAACCAGTGATGATAAATGTCTGGGTTACATAAGATGAACTAAGCTGGAGTCTTACTCATTACTTCCCTTTGAAACACTTGTGTGTCACGTTTCAAATTCTGTGCTAGCACAGACTTGGTCTTAGCTGTTTTCCTGGTGGAAGCAACATCCACTGGAGGTGGATGGATTTCTTACAGCCTCTAATGCTGACACAGAAGAGCTGTAATTTCTTGCTCCTTTGCAGATCACTTGCAGATCAGAGACATCTCTTTACTTTCCCATTTTGAAAAGCAGCACAGAAATACTTTCACGTAGCTAGTTCCCTCTTACAGTCTGTAGAATTAAAAAATAACTAAGATGACTTTTGAGGTCTCCAAAACAAGGAGCTGAGGAAACAGTCCTGTTAATCAAGAATGATAAAATATCAAGGTTAAAGGTGAGAGACAGGATTAACACCAGGGGAAGGAGTAACTGAGCAAGTCTAGTATCATTCTGGTTTCTGAAGGTGGTGGTGGGTTCCTTGAACAGTGGCACTAGTAAAGGCAATTTTTAACACGGGGCTAATCTGAGAGACTTGTAAGGTCTTGTGACAAGATGGAAATATCCACTGTGCTCTGGTGAAAACACAGTTTTGAGTTTTGGCATATTTCTAATATCTTGAAATGACATTCCAAAAGATAAAAAGTTACAGTCAAAATCTAAAGAACAAAAAGACTTTGTGGCACTGGCCCAGGAGACAGGATTTGTGGTTCATGTACTTTTTCTTAGTCCCTTTTCCTGCTAATTAAGGAAAAGAGAGTGCCAATATACATTTTAAAATTTGAACTCTCATGGTCAAGTTATTACCTCTTTGTCCCCAAGCCCTTCTCTGAAGTTTATCTTGCAAATCCTTCTCAGCTACAACTGTGGATTGTATGGGAGTCTTTTGAATTGAAAATTACCAGTTTGTAAATGGAGACCTATTTATAATTTTTATGAAAAAGTGTGGGACCAGTGTAACAAATGTAGTTTTCAGGTGCAGATGTTTGGCTGTATTCCAAAGTTTTGGTGTGACTGAGACATGCATCCTTTTCTTCTTTTTCCATGATTCCCCTTAGGTGATCTGGATCTGTCTGATGAGTGTTATCTCATTTCTGCATCAGTTACATAGAAACTGTACCTGCCTCAGTTTCCTGCCTCTGATCTCTGCATCTTCCTATTGCATTAGCTGTGTGTTTAATGACTGAAGTTATCTCCCTGTCTCAAGTCCCCAGAATATTTGCTATTGTTATTGGGGACCTTTACTTTTCTCTTGTTAGACTTCTGTGCTTCCCAAAAGTTACTTGGTGGGCAGCCACCCAGCCTCACTGGTTGTGTGGATCATGGAGTGGAAAAAAGGCTGTGTTTCAGCAAGGACATGACCCTCATGTTCTTGACAGCATTTAATGACACTCAGTTAATCATGTAACTGCTTTTAATTTGTGGTGTTAATATTGTTGCTATATATTTGTTAAATTATGAATATAACTTCTACCAGGAGTGAAAGAGCCAAATTGTTGTTATTTTTTTTTTGTTAAAACCATATGTGCCACTCTTCAGTGAAGAAGTGGGGCAAATTTTAATATTGGCTATTCTCTTTATAAAATCTAGTCTCATGGGGTAGTTAGCTTTTAAACAGCTTCTGTAATATTCAGGTAATATTCAGGCTATGCAGACCATTTCACCATTGCTGAGCAGAAGGTTGGGAGAACAGAGGTATTGGGCAGCCCCTGAAAATTTTTCACTGGTAACATCTCCCAGTGCTCTGGTGGGAAAATTGCTGAACTGGTTTGTAGCAGGGAAGTCATATGTGGTCAATCTGTTGAACAATAAACCAGGGTTATAGCTAGGTTGTGTTTTTTGTTGTTGGTTTGGGTTTTTTTTCCCATCACACACAGGTGCAAGTCATACATTTCTTCTTCTCTTAATGCATCTGCAATCCCTTGGGAGAGGGGATGAAGGGGACAGTGGCAGGAGCAGAGCTCAAGGGATATATTGTGTTATATTAGGAGTTCTTGTGACAGCAAGTGACTTACCCAAGCTCTATGAAGCACTGGAGGTACCAGTCAGCCACATGTCTGACTGACCATGATGCCATTCTGTAAACATTTCTCCCTAAACCAGTTTATTAGCATTTTTTTTGTTGTAATTTTTAAAAAATGTCTTAAACCTAATATGGTTCATCTTTGCCTTTATTGTACCTCTGTAAAAGCAAACACCTACCTAATGTATTGAAGCCTTCATAGGGCTTATAGCATGGAAAACTCTACTTTTAGCAGCTTGTTAAAGCTACTAGCATTTCTTCTTAACTATCATTCTGGTATGACCCACCCTGTGGTTGATGTAACTTCACAGATCCCATGAAGTCTTTAGAGCCTTTTTATAATTACTGTCTCCAATTTAGTGTTTTGTACATGTCTTAAATGCAGGTGCTGCTGCTTTGTTTTCCTGCAACTTTTAATCCACTTCCCCGAAGTTTTTGGAAGTGATCTTCTCTACCATGTCTCTTACACTTAGCAGTGGCAAAAAGTGTTCTTTAGTGGAGCATCTAGTTGTTCCTTAAAAGGTAAGGTTGAGTTCAGCCTTGCACAGTAGCCAACATTATGGCAACTACTCTATGGATATAATATGGCAAGTTGAAAATAGTTGAGATTAAAAATATTCATTTGAACACCCTCCCAAAAAAGTTCACCGAGTAAAAGCATCATGTGCTTTTATTTGGACAGGTTTGAGGTTGGCTGCATTTTTAGCATTTTTAATTTTAGCTAAATTAACATCTAATTTAGGATGTTAGGTCTGAAATTTTGTGTGAAAACTTTGGGGTAGCAGCAGTGCCCTTTGAATTGTGTTTAAATCTTATGATGGGTGACCTCTTGTACTTTGAACTTTATTATGTAGTTTTGTCATGTTCTTTTTAAAAAGCTTTTTAGCTTTTCATAGATCTTTCATGGTGTGAACCCCAAACACTGAACCTCCTCATGTGTGGTGCCTTTGACTTCAGATCTGGTATAGTTACATTTTAACTTCAAGTTGTAAGCTGCAGTTAAGAAATTAAGCCCAATGAACTTCTCTCCAGCAGCATGCTGTAATTACTGGAAGCTTCGTTAGCATTTTTTTTTTTTTTTTTTTTTTCCCCCTGTAGTCAGACTTAATCTGATCAGATTTTTATTGTAGGGTAGCTGAGGTTGTATTCAAATACAACCCTGTTTGTCCTTTATATTCTGGGGAGCTGCTTTATTTTGAACTTTATTATTTCTCAGCATGTACCACTAAAAAACTTGAATCCCTCAAATGAGTTTTCCTGTGCCTCCCATCCTCCAGACTCTACAAACACTCTTCTGGCTGAACTAAAATCAGTATCTTGTCCTGAAGCTTGAACAGTCAACTTAGTTTTCATTTTAACTTTATTTCCTCTATTAAGCAGCTGGGCCATTAGCATTTTGGGGTGCAGGGGGGATCAGATGTGATGTGGTGAAGAACTAAGAGCACTGAGAAGCACAGACTTGGTTTCTATGTGTTTACTGTGGATGCAGTGAACAGTGTAGTTTATTCATGGCCATACATTTCTGCTGTGTAGAAAAAGTGTTTGCTTTGCCCTGATTGTCTAAAAAGGAAGAAGTGATGCTGAATTGATGCCCTGTGCTGTCAAATCCACAAGCTACAGAAGTCAACTGACATTTTTATTGGAGAGTTGCAATTAAGAATGCAAGATTCAGAGTTAGTTTATCTGCCTTTAAACACTTATCAGCTCTTTAAAAACTTGACTTGCTTTTTCAAGGAATTGCATAGAATGTTCTCAATTTACATAGGAACATCAGTTGCTTTCTATTTGCAAAAGCTTGTCTAATTTTTCTGATTGTATCTGAGACCCACTTTAAAACTTTATTTTACATCTGAAAATCTTCAGGATGTGGTTTTTTACCTTTAGATTGCACTTAACTATGTGGGTCTCTCTTTTGTATTTTTGGAAACACTAATTAAGAAGTTGAACAAACTATACATAAAAGAATTGATGATGATTGAAAGTTTCACACATCCCTCAAGGAAACTAGTACATTTATGTTGCATCAAAGCAGTGAGGAAGTCATGTTGAGTGTACTGATCTTTTTATGCACCTGTGATTTTTCAGGCTGTGACTTTAAAAAAAAAATATTTGCCACGCAAAGTAGATGATCAGGAGCAGTGGATTGTAGCTGCACGTTGGGACTTGAGTTGTTAGAAGCAGTAAAAAGTTGTTCTGCCTCCAGGGTAAAATTAAAAATACTGAAGTGCAGTAGTTTGGCAGTATAGATCAGAAACACACACTCTCCTGCCTAGGCAAGTTGTGACAAGTATGTACCTTGCATATAAACTTCTTTTGTGAAGGAATCTCAAAGTTGTCAAGTCTTTGTTAGATAGACACAACTGAAATATTGTTTGTTTCTGTTTTTGACCACATCCTTCTGTCTAACCAAGCAGGGAAAAAAAACCAAAATAAAAACCCCAGCAAATGGACTACTTGGAAAAAAGTGATTCAGAATGACTTGCCCTTGAGAGTATCTGTATATATGATTAATAAATTATGTTAATCATTAAAGTACAACTAAAACTACAGAAAAAATGGGTTTACATAAAATATACTGAGGGTGGGAAGCTAGTTTTATTTTGGTGTCAATTTCAATTTTTTTCTTAGGGGAAAAAATCATTAAGAACTGTTAGTTTCTGAGCAGAACAGCAATTCTGAAGAAACATACAACAGTTTTTTATAGTTTAATTTTTCAATGGAAAAAATCAGAATTCCAAAGCTTTTGGAAGGTGTTGACATCTCCACTGTCTCAGGTTTGACTGTGATTTTTCTCAATTTCTTTGCAGTGCTTTGTTCTTCAGTTGTCTGTACTGTGTTTGGAGACCTTTCTCTGATACTTGGCTGCTACCAGTGGACTCGTAGCTGTTTACACCTTGGTCTGCTCTCACATCTCCAAGCACACGTTGGACTCAGGCTGAAAATGTCTTGATGGATCCATGTTAGTGTGATATGCTGACAGCTCTTGGTGGTGGTTAAAAATGGCTTCTAAGTGGTAAGACCTTTTTCACAATTTCACAATTCACTATCAGCTATTTTTTTTTCCCTTTTTGCTTAGGTCTTTTTTACTTATAGTATACTGGTGATACACTTGGATCTACTACCTCAGATATCAGTTATCTGAGGAGAAGATACAGTACTGTGTTGAGAAAGCTTCACTGAATCATGTCTAGAAGTGAATGTCTAAGGAAGAGCTTAGGACCAAGGCAAGCAGGCTCCTGTAGAATCATACAGTATCTCAAGTTGGAAAGGACCTATAAGGATTGTTGAGTCCAACTCCCTGCACTTTGCAGGACTACCTGAAATGAAACCATGTCTAGGAGTGTACTCCCAGTAATCTGCAGCTCAGGGACTTCCTAAATCAGATGTGCTTCTTTTACATTAGTAATCATCAAACTGTACTTTTACTAATTCTCTTGTATCATTTCTCTATGTTCAAAAATTCAAATTTTCTTTTAACAAACTAACGTGCTCAGTGCAAATCAAGACTTCTTGGGTGCTAATCCTCCTTTATAAGGTGCAGGCAGGTCCCTGAGCTCTGTCCTCTTGTGGATGCAGCCGGGTAATGCAGCCAATTAGTAATGGTAGTCACAACTTCTCATGGAGATGCTCTGTACTGCTCTTCACGTAAGGATTTTATCAGTAGTAAGTAGATTACATATTGATATCAAGGACATGGATATATAAGTAATTCAACATCTAAACTGTTCTTCAAGAATAATGTGATATACTGCTTCCCTGTAGTCAAGTAATAAAACTGATAGACAGTACTTCCTTTTGGCCTCTGAGAACAAAGAGTTGATTGGCATGACAGGACAGAAACGTTGATATGCACTTGTTTATTTGATATTTGCTATATGGACTTTCATATTCAAGACATTCCATATTTATTAGTCTATAACATTGCTTTATAGATTGTATTAGGGTATATTATAGAACATTGCTTGTTCTATTATTAACTAATTATAATTTTACGTATTCTAAAATATTTTTAGCATAGCTTTTGGTTTTCCTGGTAGCATTTTCTAATGTATTCTTAGCAGAAGTATACAATAAAATTCAAATGGATCATAAGTTCAACTGTTGGATCATCTCCAGTATATCATATTCCTGTTTGCCTCTGTCACTAGCTTTCATTTCTAGTTACAGAATATACTGACTTGCTTCACTGGCTTCTGATAGATTTTTATATCAAAATTATTTTTGTTCTTTCAATAAATTTGTTGCTGCATAAGTTTACCTTGAACATTTCTATCTTTCTGTTGCTCAAGGAAGGCAAACACACTAAGTGCATTAGGGTAGGAACATCAGATCAATCTTAAAGCAAAAAACTGGAGGCTGAGGATTTGAGGACGTTAGTACACATTTTTTTCTCTTAAGTTGTTCTCTTGTTGGTGTTTATCATACTTGGGACAACTCTAGTTTTACTTCACCCTACATTTCTGTGTGTTTACATAGAAAAGTGACAATCATCAAATGTTCAGGGTTGAATTGTGTACTTTCTCCTTATTGGAAACAAGGCTGTTCAGTGCTGAGCTAGTTTTCTGAATACTTCTCAGTAGTTTCTATGCTTAATGCTAGATCTTTAAAAAGCAATCAGGTAAAAGATTCTTTAAAAAAAAATCGTTGGCATTGGGTCCTTAGCTTTTGTATCTACTGTCAGTCTTCAACATTAAAAACCTGCTGTGATGGGTGTAGGTAATTAGACATGGCTTCTTAGCTTAAAAGAAAGAGCAACTTCTTTACCAAGAAGTTTATCAAGAATTGTGCAAGTTACAGTGAAGACTCTTTACAGTTTAAATCTGTGATACATAATGGAATGGTAACTAGGAATCTTTAAGGAACAGGATAACACCTCTCCCTTGGCTAGTACTGAGTGAAAACAATGTCTTAATGCATAAAACAAGTACTTCAAAGACCGGGATACAATGACAGGTAGTTTTCAGAAGTCTGGGCGTAAAGCACAAGTGATGCAGCTACCCCCTGCATAGTTGCAGAGCTTTCTGTGGAAACATTGTGTGTTCCCCTGCCTTGTGCTTCTGCCCAGCATGGCTTAACATGTTCTGCCTGACTTGGCACAGGGCACTTTGCTCCTACAGTGCACCACTGACTGTGAAGTTCTTACCTGTGCTCTCCTTAGCTGCTCCACAGTATCTCTGGCTGAGAAATGGCTTATGAAGTGCAGCAAGACTCACTTCTGGTGCAGACAATTCAGTAACAAAACCAATGATGACTAAAAGTCCCTGATTCAAAGGATGTAAGGATTCAGGCTAAAATGTACAGCAGAGCTGAGAAGGGAGTACCAATGCTGTGCAAGAAAACAGACCTTTTCTCTTTGTGGTCTGCTTTGCTAACTTTCTTAATCGTGTTTCATTGTCTCTTCTTTGTGAATGCTGTTAACCTAAGAGTCTTGATCTCTAGTTGTACATACTGTATTTTTGTTATGAGGAAGATCACTCTGAAATTTTATGTGGGAGGGCTATATATTATATGGGATTTAAAAATACATTGCTCCTCATCTGACATAAATACTGTGTTACAAATATTTCACTGACATACTCTGCAGTGTTTCAGATTTTTATCAGTATGGTCTGTCTGACAGAGGATGTATGCCTGAATTAGTAGAGGTTTGAGCATGTCAGTCTGTATGGAATGGACTTGTGAATTTACCCTAACCTGCATTAAAGCTTGGCACCTTTGTTCCTTGTATTTCTGTTAAGCACTTAAAAAGCTTTCAGTAAAGGCTTTTAGCCCCCAGTTCCTTAGAGATCCAATTTCATAGCAGTATTGCCATTGTTTGTCTGACTTACTGGTAGCTGTTCCACAGAATGTCTCTCTTAAATGTTTTTTAATGTCCTTTGCATATAAATACCAAAATCAGGCTTGTCCTCATTTGCTTTGATCCTTTTATAAGAGAGGGGATCTGGCCACTTCTGTTTCTAGGGGATTGAGTAATGATGTCTTCTCTTGATGTTCCTACTTGCATGGAAATGGGTATGATTCAGAGTACATACAACACAAGATCTCCCAAACTTGATTTTCTTCCATATTTTCCTCAAAGAAGAACTTGCATTTCTAAGCAAATTACAGATTTGTATGTCAGTACTTGGAAGAAGCAAGAGGTTAGCAACAGGAAGCCCAGATCCTTATTCTGGCTGAGGATTGTAGGAGCTGTAGGATAAGACAATACCTTGATCTTCTCAGGAATTCCTCATGAGTTCAGGAAAACATTGTATTCTTGCTTGAGACTTCAAGATAAGAGTTATCTGATACATAAATGGTAAAGATTTGGGGGCTTTTTATTAAATGGGATAAAAATTGTGTTCAGTGACCTTAACAGCTGTGTTTAATGTTCAGCTTCTGCTTTGATATGTTTTGCTACTATTTCATTACCACTGGCATTTCTCTTTTTCTGTTGCTAAATAATTAAAGCCAAGCTCTTGAAGAAAAAACCCCACACATAACCAAAAACAATACCAAAAAAACCCCAAACAAATAAAAAAACCCCAAGCGTTCCAGAAATTCTTAACCTTCCAAAGAAAAAGCCCCACAAGTTGCTCAAAAACCCCAACCTCCCATACAGAGAGAATATGAAAGGAAAGTGAAACTTTACCTAAAGCTTACAGTTCTTTGCTACTCTACTTTTTCATGTGTCAGGAAACAAAGCTAGACTTTGTTACAGAAAAGCGTGGGGACAACTGAAATTACTTGCATGTTTACATTAATAAAAATGACACTGAAGCCAAACTGCAGAAAGATTCAACGGCCTGAAGTATTTTTTTTATCCAAAATAATAGCTGCAGCAAGTTTAAAGCTCTTGGTTTAGTTTAGTTTATTGCAAAAATGTATGTGACTTTGTTCTTGCTTATAGTGGTCCCCTGAGGTCTTTTGCTGTGAAATTACATGAATAAAGTGGACCAAGGTAACCATTACTGCTAAGTAGCTTGGGAACTAACTGCTAAAGTATCACTTTAAATTATCTGCAGGGATAGCCTCTTGTTCCCTCAAATATGTCAGGTTATTACAACTGTCCAAACTGCCCAAAGGTGAGGTGACTCCACAATATGACAGGCACCCTGTTTTCTCCCTGTGCATACATTTTTGTGGTCACATTTTCTGTTCAGCTACTGTATTTAAAGAAAAAAGGCTATATATGTGAATGTCCTAGTTCTAAAGCAAAAAGGCTTGTCATTTAAAGCAGTGCAGCATATACTGAAAAGAAATGAAGTTTGCCTTTCTTACCTGTATTTTGTGTGAAATTATGGTAGTGTCTTGCTAACTGGCTAGCAAGTAGATGAGAGTCTCTGGAACCTCTCATGAATTTTATGCACATGTGTTAATTTACACTTACAGGCTAGACTACAGGTTCAAATTTAACTGTATTCTGCTTTCAGTTATGCATCTCTGATCTTTTGGGGGAAGAGTAGATTGTTTTCATTGAGATATTTCTTACAAATTTGGCTTCGATTCTGAGATGTGAGAAGGAAAAACTTCCTGTCTTTTTTTCCCCCCCTAAATACTTGGATGCTATTGTAGTTGCTGTATTTCTTTATCAGATTTACTTCCACTTGAAACAGTGATGGAAGATTTAAATTGGGAAGTTGGGGAGAGCAGGAATGATGCTCCTTTGGTGTACACTTACGCTATGTGCAGTATGGGCTCAAGGATAGTTAAAACTTTTTTAACCTTTATGCTCAAGGATAAAGTTAAAACCTCTGTGCTCAAGGAGTGCCAACATCTCTTGAAGAGCTGCATCCTAATGTAGAGACCCCTTCACACAGAGCCTGGGACACTGCCCAAAGGCAAATCTCTCATCCCTTCCGTTCTGACTGTTCCGGCAGAGCCGTGGCACCAGTGTCCCGGGCCGGGGGGAGGGACAGTTCTGCCCATTTCTTTTCTGGTGTTCGGTTCACCGGTGCGGTTTTGTTGCTGGGAGGAAGCAAGGGTTCTGTGTGCCACACCACGGCAGTGCCCCTTCCACCTTCCTGGCACAGGAATGCCTCCTGCTGCCAACCGGCCCGGTTGGATGTGCAGCAAACAGTTCTGGAAAGCTGGTACCGCCGTGCCACTGCTGACTGTAGTGTTGGAGAAGGCCCTGAGGCAGCACACAGGACCCTTCCTCTCTGTGGCATCGACAGCCCAGTCCCGATTAAAGCCAGCCAGCTTTTGGGGTTGTCACGGTTCAACACTGGCCTGGCAATTAAACCAAATAACAGATGTTCTCTATTAATCCCCCTCTCCTCCCTGATAAGGAAAGGANGCTCCTCATCTGACATAAATACTGTGTTACAAATATTTCACTGACATACTCTGCAGTGTTTCAGATTTTTATCAGTATGGTCTGTCTGACAGAGGATGTATGCCTGAATTAGTAGAGGCTTGAGCATGTCAGTCTGTATTGAATGGATTTGTGAATTTACCCTAACCTGCATTAAAGGTTGGCACCTTTGTTCCTTGTATTTCTGTTAAGCACTTAAAAAGCTTTCAGTAAAGGCTTTTAGCCCCCAGTTCCTTAGAGATCCAATTTCATAGCAGTATTGCCATTGTTTGTCTGACTTACTGGTAGCTGTTCCACAGAATGTCTCTCTTAAATGTTTTTTAATGTCCTTTGCATATAAATACCAAAATCAGGCTTGTCCTCATTTGCTTTGATCCTTTTATAAGAGAGGGGATCTGGCCACTTCTGTTTCTAGGGGATTGAGTAATGATGTCTTCTCTTGATGTTCCTACTTGCATGGAAATGGGTATGATTCAGAGTACATACAACACAAGATCTCCCAAACTTGATTTTCTTCCATATTTTCCTCAAAGAAGAACTTGCATTTCTAAGCAAATTACAGATTTGTATGTCAGTACTTGGAAGAAGCAAGAGGTTAGCAACAGGAAGCCCAGATCCTTATTCTGGCTGAGGATTGTAGGAGCTGTAGGATAAGACAATACCTTGATCTTCTCAGGAATTCCTCATGAGTTCAGGAAAACATTGTATTCTTGCTTGAGACTTCAAGATAAGAGTTATCTGATACATAAATGGTAAAGATTTGGGGGCTTTTTATTAAATGGGATAAAAATGTCACTCCAGTCTACAAGAAGGGCAAGAAGGAGGACCCGGGTAACTATAGACCGGTCAGCCTCACCTCCATCCCTGGAAAGGTGATGGAACAACTTGTTCTTGTCACTATCTCCAGGCATATCAAGGACATGGGGATCATCAAGAGCAGTCAGCATGGTTTTATCAAGGGTAAATCATGTTTGACTAACCTCATATCCTTCTATGAGGAAATTACTAGGTGGATAGATGATGGAAGAGCGGTAGATGTGGTTTATCTTGATTTCAGTAAAGCATTTGACACCGTCTCTCACAGCATCCTTGTAGATAAGTTGATCAAGTATGGGTTTGGTGATCAGGTAGTGAGGTGGATCAGGAACTGGTTGAAAGGAAGGAGGCAGAGAGTTGTAGTCAATGGGGCAGAATCTAGTTGGAGGTGTGTGACTAGTGGAGTCCCTCAGGGGTCGGTACTGGGACCGGTGTTGTTCAATATCTTCATCAACGACTTGGATGAGGGTATAGAATGTACCCTCAGCAAGTTTGCTGATGACACTAAGCTGGGAGGAGTGGCTGACACACCAGAAGGCTGTGCTGCCATTCAGAGAGACTTAGACAGGCTGGAGAGTTGGGCAGGGAGAAACTTGATGAAATTCAACAAGGCGAAGTGTAGAGTTTTGCATTTGGGGAAGAACAACACAATGTCCCAGTATAGGTTGGGGGCTGACCTGCTGGAGAGCAGTGTAGGTGAAAGAGACCTGGGGGTCCTGGTAGACAAGAGGATGACCATGAGCCAGCAATGTGCCCTTGTGGCCAAGAAGGCCAATGGCATCCTGGGGTGCATTAGAAAGGGTGTGGTTAGTAGGTCAAGAGAGGTTCTCCTCCCCCTCTATTCTGCATTGGTGAGGCCGCACCTGGAGTATTGTGTCCAGTTCTGGGCCCCTCAGTTCCAGAAGGACAGGGAACTGCTTGAAAGAGTCCAGCGCAGAGCCACTAATATGATTAAGGGAGTGGAACATCTCCCTTATGAGGAAAGGCTGAGGGAGCTGGGTCTCTTTAGTTTGGAGAAAAGGAGACTGAGGGGTGACCTCATCAATGTTTTCAAATATGTAAGGGGTGAGTGTCAGGGAGATGGAGTTAAGCTTTTCTCAGTGGTGACCAGCGATAGGACAAGGGGTAATGGGTACAAACTGGAGCATAGGAGGTTCAAATTGAATATTCGAAAAAAATTTTTTACTGTAAGGGTGACAGAGCCCTGGAACAGGCTGCCCAGGGGGGTTGTGGAGTCTCCTTCACTGGAGACATTCAAAACCCGCCTGGACACGTTCCTGTGTGATGTGCTCTAGGTGGCCCTGCTCTGGCAGGGGGGGTTGGACTAGATGATCTTTCGAGGTCCCTTCCAACCCCTAGGATTCTATGATTCTATGATTCTTATGAAAATTGTGTTCAGTGACCTTAACAGCTGTGTTTAATGTTCAGCTTCTGCTTTGATATGTTTTGCTACTATTTCATTACCACTGGCATTTCTCTTTTTCTGTTGCTAAATAATTAAAGCCAAGCTCTTGAAGAAAAAACCCCACACATAACCAAAAACAATAACAAAAAAACCCCAAACAAATAAAAAAAACCCCAAGCGTTCCAGAAATTCCCAACCTTCCAAAGAAAAAGCCCCACAAGTTGCTCAAAAACCCCAACCTCCCATACAGAGAAAATATGAAAGGAAAGTGAAACTTTACCTAAAGCTTACAGTTCTTTGCTACTCTACTTTTTCATGTGTCAGGAAACAAAGCTAGACTTTGTTACAGAAAAGCGTCGGGACAACTGAAATTACTTGCATGTTTACATTAATAAAAATGACACTGAAGCCAAACTGCAGAAAGATTCAACGGCCTGAAGTATTTTTTTTATCCAAAATAATAGCTACAGCAAGTTTAAAGCTCTTGGTTTAGTTTAGTTTAGTTTATTGCAAAAATGTATGTGACTTTGTTCTTGCTTATACTGGTCCCCCGAGGTCTTTTGCTGTGAAATTACATGAATAAAGTGGACCAAGGTAACCATTACTGCTAAGTAGCTTGGGAACTAACTGCTAAAGTATCACTTTAAATTATCTGCAGGGATAGCCTCTTGTTCCCTCAAATATGTCAGGTTATTACAACTGTCCAAACTGCCCAAAGGTGAGGTGACTCCACAATATGACAGGCACCCTGTTTTCTCCCTGTGCATACATTTTTGTGGTCACATTTTCTGTTCAGCTACTGTATTTAAAGAAAAAAGGCTATATATGTGAATGTCCTAGTTCTAAAGCAAAAAGGCTTGTCATTTAAAGCAGTGCAGCATATACTGAAAAGAAATGAAGTTTGCCTTTCTTACCTGTATTTTGTGTGAAATTATGGTAGTGTCTTGCTAACTGGCTAGCAAGTAGATGAGAGTCTCTGGAACCTCTCATGAATTTTATGCACATGTGTTAATTTACACTTACAGACTAGACTACAGGTTCAAATTTAACTGTATTCTGCTTTCAGTTATGCATCTCTGATCTTTTGGGGGAAGAGTAGATTGTTTTCATTGAGATATTTCTTACAAATTTGGCTTCGATTCTGAGATGTGAGAAGGAAAAACTTCCTGTCTTTTTTTCCCCCCCTAAATACTTGGATGCTATTGTAGTTGCTGTATTTCTTTATCAGATTTACTTCCACTTGAAACAGTGATGGAAGATTTAAATTGGGAAGTTGGGGAGAGCAGGAATGATGCTCCTTTGGTGTACACTTACGCTATGTGCAGTATGGGCTCAAGGATAGTTAAAACTTTTTTAACCTTTATGCTCAAGGATAAAGTTAAAACCTCTGTGCTCAAGGAGTGCCAACATCTCTTGAAGAGCTGCATCCAAATGTAGAGACCACCACACAGAGCCTGGGACACTGCCCAAAGGCAAATCTCTCATCCCTTCCGTTCTGACTGTTCCGGCAGAGCCGTGGCACCAGTGTCCCGGGCCGGGGGGAGGGACAGTTCTGCCCATTTCTTTTCTGGTGTTCGGTTCACCGGTGCGGTTTTGTTGCTGGGAGGAAGCAAGGGTTCTGTGTGCCACGCCATGGCAGTGCCCCTTCTGCCTTCCTGGCACAGGAATGCCTCCTGCTGCCAACCGGCCCGGTTGGATGTGCAGCAAACAGTTCTGGAAAGCTGGTACCGCCGTGCCACTGCTGACTGTAGTGTTGGAGAAGGCCCTGAGGCAGCACACAGGACCCTTCCTCTCTGTGGCATCGACAGCCCAGTCCCGATTAAAGCCAGCCAGCTTTTGGGGTTGTCACGGTTCAACACTGGCCTGGCAATTAAACCAAATAACAGATGTTCTCTATTAATCCCCCTCTCCTCCCTGATAAGGAAAGGAGAGAGAATAAGGGAAACAGACTTACGGGTTGGAAACTAAACTACACAACTTTAATGGAACACTATTGATAAATAGGAAAGATTACTAAATATATACAAATATACAGGAAAAGATTGATCCCACGTTCCTCCCCCCCTCACCCCAATAACTCTCACGTCACCCCCGAGGCTGCAGGGCAGCCCTGGGAAAGTCCAGGCTGGAATCCTGGGGTCAGGAGCAGTCGGGAGCTGGAGGCAGGAACACACAGATTCAGGCTGGCACGGATCAGGAGCACAGGCAGAGGAAGGGATGGAATCCTCCCAGGATGCTGAAGCAAACAGGGAACAGGTGAGGGAAGGGCAGGAGGAGCAGGAAGAAGGGGTCTGACCCTCGTGATCCCTCAAATTTATACTGAGTATGAGGTGTATGGGATGGAATACTCTGTTTGGTCAGTTCTGGCATCTATCTTGTCTGTTCCTCCTCAAGGGAGGGGTTCAGGTGGGACCTCTTTACTCCTTCTGCAGGGTAAAATGTTCCTCAGAGCTGAGCAGTGTCCTTGGCTCTGCACACCAGTCTCTGGCAGTAACTATAAACATCCAGTGTGATCAGTCCTAGAAGCAGACACTGTCTGAGAAACTTGCTGTTCATTTCAGCAAGTGCAGCTGCTTACAAGGGACTGAGCTGAAAGCAAAAGTACAAACCAGAAAATCACCTTTATCCTGGCCCAGACCGGGACAGTGGGTCCGCCTTGCCACTCACTGGGCCCGGCCCGGTCCAGCCCGGGTGCGGCAGCGCGGGGTTCTGAGCAGGGCGGCGCTGTGCCGGCAGGGGGCGCTGCAGGCAAAGCCCTCCCCGCGGCGGTGGGGCCGGGGCGGCCTTAGCCCGGGCGGTACCGATCCGAACCCCCGGGACACGGAACCCCTGGGGGAGGTAAAGGAAGTTTTGCGTCCTCTGCGAGCGGGGTGGGTTGGCTGTAGCAGGGCGGGATAGTTTTGAAAGGATTCCATGTTACAAAATGGGAGTTTTGTGGGTGCCTGTTGGTGAGCAGAGCCATCAGGTGAGGCGGGTCTGTGGCGGGCTGTGGAACTCCGCGCTGTCCCCTCAAGTTACGCTTCCCCCTAGGGTGTCACTTCCATAGTTGTCATTGTTCATTTTAAAATTGTGAACTCGAGGGACTCGAAAGTATTTATCTCCCAGGTGGATCTTTCTTCCACCGATCGTGTTGTGTTTTTTCAGCCCATCTCGTTGTTAGGATGTTCCTGCCTCAGTGGGGTCACCTCCTGCCACAGAATTCCTCTGGAGCTGCTTTTCCCCTGCACCCCTCCCCAGCAGCTTTGCTGTGTGTGTCCTGAGCTCCAACCCAGGCAGACAGTGCTCTGGGAAGAGCCTCTGTTACCTCTGGTCACTCAATGGGTCTCTGTCTGGTACTTCTGCACATTTCATGATCTGTTCTATGTTTCCTGCTGATGTGGATTCCCGCCAGTGAGGGATGTAGAGCTCACACTGTCAACTCCCTAGCTGTGGAATTATGTCAGGGGAAGCCTGAAGGACCTCAGCAAGCACTTCTGTGCAAAGTTGGGATTGTCTTTTGAGTCTAACAGAAGTGGAATGCACACAAAAAGACACCAAAAGACTTACTGTAATACAAACAATAATTCTGTATAAGTTCAGGTCTCATTCTGTGTGTTCTTGTTGTGGGGTTTTTTTGTTGTTGTGCTTTGTTGGGTTTTTTTTCCCTTCGTTTTATTTTTAGGTTCCAGAATAAGAAGGTGTTAACATTTATCCAATAAGCCTTTTGTAGCCTGTGTTGGTTTCTTTTGTTTAAGGATTAATTTGATTTTAACAATTGCAAGGCTTCTTATATGTTTTCCCCTGACAGATTATCTGTAAAGCTTCCTCAGATTGTATTAAAACCACAGTTGTACGTAATAGTTTTTTTAAGGAGTTGGTAAGACCAAATGAGGGAGAGGAAGTGAGTGAAATGACATAGGCAGAAACATAAGCTTTCTATCTTGGCTTTGTTATTTATAAAAGCTGGTTTCATAAAAAGCCCTGGAAACATATATATATATATATATGCACAGCCCCAGCATCTTCTGTAGAAAATTCTTCTTGATGTAATTTTTGTGAGTGAAAGAACAGCCATCCTGAAGGAAAAATGAATGATCTGTGTTATATAGGCTCTAGCAACTAGTTTATAGGGTTTAATATTGAAATGTGATCATGTTTATGGTGGATGGTTTTTATTCCTTGTTTGTTTTGTTTGTAAATCCCATTACTTGCAAGTTTGTTTTCTTGTTAAAAATATAATATCAATTTTTTTTTTTTATTCATGGCCAATTCACAAATGCTGTGTGTTGTGTAGGAAGTCACACCTTACACATTTAACTGAATTAATGCAGTAGGTACTTGCAGTAGGACTACATCTGTTGTCCCCACCCTTTGTCCACACACACAATAAAATCATCATAGCAAGGTCAAGAGCACATTCATCTCTAGTTTGAACCTTCCAGGGGGTGTTGGGTACACATCAAAATATCTGATTATCCCCTTCTTTGCAAGCTGCAGTTTGGCTGGTGGATGATTGGAAGCATTCTGAGTTTCACAGAAGTGTCTGAATTTATCTTTGGTTCCCAAATGTTAGAAATTGCAAAGTAGTTTTGTGGCAAGATTTCAAAGGGCAAAAAAAGAACTTCTATAGGAAGTAATGCTACTATGAATAAATGATTGCTTGAGTTTGTGATGGCTCATGAGCTCTTACCACAAAGATAATTTGTGATTATATCATGTTATTCTGAAAACACAAAGTACTCTTCTGAAAATAAAGTCTGTAGTTGTATTGGTGGAAAAAATAATGCGAATGTCATCTTCATAGGAACACTTTTTTGTTTGATCTCAATTCTTTCACTACAGGAAATACTATTCTAACAATGTGTGTTTTATGATAAGGTCAGAATTTTGTATTCATTTACAAGGGAAATAGAGACTAACTTGAGTATTTGGGGATTTTACTGAAGAGTTGAATACAAGACATGTACCACATGTTTTCTGCCCATATAAACTTGGAAAATATCTCAGGTGGCAATTGTAATGAGCTTGCACCAAATTTTTCAAGTTATGGCATTCTTAACTATATTCAGTACATTACAAAGTGTGACAGAGTGGGTTGGTGAAGGACTGATGACTAGTGGGTAAAGAACTGATAGAGGTGAGCAGACCCTTGTTACAACTGAGAGCCAAACAGGTTTGGCTTTTCTGCCTCTTGGGGTTTTTTTGTTGGTGGTGTATATGGTGGTATTTTTTATTTTGTGTGTGTGTTTTCTAGAAGAGCTAGACACAGTAGGGAATTTCAGATTATCTAAGTACCTTCTTTTAAGGAGTATACAGTAGTGTGGTGTACTTCATACTTAGGTTAGTTAAGTGTGTTTAATGCACTTAGAAATAAATAACTTGTATACTGAGTTTTGAGTAAATTAGTGTGTTCTTTCTGATTGATGCTTACAATTTTTGATGGCATGTGAGGTGGGGTTATTACCTGGTAGTGTGTCTGTGGATCTTTACTCCAAATAAAAATAAAATAATACTTGACTTCTAGTCTTACATGGTCCCAAAGGTAGAAAGCATTGATGAACACTCTTTTGTGCTCATGTCTCTCTCCCCTGAGCTTTCTTCTCTGAAGACAAGATATCTTTCATAATGGCTTCTTTAAATATAGAACAACATTTAAACATCTCCCAAATTTAAACATAAAACTCCACTAAACCAGGTACCTGTGGAGAAGTAGCCATAAGGACAAATGAGATTATTTCTGTGCTTGAGGTTTTCTGGAAGGTGGTTTAAGTGGCAAATGCATCATAAGAGTCTCTGCCAAACAAACTTTATAAATATTAGCATATCCATAGCTAATAGTTAAAGCCATGTGAAAATGCAGAGGGTTTCAGTTGTGGTGCTGTTAGACTTTTTGTTTGAGTTTTCCATATGGTAAGTGTTATCTTTCAACTGCAGATGAATGCCCTCTGTGCCCTTAATGAAAATTAAGAGCTATTGTACCCTGGCAGGTAGAAATTTGAAAATGCACCACGTGCTTTATTCGTGCTTAAATTTGTTGCCCTGCTAAATACGGTCTAAAGTCTTCTACAAGTGCAGGCTTCAGTGTGGGTTGGTTAATGTATAGGTTTGTTGTTGTTTGGTTTCCTTATCAGTCTGTACAGTCAGACAGCTTTAAAATCTGCCTGGGAGCAGCTGGCAGCTGACGTCCTGGTGTTGGCACCACCCAGGATCAATGTGACATCACCAGGAGAAAGAAGTCTACCCTGGTGCTCAAGGAAGTTGATGTGGGAGCTCCTCTCTGTAACGTGGAGCTAACCTGCTGGATTGAGTATAGAGCAGAGAATACAGAGGGCATGTAAAAATGGAATTCCTGAAAAAAATTGTTCCCACTGTCACTTCTGGAGATGCAGTTCCAGAAGCTGGGAGTACTGCATATGAAAGCTCCTCAAGGCTGCTGAAGATGAGACGTGTCAGGCTGTTTTCATTGGGACAGACAATAGATGAAGATGAGGAGACACATGTTTTACATCCTCGCTACAGTATGTATCAGTGTCATCAACCTGGTAAAAACTGGTGACTGAGCTGTTCCTTCTGATCATGACTTTTTTTGCTAAATGGATAGATTTGATTATAGAAGGCCTTACCACAGTCACTATGATTATGGTGTCTTTAGTTTTAGAACTGTTTTATCACTGATGCAGTATTGAGTGTTGGTGACCCATGTGAAAACAGTTTCACAGCTTCCAATGTGCTCCTTGTCTTTGTATGCCTGTGTGACTTTTTTTTTTTCCTTTTGGGAAGGTTGTAAAACTGTGGCTATGATTACACACTAAGAGTTGTCTAGGCAGATGTGTCTAGGCAGAGATGCACAGAGCTCTGCAGTGCAGGGTTCAAGTTTTTTCATCTTTTCTCTCCCTATTTTCAAATCCCCTAAGTTTTGAAAGTTTTCCTTTTAAGAGTGTTTTTTATGTCAAAAAAAGTTTCTGTTTATGTTTTCTGTAGTGTTTTAAAAGATTTCAGATTTTTAAAATAAACATATTTAATTAAAAGCAAGTAAAAATATGGACATAGTATAGAGATTTTTTTTAACTTAAGAACATGGGCAAGCTTGCTTCTATGATTTTTTTTTTTTTTTTAATTCTAAATATTAGTGTTTTGTGATAATAAAAAGAAGTAGAATGAGCTAATGTTCCTTTTTCAGATAGTTCAGCTTGGTGGCAATGGAAAATCCAGCTTGCTTTTTCTCTCTCTTTTTTTTTTTTTGGTTTTGCTTTCAGCTAAAATAGTAAGGTCTTGAGCCTTCATGGGCTTGGCTCCTGATGGCTATCAGTGCACAGTTTTTACCCTTTGCTGTGTGGTGACTATTTTGAGGCATTAGTGTGGCCTTGGACATTTTTTCCCTTACGTATCTAACTGGAGAGATGGGAGGTGGTGACACCCGTTTTACTGGGCAGTGAACTTACACAGCCTTAACTGTGGAATTAAGTTGGTGGTGGTGAGAGAAAGGGGTTTCCTTGGAAACACTTTCCATAGCGTTTCTGATTGTAATATAAACCACTTCTTCTAATGTCAGGTTGAGTAATGGCAGCTGGGGAAAGCAGGGAGAGTTGTGTTTTGTTAAATTATTGTTCCTGTAGGTATGAAATCAGAATAAGTTTGTTTTGAAGTGGCATTGACAACTGAAGAGCTCTTACAGAGCAAGGTCTGTTAAGGCTGTTAGTGCCTACATGCTCAAACTAGGATCAGCAGCTCACAGTGTCTGAAAGGGGCTGTGCTTTTAGCCAGGTTTGTGTCCTCATTTAACTTGTAAAGTTAAAGGATTATAAACATAGAATACACCAGTCCTACTGTAGAAGATGAACTCTCCTTTCTTGCTCATGAAATATTTGCCAAGTGTTGATTCTTTGGAGTGATTTTGTGGAAATCAGAGGAGCCTGACTGGTATCACTTCATAGTGTGATGTCATCATGGGCGAAATGCAGACTTATGGTCTGTTCTGGGATCATGCTTTTACAATAGCAGATACTAGCTGAATCCTCTTTAAATTATCTGCTTATTTCTATTTTTGTATCTTGGTAATGGAATGAACTGCTCTTCTCTGGAATAGAGCAAAAGAACTACTGTGTGTACCAGTTGGGTATGCTGCTGAAGGCAGGTGTCGACAGAACAGGTAATAAAACAATAGAATGATTTGAAACAAAAACTGTAAACAGTTTCTTGCTTAATGTGGGCAGGTGTTGTGTTAATGCACCATCAAATTTAACATAATGAAGCTGTTTAGAAACTCAGTAAGTTCTTAAAGCTTGAGGTGGTTTATCCTGTATGTTTGTTTGATTTTAAAAGTGGGTAGTTTTGTGTGTCGGTTTTTGGGTTGTTTTTTTTCATTTTTGTTTTCCTTTCTGTTCCTAATTGTTGCTGCTTGGATGGCGTTTTTGTATCAATGAGAATTTAGATGAAATAGTCTGACAGCTGTTTTAAAGTATAAAAGTAATTTTTAGGTCTTCCACCAGCCAAACAAAAGAAAATATCTATACCTGACCATCGAAGCATAGAATTATTATTTTAATAATATTACTTATCTGGGTTTGCAAATATTTCACCTAAAATTTCACCTAAATATTCTGTGTCTATTTTAGTTTATGTGGAACTTTCTTTAGGATTAAAACATTGATTAGTATTGCCTCTCAAAATGTTAACTCAGTCAGGATATGTTTTGTTTCATAGCTGAAAGCAAGGCCTTAGAAACGTGTGCTTGTGTGCTTCGACACATCTTTTACAATGTATAGCCTCTGTCAGAGTGGTTTTGAGTGTATTTTAGAAATCTTTCATAACTATCTTTTTAGATTTCTAAGATAGTCAGAACTCTAGAAAAAAAACTACATCTCACTCTTGGAAGTATTTGCATATAGCTGTATGCATCACAGTAATTAATTGATCTTACTAAGAGAACAGGCAGGTACCTTTTACATTTTCTGTAGCACTTAACAGCTGACATGTTCTCATTTTTAAAAATATTCTGTCTCAAAAAAACCCCCAAACCCTACAGCCCAAATGAAACAGAGGTGAATTTGGAAGATCTGGAGAAAGTATTTTTAATGTACAAAAAAATGCAGACAAAATGTGTACCTCTGAAGGCATATCTGTCAACTATTTCATCTCCTTCCTTTTGCTGTTGGTAGCTGTACAGAAGAACATCAGGACTGCTGTGTGCAGATGGCAAGTGGCAGCTGTACCTGTGGTGTGTGCAGTGAGCCCTTCTGTTGCAAGTCTTGGCTTCCTTCTGAGGCATGGTAGCTAATGCTGTGGAAGAGTCTCAGTGGCCAACTGTGTCAGGTAAATCTGCACTAAGTGCCCAAGAGATGTGAGGTTTATTGTTGATGTGAGTCTTCTCATTGCTCACAGTGTCCACGTGTTTCTCTGAGTGGAAAACATCTCCTCTTTCAAACATTAAGCCTGCTTCCCTTCAGGTGCCTCTGCTAGGGAAGCTGAAATAAGTCAACAGAATTGTGCTCTTTTGTGGTAAAAAAAAAAAGAGAAAAGAAAAATGTAATAGAGCTGTAGTTGCCTCAGGGTTAAGGGCAGGGGCTGGATAGACAAAAACTACCTATGAGCATTGTGTCCCCTGTAATACCATCAACTCTGCAGGGCACATTCAGGTCCTTGTTCCTTCTCTGAACAGCAGAGGATGAGCAGGAGGCCTAGCATCTCTCTGCAAGAAAAGTCAGTTTTTATACCTGTGTCTTCAGCTTCAGTTAGAGAAGACTGGAGGGTTTGGTAGCCAGTGAAATCCCATGGCTTCCCCCCACCTCCCGAGACTGCTGCCCAATACTGTGGGATCCAGAGTGCTGTTTACATACAAATCTCTAACCCTCTCTCCAGTTTTCTTATCACAGCAGATAGCATTATTTTGCTTGAGTAATGCCTCAGGAAACTGTTCTGTGTGTATTTTCCATTAGAAGTAGTGAGGAACCTTCCCTAAGGGCCTCTGAAACCTGCTTGTGAAGCTCTTTGCAGCAGAAGGTAGGGGAAAGGGGATTTTCCACAGATTTTTGAGTGTGGTTTTACAAGCGGATCAGGCTGATCTAGCAGCATGCTGCCAGCAAAAAGGGCAATCTCACTTGCAGCTGTGCAGCCCTTCCCTGTCTCCTGTTGGGTGCTGGTGTGGCTTTTCCCTGAGTTGATTCATTTCATAAAGCCAGCAGAAAATGTTCTGATATTTTTGGGGCAGTATTTCTGAGATTATTGGCAAGGGGAACCAGCTCACTGAGAGTGCCTTTTCGGTCAGCTCACCTTTGGATCTCTTACCATTACCTAAAGTAGCAGTCATCTTCTGAATATCCTTTGTTTTAAATATATTGATTTCTGGAAAAATGACCTCGTTAATATTTTAGATAAATGGAAATGTAAGCATCTCTCCAGAGTTTTATTTTAAGTACAGTGATTATAAGTTTTCCTATTACTGCTTGTAAGCAGATACAGTGACTATTGGGTAAATGTTTTTTGAGTAAGACATTTGCCTGCAGTGAAATCAATAATGAACTGAAATTGTCTGGCAAGTCTTTTAAAAATAAACCTGAGTGCAAAGGGAGTGCATCTCTGACTTGTTCATATTGTTCAATTGACTATAGTTATATTGTTTAAAAAAAAAAAGATGATATGACTTAGTTTTAGTGGATAGCTCAAATATTTTTTTTGGCCTTGTTTTTTGAGATAGGATTTAAAAAAAATTATAGTGTACTTGGCTGTATGCCTAATATGCTTTTACTGTAGTTGTCTCAGTGTTTCATCTCGAGAATAAGCATACAAACCAAGTAAGTTTACAATTAAAGCACTTTTTTTTGAGGATGTTTGTGGGTTGGGATTTTTAGTTTGGTCCCCTCTCCCACTTAAATTTACCTCAAACTAGGAAGTGACCAAGTCGTTGTGATGTAGGTCTTTGAAGGTAAGGTGGGTGTAGCACAACTTAACGGTAGATCTAGAAGGGCTTTCACACTTAGGTTACTCTTATGGAGTTCATGAGGAGGTAATTTTTGTTTTACTCTGAGGTATGGTGAACAGAGCTTACAATTTTTTAATATTTTTGCTCATTTACTGGATTACCTTTGCATTTGCAGGGGTTTTCATGCAGCTTCTAGACTTTTAAGTACTTGAAATGTTTTTCTGAGGCTTATGTATGTTTATTATAAGGTTTCAGATGGCAGCTGAACCAATGTAATGGCTCAGTGCTGTGAAGAGGAGACTACTCTTCCATCTGTGTTGTTGTATATTCATTTATGGTGGTCCTGATGTGTGTCTGTCCTTGGTGAGAGTGTCCAATTTGCTTAACCAAGAGGAACCCCCCTTCCCCATACCAATGGGTTGGTCTCAAACTGGAATGCTGTAAGAGAACCAACAGCAGCCTCTTTTTTGAGGAGCCATTTCCCTTTGAGGGAAAAAATCTTACCCTTTAAAACACCAAAATTGATCACTGGGCTAAAAAAATCCAAACTGTTGTTCCCTTGAAAGGTGTTGATATAGTGTTTACCAGCAGGATTAAATCAGAAGCTGAGTATGAAGATGCCATGCTAGTGACATCAGCAGTTCAGATTTGAGTTACAGAAAGATGACAATTTGAAAGTTTCAATAAACAGTTCTCCACTTTTCAACTGAAAATGAAAAATACCACGTTTCAAATGCAAAAGTTTTAGTTTATACACAATCTAATAAATCTTAATCTCCTGTAGGGATATTTTTTTCTGTTTTAAATAAAAATGTGCATACATAAATAATACTAATTCTTTAGCTCATTAGCACCAGAGGTCTGTCTGTAGTGACAAGCACCTGTGTTAGACCCTGATTATTTGGGAGACTTTCCCTGCTCGTTGATAAGACCCATGTGGCAATATGAGTTTCAGATACTTAATCATCAGAATACTGTTGCATGGTTGTAATAGTCACTGACCCACAACATTTTGCTGTCTTTTGGAAGCTTTTAAGATGCACTAGCATGAGCCTTGTCTCAGTGACTTCTTTGAGAAGATGACTGGCTGAAGGAAGAATGTTTGGAATTATTTTAAAATATCTTTAAACTTGAAAATAGGATTTAAACACATAGAAGCAGCTCGTGACTTAAAAAATACTGTATTTCTTCAGTGTATTTTTTTTGTTGGCTAGAATTAGTTTTAAAGTATTTTTCTTTGTTCTTTGGTTTGGGCTTCCATAAACTCCTATTTCATGGAAGGAGCAGGGTAGTACTGAGTAGTATAATTTGTTCATAAATTGATAAAATTTTGCCAGGTGCATTTGTTGGTAGATTGTATGTTTGGAAAGTTAACAGATTCATGTTCTGAATGCAGAAATGAACAGTATGCTAGTGCTCTGGCAAGAAACATGACTGACAAACAGAGAGCACCCAGCTCCGTGCATAGCAAAAGGCTAAGAATACTCTCCATTTTACCTGAACCTGTTTGTACCACCTGATTACAGTTCTTTGGGTTTTTTTTACTGGGTAAGGCTTGTCTTGCAGTGATACTGCCCCTTTCCATTTGATCTGCTCTGCCAGATGCAGGAGTGGGGATGGAGAGCTGCCTGCCTGGGGTGTCTCTCCCAGGGCAGGTGTGGGTGCCTGGGCTGCCCCAGGCTCTCTCTAGCTCCCTGCACTTGAGGAGCTTCAGGGAGCTTTGTGCTGTGCCCTGTTTGCAAAACTCCTAGGACAGATGTGGCCTTGTAATGTTGGAGTGTAGGTGTTTGGCATTTAGCTGCCTTCGGATTTTCTACTTGTCCTTTTTTTCCCTGATGATTTTTGTTTATATTTTTCTCACTTTTTCTTCAGTCTAATAGCATGCTTGCTGAGGATAAAGGTTCAGAAATGACACTCATATGAATCCTGTTAATTCTGACTTGTAAATTGGTGTGTATGTATTAATTACTTTTTTTAATCTTAAACCATTTCTGTTTGGCACTCCTGCTTCAGATTCCCTTGAAAATATCTGCAGTTCACAGCCATGGGGAAGCTGTAAAATTCAGTGTTAAAAGCAGTTAATTGTTTAAAGCCTGGTAACTAAGGCATTAACAATGCACTGCAATTAAGCATTTGCTAGCCTTGGAGAGAAGAAATATGCCAACATACTTAAACTATGAAGAATGCCATTTTAATACAATTATTTATTTATGATATCAGTCAGTGGAGCTCCTTATGCTTCTGCCCTGTGTAACTGAAACATTGGGAATGAAAATTTCAGCAGTTGAAACTTTTAGAGAAAAAGTGCCTGTGCATTCCTTTCCCCTGTTTGCTTTCCTTCTCCTGCTGTAACTACAGCTTTCAAAGTCCATACACTGTGTTCAGAGCTTGTAAAACACTCTTGACAGCTAAATGCCTTCCTAGGGATTGAAGCTGCAGTGGGGTAAGTTGGTAGGCTTGTGCTTGTGAGGGCGTTTAGCAGAGACACCAGAAGTAGTTCCCAGTTGTCACTGTGCTGTCCCCCATCCCCTGCCTGCCTTTAGCACTCTGTGGCTGAGCCAGGTATATATTTGCATTACGTGGGGATGTGAAGTGCTTTAATGTATAGACAGAAAGGGGCTGCAGGCTGCCAATGGCTCAGGAGCAAATGTTCAGCTTTGCTTAGGGCAGAGGGAGGAAGGCAGAAGTTTATCTGCTGGTGTGGCACAAGCCTAGGGGAGTGAGTACCTTCAGCTGCTGGGGGAGCCTGCAGCAGAGAACACTTTCTGCCCAAGTACTTTTGCAAGTACAAGTACTTGAGGCTTAACAGATGGGACTTCTGTTCTATCTCTATAGCTAATTCAGTGTAGCTTTTGAAGTTGAGTCCTCAACTGGCTGAGTCTTCATTTTGGTTTTTTTTTGTTTGTTTGTTTTTTCTCCCAGTGCTGTCTATAGGGATAGAGTAGCTGATCTTCACATAATGCAAATATGATGTTTCCCATAAAAGTGGCGCAGACATCCAGCAGCTTGGGTGGAGCAACAGAAATAGAAACATAACTGATTTGTAGCAGTTGTCTTAAAGCCTTGTAGGGTAACAGAGTTAAGCCTTTCCCTACTCTATCCATTTAAACGCCCAGTAACTAAGCTGGGATTTTCCATGTAGCTGTGTAACTGTTGCCAGATTCCATGTGAGAGGTTGCTAAGAACTGGCGTGCTGGGTTCCCCAAAACCAGTCCACTGGTATGTTAGTGCTCAAGCACACAGTAAGGAGGAAAACACAGTACAGGATTGGGCAGACCAGACCTTAGGGCAGTTTTTTCATGTTGTCCTAATTGGGCTTTATACCTTTAAGGTTTTTTTTTGCAGTCATGGAAGGTCAAAACTGAGCATCTGAGAGGAAGCAAATGAACGAGTTCTCTAGAATATCAACTACAGGGGTGCCTGTGAAAACTGAGAAACTTGGACTTGTCAGGCTTGTGGGACATGGTAACAGCTATAGGTTTGTTTGTCACTTCACCTGCCTCATTTCCTCTTGGAGAGAGGTTGGCTAAATATCATCTCAGAACTGCCCGTTGCTTTGTTTGAAATGTTTCACCTTCTCATAACTGACTCGTTTCCTTGTAATTTTATGATGTTTGCTGATCTGGACAGGTGGATTTTCAGGAAGGGCCACACTGTTTAGTCTAAAGCCTTACAAAGTTAGTAAGGTCTTTGTTAACCCACCTTGAAAGCTATTTGATTTTTCAGGATTTAATTTTCTTTGAAGTTTTTAGGGGGGTGGTGGGTTGTAGTTTGGGTCTTTTTTTTACAGGTAGAATTACTGTTCAATCAAGATACTGTTAACCTGCTGGAAAGTTAAATATTAACAGTATCCTCTTTGATCTTACTCAAAGACTCTGTTCTGCAAGAAAGCTGTGCATCTTCGATGCCCTTCCAGAACTAGATGGAAAAACTTGTAGTTATCATTTACTTTAAATGGGAAATAGTACTTGTAGTTATTTGCCTGAATGTATTTTATGTCAGTCTGTGTCATTCTGAAGATTAATGTTGTAGGACTGAAAACCTTAAAGAAACTGTGGGGAGGAAGCAACAGTGACTGCATGTTTTTTACATAACTTGTAAGGATGACTTTAGCTGTGTTTTTTAAACGGAATACTTAAGCTGGAATGATTAATGCAAGCTGTTTTGTAGAGAGGTGAGTTGACAAATCATATTCTGCTACCTTAGCTGTCCCAGTAGAAAAGAGCAAGAACTGCACCAAAGGAATTGGGAGAGGGAAGTAGTATGATAGAAATATTCTCCTAGAGAAAGAAAACTAGTGTAGAACTATGGAATAACACTTCAAGTAAGAAAAAAATTTAAAATAGGAAGTGAGGCTAAAAATCTGTAGTGTTCCCTGTGAAACATAAGTGAATAACATGAAATATTGTTTCTTAATCATTACAAGCAAACTTAGAAAAGTTAAATATTGCTTTAAAAAAAATCTGACTGCTTTTTCAGTATGTAGAGGTGAAGCTGAAACAACAGTGTTTTAATTATATTAAATAATTTCTTTTGTCTTACATCTTGGTCTTTGCCACAGTGCAGAGTTCTGGCAGTTACAGAAACAGCAATTGTTACCCACTGCATTCACTGTACATACACTGCTCAGAATAGCTGTCAGTCAGGTTTCTGGGTACTCCAAGAAAATGTCCTGGTGCTGTTGGAATTAAAGCTGTATAAACAGCCTTCGTATATACGTTTGTAGTGAATGTGTTGATCCTAGGAGATGGACTGATCCTTTTAGGAATGGTGTTATTAAACTCAAATTCTACAAATAAAAGGAAACTTGTTATCTGTACTATCTATTGCATGAAGTCTTTGGTCTCTTTTGCATGGGTCCTGAAGCAACTCATCACACCCAGGACTAATCTTCCAGCTGTGTGACTGGGCTTACTGTTCATACACTAAATATTACCAATTATGTCTTGGCATCTGCTCCTGAAGTGCTGAACTGACTTTTCTTGTGTAGGTCAAGTGTGCTATGGGTGAGCAGCACCACAAATGGATGGCCTAATACTTTCCAGAGCAGCTGGGCTTACTGCACAGGAATTGCACAATGGATAGGGCTATTTGCAGCCTGAGGTCTGCAGACTCATGTCATTGAGGAGGCTCAGGCAATTTACTTCTATCCATCTTTACTAAAAGGTTTTCATATCTGAGCAAAAAGCATGGTGTGATCTGGACACCTGCATTAATAATTTTAGCAGAGTGCAAACTGCTTGCTTCAGATTGAGCACTTCTGCTTCACTGCACTTACAGTCTTATTCTTTTCATGCTCATTTAAGAACCTACTGATACCAGTGTGCTCATTCACACATCCCTCACCTTGACTCTGGAGAAAGCATCAAACCCCATAGTTACTGTACACTGCTTTATAGTAGTTTGCTTCCTCTAATAGTGAATTTTTAAACCAGTCCAGAATCAAAGGCTATGCAAATATTTGGATCAGTGTATGAACTACATACTGGGAGTCTGTTATGTCCAACCTGCTAATATAAGTATGTACAAATGCTCACTTTGAGAGTTGCTTTTTGCATTGTTTTTCTTACATAGAACATTTCCCAATCAAAACTACTGCTGGCTTACAGCTAAATGCAAGTGTTTTCTGTCTTCTCACTAGGTAGTAAAATAATAAGCTTACGGAAGATTTCCCATTTAAATACTCCAAAGTGATTGGGTTTTTTAGGCTCTTTCACAGTGGACCTATGTTTTGCTCTCAATTTTAAAAACAGTGTACTTTCCAAAAGACTCCTTAAAAATTTTCCTTCTCTGAAAATGAGGAACTGGCAAAGAATCCGTGCTGTAAATGACATTTTAATACACAGTTTAAAAATACATGTTGATGATACCTCCTAAGTTTTGTTTGGCTCAGTGGATTTGTCTTGTCTGTGCTTGGCAAGGTCCAGAGGCTTGTAATCTATAGTTTTTCTTTCCTGCTGCTACTGTTCTTGTTCTCACTACAAATACAACAAAAGGTTACGTTTTAAACTTCATGGTTTATCCTGAAACAAAAAGGTTATTTAATTAGTTCAAAGGCAAAACAAAATCCAAAAAGTAAAAAAAAATCCTGTAGTTGTCTATGCTGATTATAGGAGCATGTAAATTGCTTTGTGAGGAAGAAGAAATGTTAAAAGGCTTGTGCACAGTTGTATAATCATGCTTATGACACTGATGCTTACAAGATAATGATAGGGTACTGACAGATCCATTACCTTTCAGTGGTGGTTTTTTGTTTGCTTTTTTGTTTGTTTTTTTGTGAGGGAGGAGCAGTAAAAGTATCTGATGTATGCCATTCTGAAATCTTGTAAATGAATGATGTCCATTGAATAAAACTTATGTATATCTGTGTATGTATGAAAACATACATATGTATATTCATGTACAAAAAGAGAATTTTTTTTCTTTACAAAATACTTCTGTTCCTAGCCCTCAGTACTTCTACTGGAATCTTTGGAGGGAAAGCTTATCCTTCTGGTACATACAATTCTCAAAATTTTAACATCCTGGGAGTTCTTCATGGGCTAATATTTTCTGTTGAGCTAACTACATATAAAATTAATTGGTAGTATCCTTGAGGAAGCCCAGTTGGCAGTGATGGGGAGTGGATATTATGAGTAAGTAATGCAACAAAATCTCAAACATAATGGGAGAAAGCCATGTAACTTGCTTGGCCAAACACATCACAACTAAATGCACATTTTAAAAAAGATTTCCTAACATTCATTAACTTTTGAGACACCACTGTGCAGAAATTCTGGCAGCTCTTCTGTTTGTTGAAAGTCTTTGTAATACAACTTCAGGAGGTAGAACATTGAGATGAGTATTTCTGTGGTTTTTTGTTTTTTTTTTTTTAGTATATCTTCTGGCATTTCTGGGATGATTGGTTTTCAGTAAGTTTCTGGTACTATTAACTTAATAAAAGCCCTGGGGGGGGTGAGGAGGGAGGGAGAGAAATTACAAAGAGCCCAAAGTGTATTTAAAAAAGTCATTATTTTTGAGGTGCTGGGAGAATTGGCTCATGATTTTGGAATGCATGCTGTTAACAAGGATTCCTTTGAAGAACACTGTGTAGCCTAGTGTTAAAGGCAGTCAGAGACCAACCATAATTAATACAGTCTTTCAAAATAGTGGTGATACTCATCAGCTGCTTCCAAAATTTGACCTTTATATACTACTCATAATAAAATACAACCTGTGTTGTATCTTCTTTAGTAAGAGGAAAAGAAATGCTTGAAGTACAACTTTGAATGTATTCATAAGAGAAATGATGAAAAAGGAGTATGACATAATTGGAGGTACTACACAGGCAGTACTACCTGAAACAGGCTGTGAAAGAAAGCTTGATGCAGTGTCCCTAAGAGTTACTCAGTGTGGATACACTTTCTGTACTCTATCTGGAAAGAAAAATAAAGGACTATCCAGATATATGTGGCAATTTAGTATAATATCACAGAAAAAAATAGTGTTGCACTTTGAAAATGAGTACTTTTAATCTATGAAAAGTGTCTCTTAATAAAGCTGTTCATCTGCTGAATGGATGTCAGGCAGCCACTCTCTTCATGGTTGACCAGCCTGGTGTGGTGACACACTCCTCTCTTTTCTCTCTGGTACCTCTGCAGGTGCCTTATACCTGTCCTTTAGAGCTGCCTAGGTGCTCTGTTACCTCCCTGCTAGTGATAATTATTTTGTCTTTTTGGGAGGGGGGTGTGTGTGTGTGTGTGTGTGTGTGTGTAGATTTTTTCAAAAATAAATACTAGAAACTCCAAACCACACACACAAAAAATCAAGTCTTAAAACTAATGGATGTACACCATTCTTAAATCTTTTTCAACTAGGATTACCTGAAGTTGTTTATCTGAGGGCACAGACATGATCTCATGGTTGGTTTACTCTTAGTACAGGGTGAAACTGTTTTCTAAAAATGAACTTACAGTAGATTGAGTTAATCAGTGTACCTTGGACCTGCATGATTGAATTTTGGAGTTTATCTATATGGTGTGGGTCAAGTTATAGTTTAAATAGACCTAGTTAAACTGCACTAACAGCAAGTGTCATAGTAATCTATCAAGTTCTCTAAATTTCCTGTATTTGACCCAGGGATAATGTTACACATATAGTTGTGTGGCAGCTGACAAGCATTATTCTCTTCACATCATTTCTTCCTGTCAGTCCACGGAACTATTTCTGAAAATTCTGACCACTTTTAGGTTTGTCCATTAAAATCTCCAGCTGTTTTCAAATGTGTTTTTGAACTGTGGAAGGGTAACAGCAGCTCAGGCAGGCAGAGGGGTCCCCACTTTTTGATGATGCCTGACAATGTTGGTTGAGTGAAGGGGAGTTTTGTTTAAATGCTTTATCCTGTGCCGAGGGGGGCAGAGGCCTGTGCATGGGGTGTCTGGCTTTATTCCATAGGAAGGGTGGTAAATCCTGAGCCCCATTTGAAGGCAGGGCTGGATTGTGTCCCTAGGAGTCTGGAGGCTTCAAAACCCGTGATCCTTTCTGTGGGGGGCATTGAGATTTTATAAAGAAAGAGGCAAACCACCAGAAATGTCAAAATTGTGTTTTCAGGCTCTCCTGGTTTGGGCCAGGATAAAGGTGATTTTCTGGTTTGTACTTTTGCTTGCAGCTAAGTTTCTTGTAAGTAGCTGCACTTGCTGAAATTAACTTAAAAAGATGGGACTGAAATAATGTTAGAACAATAATTATTAATAAAAAATGAACCCCAAACTGCTAATAGCATAGCAGTGTCTGAGGTAATGCCCTTGCAGGCATCCTTCCACCCTGGGATCCCATCTCCTACCTTCCAGCCCTCCACTGAAGGATTTTGGGGATTTTTCACGTTTGGGATTTTTTTTTTTTTTCCTATAATTGTGCCGCTGTTTCTCACACTTCTGGCGCTCGGCGTAAAGCCGCGCAGCTTACGTAACTCACCCCAATGTTCACAGATCGCTCGGAGCTTGATTTAAAACTCAGTCAAGCGCGGAAGAGCCTCACCCAGCCCTTTTTTTGTTTTAATCGTGCGGATGGGCCGCGGAGAGAGGGGCGGGTCGGCCCCTCACCTGCTGGCAGCCCCTCAGCACCAGTTCCGATGCCCTCAGCGGATTCCCCCCCACGCCCCTCCTCAGGCCACCACAGATCAGTGTCGCGCCCCAGCGGCGGGTTGGGCCGGACCGGAGCGAACCGGACCGGACCGGAGCGGGCCCTGCGGCTGTGGGCGTGTGCTGAGGGGAGGAGGGACTCCGGTGCCCGCCTGACCCTCCAGCGCCCGCCCCACGGGCCCTGCGTCACCGGGAGGCCGCACGGTAGCGGCGTGGGTCGGGCGGAACCTGCCCGGCACCATGCTCAGCCTGCAGGACTCCCTCTTCTTCGAAATTAACATAAAGTCTCTGCTGAAATCCTGGAGCGGCAGCAGCAGTAAGTACGTGGCTGGCACCGGCAGCCACCGCCTCACACCCGTTTTTAGTTTGGTGGGGTTTTTGGGGTGGTTTTTTAATTTTATTTTTTTTTTTTAATTTTTTTTTATTTTTCCCTGCATGCTGCTGTGTAAAAATTACCCTTTAAAAGCAGGATTGCAGTCGTCCTGTGGGATGGTTCAACTTGGTACAGAGGCGAGTAAAGTATGCTGTCTGCTTACCAGTTGTCATGTGCGACTATATATATACACCTATATATATACACATATACATCATACGTATATATATACACACATACACATATATATATATATATATATATACACATATAAAATTCCTAGGCTGCAGTTATTTCTGCCTAATAAAGTTTTTTGCACCCTTTGCTGTCCAGCAGAGATGATGAGGAGATCCTGGTCTCTGCAGAGAGATGCTGACACTCTGCCTTACTTCTGCCAAAGCAGCCATCCTCAGGCTGAGTGTTTTACAGTGGATATTGGTTTTGTGCCTCAAACTCAATATTACACATGCATAAAGTGCCTGCATCGATCTTATAAGTGGCTCAGAGCGGGAGTTTCTGCAAAGATTTCTTATTTTAATTGAAGAGAGGAAAGCCAGGCTGCTGCTCCTGGTAAAGAGGAGCGGGCTGTCCTCGGATCACCCCTGCACACACGCTTCAATGCAGGGTCTGGGGAGCTGCCTTGCACTGTGCAGCAAGCTCTGCTGTACCTTCAGCACAGAAGCTGAATGACTACACCAGGAGGTGATGGACATGACGTAATTACACGTCAGCCAAGTGCTCTGTATGTCTGAAGTTCCTTGGCTCTGTAAAAATTAAAAACAGACAAAGTTTAAAAGCAGGAGCAATCTGGTGTTTCATCTTTAAGTCATTTCTCATTAATCTCTCCTTGGGTGTGTGTGGGGGATGAGTTTCTTGTCACCAAACACCGAATCAAAATACGTCTCTTGGGATTTTTACCCCAATGCAGCATTGTTTGTTTAGCCTTTCTGTCTTGTTTGAAGGAATCAGTAGCAAGTTATTTATTGTACAGCATATTAATCAGAGTATGCAGGTGATTAGTTTGTCTTAATGGCTTATCCAGAGATGAGCTTTGCTTTTTGCACTAACTGCTGCATTTCCTGTTTTAGAGTTGTAACTTCTAGACTTGTGACTTTAACTTAAAGCAATGTATATTTCTCAACAGGCATCCTTGTAGGTTTTGCTTTTCCATTTGATTTCTGTCTTGTAGATGTAACTGTCTCTGTTCCAAATTATAACTTGGTAGTTAATAATGTTCTTGCTCGGAAAAGCTTTTCTAATATTTTATTGTAGAAAAAACACTTAAAGGTGTCTTACGCATATTTTAAAAAATCTTTGAACTTGGTATTATTCATGCATATGGTTTCCAAACTAAAGTAAGCCCTAGAATACCTTGTTAAATAAATGCAGCCTGCAACTAGCTAAATAATTCCTGTGTAGAGATGAATCACAGAATCTAGACGAGGCCATTGTCAGTAATGAGATGGAGAGTAATGATAATACAAAAGGATATCTAGGAAGAGGTTATATATGGTGCTGTGTTTTCTCCTTTCTGCCCTCTGTTATGTAAGCACAACAGAGGAATATCTTCCTGACTCTTTCATCAGGAAAGGGTACTTGGATTGCCTACCAAGAAAGTAATTTTCTCTGCTCGCCAAGATAGCTGGGGTTTGTTTCACATTTTTCCACGATTCTCAGTCCATTTTTGAAAATTGCTGTGATTACAGCATGGCTGTTCTGTATGTGAGTGAGTTGCATTCTGTTCTGATGGCTTTCCACGGGGCAGACAGGCCCGGAGCAACCTCTCCATGCAGCCTGTGCTGGGTTTAAATATTGTGATTCTCGTGGGCAGCTCACTGAATCGAGCTGAACAGGCAAGCCAGTTGCTTTTTTCCTACAATGTTTTCTGTTCAAGCGATGCAGAGTGTGCAGAACAAGGAATTGTGCAGTATTTATATTGAGTATGCATTTGGAAATTCAGTAAATGTGAGAAATTTTGTTTCTCTTCGTAAAATTTTTTATATGCAAATGCTACTTTTTATAGCTTGCGTGATAACTTCAGAATTTTGTATACTGAAGAATGTCAGAATAGGAGTAGGTATGCTTGTGTGCAATGACATATATAGAAAAATAAGCATATGTAGAGGGTGTTTAAGTGCATAACAGAAAGTCAGCAAAGCTCCATGGGTCTGCTTAAGGGCTTGCTTAGCTGGCATAATGTTGTTGCAGTGCTGGCTAAGGTTTCATTGTAGTTGATCTTTTTTTCTTTCAGCAACAACAATGAAGTGACATTCATATGGCCTAGTTTCAGTGCCAACAATTTTAGGCATTACCTCTTTTTACATGGAGTCAGGAATGTTCTTTCAATCCAACAGTGAAGTGAGGATGTTCCCACTTAAGAATTATTTGCTTGCTGAAGTTGTGAATGCAATGAGAGGCTTTCTGCTGGCTTGTCCTTGGGTTGCTTGGCTCTGTAGCACTTACGGGCTCTTAGTTGTGTTAATGCAACTTGATGTTCTTAAACTTAAGGGTTCTGTTGCTAAGGGTGTTGCAGTTTGAATTTGTGGTGTGTTTAACCATTCTTCTGAGGTGATATTTTAGCAAAAATACCAGTTTTGATTGTTACTTGTGTCAGTGCAAGAAAGCTCTCGTATTTTCTTCAGAGAAGCCTTTGAAGGTGTGGATGCCATAAGAATTACTTTTGGTAATGCATTCAAAAGACAACCGTGGTGCTGCTTATAATGAAAAGCATTATGTATGAGAACCTTTCTGTAAGATATGACATGTTTAGAGAAAAAATATGCATGCATTTCTGGGCCTTGCAGTCTAGAGAGGAACAACTGCTTTCCAGCAAGCATGAGTATAGTCCATTACTGCTTCCTAAAAGCTCTTCTGTGTTTCTGATATTTACTGTATTACCAATCTTGTCCAGTCCAGAAATAATTATTTCTGGATAATGAAATAAAAATGTATCTGCTGCCTTTCTGTGAAGGAGTACACAGTTTTCTGTTGCTGTGCTGGTTGTGGTTTGCCTGTCTGGTAAGTGGAAGGGTACACCTGCCCTGTGGGTGCCACTTTGTCCTTCAGCTCACCTCTGCTGTCTTCTGGTTGGAGGTGGTTCATGAGATCCTTCATGTTGGCTTGTTCAGCTTCATTCAGGAGTCATGCATGTATTTCAGGATCTCATAGCTGTAAAGAGAACAGGGCTGCTCTTGAAGTTGTGCTTGCCAAAGCTCCATCGAGGTCGTTGCCTGTCTTTGGAAGGGTTTGTGACAGTGATTTTCAAAGTTATTTATACTTGTGAGCCTGGGAACAACGTCATGGCAGGGAAGTGAGCTATATCTGCCTGTGTCCTGGTTTGGGCCAGGATAAAGGTGATTTTCTGTCTTGTACAGCAGTCGTTTTTGAAAATGTGTTACAAAATCAGAAAGAAATGAAACAGCTTTAAGAGGAAGTCAGTTATTTGAGCTATGGATGCCAGGTGCTGACAAGCATGTGAAAACCAGGGAGTTGCCTGGCAGATAGTTCTGTAGCGTTCTTTCTGTGAATGAAAAAAGCTCTTGGAGTTGAAGAATCACTTACCTTCCCATGGGATTAGCTTGACTGAAGATTACTTCTTCCTTTACCAACCAAAAATAAGCTCTTGGCTCTCAAGAGGGGTTCAACTCTGATACTATAGTATTTAACAAAATAGATGTAACAGGATCATTTTTGCCTTGTGGTTTTTCAGTTCATGACAGCAGTGAAACTAATTTAAAGAAGAAAGGTGAGATCACTTTAAAATGCCATAACAGGAATGTACATGAAAGCATTACCATATGAAGAACTGGGGAGCTAATGTTTTGTTGCTGATCTTGTTTTCTGGGAGGAGATGGGGTGAGATGGAGTGTATGTGGAGATGTGCATGGCTTTAGCAACAGGACAATCTGCTTCTTCTGCTGCAGTTGGGTAGTCTGTGATACCTTTTAAAAGTGATAAAAGCACAATTGGTTATTATTGTAGGAATTGTTATTTTGTGGTACGTTTCAGCTTTTTTTTTCTCTGGCAACTCTTAAACTGTAAAGAAAAATAGAACCTAGGGAAAAGAATTGGTCTGAAATAGTGTATGTTTGCTTGTCCTCCAAGCTATCCTGTGGGGCAGTGGTTACCAGTGGCAGAGCAAAGCTTTAGAGAACTTTCAGACATCTGCCTCAGTGGCAGTTTTATATCCCAGTGGCAAAATCAGCATTACTTGACAACAATGAGAAATTCATGACATACTGGTTTTGGTGTCTTAAAAAAAAAACAAAACAAAACAAAATGAACCAACAACAAGAGAAAAAAACCACAAAAAACACAACCAAAAAACCCTCAACAACAATAATAGTAGTAGTAGTTCAATATTATGTGGAGTGTTAACTTTGTTTCTGCAATGTTAAACCTTCAAAACAAAAATGTATTCAGTCTTTTTGAATGAAACTTGTAACTTTGAATTTAAAAATCCATGACAGTCAGTAGTTGAGTTGTATATTGAAACTCTCCAGACTGTCTTCAGAAAATTTACAAGTTTTTTTTATGATTGTGTTTCCAGTTTTTGTCAGTAGTTAATCACCTGATGAAACGTAAATGTGTCTTTTTTTTTTTTCTTTCTTTCTTGTAAAAAGGCATTATGGAGTGTAACATGTATTTGGCCCTATTTCTGAACTTTACCTCAGACTAAAGACTCCCTGTTTTTAATGGTGGCCACTGGTGAAGTGCATCTTGGGCCACATAAGGTCATGACTCATTGTGCATTGTTTGTTTGTGAGGTTGTGGGGTTTTTTAAATTTTTTTATTATTATTATTATTTTATTTTTATTTTATTGTTTGTTTGCTTGTTTGTTTTCCTCAGGAGTTGAAATAGCAAGGTCCATAAGTGGATGTAGGTTGGCAACAGCTAGGCTATAGTAGATCCTCCAAACCAGTCAAACCAATGTATCATGCCAAAAATGCCTGTTGCATAGAAGTGAAAGTTTTGTCAAACTTTTCCAGCCCCTCTCCATGAGATGTGAGTCAGATGAGCAGGATGAAGACATGGAAAGTTTCATAAGATGGGTGAACTTGCCAATTCTACCAAAAGTGGTGGCTTTGCCCCCAGCAATGGAACTGTGTCACCTTTCCACCTGCCAGCTGCAGTTCTTTTCTCATCCTTTTTAGGTCATCACAAAATTTTCTTGGGAAGGTGGAGGATTTTTTGTTTTATTAAATTATCCAGATGAATCATCTCAAGGCAAGGAGAGCTGGAGTAAAAGAAGGGTCAGGACCACCTCCTAGCTCACTGCCTCTTCTGTTAGCTGTGTCAGGGAGTGTCTGCTCAGCTGGATCATTGAGCCTTGCTCTCATGTATTGCATATAAGCCTTTTTATTTATTACTCTTTTTATTTGTTATTTTTTCTTCTGTGTAATTGAAGCTGTGTGAATTTTTGGGGTATTTCTGGGTTGATCTGGCTTTCACTGTTGATTAACATTGATATGGATGTGTCCTTTTTTCCTTGCTTTTTCTGATGCCTGCAGTCTGTAATATAGCACTTCTCATATAGATTGGGCATAAGGGTATGGATGCTCATTAGAAAAGTGTATCTAACCAGATTTTTACCCACAGTAAGTAGATAAGCATGTAGGGTGTTTTAGGCCTTGCTTTTGACTTCTCTGTACACCAACTTGGAAAGCCTTGAACTGTGATTTTTTTCTTAAAATTTTTTACTCTTAATTTTTTAAATAAGATGCCTGTGTTGTATTAAGTACATCATGTGTTGGGATATACATTATTTATTTTCATCAGGCACATATATGCTAGAAGGTGCTTCCTTTGGGTCATTCTTTCTATTAAAGCAATGTAGCTTTTACTAAACCCATAAATAGATTCTCTAATGATTGAAATTGCAGAAGAGAATGCTATTGAAAGGAAAAAGTGCCCCAAATGCAAACCACTCTGTCAGCTACTGTTGCTAGAATAAACTGCATGCTCTGCATGGACTTCAGGAAAGCTCCAGATAAACCAATGCAACAGCATATACCAAATACCCCATTTCTGCTGACTTTTATTTTTTTTTTAAACTCCAGCTCTAGTGCATTTGTATTTGAAGGGGAAAGCTTCAGACACTAGAGATTTAATAGCATTTGAGAGCTCACTGACAAAACACTCTTTAATTATTTAGAAAGGTGTCTGCCAACTTTGGAACACGATGGAGCAAAACTGTTGTTTGCTCTATTTTTTATATCCTGTTTGCATGTAGTTACAGGTTTCTACTGTACAGAGAGAAATATTCTTCCTCATTCCTCTGTGAAGAGTAATGATACGAGCCAAAAAGAGCTTTTAAATTCTATTGGGTACAGTGCAAAATAAATAGTGAATTTAAACTTTAAGAGGAAGACCATTCTAAATCAAAAGTGGCACTCAGAACCTGAAAGATACTTGGCCATGTTTAAACTCTGACTTTACTGATTGCCCCTGTGAATGTCAGAAGTAAAGTTTTATGTTAGTAGGGGTAGTAGAAGCTACTTTCTGGGAGAAATTTTGGGGGATTTAAATGAAATAACGATTTTTAGCCAAGCTGTGGTAACACAACAAAATAACATTTTAAGACACAGACTTGTTTTATTTTAATTATATTTTATATATCGGAATATTAAGCATTGAAAAAATAAAGGTATAGAAAGAAATATGTATGCTTTGTATTGATAACTCTGATAAAACAAATCCAGGAGTTTTTATGCACCTATCAAGAAATATTCAAAATATGGTGATGATCAAAAAGCTAGAGGTGGAGAAGGTTTCAATACAGTTACAGAATTAAATATTTTGACTCTTTAATGACTTGTTGCCCTATGTAGGTGTAGTTAGAACAAACAACAAAAGCAATATGTAAAGCATTTTATTCAGAATAAATATTATTAGTGCAAATATAATACTTCTGAAAACAAGAGGTGTATAAATTTTTTTCCTCGCTACCTTTTTTTTTTTTTCATTTTTCTCTTCAGAATAAGAATTTGAAAATCCAAAGGGAAGAAAGGCTACTTTTCTTCAGATTTATATAGCCTCAGAAATAGACTCCCAAGAGTTTAAAATCCCAACAATTTCAAGCTTCTTAAAAAAAAAAAATAAAAAAATAAAAAAATAATATCTATAGGTTTCTTGCTCAAGAATTAGTTCAAGATCCAGAAGTAAATAATTTCTCAAAGATCTTAGGAATGCAGAGCCTGGGAAATATAAATGAGTTCTCTGGTTTGGCTGGTGAGGCACAGCTGGCATGTGATTTGGTGATATTTTAAGCTTTACTTTTTGCAGGTTCTGTTGTAGACAACTGCTACAGACCAGACTGCTGGTCTAGAAAGATGTTTGAATGCCCTTAACTCTTGCAAATCAATGCTAACTCACCAATGGTTATTAGAAAGAAATGTTTTATTTACAGTGCTATCAAAGCACTGCAAGCAGCCTTAGGAATTGTTGATTTTCTTCCTTCTGCTTCTTCTTTTCATCATCCCTGGTTGCTTTTCACTGAACCAGGAGTTAGGATCTTCAGGTTAGGAACTCTGATGTTTGTGAGGGTGTCAGTGGGCCAGGGCCACTGGTCAGTGACACCTCAGCTTAATGCAGCCTGTGTGAGGTTTCCACAGCTGAGTGTCTGCTCTCTGAGTGGAAACCTGCCTCCTTTTCTCACTGACATCTTGTTGGTGCTGGCTGTCAGCAGGACATAGCCATTGGGCCAAACATCACCAGATTTTTGCTGTTCTTTCAGCTACAAATGAGGTCTTGTCCTAGAAGAAAAAACAACCAACAACAAACAAAACAGCCTGGCCACGACCACTTCATTTTTATGCCAGCAAAGCAAAACGAACCCAAATATAATGAGGTTTGGCTGAGAAGTTTTTCTGATAACTGCGTGAGGCACTGTCATGAGAAACCCGTGACAGACCCATTGTGGGATATTAAGGTGGAGTTGTGCATTGTTCTGCCTGAAGAGGTATTGTTTATGTCTTCAGAAATTAACAGGGTAAGAAAAGAAGAAGAATCCAAAATCGAGAAATTCCCTAGCAGAATGGCATGGATGAGAAAGGTTTTAATCTTTTAGACTTTTTTTCCCCCCCACGTTCCTTCTTAAATAATAATTCAAAAAGCTCTGAAGGAGTGAAAGGGCACCTCAATCTCTAATTATTCCTCCACAGGAAAAAAAGCAAACGTGTATCACTAATTCTGAAAGAATTATATTAAGCAAAGCGAGGTTTAACAAAAATGGTGCAGAGTGACCAAAAGGAAAGTGATTCCACTCTTAAAAGTTTTCCTAGTATCTGTCACTGGAGTGCTGCTAAATTGCTTGAATATTTTTTTTACATGTAGTTTATGGCAAATTTGTAGTTTGTGCCTATTTCTTATGGCCACATTATCCCCAGAGGAGATATGGTGACTGTAAAGCTGGATTGCTTATCTTGGAGAGGATAAAGGAAGCAAGAATATAACTTTTTTAGTCAAACATGGGGATGGTAGGACAGGGGCTGGGAAGGTGCAGACATTAGTTATGTGTTTTTGGAAGCAATCCTGTAGAGTTTTTACTATCTGAAATATGGTAAAGGTTGTGAATTATGCTGCCACTGAGCATAAGAACTTTTTGAAGTGTGTTGAGCTCTTCAGCCTCACTAAAAATGATATTTCACTGAGCCAAATCGGTGTCTTCCCAGAGTAAACTAGGCCTGGTTTTGTTAGAGACAGTGCAGATTGGCAGAATGAAAAAAAAAAAAGAGTGTGTGTACTGCTTGTTCTGAAGAGCTGAAGTGAGGAAGTACTCACTTTGGTTAATTTTAGTTTAGATATTGGTTTGTTAGAGGTAGTCTTTCACTTCAGTTCTTTCCCAAGCTTCCATTTCTCTTCTGTACTTCCTTATTGCTGCCAAGACCATTTACATTAATGATGCTGAGAAGCGTGGTGTCATGTCCTTAAGAACTATTTGGTTTCATTTTCTATTAGCAGTTTTAATACTCAGGTTATCAAGACTGGCTGCCAGAAAGTAATAATGAATACTTGATAGCATTAGCTACCTGGGCTCTGGGAGAGGTGACAGAGAGCCATGAAGGTGTGGAAGAGCAGCTATCCTGACAGGATTTTCTTTGCATAACCCTTGGGAGCCTCAGTCCCTGATTTCTGCTGACAGGGAGTATTGTCCAGAAGCTTGGCTAGGCCTGAGCAAATCCTCTGAGTTAATGGCACTGCAATGTGTGTGTTCTTTGCTCATGTCTTACTTGGAAAAGTGGTGTGAAGGGGGGACAGGATATTTCTAACCTTTAAATGTTGTGCTAGCCTGTCTGGTTAACTTGAAGATGTTTGCTCCTGGTTGTCTTCATTTTGATCCCATTGAGGTGGCAGAACCTCATAAGGGGCTGCAAGTTTTCATCAGCATCTACAGTAAGGAAAAAAACTGACAGATTTATCTTGACTTTCCTCTGTTTTCCTTCTTTTAAAGCACCGCTGCTGTAGCAGGGTGTTGATGCAATATTTTTAAAGCACTGCTCCTTCCCTTGAATTGTGGTTGTAGTGTAGTCATGCATTGCTGATCTGCCTGCCTTCCTTTTCACCCCTTGCAAAGGAAGAAAACCATAATCTCATCCTATTGTGTGTCTTGCAAACTTTTAGTCAGGTCAGAGGGGAAGTGGACTTCTACAGTGTGACTGAAACAGCTTGCTGGTTTATGGTGTTGTCAATATGCAACCCCACAGACTTACACCACATCATCAGAGACAAAGATGAGTGATGAGCTCTGGATGTAAAATGCAGATTTCTAGGTCACTGGCTGAGAGTGTAACTCAGCAGAGGCCAGAGCTTGTTACCATCTTGTGTTTTGCCATTTGGTCTTCTTCCAGATGTCAGGACCAGAGAGTTCCCTGCTTTGGGGCCATCTGAGCTCTGTTGTCACTGAACAGTCTGGCTGTTGTGGCCAGGCTACTTCCTTGCTCTTTTTTCCCCTCAGAGTTGTTCAGTTGTTAATCTAACCTGTGTTTTGTTGCTGTAGAGTGATTTATGAGCTAATGGGTTCTTAGGATAGATACCCAGATTTTGCTGGTGTAACTCATACATTATGGAAGCTTGAGGTCCAAAACCTTCACCAGAGAAGCTGAAACTTCCAGGGTTGAGTGGGAATAATTATGCAGCACATAAAAACAGCTTTGGTAATAAGATACCTGAGCAGGAATGAAGCAAGTATTGCTTCATTTTCAAAATAATTCTGCACATATATTTATATATATTGCAACTTGGGAGATGGCAGCACTGACTAAATATTGGTGCTAATTCTGCTCAGTAGCCTAAGTGACCTTAGATTTTTTCTTTGTGTAGTAATAATAATAAGGGACATTATGGATTGTACAACCATTTTTACTGGTATCCTCTACGAGGAAATTTTGCCCTCTGTTCCTGAAGAGTGCCAGGTGCTGGAGAATTTTTAGGACAGAATCTTAATAGTTTCGTATCTTACGGTATATTTCTTCTTTCCTTTTTTTTGTATTTGTGGTGAACCGTGTAGTATTCTAAATGCCAGTCAAATACTGCTTCTGTCTCTTATGGCCAAGCTATAATCAGTGTTGGTGCATAGTTAGATGTTTACTTTTCAAGCCTCAAAACTTGGTAGTATTCAAATTATTACAGTTCTGAATGTAGCAGTGATACCTTTGTCCTTTCAGGCTGCTCTCTTTAAAATACAGTTTTAAATATAAACATAATTTTATTCCTTTTTATCACCACAGAAGACTTCAAGACAGATTTTGCCATACTTCAATTTGTAGATGAGTGTCTCTGCTAGATGCTGATAGACTGTGGATGTTTTTTCTGTCTTCCCACAAAATTACAAATCCTACTATTATTTTTATCGGGTGACAGTGTAGAAACACTGTTGTAACATTGTGTAAAGCATGTAGCAGACGTAAATGTGAGACTTTATAGAAAGGAAAAATGGAGCTGTTAGTTAAACTAAGAACCAAAGGTAGGAAAAAAGCTTTTTTTCACAATCTCTCAAGCCCCAGAACATGCCTCCAAGAGGTCCATCCATCTGAGCACTGGGACAGGGGTGTTCAAGGTGTCTGTCCTGGAAAAAATCACCACAGTGCTTGTGTCCACCTGTTAGGTCTGGAATCCATGGCCATGATATGAGGGGTAAGAATGTCCGGTGCCACATTCTCCTCATGTCCCAGGTTCCTCTTCAGCTGCCAACAAATTTCAAGTAAATGTTTTTTGGAACTGACAGTGACCTGTGTCTGCCTCCTGTTCCACCTCTGCGAATTGTTAGGAGTGGACATGGTTCTTTGTGTCCAGATCTGGGTGTGTTGTGAAAATTCAGATAAATGTCTGAGGGGTCTCCCTGACCTGAATACCATGTGCTTTTCACAGGGGCCATGAGGAGAGCCCTGATTCTTCCCCTGGTGCCTCCACAGCCAAACCTTCCTGCTCGTACCAGTCCCCAGCCTCTCAGTTACAGTTCTCTGCAATGCTTTTTAGAGCTTATGTCTTGAAACCAGATAAAGGTTCTTCTTGCAGACAGAGCAAACTACATTCTGAAGTAAGTTAGAATCAGATCAAAAGTTAAAATGAAAGTTGAGGAAGGCAGGAGAAAAAAGCTTTTTATTTTTCTTTTGAATTCCAGTACATAACAGCTCAAGTATTTTAAATGACCAATTTAAGCCAATTGGAGTTATGATAACCTATTTTTATTGCATATGTGACTGCTCTTCTCCCCTGGAACTGACAAAGAAGCTGTTAAATCTGAAAGCTAGGTGTGTTTATGGTGGCTAAGAATAGCACTACGTGGCACTTAGAGCATTTTCTCTCACAGAGGTCCAGTTGAAGCACTGGCTATGTCTGCTTGCTGTGTGAGATTGTTTTGTCAGGTTTGTCCTCTGCCCTTGCACTTTCTCTGGAGACTTAAAAGCTCTGGAGGCTGTAATCTGTTGGGTTTTTTGTTTTGTTTTGTGGTTTATTGGTTTTTTGGGTTTTTTTAAGGAGTTGCACAACTTGAGATTCTTGCTAGTTTAGTGTAGTTGTATTTGCAGTTAGCAGAGATAAGTGTCTTCAGCAGCTCTGGGTAGAAATAGGAGTGTCTCATGCTTGCTTTAAAAAAAAAATTGTTTATTAAACTGGGGCTTCATGCTGTTAAAGACTTAAAAAGTGCTGAGGAGCCTCAAAATACAGTTTCTGCATTAACCACAGAACAAAAGTAAATGTGGATAAGTGACTTAGTGAACTTCTGAATCTTTCATATGTCTGCTAATTTTGATACTCATCAAACTGTTTTCCCCCAGAAAGAATTAAGACATCCCAGACCATCACCAATTCAGCAGTTGATATTGCTCTTTTTCTGTAGTTTGGTGAAGGAGAAGAGTTAGCTCAGAAGATTAAATTTGGTAAAAAGAAAAACAGACAACTACACTTACCTTAAACAGAGAATTTACAGCGTAAGGTATATGTGTGCCATAGCAAGGAAACTTATGCTCTAGCTGAAAATTAATCAATCTCTCCTATATGCTAACTGGGAGCTGAAACCCATCAATGTCAAATTTTCAGAAGAACTGATCCCCTCAGGGCATAATATTTTACTTAGAGAATATATTCAGGTAGGATTGTTAATTTATTTTTCTTTCAAACAATCAAATTTATGTAGCTACCTGGATGTACAATTTTTTTATATTGTTGTGGTTTGACACTCCAGGACACTTACTGTAAAAAATACAGTTTTGAATATTTTTTTTCCTCATCTTTGACATGGTTATGTTAAATGGGAGGCACTGACTTAGTCTTTGCAGGTTTGTTTCCCTTTGCAGATCATATTTGCACATTTTGGTGAAACTATCAGAACAGGAACACAGAAGAGTTGAAATTGATACTTAATGCACCCTGTATTGTGTATGTCTGTGTATATTCCAATGCTTAAATGCATTTGTTTATTCTCTTTAAAGCCTTGTTTATATATCTGACACTTCATTTTTCAAGCCATACCTCAGTATCAGAAATACTATTATACTATTTCTGTGTACTTCACAAGACAGTTACCTCCAAAGTTGTGAAACTGATCTGTAAATGGACCCAGTCTGGGCTAATACAATATTTTTGATCTTTAACTTACAGAAGTATTTTTCATCTGAAATACCAGTATGCTTATATGGAGCATATTAAAAGAAATTGGTAAATAGGTTTCTTCATAGATTTTTTTTTTTAAATACGTGGGGGTTTTTTTGTTTGGGTTTTTTTTTTTTTTTTTTTTAATGATACATGATTTGAAGTTACTGGTTGCTTTATAACTCATGCTCCAGAGTCCTTTTTCCAAAACAGCTTTTTACAGCAAAGCTGCCAGTATTCATTACTTTTTGCATTTATGCAGGAAAGGTATCAGCTTGACATTAATGAGGATAATTGAGGATAATGAGCATAATGGAGATAATGAGGAAAAGTCTTTTCCTCTTTCTACTGGGAGCTGGAATTGCCCTCTTCTCATAAGGAAAGAATAAAAAGGCAGTGGGAGGTGGAGTTTAAACAAACTACCTTGGTTTGTGCTCTTCCAGAGAACTCTTTGAAAAGCTGCTGGCTTCTGACACTAGCTTTTTAAAAGCAATACCAAAGTAAATTTCTTCATTGTTTTTTCTTTCAGTACAGTGCATCAGTAGGGTTTTTTTATCCTAATTCTTCAAATTGAGCATGTGGAGTTTTGTTTTTCCAGAGAAATGTGGATTAGGGAAGATGAGAGAAGGTATTTAAGTTTCTTTTTCTATTTGCTGGCTAGCAAAGGCATGCCTGTGATCACTTTGACCTAGTTGCTTGATGCATTTTTTGTTGGTGATGTGTATGTATGTTAATATATTGAAAGAAAACAAAACCTCATCAAAGATAAAATATTTGCAGTGACAAATATTAGAATTAAGTTCCTTGTGCAACCCATATATTGGTGTGTTTGTATTCCTTTGATGCTATATCGTTGCCTTAGTTTTAGTTTTTTAGGTGCAACTTTTAAAAGCTTTAGATTTAGGATTTATTTTGTGCTTTTCTTTCTCTTCATGTATTTAGCATACCATAAAAAAGAAGTCTTTATTTAGAAGAAGTTTACTCTCCTCATTGCTGTGGAAAAGCATGCTTCCTTAACTTGCAGAACATGGGATATGGAAATCTGGAATAAACACAAGGAAATACAGTTATTTTTCCTTCTCTCTCTGTTCTTCTAGTCCTCAGGACTGAGTGGTGTATCTTCCCACTCCTGCCTTTTCCTCCCTTATGCTTTTGAATTTCACATCACTTGGCCAGGCATTGGTAAAATTCTCTTGTCTCTCTTAGCTCACACTTAACATGGGATTCAGAGCATCAGTGCATTTCTGATGAGGTGCAGCCTTCAGTTTGGTAGGCCAGGGAGGAAAAATGATTTTTTCAATTAACAGTATAAATGTTTCAAATTTTAAAATTTTTGTTTTAATTTTTCAATTAACAATATATAAAAAAAATACTGCTAATGGCAAAATATTGAAAACATGGATACAGGATTATATGTACCCACTAGGCTCAAATTAATACCTTATTTTTGGGTCCTTATTGGTGAATTGTGGGTAAATGTTGCAGCCAGATGGGGTGTCCAGCAGCAAGATGTGAGATGGTGTCAACATTTTTAGCTATTATGTTGTCAGAGAAAGCTGTAATTGTCCACGTTTAGCGAAAAAAATTGGTGGCGTGGCTCATTGGAATTGATGCCAGATAGCCAGACATCTAAGCTGATGGCCTTCTAGTTGCCCTTCTGAAGTTAGAAATAAAATTGTGTGGTATTTTAACAAGTTACAACCTTTTGGCTATTACATGCATGCAGAGTACTATCAGCATGATAACCATGAATAGTGTGGTGATGAGCCAGAGCTCGGTTCCTTTGAAAGCCAGGGAATACTGCTGGCTCAGGCTTGGTGGTGGCATGGTTTACACTGCCCTGAGGACAGGTGGATCAGAAGAGCAAACAAAAGAAGCCAAAGTTATGCTGTTCTATCTTTTCTCTCCATATTCAGTAGGAAGGTTTCATCTCCACTCCTGAGGCAGTGACACTGCACGTGGTTTTTGCATCGTTACCCAAAGCGCGACTTCCACATGAGGTGTTAGGAGGTAACCAGAGAAGTTTCAGGATTTTGATGCTTGTGTGGTTCTTCTTCTGGGGGAATGCAACGTTTTTAGATGAGTGAAACTTGTCAGCTCTATATGCTCAGTTATTATAGTTCAGTGTTTGGGGGGAACTGAGATATTCATAGTCCCAGTGCTTTGCTGGTGCCGTCCACAGGATTTTGAGGGAAGAGTCTTGTTAAGTCTTCCCAGTAACCCTACTGGGAAAGACAACAGGTAAGAGATAAGTGCTTAGAATGATACCTTTGACAGGTTTGCAACTTGATGAAAGAACTATTTTCCAACAGAAAGTAATATATTGTCCTAACTTGCTTTATTATATGTGTAGCTTTAATTTGACTTGAAAGATAAAGTTGTATAAATCTTCAGGACAGTACAAGTGTTTCTGGTAATTATCACTGGGAATCACAGCCCTGAACCTTTATATTCCTGCTATTATCCTGCTTCCCAATGGGCTGTATTGTGTTCCAGATTATGAACAGATGAAAGATTCTTGTCCTTTGTATTCTTTTAAGCTCCTCTTGCATGAGAGTGGCTTTCTGAGAAGGAAGGAAAGCATGGCAAATGTTTTAGCAATTTGGAAATACTCTACAAAGTACAGTTTATTTCATCCTAAGTGAAGGTTTCAGTGAGATTAAAACCATTATTTTTAGTTGAAATTGTTTATCTGAAGATGTTTTCTGTTCTGGCAGTTGTTCTAGAAAGGAATTACATAAACTACATTTTAATGGTCTGACACTTTAACGTTCAGGATTTCCTGATGGCATGCCTTAATCAAGAATGACTGGGCAGGACTTGAGACAATTGAGTTCAAACTGATTTCCTCTTCCTCCTCCAATTTTTGTGCTTTATCACATTGTTTTCCAAAGTGTATGGTTTCGCCTTTTGGCATCTTGTGCTATCAAAATCATTTTTTAAAGTTGTTCTTTTTTTTTTTTTTCCCTATCTGATAATAATCTACAGGCATGGTCTACTGTAGGAAGCTTTGTAATGTGATTCACATATTGGGTTGTACTTGTTTTTGCATATGCTTATAGCAGCTTCAGCCAATACTCATTTCTGTGTCCTAGCTGTTAGGTGGTCAAGGATTTTTTAAAATATAAATATCTAACATTGGTTTTGCATACATTTGAGTGATTTTTTAAAAAATTTCTTGTTTGCAAAGGTTTCACTGTAGCTGGGACATGCTGCCCTGCAATTCCATACTAACAAACTAATGAGAGATCAGGTGAGCTTCAGCAACTATCTTTGATACTGTAGGTTGTACTTTGCTGCTCTTGAGTTTGATATTCTCAGTGGAGAGAGTGAGCCCAGCAATGACTAATTGTTTACGACTGGCTGCCCTGGATATCCTGACACTGTCCTGAATGTCAGGTCTGGCCTCTTTTTCAGCCATTAAATTTCTTAATAATTGTGTTTTCTACCTTCTGTAAAAACACCCGCCCATGGTTGTACATGATGCATGTGGCTGTTGTTCATCCTGTTAAGTCACAGTCCTATAGAAAAGCAGGTTCTCCACGTACAGTATGAAGATAAGGTGTTACTCACTAACAGTTTTAAAGTATTGATGTGATTTTTATTTATTTATTAATTGATTAAGAACTTTCCTCGGGTAGAAAAACCGCTATGTTGTAGTTGACTGGTGGTGCTTTTTCACATGTGACAGAGGTTTAGAAAGGAGGTTTTGCAGGGTTGCTACTTCTCATCTAAATATAGAGGTAAGAAGAATGACTGCAATAGTCCTTATTTAAGAAGCAGTAAAGCAGTAGGATTTACTTGGTAAAAGGTGTAGTCCAGTTTCTCTCTTACCACACTAAAAGAAGTATTTAAAAGTAATTTTCCTGATTTTTTCTCTGTAATCTATTTCATCTTTCCATTAGTTCTAGCGTTTCAGAGAAGAACTAGTATACCTATTTTAATTTGAGACTTCTCAAAATAAAGTAAGGAAGAGACTGCAGAGAAGTCCTGTACAAGGACTTTGTATTTCTGCTGAATTTGCTCAGCCATTAAGGCATTTAGGCAAGAAGAATTTCTTCTTCTTTTCACAATACTTTCTTAAGATGTGTCTGAATATTAGTACAAATAAAAGGAGGAAATGTGTCTAGGAGGCAGAGAACAGAGCAAAAAGTCCTCAGAATGTTTTGGTGATGTAGGAGACAGACCTTTCAGTGACTTGTCTGTGTTTGGTATGCAGTGAACTGATTTCACACATCTTGGGCTGTATTCTTAGGTGTGGAAAAATGGACACATTTTCTTCTACACTGTAATGGATTTAAAAGAAAACCCAAAACCAAAAAACATCCATTTTAAGTTTGAAGAAGGATTAGGGAAAGTTACTTCCTATTTCATTCTCCCTTGGAAGGACACTTTTTGGTTAGTTCTCTAGAAAGCATCATGCCAAGTGAAAACATAAAATTTACAGTTTATGAATGAAAATAATGAAATGAAAAAATGAAATGAAAACAGCAGTCAGGCAAAAGACTACTGAATCTTTGCAAAGGCATGACTTTTGGAGGATCAGCAGCAAAAGTATCTACTAAGGGATTATAATCTTGTCCAGATACTTCAAACTAGATATTCCCAAATTCAGATTTAATGCCTTAAAATTTCTGCTGTGTCTCTGTATATTTCTGCAGTGGCATTTCTGTGACCATTGACTGTCAGGGGAGTCTGTGTTTCAGGAAAGTGAAAATGTAATTTTTTGCCTGTGTTTTCAGAGGCTTTCAAAGCAGAAAACAGGCTTTGTGTGAATACCTGGAACTAGACAAATTGGCAGCTGCTCTCCTAGTCGAGTCAGCTTTCCTCAAAGAATGTTCATATTTGTTGGGGGCAGAAAAATTATTTGTAAGATAGTTGCAGAAGATTTCCGTGCTGGTGGTTTTGTTGTGTGGTTTGAGTTCAGATGAAAGCTCAGCTGTCACAATACCAGTTCCCACAACACACTCAAAAGACTTCCCTTTCCATATTCTCTCCCAGGTCATCCTTCACCTTTATCCATGTGCTCAGTTGACTACTTGTTGAAATACACTTCTTTTATTGATGTGGCATTCAATTATGTTTCTTTATATTCTTTATATTTAGACATGGAGGGGAAGTTAGCAGTATGTATATAACTTCCTTTCACTGAAAGGTTTGATTTGTTTTTGCAAACATCACACTGAACCATCCCACTGAACTAAACCTGCTTCTGCTTCAGAGATGGGCAATCTGTTCACCTTCATGTGACATTTCAGAAATGCATGACAGGACAGAAGTATCAGCTACCACTGTTGGTTATTTGATTCTTTTTATCAAGTTGGTATAAAATCATTGAGAGTCCTGAACTTTTAGTCCATGGATCTTATTAATGAGATAATAGTTATTCTTCTCCTGTCCAGGTGGTGTAATTGGACGTGTGGAGACATGATTGTTGTTAAACATTTTCTAGAGATATTTCACTGTATACTGCCAGTGTAAAGAGGGAAAAGAGAACACCATACATCATGCCACTGGATGAATTAAGTAATGTAGTCTGTGTTAAAAATAATGTTTTCTTGCCAGGAGCTGTGTATCTAGACCAAGATACAAGAAATATGAGAGAGCAATTTTTTTTCCCTGGATCATGTGTATTCTAATGTATTTTGAATTAATTAGTTTTCAGCCACTGTGTTTATATTTGTGGTGTTACTATCAGTAGGTGTATCTTATGTAAAGCAAAGGGTTATCTAGGTAACACATTTATGAAACTTTGTTCAGCCAGTGGCCCTTAGTGGATGTACAATTTCACTGGCAACAGCTGTGGATTTTATTCACATTATTTAGGCTGTCTTGTTAATTGTCATGACTGGTGTTAGGAGCTTAGTGTGCCTTTCCCTTCACCTATAGGTTTTCATGACAATAATATTTTTATAAGGTACTTTTAAACACATCCTAAGAATGCCTCAAAAAATGGGATCTATTAGAAGGTTATTATCTTAGTATATCTAAGGATGTTGCTGAGAACAATACATCACTGAAAATATTGTAATAGCATATATATGTATATAAAATAAAGTTGTTAAAATACGTATATGCATCTGTTTTACACATTTGCAGTTTCTTCTTTTGTAATCTATTTAAAAGTGAGCAAAATTTTGCTGGTAAATGAGGTTTAATGAAATAAATGGAAAACATCCGGATGAATGCAGTGTAATGCAGAAATACCCACCATCCCTGCAAAGAGCCAGCCTGAGCCCAGTGTGTGGCTGTAGCTGACTCAGTGCCATTTATGGTGTACCTGGGCTGCAGTTGGCATCCCCTCCCTGATGGGTTCACAGCCCCTGTGGCTGGAACTGGAACTGGCTGGAGCTGCTGGGGGGATCCCAGTGAAGCAGTGGGAGCCGGGCACGCAGTGGTGCTGAGCATGAGATCATCTGGATGCAGTACAGGCAGAGCTGGTGAGGCAACAGTAAGTCCAGGTTACAGACAGACTCCATGCAGTGTCACTATTGGTACATACTTTGGATAAAAACCAGTGAAGTAGTAATAAACTGAAAATAGCAGCCAAGAATACGATCTGCTTGATGGAAACTCTGGAGGCCCTTTCAGGAGGTGTGCTGAGTATCTTTACATTATAGTTGGATACCTTCCTCAAAATGCAGGAAAGAATTCTAGAAGTATTTTCAGGTATCTCAGAAAGGGGAAGATACCTGATAGAAAGTTATGCTTCAGTCTGACCATTTCAGCTTCCTGAGAAACAGCAGCAACTAAAAGAGGAAATTTAAGTCGAAGCAAAATACATGAAAAAATTGGAATGTTCTATCTAAAGCACCTATGAAGGGTCAGCACTTGGCTCAGTGTATAGTAGTACCAAAAAACCCCCAACCAACCAACCAACCAAAAAAAACCCCAACATACAAAAGCTAAAAATTACTCTTTAATATTATTTGTAAAGTGAAATGCATTCATGGACTGTTCACAGGCTGTGGTGTCTGTTACCTTCTGTTACCTGCTTTGAATTCTGAATGATCTCCCTGGTAAATAGAGCACTGCTTATATCCTCAAATACTTGATGCCTTAGAGCTATCCAGGGAGAAGCATGGTGATTACAGAAGTGTTCTTTAATATCAACTTGGGTATTAAGTAACCTTTCCTAGTTGTGGACGCTTCTGTTTAACATGAAACAATTTTGTTTCTAATTTAGCATACATCAGGGCGTGTTGCCTTTTGACCTTGGAGTATGTTGTCTGTCTAATTATCCTTTGTATTGTTTTACTGTTCCTTGAAACTATCCAAACAATTTGGTGTGGCCCTAGCAACCAAACAATACTGTTTAACAGAGATTTCCTACAGCACTTGCTCCCAGATTTCCCACGTAGCACTAGCTCGCATCAGAGAAAACAAACAGGATATTGTTTCAAGTGAATAATGTTCAGTGTTTTCAAGCCATTTATGAAAGTGGTTTCTTGTTTTTGAACTGTTGTGAGTGGCGTGATTTCTTGGTTCCAGATTTCATCTGAAATTCTGTGGAGTGGTTCATGTTTTGAAGCTTCTTCAAAAGGTCTGAAACTTAAATTTTCTCTGGCAGCTAAGAGCAGAGAAGGGCTTATGTTTTGATGCCAAAGAAGAACAGAAGCTGTTTACTCCTGTCCTGTAAGGAGATTTTCTTCCATTAAGCACATGCTCTTTTATATCTTACTACAGTGTTATCAATTGCAAGTTCATGAGTAAATGGATCCCACCAAACATAATTATGCCAGATAATGTTTCTTGACCTAATTTAGAAATCTGATAATAGATTTTGGCTTTTCTTTAAGGAACTACTATGTATCTTATTAAACACACTCAAGCTCTATCCCCTTTTTCCCTCCTATGTGATTTTTGTGGTTTTTTTCTTTTTTCTGTGTGCATTTAACTATCTTACTGGTTTTGCCCAGCAGATAAACCCACACAGATTGTGATATACAAGGCTGTGGTTCATGTGAGCCATTAATGCTGCCATGAATTACGAGTTCTCAGCAAGTTCATAGTTACAAGTAAATCCTGGTCATTCTGCCTTCTGAATACACTGGGCATTTCAGCAAAGTTGAGATATTTGTAATCCCCTCATGGCAGCATTTATAATTGCTTCAGTTTGACACTTTTCCCTTGTTTTTTTTAAGGGGGGGACATTTATTACCAACTGAAGAGATTGTTCATGTTACACACAGTACCATGGATGACTGTGGGATAGCCTTAACTCTGCTGCTGGAAGAGGAAAAACACAAGTGCTGTCCCTGCACTGCCTCTTCTTTTTGTGCTAGTGCATATGTGCTGTCATATGGTGAGCAAATTGGCAACAGGTTGTGTCAATATTAACCTGAGGAACAGAATGAATACATTTGCTGCTTTTCCAGTCCATTACACAACTGCACACGAATGTTTGCTTGCAGCAGGGGAGGATGGCAGAGAGCAGGAGATGGCTGACTGAGAGGGCTTGCCCCCTTTGGCAGTGCTGCAGTTTACACCATCTGAAGGAGCTGTGTGAAACAGGAGCCAAGGAATGGGCTTTGCATGGCTTTGCAGGCTGACAAAGCTGTCCTGGTACCACCTTCCCCTAGCTTATGTGGTTGTGCCCTCTTATCTTGCACTGAAATTTGTGCAGCCCTTCTAGGAGCTGGTCTGGTGGTAGTGCAGTTGTTGCTTTTTTTTTTCCTTGCCAGGGTTGTTTTTTTTTTTTCCAGTTTACCCGTTTTGAGATTATTTCCTGTGTTGAGCCATGAGCCTGGGGGGAGGATTTGTCTGTGGTATGCCTGGGTATTGGCATAAACAGCCTTGGGGTTTCATCCTTAGTGACAGGGGCTGTTTTGTAGGTTTGGAAGTTAACACACTAAGATGGTCTCTTACTGAGGAGTGGGTTACTAATACAAAGTAAAGATAGTACTTATGAAATTATCAGCTCTCAATGTTTTCCTTATTCTTAAGTGAACTTTTTGAGGTCATCTTTTGAGAAGTGGAAACAGAGATGGATTGTGTGAACACATTATTAAGGCCTGTCTATGTAAAACAAATATAGATGTGTGCAGTTAAGAAGCAAGTTAGTCCTTCTCAGTCTCTCTAGAGAAAGACAAAAGCTGGTTGAGTACCAGCTTCTCACTGATCAGGAGCATGGGCTGGCCCAGAGCTGTGCCATGTTCCCTGAAGTCTCCAGTCCTAATAATATGGGGATTGTGGCACACTCAAGTAGGTAAGCCTAAAAGGAAACAAAACACCAGCTTCTGACCAGACACAACTGAAGATGGTCAAAAGGATAATTCAACTTCTCATTTCTTTCCAGTATGTTAGGTTTAATCTGTGATTTAAAATAAGGATCCATTTTGTCTGTTGAGTAGAACAAAGCTTGAGATTTCTTACAAACTCTCATATTTAGGATAGAAGCAACTGTTTACTTAGATGTGTGTGGTATATGTTAGGAATCCTTATCTACTTGATATTTTAATTTTTATATTCATCTGCAAATGGATATAAAAGGAGAGTTGTTCAAGGCTGGTGTGTTGCAGCATTTTTCTCTTTTGTCAGTCTCATAGTTGTGTTTCTGTTACCTGCAATGGTTAGAAAGGATGATCTATTCTTTCACTTCTCTTCTGTCCTCAAAGCTTTGTGCTTTTTTTCTTGACATAAAATGCATCTCTCTTTCATTTTCTGGGCTTCCTTTGGGAGCATCAGGCCTTAAGAATGACAAGAGCACTGATGCTGAAGAATGCAGAAGTTGTAAAGAAATTAATTTTTTTTTTTAAGTGCCCGAAACATTTATGCTTCCATACTGAGAGACAAGCCAGTCATCAGATGTGGCATAAAAAAAAGAATTTTTCTTTCAAGTCAGATGTTTTGGATTGTTGCCTTTCTTTGCAGCATGCACTTTGCTCTGTTCCCTAACACCTTGGTGTACTTTCATCCAGCACTCTTCCACTGGAGGGATCTGCAGCATCGGTCTCTTCAATCACCCACTGCCTGTGCTCTCTGGCACAAACTTTTCCATATCTTTTAGGACCTCGATTGCCAAGATCAAAGTGCTAGATCAAAGTGTTAAGAGGATGTTCAGAGAAACTTTATGGCATGTGGTGTGTGTGAATGCCATTCTGGTGTTGCCCCTGGTTGCTGGGAACTCAGCTCTGTGACCTTGGCAAGTCCTTCCAGCCTCAAAGGTGGCATACTGCAATTTGTGTACAGGAAAAAATAAGCTTAACAAACACTGAGTTTGTACAAAAAATACTTAGAGGAAGAAAAACAGATCATATGTAGTACTCATGAGCTTATTCAGGGTCACCTTTCTTTTGGATTAGAAATTAAGGTAGTTTTGACCATTCTGTTAGCACTCATGCTGAATTGTTGTTCATTTGGCTTCATAAATGAATACTTTCTGTGGAAGTTGAGGGAGTCCAAGTTATGTAAAATGAACCTTTCTTAAGTGATAGAAGAAGTTATGATTGACTGAGGCTCATACTTGGGAAGATGTGAAGGGAAGTACCAAAGGTTTGGTCTCCACGGCAACCAGTATTTTCATGAATGAACTGAACACTGAAAAAACGTTTGAGTAAAAGTTGTGGATAATACTGAGTTAATAAAAATCTAATATATAGAAGTAGAAAACACAAAACTTTAATTAGGCTTCATTGAGTTCAGCCAAGAATGTCTCCTACGCTGCAAAAAGTCTTGAAGAAGCCTACCTGAGCAAATAATGATAAGTAATAAAATAAAATAGACTGAGACTAGGCTCCTTATACAATTAGCTTAGGAAAATAAAATCTTAATATCATTAAGTGAGATTCTTAGCATGCTGAAATTAACTTTGGGTGGCAACTGTGATAATAAATATTTTTGAGTGCTTAGGGAGAAAAGTAAAATTAAAGGTGGATAAATGTAAGTAACCTTTGTCCATGATAAATTCAGTATATGGCTGAAAGTGCTAATCCTTAGAGATGAGGAGACTTAGACATCCCTTGTTATTTGTTATTGATCAACTAATATTTCCAATAAGGAACAAGAATGTGTTTAGAAGCTCTGCTTTATCACTCTTTGTTTTTCTTTTTTTTTTCTTGTAGCCTCCACACCACCCAGCAGAGTAAATAAACGCAGAGTTTCTCCAAGCGTTGTGTCTACCTGGGAAAAGAGAGGCATCATCATGTCTAACATTACTATTGATCCAGATGTCAAGCCTGGCGAGTATGTCATCAAAAGCCTCTTTGCTGAATTTGCTGTTCAAGCTGAAAAGAAAATTGAAGTTGTAATGGCTGAACCTTTGGTGAGTCCTTTTTATTTTTATTTTTATTTTTTCATAATACCTCTTGTAATGAGACTGATCTATTATACATATGGTTATTGGAAACAAAACACATCAGTGTTAACCTTTCAAAGGGATTGATACAAGAGTAAACAGGCTTCTGCAAACACAGTTGCTGCCTGGATCATGTTTTATTGACTTCCCTTAAAACTGTTATGTAGGGGTTACTGGAAACCAGACCTCTTAGTGTTCATAAGTTCTGTAAAGTTACAAAAGGAAATAGTGACAATGAAAATGTTCCTTCATTAACACTGCAAAGTGCTTCCTGTTGATGTTTCTTTGAAATAATACTTTCAAGAAAAGATGCATTTGGTTTGTTTTCCCAAGGAATGTCACTAGGACTGGGAAGAATATAAGAGCCTGTATATATTGCAGATGAAGCAAAATGCAGATTCTGTTGCTGGTCTGGCCTTCAGGGCCCTGTTTTTTTAAATTGGAAATTTCATTCTGGTGTGTTATTTTTTGTTTGTTTGTTTGTTGTTCTATTTTTTTGTTTGCTTAAGCTATGGATTAGTATTAGTATTAGTATCCCTATAAAGGGTGATTTACCATCCTGATGTTCAATGGTAAATACAAATACACCCTCAAGTCTTGACATATGACCTGTGAAGCTGTGGGTTAGCAAAGATAAATCTCCTAACAAGAATAACTAGTAGCAAGGTAAATATAATCAATCTGCACTTCACTTGTGCTGAAAAACTGGTCCCTAGACCAGATTAAAGAGAGAGTCCTTAGGTGTCTTGATTGAAAGGAAGTACTAAAATGGTTTTATTTGTCTATGTAGTATTTGAAATATAAATACAGACTATTCAGTTCTAGTGTGTGACATTTAAAAAGAAAAATAAAAGGCTGTAGGGGCACAGGAATGGTAGTGATTGAGATGGCAGAAAAGGCTTTACAGGAAGAGAAGAAAACCCTGTGTCATCTTAGTGTGATTGGATTTTGTTGATGACTTGGCTATAAATAAGAAAATTTATGTGGAGGTTGGAGGATATATATAGCATTACATAAATCTTGAATCTGTTAGATGAATCTAGGCTGCTGGATGAAGCTGTTGAAGAGAATTTGAAGGCAGACTAATTGAAGTTATTAGCTAGATATTTTAAAACTTGAAGATGCACATGTCAGTCAGGGAGTAAAAATGACTTGAAAAAAGAGAGTTATAAAACAGTAACTTCAGGTCAGGGCAGCACCAGGGGTGTGGGAATGGTACCATTTTGGCCAGATGTGTGAGTATCATCTAGGAGTAACTGACCTGTCATTTTAAAAAGTAATTAAATGGTTTCTCTGGCTGGGAGTTTACTTAGGACACTCGCTGAGTGAATTCCTTTCACTGATTTATTGAAGAGGTCTCTGCAAAATTTTAATACCAGTTTCCAAAGTTACAGAAAGCTTATCAGCAAATTCTTAAATAAATGGTTCAAGTAGCAAACATAATCACAGGAAGGAAGATCACCCCTTTAGTGAGTACATTAAATTAAAACACCTTTTTTCCCCCCTTCTTTAAATAATTTCTTCTAAGCCTTTTGTGGTATTCATATAGTTTTAAGGGAAAAATGCCTCAGACACAAGTTATTGTAGCTTAAAATAGTCTTCCTCATCTGAACAAGGATGACTATGAGGCATGATACCAGCCTTTCCTAAATGCTGAACTAACTGTCCCAGTGAAAAAGATCAGTGATTCTTTTCCTTGTATTTTGTTAGACTGCATGCAAATAGAGATGATTAGGATTTAAGCAGAGACAGTTTAGCATAGTACCACAAGTCACCAAGGTGAGCACCAGGCAAGGTGCTAGCTTGCTGAATTGAGTTCAGTCTCATGTCTTGAGTCAAAACCAGCAAGAGTATTTCACTGGTGTTGGCAAGCATGACAATTTTATGCTATAACAGAGAAACTAAAGGTCTATCAGTCTAGTACTGTGTATGTCTGCAAGTCTTGCCTGTGTGTTTATGCAAGTCTTGCCTGTGTGCTTAAAAAACCTTACCTGAAAACTAAAATTTAGCACACTGCATTTCCTCAGTGCAGTGTTTCTAATTCACTGCTCTGGCACTGCAGACCTTACCCCCTGCTTGGGCTGGACTCTGACTTGCAGCTGGGTGGAAAGCAGCAATTAGTCCAGTTTTGCTGTGCTGTCCTGAGCCACCCTGCTGAGGTGTGCTGGCCACCAGAGAACAGTGCCAGTGGGTAATGGAGAGGGGCCAATGGGTGGTACCTGCCACAGATGCAGGTGTTTGGCCAGCACAAGCAGGTCTGTCTACATCCTGATCTTTGCCTGCCATATGTTGACATTTCTGCTTGGCACAATGGATGCAAACTACTCTTCACTTAATTCAACAGCCTGTTGTTTTGTTTTTTTTTCTTTCTCTTCATTTCACTAGTAAAAGGTAGATGTTGCTCTATTATTGCCTATTAACTTCAGGAAGCCAGGCAAATAGATCTTAAATTATTAATTCAGGTAAAGTTTCCAGACCTTTATGCTAGATCTGACTTCATGTTGGAGAGATTTTTTTGGAAGTGAGACAACTGAGGCCATGACAAAGCAGAGTTGGAAAACATCTTTTAAAAAGAGAATAAATTTTAAAGCCATACAAATAATTCAAAGGCCTTGACAAGCCTGTAATGGGGTTAAGAAGTATTACCAGGTCATGTCACATTTGTTTGTGTGGTATTACATTAACTGTGGTGATCCTTATGTTCTAGCTGCTCGGGTTTTTAATTCTGAGGAAAAACAATACAGGATAATGAACTTGTAACATCTTGGTTCTGATACTAAAAATCTGAAGTTATGTCAACATTTGATGTATAGAAGTGTGTCAATTTACCACTGAGTGTCTGTGTGTGGAGAAGCCAAACTTTGACAACTATGTGAAAAAAAAGCTTGCCACCTGGTGATTTGGGTTTCCTCTTCATCTAAAGACTTAAAGTTTATTTCCCTTTTCTTGGATTTTTTTACCATTCTTTTTTTTAGATATTTCTGTTTATTATACCCACATGCAGTGTCTGTTCACCTGTGTCATAGTTTTGTAGTATTGTACTGGAAATGTGACGTGACAGGCAAGTGTCATGAGGAGACCTAAAGAACCTGACTCATTATCATCTTACAGGAAAGTAACTTCTCCATCTTTTGGGGAAATATTTTTCTAGTTATTTTCCTTCAGCTCATTCAGCAATGTGCAATGTTTGCATATAGGGTGGAACATTTCTCACGTTTCTGCTTTCTAGATAAGATTACAACTCTTTGTGCAGTGTATCTAAAAGCACAGTACAGATCATAACATGAATTCACCTACAACAGATGTTTCCTTATAAAAAAAGGAGATGGAGGAATTCTACTTAAAAGGGGATTCTGGTTTGCAGGTGCTGTCTTGAGCTTTCCATATCTGCTGCAAAAATTTTAGTTCTAATAACAGTATTTTGAACATAATTCATGAAATACTAGGCATTTGTAAGGTGCAAAAAAATCTTCCAGTATCTGAAACCTTTTCCCCCTTGCTTTTGAATACACAATTGGAAGAACATTGGTTAATACATCAGTTGATGTATTATGTTAAATATATTTTCCTGAAATTAACATCTTTTAAAAAATGTTCTTTTACTTAAGTATACTGGAAAGGTACCTAGATGAGTTGTCTAGTTAAGTGGGTTTCTTTGGATTATAGAACCTGAAAATGGTCAGACTTGTGAATTGGTACCAGTATTATTTCAGGCTGTACTTTCAGAGTAGGCAAATGCTTTTTGCCTGGGTAGAGTTGAATTCAAGTTTTCAGAGGCTGTAATAGTTGCCAGGGGTTGTGTTCTTTTCAAATACTGCTCATGCAGTCATGGCAGAAAATTCCAGAAATGGGCCCTTGTTTCCAAGATATAGATTAGGACAAGTGAAAATCAACTGCCAGTTTGAATCTTGGGCTCGGTACAAGCAATTCCCATTTGTATCTCTTTAGCCTGTCTGTTGCAGCCTTGCAAGTGTTAAATGCCAAGCAATATCGAGTTTAAAAATTTTTGTCAGCAGTCTGACAGCATGGGTGTTGTCTCTTACTGAACTACTGAGCAGTTCCTTTCTCTGGACTGGGGTACAACCTTTTCAGAGCAGTTCTGGCTATCAGGGCCTCTTGACACCTCCCTTTACATCCCAGATCAGGCAAATTACCACCTCCTCTAGTTACTGTGTGACTTAATTTGCACCATAAAAACTCTTTGTTTTTTGTCACTGCAATCTAATGTGAGCTGCTAACGCCTTACCTCGAGTACTTTTTCTACTTTCCTCCTCAAAAGGAAGTGAAAAGTAGATTCAAAATTCTTTTTTGGAGCAAAAAATATTCATCCCATCTATCTTCCTGCTTTGCAGTGTGCCCTTAAAGCTGTTTTTGTGGCATATGAGTTACTGTAAATCATTGACTCTCAAAGCAAGTGCATGACCCTTGGTGGTTTTGTTGTGGGTTGTTGGTTGGTTGGTTTTTTTCTCTCCCCATTTCCACTTTCTTTTTTTTTACTTTCCAGAATACCCTAGCAAGAGACAATAAAATTGTATTTCTTGTAACTGTATAATTTGGTACTCTCAACAATGACTAGTAAGAATTATTGTTAAATCATAGGAAGGTTTAGGTTGGGAAAGACCTTTTAGATTATCGAGTAACAGTAAATCTGACACTGCCAAGTTCCCCACTAAACCATATCCCCAAGTGCCAGGAGTATTTTGTTTTCTTATTACATATATTCTCACTTAAGGTTTTTTTTTCATAATAATATAACAGTTTAGCATTTAACACAACAGTATGTCTTATGGTACTGGTAGCAATGAAATACTGTAATGATTAAATATATGTCATCTTTTCTATACCTTACAGAGTTATTTCAAATGTAAAGCAAGTTATTGCTGACTTTTTCCTGTTCCTGGATTAGGTTTCCTAGCTGATTTTCATTGAAGTTCAGAGAAAGTGCAGATAAAAATGCACTGAACAATTGTCTCTGCCATTGTGAGGCTTTTAAAAATTCACTCTGGTGGCTTGCAGTAACTGCCTTATATGAACATAAATATACTTTTTAATTCAGATGGGAATGGCTTTCCTTCTAAGTTACACTTGGCACCCAGGGCCAGCAATCTCTGTCAAGCACACTGCTGTAGGCCCTGCTTTTAGGGAGAGGTGTTTGACATTTTCTATTTTTCAGTCTTTATTACTATTAAGCTAACGAATTCTAGCTGTCTAGTCTTCTATTTTGTGTGTATACTTCACATCTTCATGAATAGTTATGGCTGAAAAACAATGAATACAAATACATTAAAAATTACTTCTTTGTTCTGTAGTATCACTGAGAAGGAATCTAGAGAGAAACTAGGTGAAAACCCTTGAGTGCATTATGAAATTCATATTTCTTTTTCTTTTTTCTTTACAGGAGAAGCTCTTGTCCAGATCTCTCCAAAGAGGGGAAGATCTTCAGTTTGATCAGGTAGGAGACATAACTGAAGGCAGTTTTTATTGGACTAAGGTGGCTGGCCTCTCTTTTTGCAAATTAGTGTTTCCACTGCTGTAATGACTTGGAACATCTACACCTGAATCAGCATCAGCAAATTTAGACCCTCAGTGTTTATTTAGATTTTAATATTCCACTTTAGATTATCATAGTAAGGAACTGCTGGAATAGATGGTTGAAGAATTGAATGTTTGGATCTGGCAGTGAAAGCTGCTGGAGCCAAGATGCTGAAATATGGTAGGAGACAAAAAGACTTAATTTATTACTCTTCCTGTTACAGGTTTTGTGTGTGTAACCTCAGCCCATATCACGTGTTGTTCCAGTGCTTGAGATTCTACTTTTATAAACAAATAGTATTCATTTCATAGTATGCATTTTACACACTAACATAGTATGCATTTTACATTTAAACTGTTGAAAATATCAGTGTTTCAGTACCAGTGCTTTTTCTTTATCATTCCCAGGGCATCAGGAAGCTACTGGAGAGAAATTTTTTTAATAGAGCATGCATTGCAATTCTTAAAATATTTTTTGCTTTTACAGCTTGAGATTGAAATAGCTTGTCTTTTTCATCTTCTGTTTGTTGTAGGAATCATATTTGGAAAATTTCTGCTGGTGTCCTAAGATACCAAAACTTTATGATCAGACATATCTTGGCCATCTCAGTGACTTTTCTGACAGCAGATGTGGCTCTGGGGTTCAGGATTATTTGTCATTGGACACAACTTCAGCAGTGTTTTCAGGACCAGGATTTTGGCCGTAGCTGCAACTTGTGCTGTAGCATCTTCCTGTAATTTTTCATCTGTCCTTAACTAGATCCAGTGTGCTGTTGGATATGTTAAATGCAGCAATTGGCAATGTCTCACAGCCCTTGAGACTGGAGCAGGCTTTGCTGCTTCATTCCAAGGAATGTTTGTGTACATCATGATGTCCAGTCTAGCCCTGTCCTCTTGGGCATGACAGGATCCCTCTTTGGATTGCTGCTTTCAACCTAGGCATAATTTAGTGGTAAAATAAAGGATTTATTATAATTTTATATAACATGATCTTGAGTTCAGTATCCAAGCAGTATAGACTAATTTATTAAATAAAATAGTAAGAATAAAACTAATTTTCTGCTTAGCAGCTAGATAATATGAGTAAATGCTTCATCTTCCTGATAATTTCAATGCAAAACTTGGCAATAAATAAATAATTATAATGTAAACCTGAACTTTTATTTCAAGAGGAAAAATGCTCTATAATGCCAGTACTCTTTGAGTTTATCCCTTTACCACTGACAATTTTTTGGACACATGTGATCCAGCTTGTTTCTTTGGATGATAATGTAAATTGCTGAAAACTGCTGAAATATTTATGGGTGGTTGTAGTGTTAATATGCTGTGTAATCTTGAAGGAAAACCCTAAGGGAAAAGTTTTGTAAAGCTTAAAATGTAGCCTTCTTTTCTTCTACTAATAAACACATCAGTTCAGAAGGAGGACAGAGGAGCAGAAGTGCTGTATGGGAGAATTTTCTGCTTTCTTTCTGCTTTCTCATTTTTTTCCTTCCCTAAAATAGATTAATGCATTTAATTTGTAAGTTCTTTGTAGATGTCTGAGTACCCCAAGCTATTCCAAGCAACAGGCATTTCTTGTACCTGAAATCTGATGAAGATTTTTCAAAGCTTTATCAATAAAATGAGTATTTTGAGTTCATTCTTTCTCTTGCTTCTTCTTACTGAAGGATAATAGTTCTAATAATACCCTGCAAATGTCTCAGATTTACTCAGAGTTTTTCTTACCTCTTCTCTCCCCTTCGAAGTTCTTCCTATTGTTTTTTTTTTCTAGGGAAGTTTGTCACACCTCTCTGCCACATCAGAACATTGTCTGATTTTGTACATGTTCCTTTTCATGAGCCACTCTTTCATTTCAGACCACAGTGCAACTTTTCAGTGGTAAAACTGAGCTGTTTTTTACTGCACACTTGCAGGAGTCTGATGTATGTTGGTTAGTTGGTATTTATTTTGTATAGATCTTGGTGCACAAGGAACAGGCTTGCAGCATATTTGTTTGCCAAAAGCAAGTCATAAAGATTTCAGTGTCCATGGGTATTAAAGGGAAGGCATTCTCAAAATGTAGCTTTCTCTTCTCAGAGGAAAGCTACTATAGCAACCCTACAGAATATATCTAGCTTCTGTTTCTTTTATATTTTAAAAGGTTTCTTATGGCTCTGTAACACTTTGTGTGCTTAAATTAGTGATCTTTATAATAATAGACTAGATGAAACTGGTCAAGTTTACACTTGGTAAAATTATACAATGGATGTTTTTTGATGTTAGATACCAGTTTGAAAGAACAATTATAAATTAGGATTTTTAGATTGCTTTGTTATGCTAAACTGTTCTTTTTTTTTCTGTCTTTGTTTTTTCCCCTCCCAGTTGATAAGCTCTATGAGCTCAGTAGCAGAGCACTGTCTCCCCTCCTTGTTACGCACCTTGTTTGACTGGTACAGGCGTCAGAACGGAGCAGAAGATGAATCTTATGAATATAGACCTCGGTCTAGCACAAAATCAAAGGGGTAAGAGTTTTTCCTGCAGAAATCTCTCTGATTTGTGTGTATGTTCATACAAGAAAACATATACTTGGTGTTCGTTTAGCTTGTGGTTTGTATTTGCATACAAATACTGAACCTGTGTAGAAAGATCATGGGGTTCTTTGAGGTAGTGATTGAACTGGTGTGGATGATGTGCTTGTAATGAATTAATGATTTTGCAGTTGTTAAGCAGAAGGAAGTTGGATGCTGATAATTCCAACCTCCTTTGTCCCTTTTCTGAATTGTTTTGGTTGTTGGCAGGTCCCCTCAGGAGGAGGCAAGATGTCAGTGCTGCACCAATCCCTGAAGTCTTGCTAACCATACATTTTATATACTTCTGCAGTAATGATTGCATGAAAGATGTGTGTACCCCTTCTCTCCAATATTTGTGTTCATTTGTGTTTGATACATATGCTCTTTGATTTATTTTTTAATTTTTTAACATTTTTTTTAGGGATGACCAGCAGCGTGAAAGAGATTATCTACTTGAAAGGAGGGACTTAGCTGTAGATTTCATTTTTTGTTTAGTTCTAATAGAGGTTCTAAAACAGGTAAGATCTTTTGCAAGCATCTTTTAATATTTTGCTTTTAATGTCAGTTTGATAATTTCCTTTAAATTTTTATATTAAATACTGGAGGTTGTATCTATGACAAGCATATGCAAGGCTGTAATTATACTCTAGTTACATAAAGCCTTTGGCCTTTCCTGTTTTTCTTTATATGCCTGCATTATCTCAATTAACTTCTTGGCTTCACAAAGTCAAAGCTGCTGACTTACTGCAAAAAGCAAGACTGTAAAAAGTAATGTTTTATGTTTGGTACCTTTTCTCTGCTTAAACAGTTTTTAAATACAGAATGTGAGTTCTTTGAATGAAGATTAAAATGTGAAAAAAAAGTTTAGGGTATGCTTGGCCTTACAGTGTAGTGCTAGGTGATGCCACACAATTTCTGTTAATATAAAATTTGCATTGGTATTTGGACAAGAGGATAGAGTTTTGCTTCAGGTAGCAGCATTTTTTCTTGCATTTTTTGAGAGGAGAAAAAGATTAAGAAAGAATTTGAAACATGAGCAGACTTTGAGCAAATTGCATTTCAAATATTTAAGTAGTTCGTGTTTTATGCATAGATAGATAAAAATTAAGTGGCTTTCTGTACTAGGTAAAGCAAGGACTATGATTTAGTTGGAAAATAATTTGTAGGAAATTCATGTGTCTTTGGTTGTGTGTGGCATGTTTGTGATACAGGGGGAAATGAAGTCAGTAAAACAAAAGAGCTGCCTGTCCTGAGACACCCATGAATCATCCAGAGTGATTTTCCTGTGCTGCACAGAGATGCAGAGACCAGTACTATACCCATCAAACTCTTCTGTGTTTTACAGAAAATCTTCAGATTTTCCACTCTGTCTAAATTCTCTCTCAGTGCAAAAGAAAAAGGGAAACAAAATGGGATATTTAGAACTGCATGGTTGAATGCATACTTTCTGTATTTTGAACTGTTCCTAGTTTTTCTGTCAAGTACATGTTGCCAGGAAGATGTTAGGAGGGGTGCCAAAGTTTTGGCCTTACAGAGAGTCTGTGGTGACTCTTGTAATACTTGGTGAGCCTCTCACACCTGATAAAGTTTTTTCTACTGCTACAGACCTGCAAAGGGCTGCTAAACATAGACACACCAGTTAAGAGAATCCTTCAGTCAATTTAGTAATGAAAATTCTCTGAAGGAGGTTTTATATGTTCTGCCTGTAATGTGAATTTGCAATTAGACAGTGAAACAAAATGCAGAAATGATGGCTTTTTAGCAATAAACATATTCACAGTCACATATTCATCTTCCAGGGAACCTGTCTCATTGTGTAAATCTTAAAAGTTGGTTTGAGAAGGTACAAAGGGTATGATCCAGCCCTTTCTGTAATATGCAAAGAGCACATGGAGAGAGAATGGCAGACACAACCTATGTAGGAACAAAAATACTACTCATTATTAATATGTAAATTATGGCATGTAAATAGCCAATTCCAGTAATTGGAAGTTTTTTGACAAATAACTTTCTTGATCCAGAAGAGTATGAGATTATCAAGCAGTAATTGATTTTCTGTAGACAGGAATCTTTTCTTCTAATACACTTTAGTGAAAATCTTAATCACTCTTAAGCAGTAGTGTTATCCTACCAGTAGGGTTATCCTAGTTCCTACCTAACTTGCTTTCAAATTTAAAAAATATTATGACTTCTTAGTTATATGTAGTGCTTTTAATAAAGAATACATTTGATATTTAAGCACATGTTTTCTTTTCAGCCAGAGAAGTGGTTATTTCAAAGAGAATCTCTTTAAAAAAGGGCCTTCTCAATAATGCTTTGGTTTAGTTTCTCCACAAATTATGACTTACTGCTAGAAAGATTTTTGTGTTTTGGCTGCTTCCAGTTGCAGAGAGTCTGGAACAAGAATGATGATCTCTTCTGCGTTTTTCTTTTTTTTGTTTTGTCTTCCTTTGCATCAAGATAAATTGCATTTTGAGGTTGAATCTGTGCTGGTAACACCACACAAGGTAGAAAGTGTGGAAAGATGCAGTTAACCTAGTCTGATAAATTTTGACGACAGATTTTTAGTGTTTACATTGCTGCTGTTTATTATTAATTTAATCTCTAGAAGCCCATATGCAGAATAATGTCCAAGAATGTTAATGCATGTAGTGTAAATGTTCATATATTGCAGAATTGACATCATATACCAATAAAATATTTGTTCTTTGATAGAATAGTGGGAGAGATGTCTAAAGGGCATCTCACAGTACTGTTTATGTAGTTATACATACCTACTTGTATATATACATGCATTGTTACATATATAGAGATGATATCAATGATTCCTGCATTTCAGATACCTGTTCATCCAGTGCCAGATCCTTTAGTACATGAAGTTCTAAATTTGGCTTTTAAGCACTTTAAACACAAGGAAGGGTAAGTGTCACTCATGTACTTCAAACTCTCTTGTGTGAATTACCAGCCTGTGATTGACTGTTGGGATTGTTTGCCTTGCATGTGACATGGTGGTGATAATACTGTAAACAAATGCTGATGAGTAGCTTTAAACATAAAATATACCTTGAAAGAAGACAGCTGTGTTCAATTTAATGCAGAGTTTATTTTGCTTAAAATATAGAGAATGATATGCATAGCCAGCTAGAGTAAGAAAAATTATTGGGTAATTACAGTAAAGTTCCCAGGCAGAATATGTCTCTTAGGTCTGCTCAATGAAACTACAGCATTTGAAATGTCACCCATGCATTTTCTACTTGACTTTCATGGGTTTTATAGTAATAATCTGCCTTGCTATGGAATAAACTTTTTATCTATTTGAGAGCATGCTTAGAATTCAAAAATTATATCTGAAACCTAATTTTTTTTTTTTTTCTCCTTAGGTATTCAGGAACCAACACTGGGAATGTGCATATTATTGCAGACTTGTATGCAGAAGTGACAGGGGTTCTTGCTCAATCAAAGTAAGTTCAGTCTCTGGCTCTTCTTTTGTTTGAGGAAAAAGTGGCTCTAGACTATTTAATATAGCAGCATTTCTNTAATATCTTTATTGATGATTAGATGAGGGGATTGAGTCCATCATCAGCCAATGTGCAGATGACACTAAGCTGGGGGGAAGTGTGGATCAGCTGGAAGGCAGGAGGGCTCTGCAGAGGGATCTGGACAGACTGGAGAGTTGGGCTGATTCCAAGGGGATGAGGTTCAACACGGCCAAGTGCCGGGTCCTGCACTTTGGCCACAACAACCCCATGGGGAGCTCCAGGCTGGGCACAGAGTGGCTGGAGAGCAGCCAGACAGAGAGGGACCTGGGGGTTTGGATTGACAGGAAGCTGAACATGAGCCAGCAGTGTGCCCAGGTGGCCAAGAAGGCCAATGGCATCCTGGCCTGGATCAGGAACAGCGTGGCCAGCAGGTCCAAGGAGGTGATTCTGCCCCTGTACTCAGCCCTGGTGAGGCCACACCTCGAGTCCTGTGTCCAGTTCTGGGCCCCTCAGGTCAGGAAGGAGATTGAGGTGCTGGAGCAGGTCCAAAGGAGGGCAACCAGGCTGGTGAAGGGACTGGAGCACAGATCCTATGAGGAGAGGCTGAGGGAGCTGGGGCTGTTCAGCCTGGAGAAGAGGAGGCTCAGGGCAGACCTCATCACTCTCTACAACTCCCTGAAAGGAGGTTGGAGCCAGGGGGGGGTTGGTCTCTTTTCCCAGGCACCTCTCAGCAAGACAAGAGGACACGGTCTCAAGTTGTGCCAGGGGAGGTTTAGGTTGGATATTAGAAAGAATTTCTTTACAGAGAGGGTGATCAGACATTGGAATGGGCTGCCCAGGGAAGTGGTGGATTCTCCATCCCTGGAGATATTTAAAAAGAGACTGGATGTGGCACTCAGTGCCATGGGCTGGGAACCGCAGCGGGAGTGGATCAAGGGTTGGACTTGATGATCTCTGAGGTCCCTTCCAGCCCAGCCAGTTCTATGATTCTGTGATCTTGCTTGTGTTCCTTTTGCTAGAGTTATCATTAACAGACTAGAGAAATCTGTTCAGAATTACAGACATCACATGAAAGTAATTAAGAATGCAAATAATTGTCATCTCTATCCCTTGCTCAGGTTTCAAGCTGTTAGGAAGAAGTTTGTCACTGAATTAAAGGAATTGCGGCAAAAAGAACAGAGTCCACATGTAGTGCAAAGTATCATCAGTTTGATTATGGGAATGAAGTTTTTTCGGGTAAAGATGTATCCTGTGGAGGATTTTGAAGCATCATTTCAGTTCATGCAGGTAAATGAGTATTACAGTAAACTGACATGAGCATAATTTTGATTAAGTTATGAGGCTCATGATGCTTGCTGTTGTCAGTCGCTCTACTCCAGTGTTGCCCTTCATGCTTTTCTTTTTCATTGGAAGTTCTCAGAGGTATGAATCATTTGTTTCTTCAGTTCATGAGAACCTAGCAAAATGACAACCCATTCATGATTGCCACAGTTATGTGGCAAACCCATAATACATTAATTTACTCAAGACTACATACAAATTAGTAGCAATCAAATAAATTTTTCCTTATGAATTTTTTTTAACAACTGAGATGCCAAGAAACACCTTTCTTTAAAAAACACAGGTTAATTTTAGTGAGATTTAAAATATATTTGTTTGCTTCTCTTGACTGTGGATTAAAAATCACCTTAATGGATAACTTGCCCATTCCACACTAAGTGAAGTTATTACAACTGTCACAAATTTTATTAGAGCTATTTAACATCTGTTGATATGGATCTCAATCCTGAAGAAACTAACATACATGTAGGTACTTTAGATTGTGTCCAGAGTGGTCAGTTTGGTATAGTGGAGTGTGCTTACGTGTGTGTGTATTATTTATCTCTCTGTAAGATTTTCTTTTCCACAAAATAATCTAGAAAATGAGTAAATTAAAAAAAACCCCATTATTTTATAGTAATTGAAACAGTGATGTTGTTTATTTTTTGGAACCTCAGTATAAGGAAGAATGTGCATCTTTATATTCTGTTATATTCTGAGTACACTGTATATTCTGTATAGAAAGTACATAGCTATTTAGTAATACAAATTGTCTTTCAACTTTTTAATTGCTGTAGAAATAGGTTTTGAAGTTTCTGATGTATTGCAAAGTTGATCTTGTCAAGGAATGCAAGACTAGCTTATACATATTGCATTTTTAAAATTCATATTCAAAATTACTGTGATACTGCTAGTGGTTTTTAAGGCATAGTGACATTTGTCTTATTTTTTCTCAATATTTTTCTAATGTTTCTTTACTAAGGAATGTGCTCAGTACTTCTTGGAAGTAAAAGATAAAGATATAAAACATGCACTTGCTGGTTTGTTTGTGGAAATTCTCATTCCTGTGGCTGCTGTAAGTACTTTCATTTTTCATTTTTCATTAGGCTCTCATTATTACATTCACTATCACATTTTTACAGATTCAAAAAGACCATAAAATAAATCAAAAGCACTGACTTAAGCTTTTTTAAGGGAAATGTTATCAGTGTTATTTGTGTATTATCCAGTTTCCCATTTAGTTTCAGAACCTTTTAAAATTGTTTTCAGTACCTTTTATCACCAAAGCACTGTGAAATCTTATGCTTGCTCTAAATTCTTTTGAATTTGTCTTGGTTTAATATGTTTTCACTCACTTTTCTTTAATAGCTGAAACCTTTTAAGTGTTCTAGAATAAACTGAGGTATGTAACATCTTTAGAGTCTGGTAGGGAGAGTGTGAACTCCTATGCAAGAAGGAAGAATCTAGGTTTTGTCTAATTAAATAAAAATTGTTCATGAAGTTGAATATCTACTAGATGTAACCCTTCAAGAGGAAGAGCAGTCAGTCATCTCTTGTGTGTGTTTTAAATCTAAAGGCAAAAACTCTGCTCAGCAGCCATGAACAAGAAAAAAACTTTGATATCAGTCACAGTGTTTCCTGTATGTACAGTGCCTGTAGTGCTGCTTGTGAGGATCCTTAGTCAGGACAGGTTTTCCTCCTTCTTCCCAGGCTGATTCTCTCAGTTGTGTAAGTTCTGTATACCTGGAGTTGACCATTTACCACAAGCTCAGAAGGTTTCATCCTATTAAGATGAATACTTGCTCTGAGTGTTATCTAAGATGGTAGTTGTATCAGCAAAGGCTGGGCCACAGTGTTTGCAGCAGTCTGTCCCAAAAAATGGCAGGTCACAGATCCATGTTATGACTGATTGTGGGGGATATCTTGCTATAAATGGAGATTTGGGATGTGTGGATTTTGTTGAATGGGCTCTATAAAGACTAGCATGCTGAGCAGGATCCTGTCTTAGCAAGCTTGTAGGAAAAAAAAGACAAATCTCTATGAGCTGTGTCCCCTTTTGCACAGGCTGCCGTGCCCTGAGCCACCTTGGGGCTTTTTTTTTCTTAAATTAGAAAGGAGACAATCTTTCCTCTTAAGGCATAACTACAAAGGGGTGCTTATAGTTGTAACTGTTTACTGATGGAAATCTTGCTCTCACTTGGGCATACTTACAGTCTTCTGAAGAATTCCCTGTCCTTTTAAAGAGTGAATTCATTTCTCATTTTCAGTTCCATTGTTGCTCAGCAGTGGGAGGGTGGGTGCATAGTGAAAGCACTTAGCATTTAGGTAAATGTGAATATTAGTTTCTAAAGTTACAAATCAAGAATAGTGGGGACTGCACATGGAGTCGTGAGGCCGAAGCAGCATTTGGGCATTGGGACTCTCAGGTGGGAGCTGTGGAGGCAGGCATGCCTGGAGCCTCTGTCTGGTTTTTTGGATCACTTCCTCCAAGCATAGCTTAAATCAGTGCTTTAAACGGCTGGTTAGGGAGGTTTGATCTTTCCTTCTGACTCATTTTGTCTCTAATCATTTTCATACAAATGGAGCTTCTTAAATAGAAGTCAAGAGTCCCAGTTCCCTGTTGAGAGGGTTAGTCATTCTCTTGGAAGATGTGAGATGCAATTTGTGTCCTTTTGAAGCAGATGAAGGAACTGAATCTGGATTTTTTCGGTATCTTGGATACAGAAAATTGCTTAAGTGAAGCTTATTTGGTTTCAGCATTCTGACTTCTTTACTGTCATTGTATTACTTAGTCATTCAGGCATTTATTAAAATCTGACCTGATTTGGACCCTGCAGCTTTTAGGGATGACAGCATATTTTGCAGTGGGAAAGTTAAGGATGATCTGTAAGCCCAAGGTTATATCCCAAAGAAAGAGTGGGGTGGTAGCAACAAGTGACTCATGTGGAGCTAGCAGTTTACTGATCAACTTACAACTTCAGAATAGGAAAAGATAAATCATTTGAGGCTATGTAGGAAGTGATTTAAAACGTAATTACTTTCTCACTGTTCTCTTTTTGGATTCGTGTGTTACAGAGCTACTATACACTGTTTTTGTGTTTCCCTGTCATGAATACTTTCAGAGTGTTCTTAGTGAGAATGACATATCTTTTAATAACTGTAATAAAAAATAACAATAAAATTACATTGTAGGGAAGTTATTAGTATAGGGGATCTCTTCCAGAAAAGTCACATCCCTCCCACAACACTTTTACCCCCACCTCCCAATTTGGTAAATAAAGCAGAAAACCAATATAAAACTGTAGGTTGAGATTAATGTTCAAATGAATCATCACAGATATCCATGGAGAAGCCCAAGGGACTTGCAGAGGTTTTGATGTATTTGTCTGGTTTGTGGAAGGAAGACTATTCTGTATGCAAGGACAGAGTGGGTAGAAAAGGTTTGGGGCTCCATGTAACTGTTTCATTAATTCTAAAAGTCAAACAAAAAACACTTCCATGGTTGGTTGGCTGATAATCCTCATTATAATTTCCTGTATTTCCAGTTTTCAGAACTGGAGGACATAAAAATAAAGGGGAGCATTAAAGAGGTGAATGGTGAAAATACTATGAGTAATATGTTTTAAATGTAGGAAATTATACATTTTAAAAGTTTCTGGGTAGTTTTTGATCGTGGAAGGCAAATACTTTTTCTTTAATGGTGAGATACAGCCTAAACTCTTAAAATACTGGGCTTTTTCATGGGGTTTGGGTTTGGTTGGTTTTGGGTTTTTTAACTGTCTGTAATGCATGACATGATTTCTTATGCTCATGTTTATATTTCCAGAAAATACACTCAAATACTTAATGTGAGGTTTAACTTTTCAATGTTCTTTAATTCTTAGCATATATTTTAAATGCCTTCTCTATACACTTCTAAACCCATTTATTTGTGCATTTTTTTTAATAGGCTGTTAAAAATGAAGTGAATGTGCCATGTTTGAAAAACTTTGTGGAGATGCTTTATCAAACTACCTTTGAATTGAGTTCAAGAAAGAAGCATTCACTGGTATTTTAAAGAAACATTTCACCTTCTTCATAATACTCATCCTAGGCTTTTAAGCTAGTACATTACACGAGGAAAAGCTAACAGCTGTATTAATTTATATCTTAGCTGCTCAGTTCAAGTTTAGTGTTTATATGCATTTGATGTGATACTGATTTGTGGAAGATACATGCTCTGTTACCTTGTGAGATTGTCTTGAAATCAGTGCTTGGTTTTTATATTTCAGTGGGTTTTAGCACTGAGTTATTTAACCTATTGTCTCTTCTAAAAAGAACTTGGATTCAGGGAATCTATATATTTAAATTAAGTTTAATTAAAAGATGAAGGCTTCAGACAGGAGCTTTCCAGCACAATAGCAGCCTGTTAATAGTCCTGCTCTGCCCATTTTCTCCTCTACTCATACACTATTAAAATTTCCCAGTATTTTTGTTAACTCTTTGGGATGTAAATATCTCTGGGGTTTTTCCCTCTAAGACTGCAGCTTAGCAAGGATTTCTCTCTCTTATCAGTGCTGTATTTGGTCATTCTTAATGACTATGGCAGCCACGTTTCAAGTTGATTAACTTCACCTCGCTGAAATGTGGAGCTAAATTTTGCATTACAGTTGGCATATGCAGTAAATTCACATGGGCTTGGAATGATTTATCCTGACTTCCATGTTAACAATGAGCTTTACTTGATGACATTCTAAGTATTACAAAGCATATATCATTGTATACATGATTAAACCCCTTGAATGTAAAATTAACATAAAGTAGTTGATGTTAGTATTCAAAATGTCTTTTTATTTATGAAGTCAGAAACATGAAGATCACAATTTACCTATTCATGCTCATTCTTTAATTTTGCTCCATAACAAGATAATCTGAGTCAGATTCAACATTAATTACCATTATCTATTCTGTTTCAGTTTATGGTGTTTAAGCAAATCTCACATTTCAAAAGCAAAGCCAATTCACACTAGTCTGCATATTCACAGACTTTATGAAATTGTGCTTCATTCCTTACTAAAATAGATCTTGGGGGAACAACCTAAGAACCTCAACTCTGCCTCATTTTTTGCTGAGTCAGTGAATATATGAATTCCCTCTCCCAGACTGTAGAACCCCATTAATTGAATCATATGGTTGCAGGCAAACCCAACACTGGGCAAAGGGTGAGATCTGCTCACAGCCTTTTGTTTGACATCAGCCCTTGCAAGGGGATGAGTTTCACCATGGTCCCCACTGCCCTGTCCTTACACCCTGAGCTCTCACAGCACACAGCTTGTACCCAGGACACCTCTCCTGGCCGTGCTAAAACTGAGAGACAAGAGCAGACTGTGTGTCTCATTCTCAATGTAGGAGACTTGGGAGGTCTGAAAAGAGCAATTTGATCAATTCTTTTTCCCCCCTACTCATAGGCTTTGTATCCATTGATCACCTGCCTGTTGTGTGTCAGTCAGAAACAGTTTTTTTTAAATAACTGGCACGTTTTCCTGCAGAACTGTTTGTCCCATCTAAAGGTAAGACTTCTTTTCAATTCAGGAACTGTTGCAAATCAATAGCATTTATTCCAACATGTCCTCAGCATTCTTGTGTCAAATAAACCATCAATGTTTGTCTGTTTAAAAGGACACTGTGAAATACTTTTTTAAAACAATTAATTGTGTGAAGTTTCCATTGGTATTAAACTTAGGGGTAAGCTTTTGTTGTTCTGTGTAGTGGAGGAAATGGATATGGCCCCATGGGGGACCATTGGTTTTATTGAGTAAAATCTGCAGGAGGTGTATGCTAATGAATTGTAATTATGACAGAGAAAATACAAACTGATTCTTCATGTGCAAAATGTGAGAAAATAAGTAATTTGTCTACTCCTCGAAGTAGAATGTGCAGTAAATGGAAAATTTGTCTCTTTTTCACTTATTGAAGGAATAGAAAATGAAATGGGGGTCTAGATAAGAGCTTATATCTACAGCCTGTGATGGGTATTTTCCAAACAAAAGTTACAGTGTCCCTTTAACTCATGGCCTCAGTTGACAGCATTGTAAACATGAGTTGATTGATAAAGAGATCAAGATACTTAAAAATTCGGTTTTGATTTAGTGACTTCCTTGTAGCATTAATGGTTGTAAATGTTCTTTCCATAATTTTGATTAACACAGTTAATGATTTTCCTTAATGTATTGATTTTAATAATTTAATAAATCATTTGATCTGCCTTCAATATTCACTTTGGTTAGGTAACATCTGGTCTTCATCTGGTTAGTGATAATTCCAAAGTAAAATATGTAAGCCATCAATAAGCCAGGAGGAAACAGGTTTAGCTGCTTGGATTTTTTTTTTAAGGGTCTTTTTGTTTTCATCTTTCACATTTTTCTGTTGCTTGTTGGGTTTTTGTATATTTTTCATCTAACATTTGCAGTTCTTTCGCAAAATTTGCCTTGACTTTTGTTTTGTTGTTTATTTTGCTTGTGGAGGCTGCTTTTGCTTTTGTTTTTAAAGCTTTATAAAAAAACTTTACAATCTAGGAGTTCAGTTTTTCTGGCATACTGTCCATTAGTGATAATGGACATGTTAAAAACTATAAATGCCAGTGAGTTTAACTTCTAGTTGCTGAGCATGCATTTTATATTTTACTTAGTTTAATTAACCACTAACAGCTTAACACATGTACTGTAAGGCTCTATTCAGCAGAAATTCTGTTTATTAATTTCTGCAATTCATAATTTGTACTCTGTGGTGCAGTGCCACCAGTAGGTTATTTAGGATATTTTATGGCTTGGTTAAACTTTGGACCCACCAAATACTATTCTTTTCTTTGGTGCTTAACTTGTTCAGAAATTTTGTTGAGTTTAATCTTGAAAAATGTACCCCCACTGTCCTGATGTGTCTTATGAATTAATGTGTTTCTGAGGCTAATTAAATGCATGCAGCCTGTAATTAGTAATCTCATTAATTTAGAAGTCTGAATTTCACAGAAATTTAGCTTTTAGATTTGCCCTTCCCCATTTTTATGCTCTTTTATTGGCAGGTACTTAAATATGTAATGTGCAGTAAGGGTTCCAAATCCATTGCCTTTAGTGCCTTTGTTATTTGATCAAATAATTTTCAGAGTTACTGGGACATACTAACTAAAGAGGTTCATCCACCCCTCCCATAATAGTTAAAATTAATTGGTTAAGGATTGAAATAATGGCAACACCTAGGCTCTGCCATGGGGACATTCTGTGAAGGGCACAGGCCCATTAGCAAGTTGTTAAGAGGTAATACAGGTCATGGAACTGTCCTGCTCTGATTTCTGGTGGCTTCCCAGTGCATGCTCATACCTTGCAGTCAGCACTGTGTGGGCACATTTCAGTGGCAGAACTGAGCAAGAAGTAAAAAAGGATTTTTTTTTTTTTTAAAATATAGTAGGCTTGTTTTATGGGCAAAACATAAGGATAATGTTTTATGGGCAAAGCATCAGGATATTGTTTTATGGGCAAAACATCCTTGCCTTGCTAGGAAGCCTGAGTTTGGGGTAGTTTTCTTTCTTCTTTCCTGCAGTCACTGCTGTGAGAAAGGATTAAATAGCTGGTCTAGATCAATGCAAATAGCAGATAAGTGATTTGTAAGAGTCCATTTAGACATGGAGTGTACCAAAGGGTGTCCTCTTGGCATAAATATATATAGCTGGCCTAGTCCCACAAAGTGGGCATTTCTTTACATACTGTTGTCATGTAAGCAAAACTCTGAATTTATTCAGCAGACACAAACACTGGGTCAGTATTGTAAAACATTTTACTTACTTTTTTGACTATTATTTAGATAGACTAACAGGTTTGTCAGAAAGCTGATAGATTCTTGGATGAAGCTAAGTTGTATCCTTACCAGCTTTTCCAGAGACAGGAACATTTAAGAAAGCTGCTAAAATGGGAGATAAAAGAGCCCTGTCATTCTCTACCACTGTTGGGTGGAAAAGGATTTTTTTAAATTATTTTTATTTTTTCACAGTTTAACCTTAGTGTCTGTTACCATAGAACAGTCAAAGCTGAAAGAACATTTTCTGCCACTGTAGCAAAACCTGTATTTCTACTGAATAGAGTCCTTACCAGACAGCTACCTGTTGGTTTTGTGCTTTTTTTTCATCTAACATGCATGTGCCTCCCATTCTCATGTTTGTTATGTTTTGCTGTCTCACATTGCTTTATTTAGATGCCATCTAACAACAGTATCAGAAAACAAATAGAAACACTGCAGGTGAGTTAATATGTTGTTATAACTCAGTGAAATGTTGCTTTGTCTTATGTAAATACTTGGTTTTGACTTTGTATGTTAAATGTTGTATTTTGTGCTTTCCTTTCTTTGCAAAATTGCTTTTAGTGCTGTTAATAAGGAACAGGACTAAGAAAATCGAATGTTTCAAAGAACTTTTTTTTTTCTCATGAGGAAGTAAAGGAGGAAGATCAGAAAATTATCTTTTTGTCAGTTTTCCTTGAGGGTGAAAATGTGGCCTTGTGAGAATGAGTATCAATAATCACAGCTAGTGTCCCTGAGCAGCATTGCATGTTACCACTGGAAGCAGACCAGATATATATTCAGATGTATGGTTTTTTTCTGTTAACACCTTTCAAAGAGTGTCTTGCATGCCACCAAACTTGAAAACATTTTCACAATTAAAAAATGTGAAACTGATTTACTGTAACAACTTGCAGTGCACTAACTTTGAAAGACTTTTACACTGTTGGTTTTGCAGGTTTTAAAAAGTAGGAATTGTTTTAGTTCAGAACAGAAGAAAAGTTTAACAGCAGTATTTAAAAGTACTTTATTCAGTAAGTGACTACATTTGACTAAATGGAAAAAATGCTATTTTATTTCTTGCCTTCATTGAGATATGTTTCATTGAGTCATCTTAATGTGTCATGTAAAACCACTGTGGATTTGCTCTTACATTTTTGTTTTTGGAACAGTGATACAGCTCTTGACAGTTTATTCCCTTGTCTGCTGACTTAATTTATGTTAAAAAATTAAGAATTTTAAACAAACCATAAGATCATACTTGCAGTCAATTCCAGGAATCTCCCTGAGTGCTTCAAGGTAATAAATATGCCAAGAATCCCCAGTTGGAGTTATTATGAAGAAAGTTAGTAACTTACTGTTTTACACAGTCTAAGGGCAAAGGTAAACTTCTAGTAGCAGCTTTAAGACAAAAATTAGATGTTTTTTCATACAGTGCATAATCTAAAATGAATTATGTGTCAAAATTATCTATATTATAGTTGCATATATTGTATAATTATATAAATTGTTACTTATTTTTTATAACTGAACTGTTACAATAAAAATTCATTAGATGTTAATGAAGACTAATGGAGGCCACAGGAAATGGCTGTGAAGTTGAGTGAAGCCTGATGTGCACCTCTAGGAGAAGCATCGTTGTCTGTCTGCCCTGTTTTGCCCTCTTTTTTTCTGTACTTGCTACTGTCTGCTGTCATAAACATAATGCTCAGATTTTGTACCTGATCCAAAGCAGCTATTCCCATACTTGTGACAAAATCCAAGTTAATTTCTTATAAAGTAGGTATTTGTTACTAATGGCTTTCTGAGAAAAGATCTTGGAAGCAATACAGCCTCAGCATTCATCTCAAGAGGAAAATCTGCTTATTAGTTACTCCTCTGTTCTCAGAGTGAGAGATGTGTAAAATAATCTGGAATTATCAGTTAAATATTCAGGTAATATTGGAAATATGCAACACAGGGTTTTATGTTATGAAAACACATTAAAATTGTAATCATTATTAAATACATCAGCTTTCATTGGGAAATCTGAAAATATTTCCAAAAGTCAAAAGAAGAATAATAGAATTTTCTAAGTGTTTCACAGGCAACTGTAACTGTATTTTTCATTTGTTTTACAGAATAAAGATCCCAAAATGTCCCGAGTTGCACTGGAATCTTTGTATAGGTTATTGTGGGTTTATGTTATTAGAATAAAATGTGAAAGCAACACTGTAACTCAAAGGTAAGGTCATTATGTGAAGGGTGTTAAACTGTTGATTCGTGGTGGGTTTTTTCCCCTGGTGGATATAAAGAGATCTTGAAGCCTACCCAGGAATGGTGTAATTGGGTAAACAGGAGAACAAAGACTTCATCTTAATAGAGAAAACTGAAAGAACTTGATTACTTTGAGGAGAAGAAAGAATAGAGTCTATGATTGTCCTCACAGGGGATAGAAGAGGGTGGAGAGAGAAGCAGCAGGAAATTGAGTAAAATTCACAGTACAAGGTAACGGTACCAGAACAGATAGTGTCTGAAGTGGCCATCACTAAGTATGGGCTGGAAATTAAAATATTTTCTGTAATTAGCATCATGACAGTCTGGTACAGTATTTCAGACTTTGCCACTCCTCCTGACAATTACTAACTAGTTTAAAGCAGCATCTTGGTCACTGTGCAAGTGAACTCATGATGCTGATTGTTACCTGTGACAACAGAGGGCTGTACTTTCTGTAGGATCTATCATATGCTGCTGATTATTTAGTAGTAACCCTGACTTGAACTGTGACATTGATGCTGTTATAAAAAAATATTTTTAAAAGGTATTATTTCATTTCTGTTTGTTTTTAATTTCTTGCAGCCGTCTCATGAGCATTGTTTCAGCACTTTTTCCAAAAGGATCACGCAGTGTGGTCCCACGAGACACACCTCTGAATATATTTGTGAAGATTATTCAGTTCATTGCTCAGGTAAGAATACTTCAAGGAAGAGCTATAAAAGCAGGATGAACGTTATTATTTGGAACAAATGTAAATTTAAGGCTAGCTTTTGAAATTACTGAATTAACAGCCGTATCTTGGATAGAATTTCCCCAAATATGTGTAACAAATAAAACAACTCATTCTCTTTCTACCAGTGGCAAAACTATTCTCCTTAAACTTCAGTAACTGAAGTGTGCAAACATTATGCAAACATTATGATGATTAATACTTACATTTGTACTGCATTTGTTTATAAAATATATTAATATTTATTATATTTTCTTATAATACATCACAAGGGCTTGAGCATTCAAATAGTAGTATCCAATTATTTTTAGCCTGGAGACTAGCCTCTGGAGACAAGAAAATATTAAATGCATTCATATTATTTTAGGTGCTTTTATTGTCCTAATGTCAAAATGCAGGATACAGTCTCAAAAGATAAATGTTAATTGTCTGTAACCTCATAGTTTAGAGGCACATTTTCCTGTCTTACAGGTAGCTTGTCTGTGTTTTACTTCCAAAATTATTTGCTTCTGATCATACAGGATTAAGGGAGGACACACAATACTTGTGTTACCTAAAGCCCCTTTTAATCACTAATATTTTGTTATCCAAAATAGTTCAGCTCATTTGTAGAAACATGTTTGTGAGCTTACAGTGTTGGTCAAAGGTTGAACTGGATGATCTTGAAGTTCTTCCAATCAAAGACATTCTGTGGGATTCTGTGTGTTTGGTCTGAGCAAAATTGTCAAGGATTTTCTTCAGGAGAAACAGTTCAGCTGTAATAGTTGAGCTGAGCTGAATTATTACTATTTTAAAAAAAGAACATGAACTCCTAAGAATAAATAGGAAAAAGAAATATTTCAATAACCTTTACATTTATTTTTTAGAGCTTTTAAGATGTGATACTCAGCACCTGTGCAAATCCCAGAAATTAAACTATGCATATTTACAGAAAGGAGATGATCATATCAGTCTGTTTTCTTTTATAGGAACGTTTGGATTTTGCAATGAAAGAAATAATATTTGATCTTCTTAGTGTTGGAAAATCACCTAAAACCTTCACTATTAATCCAGAGGTAAAAGAAGCTTGTTACTTGCATGCAGTGAGAGGAGGGCATTGGAGGGTTCTTTTAGGGAAAGTGGTTAACTTTAATATTTTTTCAACTGGTAATAAAGCATATTACTGAATATCTGAACGGATGTGCTGCTTAAACTAAAGTAGTTGTAGTTGGGCACAATTGCTGTTTTATTTCCAGTAAGTAAGCTAGCAGCAGTAGTATAGTTCAGACTTACTAAAAATACTTTCAGTAAGCATTTATAAATTCTTGCTACAATATAAGTATAAAGCCTGGAAGCTGTAGCTAGTCCATACCATTCAAGACCCAGTCTAACAGGTGAGGTGTTTAAGCAATGTCTGTTCTTCAGAATATCATTCTGGAAATTCACATCAAGACCTGCAGAGCTTTGCACTATAAAATGTGTGGTGTATTAGCCCATGCCAAATCTTGTAACTGGAATCAGAGTTGTGGGAGGCACTGAAGGCTTTCATTACTCTAATATATAGTAATGCCTGTTCTGCTGGAACTGTACCTCTGTTTAAGAGAGAGGAAAAATGTGTTTTGCCTCATCTGTGTTACATTAATGTTGTCATTCCTTCTGGTTTTTTCTTTCCTTTTTTCTCCCTTTTTTTGCTATTGAAGAGGATGAATATTGGCCTCAGAGTGTTCCTTGTCATAGCAGATAGCTTGCAGCAGAAAGATGGTGAACCACCAATGCCAACAACAGGAGTTGTTCTTCCCTCAGGAAATACTCTGCGTGTGAAGAAAATTTTTCTTAATAAAACACTGACAGATGAAGAAGCCAAAGTTATAGGTGTGTTGTATTCTTGTGTAAGGTGGCATTCCATTATGTGTGTGTATGTTGTCATATCAATGATTCTCAACCATTACATTGGAGTAACTTTATTTCCATATTTATTTAGTCAGTCTGATGTAACAGTACTGCTTTGATTCTTTAGATAGGGCTGCTAGGCAGTATTGACCATCTGGTGTTCTAGACCAAATCCCTGGCTTTTTTAGAAGTGTTTCACAATGCCAAATTAGCACAAGAAGCTTGTGTGCAATTAGTGTGGTCAATAGCAGGGCAATTTTTGTTTCCTTGAATATCCAGTGTCCCACAGCTGAAGTGGAATAAGATGGTTCTGAATCCTTTGCTTTATTGATCTTCCATGGATGAAGTAGTCATCTCTGAAGGACTGTTTTAATATGTGAAATTTAAACTAGAACTGAAATGCCTTGGAACTGAGGAAGCAGAAGAGCACCTAATAGGTTGCTTTCTTGTTTATGTTCTTTCTGAAAGGAACTTCTGCTTTCATATATTAAACTTCCTACCAATCATTTAACATTCATTTTTTCTGACACTTGAAGTGTGTGTTTCATGTCATCTTTTGTACAGGAGGAGAATTGTCCTAAGCTGAATAAGGGACAAATATTTTTTATTAAAATGTGAAAAATAAATTAGAACAAATGAAAGAGGTGATCAGAACTCTTTGGCTTTTCAGGCATGTCCATATACTACCCTCAAGTCAGAAAAGCACTAGACAGCATTCTTCGGCATTTGGACAAAGAAGTTGGGAGGCCCATGTGCATGACAAGTGTGCAGATGTCTAATAAAGAACCTGAAGACATGATTACGTATGTACTGAATTACAGGATTTTCACTGTCACAGTTACTGTCACATTATTTTTATGCTAGAATGTTGCTGATGTCATTGTTAATGCACTGCAGTTGTTGGCTTATTACGTGACTATTAAAGGAATGCTGATTTCATTAATTAATGATAAGAAAAATTGTGGACTCCTTAGTTTTGACAAGAACTTGAAAACATTTGTGGTGTGCTGAAGTAGGTGCCTTGTTTCCTTTGCTGACCACATACTTTTTCTAGGGGTGAGAGAAAACCTAAGATAGATCTGTTCAGAACTTGTATTGCTGCTATTCCAAGGCTGATTCCAGATGGCATGAGCAGGACTGACCTCATTGAATTGCTTGCAAGGTAAGGGGAATTAAATTCAACTTGTAGTGGCTGTGCCTTTTTAGATACTGTATTTGGGCAAGAGTTTGTCAGTGCAGTAGTGTGAGGCCACTGCTTCTAGAATCCATTCTTTCTACTTTCTTTAGCTGCTCAAGTGTTACTGGCTAATGTAGCATGAGGTAGATTTACCCTGAATATCTACACTTACTTCTAGAGAAATTTGTTTGAGAAATTTGTTCTAAAGAAATTTATTTCTGTTGCATTGTTTTTTGAACTTGCCTTGTTGCTACTACTATCATACATTTCCCCTTGCCCCCTTTTTTTTTCCTTTCATGTGGCACTTGTGGCAAACTTTTTCTTGTTCTCTGCTAATCCTTTTTTTTAAAGCCAAGGGTTTGGTTTGTTTGGTTTTGTTTTTCTCATATCCAAAGTAAAGCTGCTTTATCTGCAAAAAATAGTCTTGTTCTTTCAAATTTTAATTTCAAGAAAATAATCTGTACATCACAGGGTGCCTGCCTGCTGAGCTGTAAGGTGTTTGCTTAGTTGCATGCAAAGATGCTCAGGCCTAACCATGTCTCTTGAAAATTATTTGTTTATACCAAGTTTTGTGAAGTCTTGCACTATTTTGCTGTGGTATTAGTGGCTTGTGTTGATACCCAGTTTCAGATGTATTCTCTGCAGAAAATGCATCTGTGTGGGAGTATTACACATTGTGCAGTAAAGAGTGATGAGTTAGCAGCAGAACTTCAATTTGTAGAGACTGGTTAAGAGTATGCCAATCTATGGTGATGATACCAGTATTTTTTCTAAACAGGCTGACAATTCATATGGATGAAGAACTTCGTGCCTTGGCTTTCAATACTCTCCAAGCATTAATGCTTGATTTTCCAGATTGGCGGGAAGATGTTCTTTCAGGATTTGTGTATTTTATTGTGCGTGAAGTGACTGATGTCCACCCAACCCTTCTTGACAATGCAGTAAAAATGTTAGTGCAGCTCATAAATCAGTGGAAACAAGCAGCCCAGATGCACAATAAAAACCAAGATTCTCAGGTATTTCTAAATAAGGTCACTTGATGTTAAAAAGTGGTTTGAATCTACATAAATTTGGCTTTGTTGGTTTTGTTGAGTAATAAAGATTTAGATTACTTTTCTACAGTGCTTTGAAGATTTATTGTTTTAAATTGGCACTTTTGCAAAAATACTGTTTTAGTATCATTAAGTATTCCCTAAATACTAATTCATGGTCACATTTTTTGCTTATATCAAAAGTCATCATTTGTAACTGGAAATATATTAAATAGGAGTCGTTAAGCAGTAGAACTAGATAAAAAGCAACATTTTTCACCAACAAACAGAAATGCTTCAAATGATTTGTAATTTATACAACCCCACGTGTAAGAGTGTTAGTTATTTTTAATTTTGCCCTCACTGCATCATTGTCATGAGAGTGTGAAATAGGACTTTCCTTGTGGCACATACTGAAAAGCCAATATAGCTGATACTATACCATTCTCATAATGCAAAATTTGACTAGTAGCCAAACAGAATCTTAATACCTTATGATTAATTCTGCCATCACCAATAATGGCTCTAGCCTGGTGACTTAATTTTTCTAAATGTGCTTACCTGTGATTTTTTTTCTTTCTTTCTTTCTTTTTTTTTTTTTTTTTTTTTTTTTTTTTTTTTTTTTTTTTTTTTTTTTTTTTTTTTTTTTTTTTTCCTGTAGCGTGGTGTATCCAATGGGGCTGCACATACCCTTCCTCTGGAGAGGACCCTTTATTCCAATGTATTTCATGTGGTAGAAGGCTTTGCTTTGGTCATCCTTTGCAGCACAAGGCCTGCCACCAGGAGGTTAGCTGTCAGTGTTCTCAGAGAAATAAGGGCCTTGTTCATGCTTTTAGATGTTTCTAAGGTAAGAGTTAACACCCCATCCTTCTGACTGCTTAATGAAACCACTTTTTATTTTCTTTGAGGTTTTTTTTTGCTTTCCATTCTGTCTTTTGTAGAGTGATGATGAATTGGCTATAGATGTAATGGACAGACAAAGTGCTACTATCCTGGAGAGTTTCATCCATCTCACTGGGGCTGACCAGGTACAAGAGTTTTATTTTAAGTTGAATGTAAGATCAGGGAATTCTGCAGAACAGGTTGTATATATTTTAAATTATATTGTCACTGTGTTCATGCTAACTTTATCAGCAATTTATCACCTTAAAGCAAATTAACATATTAAACCAAACAAACCAAAACAAAAACCTCAAAAAAACTGAGGACTGAGGCTGACACCACTGTTGTACACTTTCTGATCAGCAGTGTGTCATTGTGACCACCATATACACAGTGTGTCTGGTTTTCCTCATCTTGTGTAGATTACAGTTTCTTTGCAGCAAAACCCACTGCCTTTTTCTGCAGTGATACAGTGTCTAGCCATGTGTCCTTTCTCCATGGTGAAAGCTATAACTAGCAATGAATCACTGAATTCCATCTTTACATACTTTATAATAAATTCTTAAATACCAAGGATATGATCTTATTTTAGTAAACCACATTAAAACTCAGTTGTCAGGCTTCTAGTGTCCAGAATCTTTTGGAAGAATGAAGTCATCATGAGTGAAAGGGCCTTTTTCTTCAATGTACTATTTCCGAGTGTCTGTTTCCTTCCAAAGCAGCATGTTTATATAACTGTCCACTTTGGGAACTTCTGTTAAAAAAAAAAACAAAACAAAACAAAAACCAACCAAGAAAACTAGCCACTGCCACATAAATTCAGCAATGTGTTTTATCTTTTCCAGATGTGGTTTTGATACTAACCCTTTATTAGACTCTTGACAACGAGGAGATTGTTGTTTCATCTACATGGATATTAAATATTGCCTTGTTTGCTTTTTTATTTACACAGACTACTTTACTGTACTCTCCCAGTTCAATAGATTTACAGACTCTGGCTGACTGGAATTCCTCCCCAATCAGCCATCAGTTTGATGTGGTCAGTCCATCACATATATGGATATTTGCACATGTGACTCAAGGCCAAGATCCATGGATTATAAGCCTCTCCAGCTTTATGAAACAAGAAAATCTTCCAAAACACTGCCCAACAGCTGTAAGCTATGCTTGGACGTTTGCTTATACCAGACTCCAACTACTGTCTCCACAAGTGGATATAAAGTAAGTTAATTTCTAAACTAAATACAACTTATTCTATTGAGTGTTCTTTCAAGGTTTATCATCATTGTAATGACAATATGTTTCAACAAGGGGGCGTAAGCACTGTTAATATTTTCCTTGGGTTTAATTCAGCTTTAAATAACAAAAAATTAAAGCAGTTCTGTCTGGAGAAGTGCATAAAATAGTTTGATACAGTGTAAAGAGTAATTAATGCCTTCAGCCATATTGTGGTTCAACAGATTTGACTATAAAATCATACATATATTGATATACATGTCTATTATAAATAATGTATTGGTAAATGCATTAACCATCTTGGAAACAATAGCACTGAAACCTGGTAAGATTTATTTACCATACTAAGCTTTTTTTTTTCTTCTTTTTTTCCCCCCTTTTGAATAGCAGCCCTATCAATGCCAAGAAAGTGAATACCACCACAAGCAGTGACTCCTATATTGGGCTTTGGAGAAACTACCTGATCCTTTGCTGCAGTGCAGCATCTTCTACAAATTCCTCCACTTCCTCGGGCTCTGTGAGATGTTCCCCTCCTGAGACGCTGGCGTCTACCCCTGACAGTGGTTATAGCATTGACTCCAGAGTAGGTTCTCCTGATGCTTAGTACATGTTATTGGGAGTAGAAATATCTGAGGCCTACAGTTACTATCATGATTCTTAGAAGCTTGTGTAGAAAAATATCATGAAACTTAGAAATTTGTCTGGAAACATTTATACTTAAACATTTTAAGTATACATATTTATTTCATTTGTTTAGGATAGTGTTTCTGTTGCATATTTTTTTTAAGGCAATGTCTAATCCTGTCATGAAAATGTTAATCCAGTCTCAAAGTTGCGTGTAGTAGTAATGAGGAAAGGTTTTGTTTAGCATTAAGGCTGGGTTTTTTGGTCTGACTGGTTGGTTGGTTTGGTTTTTTGGACAGTAGTATTCTGCAATTCAGAGCAAATAGCCTCTCCCTTAAGTAACTGAAGCAGTGACCTATTCAGGCATGATGCATCTTGTTACCTTTTTCCCCCATCATTGAGTTTTCTGTGTGCCTTGCTTCCTGTCACCAGCAGGTTTGGGGGGTTTTTTGGATTTTTTTTCTTTGTTCTTTTTATTCTTCTTTTTGGATTTCTGTATAAGGTACAGGTGAAAATAACTCTTGGACTACACAGCAAATTTTTGGCAGAAGCAGGCTATCCCATTTGTTTGTTACCAAGATCCTTTCCCAAAATCTGAGAAAGTGTAGACTGAAAGCTTTGTTCTCTTTGAAAGCTGCACTGCAGTCTAAGGAGTTGAATACCAGAAGATTGTTTCCTCTCCCTAAGGAGGACAGATACAATAAACATGCAAAGCATCTGTTTATTTTGTTGAGGCCTCCTGACAAAGAAAATCCAGTTATACAAGGCATGGAGATGCCTTATGATTTCATCAAATCTTCTTCTATGTCAAAGATTTTAATTTTGATCATTTTAAAATTCACTAATCAGCATGAGAATAGCACAAAATTGCAGCAAATGTTTTAATGTCACACACGACCTTATTGTTTGCTAACTACTTTGTTGTGTTGCTTTCTGTTTTTCTTCTTAGATAATTGGCATTCCATCCCCTTCCTCCCTGTTTAAGCACATAGTTCCAATGATGCGCTCTGAGAGCATGGAAATTACAGAATCCCTTGTACTGGGACTTGGCAGGACCAACCCAGGAGCTTTTAGGTAACTGTTGTGCTTCCTCTGGGTTTGTGGTCATTGATAACAAAGGTGGGGAATCAAAGCTCAGGAAAAAAATTTGTTTGCTTTGGTTTTTTTGAAGAATTTCAAAAAAGCTGTTAAAAATCATTACCATTGTCTTTTGTAGCATTTAGTGGTGTGGTAAAGATTATTAGAGGTTGAAATAATTTTATGTAGAAGTCACATCTGTATAAATTAAAATAAGTCAAAACAGCAAACAACAAACAGCCTTTCATTGGTATCAAAGGCTGCCCTTACACAAAATAAAAGACTGTGTGGACTATTAATATTTGAAATGTTAATTGTAGTCATGTTTGTGAGAGTTACTAAACTGGTGTTGCCACCAAACATATGTTTCTGAGCTCTTTGTGTGTAGGAGATTCTTGATAACTATATTCTAAAAAGAGGGTTTTTTTGATCAAGCTGAAAAAAATACCAGTTACAGTTGTTTTCTGACTGGTGCTGAAACTTCTGGAAGTTTGCAGTGTATCCCTCTCCCCCTCTCCTTCTCCTAAGAGAGTAATCCTCTGTAACTCCATAACTAATACACCTTTCTCCTCTGTTGTATTGATGACAGTGGCTTAGTTTGGATGCTGGTAACTGTGATCTACAGAAGTAGAATTAAATCTGTGCCAAATCACTTGTTCTGTCACTTAAATTTTATCTATTCCATTCAACATACTTGGATTCAGCACATACTCCAGAACCTCCATTTACCCTATTGTGACAAGACTTTATATAAATGTTGAATTCAAAATGGCCTGCTGAGCCATCATAACATTCTTACCTCAACTGAAATTGGCTTTTTTACAGATCCTGACATACTGTCAATATGTAGTAGAAATCCACTGGGGTGAAAAGGGAGTTCTAAATGTGGTTTTGCCACAAATTCTTGTTTTCTAAATTAGAAACACTTCATTCAGCAAACTTCAAAAAAAAGTCTGATTCCCATCAGTCTTCTGATTTCTTTCTTCTGAATGGCATTGTTATTTTCCTGGACTGGACACATGTCCAGTGTCCATACTCACACCAGATGCTAACTGCAGAGTGTCCTTTGCCATTGCAGCTCTCCACCAATTTGTTGCTTTGGTTATGTTTTTTTTAAGTACTGTTACTTAAGTAACAGTAACTTTAGTGTTACTTAAGTACTGTTTTAGGTACCCTCCCCACTTAGTATGTTTTACTTGGGAACATTTTTCATTATATATTGTTTGTGTATGAAGTCCACTTAGACTTGATAGAATATTCTTTTTCTCTTTTGTTTTATGTTACTGAGGGCATGAACTTGTCTAGAGGTTTCTCTTCTCTGTTGGAAACTGACCCAAACTTCCTATATTTTAGCACAAAAAAAAGTTTAATCCAAATTCTTTTCTATGTTGTCTGTTGGAAAGACAGTATAAAACAATCCCTAGCCACGCTTAAAGTGTCTTATAACTGAGCACACTGCAGAAGTTTGTGCTGATTTCTGATCCCCTGGACCCACTCCCTGAAGGAGGAGGATCTATGAATTCTGCAGGGGTGTCAGTCATTTGCAGTGAAACCTTGAAGCAGGTTTTGATACTACATGAATTTCTGCACAGGAAGCAGAAAAACGTGTTGCACACCCAACAAGTCTAAGGTCAAGGCAGTGGTTATTGTGTTGACAAATATTAAAGTAGAGCAGGTGTGATCTTACTTTAGGATTGTGTCTGCACAGATCCATACTACTGACCCCCTTCTCTTTTCCCTGCCCACTTTCTGGCATCTCAGTTAAGCAGAACGAGTTGGGTGAGTGTGGAGCCTTAGAACAAATTGGGGATGTAACCACAGCATCAGAGCTGGTTAGTTTTATGGAGACTGGTCTGACTTCTGTCAGCATAGTGTTATTGGCCTTAAACAACTTCCTAGAGAAGTGCATCATGACAACTGGAAGAGCATTGTATGATAAGGTGCTAACATCTTTTACTTTTCTGATAGTATGTGTTTGCACCAGGCTTTGTTACACCCTGAATGTTGAAAGAAATTGTAATAATCTGTGACAGAAACACACCATAAAACCTGGTGAATGCAAACTCAGTGGTAATTACTGAGACATCTGTTTGGTACTCCATCTTTAAATTAGGAAAATATCTTTCTGGGAAACATCTCTCTTAAATGCTGATTTATTTCAAAAACCTACAGGTAAAGAAAGAAAAGCTGAGGGTGTTTCAAGTTATATTACAACTTAAATACTTGCTGTGAAACTTCTTACAGAGGAGATGTTAATTTAATGGTTGTTTTTATTCTTTTAATTCTCTTACTTTAATTCAGGGAACTAATAGAAGAATTACATCCTATAATTAAGGAAGCTCTTGAAAGAAGGCCAGAGGTAATCAGATATTTTCCACTGTATTCAGTATGCAGTTTAACCATCTTCTCACAAATGATAGTAAACAAAAGTTACGTTGTTTTAATTTCTGCACCAAAAAACTGTCAGTATGCCTGATAAAAAGGTGATAAGTTACTTTTTTAATGATTGTGAGGTATTTTCATTAGCTTTGTGTTTGTTTTGAGTTCTGTATTATTCCTGTATCAGAGATTGTGTCAAATGTTGAAAAAATTACTGACCTATTCTACAGTCTTGTAATTCCTTTTACCTAAGTGCAGTTTACACAGTTGTTATTTTACTGTATCATCAGTAACATGCCCACAGTTAGTAGTACCTAAGACATAGAATTGAGTTCTACTGTCTACCAACTTGGTTAATTTTTTTGAATGGAAAAGGATGTAAGCTCACCTGATGGACTGCTATGACAAAAAAATTTTCTCATGGCCAGCGTGTCTTTAGCAGAGTTTAGAAGCCCTAATAGATATTAATTGAAATAATAATCTCTGCAAACACAGAGATGTTTACCAAGTATTTTTTGTAGTAACTGTCTTATTCTTACTAATAAATTAATAATTAATGATTAATAGTTCATGATTATGAGAAGGAACATTATTTACGTTTCAGCACGTTGCTCACCATAGTGTGTATATTCAGCCTTGCCTGCAAATATGTAGAAAAAATAGCATTTCTACCTCAATCCATCATTTTATATGTTGCAGTTTTGCAACAGGAGATTGATAGAGACCATATTATTTTGATACTACATGTAATAGCAGACCTACTGTATCTTGGAGTTGCAGCTGGGAAAAATTTTGTTAACAGCCTGTTTGGTTTTTTTAATTGCTACCAATTTCTGTAACTCATCATAAAAGGTTGGCACCCCTGATAATTGATGCCAGTTGTAGTACAAATATAATAATGCTTTTATATGTCATGCTGGTTTATATGTGGTTTTTCCTCTGCTTCATTTAATTTTGTTTCCTCTGAACAGAACATGAAACGGCGCAGGCGTCGAGATATTTTACGAGTACAACTAGTACGAATATTTGAACTGTTGGCAGATGCTGGTGTCATTAGTCACAGGTAGGGGCAGCACTGATGCTTCTGAATTAAGTCACTAGTATTCTTATAATCCAACATAATCATCAGGCAGTGGAATGGGCTGCCCAGGGAAGTGGTGGATTCTCCGTCCCTGGAGATATTTAAAAAGAGACTGGATGTGGCACTCAGTGCCATGGGCTGGGAACCGCAGCGGGAGTGGATCAAGGGTTGGACTTGATGATCTCTGAGGTCCCTTCCAACCCAGACAATTCTATGATTCTATGATAACAAGCATGCAAAATTCTTCAGTGAGTTTTATTTTACTGCTAAACAAATAGATGGGGGTTTTTAGAACTTGGAATTTTGCTGGCTTTGTACTCTCTCCTTCTCCCGTGCTTTTTATTGCAGTGGTCTGTGTTCTATTCAAAATGCTACTGGTCCCCAGGACATTGCTTTGAGCAGGCAGTGTGTCATGTTCCTTTTTCTTTGCTTGTGGTAAACATCACACCAGTTATGTGAATGAGAGAACACAAGTTATAACTATTCCATAATCAGTCTGGAATTCTTCCTCACCTGTAGTCCAGATGCTAGTCAGTGTGTCCTATGCAGCAAATGCTGCTGCTCATTAGTGTTGGACCTTTTCTTAATGAGGGAGGCAGAATGCTAACTGAGTTAGTTTGGGGTTTTTTCTCAATTTACCCTACTTGTATAGTGACACTTTGAAACAAGACTTAAAAATCTGGAATATGTTTTACAGGTCTCTTACAATTTTTCCCTTCTTCCCTTCTTCCCTTTTTTCCCCTTTTTTCCCCTTTTTTCCCCTTTTTTCCCCTTTTTTCCCCTTTTTTCCCCTTTTTTCCCCTTTATTCCCCTTTATTCCCCTTTTTTCCCCTTTTTTTCCCTTTTTTTCCCTTTTTTTCCCTTNTCCTTTTTTTTTTCCCTTTTTTTCCCTTTTTTTCCCTTTTTTTCCCTTTTTTTCCCTTTTTTTCCCTTTTTTTCCCTTTTTTTCCCTTTTTTTCCCTTTCTTTCCCTTTCTTTCCCTTTCTTTCCCTTTCTTTCCCTTTCTTTCCCTTTCTTTCCCTTTCTTTCCCTTTCTTTTTCTTCTTCTTCTTCTTTTTCCTTTTCTTTCCTACTCACTGGAACTTTTTCTTCACCACTAAACTAGAAGCTGGATGAAGAAATTACTTAAAATATTTGCATGACATTTTCAAAAATTGTTGTATGTATTTGTCATACTATTTGATTTTTATTTTTTTTTATATTTTAAGTGCAAGTGGTGGCCTTGATAATGAAACACATTCCCTCAACAACACTTTACTTGAGTATGTTGATCTAACAAGACAGCTCCTAGAAGCAGAAAATGAAAAGGATTCTGATACTCTGAAAGATATCCGATGCCATTTTAGTGCCTTAGTGGCAAATATAATTCAAAATGTTCCAGGTATGTAAAAATATTTTAATAACTTCTCATTACTGTCTTTGGCATGCAGTACACTAAAAAAACTGAAAACCCCAACAAACAAAAAAACCCAAACAAAAACTACAGAAACAGAAAGGTGCTTTTTCTCTGACATTTCAGAATACTTTCATAAAAATAATTTATGTCATCAATTTTCTATATAACTTTAGCAACATGAGTTTTTGAGGGGGATTTTTAGTACTGTTTAAAAGCATACAAGAAATTTTCCTATTGACCATAAATCTTACTGGTTAGCAGTGCATTTGAATCTTCTAGACTAATAAATTCTTGTTTATAATTGCATCTAATTCTTGTATTTTTGTACACTACTGGCACTGAACAGGACAACAGTAAACTTATGTCCAGGTGTTAAGCTGTTGAAATAACATGTCTTCACAATAATTTTTCCTTTATATTCATTGTTTTGGGCCTGTTTCTGTTTCATGTACTTGATTTTAAAAAATGACAAGAGGAGCATGTCTGACTCTTTGCTTTTCTTACAGTGCACCAGAGAAGAAGTGTCTTTCCCCAGCAGAGTCTCCGCCACAGTCTGTTTATGTTGTTCAGTCATTGGGCAGGTCCTTTCAGTATCATGTTTACCCCCCTGGACAGATACAGTGATAGGAACATGCGAATAAACAGACACCAATACTGTGCTTTAAAGGTATTTTAGCACCTTTTCAACTTTGGAAATAGATTGTTGACTTTTTTCTAATGCAGATTTAACACTTGGGCTTTTTGAACGTGGTTTCCACATTCTGGTTACTATTCTATACTATTACTATTTTCTCTTCTGCCTACATGTAAATTTATTTTTTCACATACTATTACACCTGCTAGAGGACTTTCTTAAAATTACTACTAAATATTCAGTTATTGGGATTTTAGTACTCAGTTGTGTAGGGACAAAGGCTTTCATGTAAAAGCACATTAATTATCTTAACTGACATACTAATGCTTGCATATGTAATAATTTCAGTACTGGCAGTTGAGGAGAATATGATCTGTTGTTTTCTTGAACTAGTAGTTAAACAGGTTTTTTATTAGCCTTGGTCTTCCTCCCTTAAATGAGTATGAGTTAGTTTTCTGAGTATTGTAATGGACTTGATAAAGGTACTTCCTGTGTCTGAGTTACTAAAATGTAGTTTTTTCAATTGCTTTCTAAAGGCCATGTCTGCTGTACTGTGTTGTGGCCCTGTTGCAGATAACGTTGGGCTCTCATCTGATGGCTATTTATACAAATGGTTGGATAATATTTTGGATTCACAAGATAAAAAGGTAAGTACAGGCTAACTCAACACTGATCCGTGCCTTCAAGATATGCTTTAATGAGTTTTGCAGTCAGGCTGGCCTAAATTCTTTAGAGTGGCTTCAGCTCAAAGCTGCTTTAGTACTGCACTGTCCTTAATATTTGTATTAAGTTAATATGTGGCAGTTTTTGCAATGTGAGTATTTGCCCTACTTAATATGAGTATTTGCCCTACTGAGGAAGGCAGTTCTTAATCACATCTCAAGAGCAGATAAAACAGAATGGAAGAGGAAAGGACAAGGACTGAAATGCTGTGTATGCTAGGTTAAATTGCAGTAATAAGCAGATATTTTAGAAATTTAAAGGTGATGAGATTTTGAGCATGAACTCTTGTGAGTCTGTAGAGTCCATTGTGGGTCCTGCACAGTTATGAAGACCAAGCTTTGCATCTAAACATTAAGTAAGATGTAGATTTAATTCTTAGATTTTAAAGACAGGGCCTGCATTGGCCCAACACTAAAAAAATGCAATTCCAGTGGTCTGCTTTGATTGAAGAGAACATCCAAGTCTCCATGTAGACCTATCCCATGTATCCCACTGGAATTCCTTAGTGTGCTTAAGTGCTTTTCTGTATCTGATGCTTTCAGGTCAGTGTTCAGCTTGTAGCAAATGAGAAAAGTAAATAGCTCAAGGTAGCCTTGGAGCTGAGGGGAAAAAAAAAAGTCAGAACTAGTTATTTGATTCAGTACTTTATGAATTTGTGTGCAACATTAAACAGTTTGACAGAATTACCTGTTGCTTTAAGCTGTGGTCTCACTGTTTTTGAATGGAACAAATTTTGTGTATATCCATTATGTTTTTTATTTTCTTAAGTATCTATTTCCCTATTTTATGCCATTTTTGCAAGTCAGTCTTGTTTCTGTATTTATAAATAGATAATTGGCTCTTTTCTGGAATACAGGTTCACCAGCTAGGCTGTGAGGCAGTCATGCTGCTCTTAGAACTCAACCCTGACCAGAGTAACCTCATGTACTGGGCTGTAGACCGGTGTTACACAGGATCCAAGCGGGTGGCTGCTGGCTGTTTTAAAGCCATAGCCAGTGTGTTCCAAAACAGGTACTTCAGGATTTTACAAAACTTTGAACTTTTGGTTTTCAGATTGTGTTTTCATGTAGAACTGAGATTTTTTTTTTTTTTTTCACCTGGAAAGATCATCCTTGTTTGTGTGTATGTGGTAACAGAAGATTTTCAAAATACTACATTATGCTACCCCAGATCACGTGTAAATTTAGCTCTAATAAATTCAGATTTTAAAAAGCCCAGTGTAGTTTTGCTTGTTTCACACTTGCAATTTTTCCCTAGGGACTACCAGTGTGATACAGTGACCCTCCTGAATCTGATACTATTTAAAGCAGCTGATTCTACTAGGGCTATCTATGAAGTTGCTATGCAACTATTACAGGTATGTAAGTTATAATAATTATATTTTTTTTCTTTTCAAATAGGAATTGTCCCTGTGTATTTTAAAAAAATAAATGTTATTATTTGATTGTCCCTTCATTAATTAATATATGTTTTTTCTTCTCTGTTTTTATGCACAGTTAGGCCAGATCCTTCCTTGGCTGATAGACTTCCATAGAAGTCTGTCTGTTTTAATGAAATAAGCTCTCAAAACATGTATTTTCATAATATCTGCTTTTTCAAGAGGCAAGACCTAAATGCAGATTCATCTGTTTTGGCTCTGAAATGGCATATTGCTGCATTTGTCTTAAAGCACCTCAGAGAGAAGTGTGTTATTTCCTGTCCCTTTACCATTTGCTGGGGCAGTGGTCAGCTTGCTGGTTTTTGTGTTAGTACCAAACATTTTTTCATCCACCTCTGTGGAGAGATGACAGTGAAAATCTTGTTAGACATTTAATCTGCTTATTTGCACTCACACCACCCTCCCTTTCAGCCCCATCTTTCTTTTCAAGTGTAAACCACTGCTTAAAATCAGCCAAAACTGAGTTAGAGTATGACTGCTTTAGCCTCCTACTGCATGTTTGCCACATCACAGATGACATTGTTCCTATCCATGCCTCATAGATGAGAAGAAACTGATCCTGTTTGGAAATACAAGTGTTCAACAGTGTTTCGTGTTTTATTATACAGAAATTTATACTTAAAGTGGTATTTTTTGAAAGCAAATTCCTGAAATTTATTGCTGGAAACTAATGAGGTGAAGTGAGTCTTAGTCTTATCTAATTTTCTATGACATTACCAGAGTGTTGTTGAATGCTGTAGATGTGTGGTGATCTTCACAGACAGGAAACATTAAATAAGAGTTAATACATGAATTTAGAAGTGATCTTCTATAAAGATTTCCACTGTAACTCTATACTTAGCTTCAGATTCTCTCCATTACTTTTGCAGATCTTGGAACCAAAGATGTTCCGTTATGCTCACAAACTGGAAGTTCAGAGGACAGATGGAGTTTTGGGTCAGCCTTCTCCGTTGCCACATCTGTATTCTGTGTCATATTATCAACTGTCAGAAGAATTAGCAAGGACTTATCCTGAACTAACACTTGCTATCTTCTCAGGTATGGCTTTAAAACAAAACTAAAAACTTCATCGGGTCAAAGCATTGTACAAAACTGGTAAATCTTATTTTTTAAGAATTTATTTACATGTAACCCACTAAAACGAGGACAAGGGGATAATATAATGAGTGGAGAAAATGGAATTTATGGAGACACTGTACACTGACTGATTTGAAATATGTTTAAGAGGAAACAACATGAATCAATGATACTTTTACTGACTTTCTGATTGCCATGAAAAAACATATTAGACAGATAATTTGTAACTATTTTTTAAAAACATAATTCTATTGTTCTTTCTAGTGTTTTCTTATTTACTGTAGCTTGCTTAAAAATATTATTCCAAAGAAGGTTGAAACAACTGCAGTATAATTACCTCTCATGTAAATTAAAAAACCCCAAACTACTAGGACTAACAGGATGAAAAAGAAGTTTTACATACTTTTTTGCCCAAGTTGGTACATTTTTGCATGCTCTAGGTTTTACGTTCCCTCCTCTTATTAGAAGAATGAATATATATATATTTATATGTATATATTAATATGGTTTCAGCAGCATAGTTTGTCAGCTGTGTATTCAATTAGCTCTACCAAAGTCTGCAGAACTTTCATGATGAAATAGTGGTAGCAGCTAAACAAAAAATTGTGTTTGTATCAGCATCAGCAATCAGTATGGGGCTCATATTGATGTTGTTATTACCAAAACATTTTGCAAATTCATTATCTCCCTAATTTTTGAACGACAGAAGTAAGTCAGAGAATCCAAACAGCTCACCCAGCTGGGAGACAGGTGATGCTCCATTATCTGCTGCCATGGATGAACAACATTGAGTTGGTGGACTTGAAACCTTTGCCCACCATCCGTCGTCAAGATGAAGATGAAGAAGATTCTTTGAAAGACAGGGAGATGATGGTGAACAGCAGGAGATGGCTACGAGGAGAAGGCTGGGGGTCACCACAGGCTACAGCTATGGTGCTGAACAATCTGATGTATATGACTGCAAAGGTAAAACTTACTTAAAAACTTCATTAAGTGCTCCATCCTTTTCCAGTGGATTGTTGCATTTAGGGCACGAGAAAATATTGTTCAAAGATACTGTTAGCAAATTTTTGAGATATTTGTTTATATTTGTTGAGTTGCCTGTGTATAGCCAAGCTATATCATGCAGTTTTGAGGTATTTATTACAAGACATACATATTTGTACTACAAATCTTGTAGTGATAGTTATATATAGTAACAGAGTATAACCATTGTTGTGCAATATAGATGTGTAGGTGGATAGATAATACCCAGTCACCTGTATATATGTGATCTCAAAGTGGAGTTTTGGAGCTGACCTTGTAGCCAGAGGCTGACAGAGCCTTCTCCTTCCTGTCATAGCTGCTTCCAACTGAGAAAAAGCCTGTCACATGCAGTGCTCCTGATAATTCTTGGTATCTTTGAGCCCTGCTTACGAGAGAGCATGTTTTAAGATGCAGATTAAAACCTCTCAGCAGCTTCTTGTCCCTGGAATTTTATTCAGGATTTTCAGTAACTTAGAGTGTTCATCTTTGTTAAATTTAGATATCTTTTAAAGTATATATAAGTAAACATATAAAAAATATAAATAAATTCACATAAATAAGTATATTTATGTATACGTTACATATGACAAAAATAAATAAATTATCCATAGAGCTATGTTGGGATACATTTATAGTTCTAAAAATTGTTATTTCTAGAATGTGTTTATTAAAATTAATTGATGTGAAAGCTTTTTTCAGGAGTGTTAAAAGACAACTACTTCTTACAGGATTTTTTCTAGAGCCTGTCTCACTTGTGCAATACAGATTGCTTACAAATACAATGTTTTTCTACTGGAGTCTTTAGGAGAGGTGTTTATTTTGTTTTCTAGTATGGTGATGAAGTGGCTTGGTCAGAGATAGAAAATGTCTGGACTACTTTAGCAGACAGCTGGCCAAAGAATCTGAAAATAATTTTGCACTTCTTGATCAGTATCTGTGGAGTAAACAGTGAACCCAGCCTTTTGCCTTATGTGAGTATGTGCTATCTCCTTAGTACTAATGATATTCTTAAAATTGGTTGTGTGTCTAGCAGGAAGATGACCAAATAAAAAATGTGAGGTAGGATTCCTAGTATCAAAACCCCCATCCACATAATAGTGTCACTCCACATTTTATGACCAGTAAGTTCTACAAACAAGTGAAATTCAGTTCTTTTGACTTTGGACATCTGTGTCAAAAATTCAGTGTAAGCTTTTGTTAAAGCTAATATTTGTGGAATGGGCTTGAGAAAGGAAATAAACCTGAAAGGATATAGCACCTTGAAGATAGGTGAGCCTTCCTTAAGACAATTTACTAACTATTGCAATTTACTCAGGGTGGTAAGCCCACTAGCCATCTTTCCAGTTACAGATTGTCAAAATTCAGCATATACTAGGTGGACTGTAGGCTTTGTTTACTGAGTATATCATAGGAAATGGAAAAGACTTATTAAAATTTCTGCATTTGCCCTATCATCTTTTGTTCCTTTGTCATAAAAAGAAAACTTGAAAGTTTGATTGCAAGATTTAGATTAAATTTTGTAGGAATATACACTGAACAGCTTTCTGTCATAAAATGCACCTCTGCAGCAGCAGTTGGTCTCTGCTCATTAATCAGAATTAAGGATAGTTCCATAAATACTAATTTCATTAGAAAATTATAATAGTAAAAAAAACCTGGATCACTTGCTTACCATTCATCTTTCAGTTCTCTAAAAAGAATGGAAATAAATTATTGAGCAGTGTTGACTCAAGAAAATGCCAGAAATAAAATTGTGAACTTCCTGATGAGTAGAGTAGTCACAGACAAGCAAACAGCTGCTGCTGCTTAGCAGTGACCAGGATTAGTTTGCCAAAGAAAGATGTAGTAGAGAATCCTTAACTACTATATGCATAATAAAATACTTCTCTAGTTAGATGTTTATTCTTATCAGAGTATAAAAAGGCCTTAAGCATTTGGTAATTAAATATTTTCTGCAATTTAGGGTAGTCCTAAAAAGCAGACAGATATGCAGTAAGATGAAGCACCTGTCACACCATGTAGGGATGTGTGACTATTCTCACATGGCCAAGTATTAAAACAAAAAGAGCACAACACCCAAAACCAATTTTATTTTTTGTCAAAGCATATGTGAGAGCACTGCAGAATACCAGGAAGAATGTGGGACCTTCTGGAAAATAGAAATAGTGTAGAGCACAACTGTGAAGTATCAAAAAAGAAATTCTGCCAGCATACATTTGTTCCAGTATTGATCTCAGATGCTGCTAAAACCTTTGTAAGAAATTTTTTTTGTTTTTAAATAACTTGCATTGAAGATTTCCTGCTCCTGTGATGTATTTCCAATAGCTTGCTGCTATTGACAGCTGTGAAAGCAATTTAGTTTGCTTTTAGACTAGAGTATGTTTCAGGCACCCTCACGTTTCAGGTAGATACTGATTCTAACCAGTTACAGTATTCAAATCTCAAATCTTTTTTCTTTTCCTTAAGAAAACCCCAGATCACTGCTATAACAATTTTCCTTATGTGTGTATTATTTTATATACATATCCTTGTTTTTGATGGCAGGTAAAGAAAGTTATTGTTTATTTGGGTAGAGATAAGACAATGCAACTACTAGAGGAGCTGGTGAGCGAACTTCAGCTTACAGATCCTGTCAGTTCAGGAGTCACCCACATGGACAATCCACCATATTACCGCATAACCTCCAGCTACAAAATACCCTCTGTCACTTCAGGTGAGAATTTGTTAATTTTTGCCAATGACAAACATGCTATTATCAACCAGTAATAATCTGGGGATTAATCTGTAAGTACTCAATAGGAGTAGGAAGTCCTATTTCTAAAGATAAATTCAGGTGCAAAGTTTGCTTTACAAGATCTGCAGTTTTTAGTGTAGTTTTTAGAGTTCTTACTGAAAACCATCTGACAGGTTCTCAAGGAACAGGTTTGTGTTAATGTATGTGTAACACTTTGTGTATGTTCACATCTTTCACTGTTTACCCTCTATCAATTTAATGTCAATTCAGTCAAACAAAATGGAAAATGATACAAATTTTTTAATCTACAGAAGTTATATTTTAATATATTTTATAGACAGTATTTATGCAAGAGGGTTTAACTGAACTTTGGAGACTTTATATAGAAATAGTTAATAATAACAATATAACAATCAAAAAACACCCAGTTATAAAAAATGTCTATCTCATGCCTCAATCCAAGAACATGCTGAGAAATTTGGTGAAGAGCTGTCTGGTTTTGAGGAAGCATCTTTCAAAGTGAGCCACTGAAGACATGGATGGGAGGGTATCTAAGCAAGGACTTAGCTTTTGTGCTCCAAAATGGTCAATGTTATGAATCTATGGATCTATCACATAGGCATTATCTGGGTCAGGAGGGGGATGCATTTGCACTTATTCATGGAAGTGTTTAAAAAGTATGAAAAAAATTAAGGGGTTCTCTCTCTTAGGTTTAATTGAGCATAGCTAAAATCTGTAGCTAAGGTGCAAAATTATTTCTGACAGTGGTCATCTATTCAGTGTGATGCTTGCAAGCTGCCCTTAAAAATAAATTGATACCAGTTTCCCTGCAAGCTGCTAGGTTTTAATGCCTAATATGTTTGTTGTCTGAGTTAACTGTGTACCAAAGTCCAATTACATTTGCATTTAGCATACAGGAAAGATACCTTTCTGCTTAATTTACATTCAAGACTCAGAAATTTCTGGAATAGATTATTTTGTTTTTTTCAACTTAGTGAAATTATGATAGCAACTTAGAATCAGTCTAAAAAACAGTTTTTTTTGCACATGAAAGTAATTTGTATGGCTGAGTTTGTATTTGTGACATTTGCTGTAGTGTAAAACCCTTGACATGGGCAATTAAATAATTGTCATTGTGTAGTGCTGCTTTTGTTTTTTACTCACCAATCTTTTTCTATGTCCATAATTCACAGGTACCACTTCTAGTAGCAATACAATGGTAGCTCCCACAGATGGCAACCCTGACAGCAAGCATACAAAAGACAGCATTGAAGACAAGTAAGTATCTCCTCAAAGAGCAGTTACTAGTTGAATTACAGGAGTTCCTGGTAGGGATTATAAATATTTGTATCTCAATGGCTCCAAGTGTGTCTTACATTGTAAAAAATGTATGCCTGTAAGTTACATAAATTTTAAACAATAGAACTGGAACACTATTTGAGATTAGCAGTAGCAGCCTTGATTGTAATTTGAACTTGGAAATATGTAGAAGAAATCAAGTAGAAATATGTGTTGAAGGCTAGTGCATTCTCCCAGTTAGGGTATTTGGATGCCTGGTATCTGTGGCAAGATCCCAGCCATCCAGCTTAAAATCAGATATCTCCCTCTCTAATTTTTGAGCTTTGTCCTTTGGAGATATTTTTCAGACAGTGGTACTAGTGTGAGGGTGGTGGAAAGCAAATAGCTGACATGGACTTAAGGTGTGGGCTCTGAGCTCAGCAGTAACTAACGATGGGAATGCCCTAATTTGTGTTAAATATGAGACAGTTAACTGTAAAGTGGGAAGGGAGTGGGGATTCTATAATTAGCATGAGGAAAAGTGTACACAGAAAAAAGTGCATATGTGCTGTTGCTGTAGTGTAACTACTGTGTGTTAGAATCACAGACCAGTTTATGTAGTGATGAGTTGTTTGAGATCTGTAGTAATTATATTTCCAATATAATTTCCCAGTTGGACATTTATTTTCTTCCCAACGATAATGTTAATATAATTAGATCAGTAAATAAATTGTTGCAGACAGCCTCCAGTACTTCAGTGAAACTGGGATGGGGGAGCTGTGTGAAAGTACATGACAGAAGATGATGGAATCTGAGGTGTCATTCAGCATACATCCTATCAAGGCTAGGTTGGAAATTGTGCTTTTAGCTCTCAGTTCTCTAATTTCTTTCTAGTTTATCAGATTAGCAAGGGTAGGATCTTGGACTGTGTTGTATCTGTATGTCTGTGCTAGATCAAACAAGGTTTCATTACTTAAGAGAGAGAAGAACTTTTACTTATGTATAATGGTAACAAATATTTTAATGTATTTAATGTAATTAATCTAACAGAAATCCAATTCATAGTGAATTATCTCCTTGAATCCCCTTATCTAGAGTTGCCACAGGGGTGTCTTATACAGCTGATGCTTTGGCACCACACGGGCTGTCCTTGTAACACAAAGTATTTTTACATAACATTTCCGTTAAAATACAAGTTTACTGAGAGACCTTGATTAATTTTTGTCACAAAGTGTCAGGTACCAACGCTGCTTTGTTTGTTCCTGCAGTTATGTACATCTGGACATCTACAGTGGGTTGAACAGTAACTTAAACCGCCAGCATCACAGACTAGAGTCCCGATACAGCAGCAGCTCTGGAGGATCGTATGAAGAGGAAAAAAGTAATATTTTTATTTTAAAATGCTATGATTGATAGAAAACCAAATTTTCACAAGTTAATAAGTTTGCTGAAGGTGGTGGAATGTGAGAAAATAGGCATTATCTGGTTTTTATGCACAAAACTATTAAAAAATACATATTTTTTACGTTCCTTAGTTTAGTGCTGCTATTGAAGTCTAGCAAGTACTTAATTACAACAGAATGTGCAAGGAATGTAATACAGTTTCTTTCCTTCCTTTGCCCTCTGGAGTGAGTTTTGACCATCCTCCCAAATTAATGTATTCTATTTAATCTATTTTTCTTCTTTTCTTCTTTCTATATTCTTGCCATTACCAACAGCAAAAGTAAATGAATGTTTAGGCAGAAGAAACAGGAGAGAGATTAGCAGGAGGAAGATAAGATGAATGAGGAAAAAATGACTGAAAATAAATTTAAAAAGTAGAAAATTAGAATTAATGGTGCTTTTAAGTGGTAGCAGTCCTTGGCCTGTTGTAAAACAAAAGAGAGTACAAAACTTTCTGAGAAGCCATAGCAAAGGAAAATAGAGTAGGAAAAAAGCTTGTTGTGTACCTCTAATTCTCAAACTTTAGAAAAATGTGTTTTGGGTTATTTTTTTGTGATCTATGGTCTGTTTTTTCTGAGGTACAGAAGTAAGGAAAGAGGTGGAAATTCCTCCTGAGAGTGCTTTTGGAGACTTTTCTTTAACAGAGGCTTATTAATTCTGCCTACTTTATGACTAAAGTAAAATACAAAATGGTTGTGTTGACAAATGTCATGTAATCAGGCAAAACTGAGGACAGTGGTCAAACAGTAAATGAGGTGTTACATTAGTGTGTTCTGTATGCTTTGTCAGAGTACTCATTTGACAGAAACTCTTGCTTCAGCTCACTAGCTGTTAGTAATTACAGAATCACAGTGTTAGGGAGTTGGAAGGGACCTTGAAGGATCTTTGAGTCCAAACCCCCTGCTAGACCAGGATCACTTAATGGCTTAAATGACTTTGTACTTAAACTGTGGATAAGACTGAGTATGATTTCAGTCAGATCCAGTCCCACAGAGTGACTTGCTAGGTATGACTCCATTTTTTATTGACATGTGATTTTGCTTCCAGCTGTATGGAGATGGTGCATTACATGTACATGGTACAGTGCTGCCTTTTCCTTGTGCTGCTGAACAACAGGATCTAAATTTCTGCATTTTGAACGCTGCATGTTGTCAGGATGGAACCTAGTGTGTCCCACACTGTTTTGAAGCAACAAAGTCCACTGGGATGTCCTTATGCACTCCTCAATGACTGATTGGTGCAGACCATAAGCATTAGAGTGAATTTATGGCTTGTATTGCCTCTTTTCTTGAAAGTGGAAAGTAATGTCCTCTGCAGAACATGTTGTAAAGGTTGTGCATGCTGATACTGATAATCTAAAATTTGAGTTAGTTAACCCAAAGTTAAGTGGACCTTATGGGCAGCCAGTATGTTTACTACTGCCTGAAGGGATGATAGCAAATATCATAGTTGTGGTCATTTTCATTTTTGCTATTTGTGATAGCAACACTGAGTTTCCTGAAGCAGGTGCTGTTTTTCATGTTCCATTAGCTAGATGTTTGTCACTTCCAGTCAAGGGGAGGATAGTAATGAGTCAATATGTTAGTGAACTTCTGAAAATTCAACTGTTCTTTCAAAAGGATAATTGGTAGAATCACTGAAACACTGAACTGTTGAACTCTCCTTATTTGTTTCTAGCTTTAACTGTTCTGAAGTCCAAGACATCTCATCTAAACCCATAAAAATCTGTTGGATGTATAATACAATGTACTCTCATACCAAATAGCTGATGTGTTTCTTCCATTTTTGAAGCTTCCTTAATCAGAAACTAAATGTCTTTCTGTATTTTCTTGACAAATTTACTGATATTCTGAGCAGTGAAATGTTGGTACTAGGCTGTGCCACTTTAAAACTGGTGAGTTCTGGGTTACCCCATGTGTCAGGCCAGCATTACCTGACACATAGGACTAGTAGATATGTTGCAAACAAGACCTAAAAAAGAGGTGCCTTAGCCTGTAATTAAATACAGCTGTTCAAAAATAGTTGGGACCCAGCCTTAACTCCCTATCTTGGCATGACATTTGAAATTCAAGGAAATTGTATTAGATGACTTTGCCTTTTTCCTTATGTGCATCCCTGTCCCCTGTGTGCATCTATTACTTTTATGAACCTGTTTTACAAAGTCTTATTGTTATGTGTGTGGCTTCTGTAGAATCATCCTTATGCTAAATGAAATCACCATTTAAAAATAATTCTTTTAAAACTGTCCAACTGCTACTGTTTACAGTGGGTTCCCCACTTCCCCCTTCCCAGATCTCAACTTTTAAAAAATTTAACAGTATTTCTGTAGAGGATTAGAGAGTATAGAAACATAATTTTTTTTTTTTTTTCTGATTTAATTATCTCTTATGTCAGGTGATTCGATGCCTCTGTATTCAAACTGGAGGTTGAAGGTGATGGAGCACAATCAAGGAGAGCCTCTGCCTTTCCCACCTACTGGAGGTTGCTGGTCACCACTGGTGGATTACTTGCCTGAAACTTCTCCTCCGGGCATGTCTCTCCACAGGTAACTGTTTAACAATGCTGAGGGCAATTCACTATGTTTTAATTTGTTTTGCATGAATACAGTTATTTTAAAATAGGAGATTTAAAGATAGATTCATTTTCTTTGGTTTCACTCACAGATTCAGCAGTTTAAGATTCTTAGCAGTTTTAATTTGGAGGACTAAAGTTTTTCTGTGTTTACTGTGAATATTCATCTTCTTCCTTATTACAGCTTTGTGGATGTTTATAGACATAAAGAATACTGGTTAGTAGTATATTAAGCTATTTGCAGCTCCTCATAATGTTCATACATTATGTTCTAAAAAAATTACCATCTTCTTTTTAGATGCAACATTGCAGTGATCCTCTTAACTGACTTGATTGTTGACCACAGTGTGAAGGTGGAATGGGGAGGATACTTGCATCTTCTGCTTCATGCAATTTTTATAGGTAACTACATTCTTAGAGAAATATTTATAGTTGAGGAACTGTAGCTGTTTATGTACTTGTCCTCCACATTTAAATTCATGTTTGCCACTGTATTGAATTGTTAGCCATTTGTTAATATTTAGAATATTTTTTGAAGTTCCACTATGTATGTTTCAGATACTAGTATAATCAAGAGATATTTTGAGTCATTGGAAGGCACTTTCTGTGGGAGTCACTTTTACCTTGTAGAAGACACAGTGAATTTCAGATTTTTTTTTCTTTGTAGCAATTTTCATACAGAGCACATCTTAGGTTCTTACTGTTTACATGAGAAAGAGAAGGATGTATCAGTGTTTGATAAACTGTATGCTTTTGGTTTTATATTGAAAAACTGAAAATGTATGACTTGTTTAGTGAATTACATATCTGTTATTTGGCAAAATACAACAGACCAGTTTATATACTGAATTCTTAATAACTAGTTTCAGTGTGATTTGAATTTAATACAGTTTTTCCATTTTCCTTTTCTTAGGTTTTGACCACTGTCACCCTGAAGTCTATGAGCATTGTAAACGACTGCTTTTACATCTGCTGATAGTGATGGGATCTGGCAGTAATGTCCAGTCTGTTGCTTCTGTTCTACTCAGAAACAGAGAGTACAATGAGTCCAGGGTGCTTACGGTCAAACAAACTACCCATTTAGATTATACTTTCACAGGTATGCCTTAGATTTATTAGGTATTGCTTGTTAAAATGACAAGAAAAGTTATAATTTCTTCCAGACATTTCTAGAATTTGTGTTACTTGAAATATTTCCAGAGCCCTTGGCATTAAAATGTATTTGTTTTAGCTCTGTCTAGCTTGGTAAAATATATTTTAGTTGAATCAAAATGGAGATGGTTCGTGTTACCTCATTGTTACCTTATCATCAGAGCTGGGAGCACAGTTGAATAATTAAATAAAAATGGAAATTAGAGAGGGAGCTCTCTGTTTTGGGTCTGTAGTGCACTGGTCCTTATGATGCACTAGTAAATAAAAACCACAAGGATACATTTTCACTTATTTATAGCAACATTAAATTTCTCACTATTGTCAGTTGTAATTATATTGTTCAGAAAGCTATGAGAATACTTTTTTGTGACTTTACCTTTTAACATTCACCTTAACTTACAGTACTGTAGCTCTGCAGGGAAATACATGTTTTATATGTGTATCTTTATGAAAGTAATAATCTGGTGTGAGACTATTGTAGCTTTTAAAGAAATGTGAAATGGTTCATTTTGTTGAAACCTTGTATTTCGTATTATTTCAGTAGGTGGCAGCATATGGCTATATAATCTGTAGTGGTTCACATCAGGAGTGGCTTTGTTAATAACTGAAAACATTAATCAGAAAACAATGTTTTCTGAATTTGGTATTCATGGTAATAAGGAATTAAAAATATAGTGGAGTAATTATTTTATGTAAACATATTCACAGAACTTTACCAGCACTCCTGTATGGTGATCTGTACAAACAATTCCATTCTAAATCTTTGCAGTTTTGAGTAAAACTGTCTAAAAGTGACATAGTATTTTGCTATTATTGAAACAAAAATGTCTGGTAGAAACTAGAATGAACCTGTAGATCAGACTCTTCTAGCTAGGAGCTGTGGTAAGGTGGTTGCAGGTATGCATGTCTAGTACAGGGTCTGACAAGCTGATACTGAATTTGAGTTAAACCAGCTTAATACCAGCTCTGTACAGTGAAAATTTGTGGTGGAACGTGGTCAGTTTCAAACTTATGTACAGTTGCTACAGTAAAAGGTTTATGGCTGTTTTTTCCTTGCAAGTTTCATGTCTCCTAGCACCTCATAGGTAGGTGTGAGCATAACATGAGGAGCTGCTGCAGCTGCTTTTTATTGCCATGTAATTCTTTACCTGGAGAGAAAATCTTAGAGCAGCAAGATTAAGTTAACTTCATAGAGATCTTGTGCAGCTAGAGAGGCTCTGCTTAGAGTTCATTTGCTAGTTAAAACTCTAAGCTGTCAGTCATGCTGGAACCAAGGGGTTTTTTAAAAACCAAGTTATCTGCATATTATTAGGAAGTAGTTTATATTATTTGTCTCAGCTTATTAAGATTAAATACCTCAGAGAGGTATTTAGTCAGATGATGTTATTTAGTCATACTATCAATACGAAATAAAAAATAATTGAGTGTTTTTGAAGAGGGATCTAGCAAATCCTTGTTACAGGTCCAGTCTTACAAAGACTTTGCATATATCAGACTTGTTCATTTAATTAAAATTACTGCATACACAAAATTATTCTCAATAGATTTGCTAAATTATTGATTTTTAGATGGCTGCTTTTTCATTTTGTATATTTAATATTAACAGTTAACACCTCTTAATAATTTCTGTTTTATTTCAGCAGGTGTTCATGATTTTATACCTGATTACCAGCCCTCCCCAATGACAGACTCAGGGCTTAGTTCAAGTTCTACCTCTTCTAGCATCAGTTTAGGAAATACAAGTGCTGCCATTTCTCAACTGCACACCACAATCCTCAATGAGGTTGACATTTCAGTAGAGCAGGATGAAAAAGTGAAAACTCTCATAGAGTTTATTACCTCAAGGTAAGTTTTCAGTTTGCCTTTTTGTCAAGACAAATTGTCAATTTTCATTTTTTGGAAATACCATAGAATTGTAGAATGGTTTGGGTTGGAAGGGACTTTAAAAATCATCTAGTTCCAACTTCCTGGCATGGGCAGAGACACCTCCCACTACACCAGCTTGCTCCAGGCCCCATCCAGCCTGGCCTTGAACACTTCCAGGGAGGGGGCAGCCACAACTTCCTTGGGCAACCTGTGCCAGTGTCTCACCACCCTCACAGGAAAGCATTTCCTAATGTCTAACCTAAATCTTGCTTCTTCAAATTTTAAATCATTTCCCCTTCTCCAGTCACTACACAGTAATGGTAATAATAATTCCCCTTGTCCTCTTACTACACAAATACCCACTGAAAACCCACTTGTTTCTCAAAGCTTGTGATTAATTATGCTAACAAGAACCAAACCCTTTACATCAGTCTGTATTTAGAGTAGTGGGGTATATTGCTTTAAAGAAATGGGAAGAAAGTAGGTTGTTTTCGAAGTGTACAGTGGTGTTAGTTGTACTGCTTCTTCAGTAACTAAATATTATCTAACAGAACCTATTTTCTTAAATTCAATGCTGTTATATCACTTGGGTCTGTTATACTGCTTTTCACCTTGTTTTGACTTCTCCAATATTGTTCTGCAATACTGGACAGTTGTCAAACTTCTTCCCAGTATTGGTTCCAATTTTCCAATTGATTTGTTTTCATGGTGGGTAGTAGTTTATTTTGTATTTAACATTAAGGTTAAAATAATATTTAAATAATATTAATGACAAAGCAAATGTTTAATATTTTGTTATGTCTATTTTATGTTTCTAGGAAAAGAGGGCCACTCTGGAATCATGAAGATGTTTCAGCCAAGAACCCTAATATAAAGAGTGCTGAACAGTTAACTGTGTTTTTAAAGAGTTAACTGTGTTTTTAAAGCATGTGATATCTATATTTAAACACTCTAGCTCAGGTATGTTAGACAACAGCTGATGTGTGATTAAATGTTCAAGCCTGCAATCTAACTGATTTTTTTTAATGCCTGTAAGTTTACATATTATCTATAAAATCAGTCCAGGTGATTGCTAAATATTTTTAAAGAATAGATTTTTCTTGTGCAGTGCAATCTTCAGTTCATGTTTCAGTCACAATGATTTAAATATAATCTTTTAGGAATGAGGTAAAATATCATATTACCTTATTGGTGGCCACTTATCATCAAAATCATAAATGTTGTATACTCCAAGTATCTCCAGTGTTAATTATTATGGAATACAAGTTCATATGCCTGGAAAGATTTTGAGAGTATCACTTTTTCAAGAAAAATCCAGAAGATGATAGTGATGCGAGTGACTTCTGGTAACTTACTTGTTATTAAATTCAGGTTGGTTTGTTTTTTATAAAGCATTGTGTTGCTTCAGTACTCAGTGTTCATGTGCATTGGCAGGAGGATTTCAATTGGAACACCGTCTCAGCGAAGTTGCTTTGCAGACTGCTCTTTCCTGCTCCTCTCGACATTATGCTGGGAGGTCCTTTCAGATTTTCAGGGCTCTGAAGCAGCCTCTTACTGCATCTACACTTTCTGATGTTCTCTCAAGACTAGTAGAAACTGTTGGAGATGCAGGAGAAGAAGCTCAGGTATTTTAAATTCCGCCCTTTATTGTAAAGCTAAATTTGCCTACATGACATATTTAATTACTTTAATGTCAGTAACATTTCAAAGCATTTTTATTTGATTGCATTTTATTTTTAAATTCAGATATTTCAAATAANGAGTCATTAGAAGGCACTTTCTGTGGGAGTCACTTTTACCTTGTAGAAGACACAGTGAAATTCAGATTTTTTTTTCTCTGTAGCAATTTTCATACAAAGCACATTTGAGGTTCTTACTGTTTGCATGAGAAAAAGAAGGATGTATCAATGTTTGATAAACTGTATGCTTTTGGTTTTATATTGAAAAACTGAAAACATGTCACTTGTTTAGTGAATTACTTATCTGTTATTTGGCAAAATACAACAGACCAGTTTATATACTGAATTCTTAATAACTAGTTTCAGTGTGATTTGAATTTAATACAGTTTTTCCATTTTCCTTTTCTTAGGTTTTGACCACTGTCACCCTGAAGTCTATGAGCATTGTAAACGACTGCTTTTACATCTGCTGATAGTGATGGGATCTGGCAGTAATGTCCAGTCTGTTGCTTCTGTTCTACTCAGAAACAGAGAGTACAATGAGTCCAGGGTGCTTACGGTCAAACAAACTACCCATTTAGATTATACTTTCACAGGTATGCCTTAGATTTATTAGGTATTGCTTGTTAAAATGACATGAAAAGTTATAATTTCTTCCAGACATTTCTAGAAGTTGTGTTACTTGAAATATTTCCAGAGCCCTTGGCATTAAAATGTATTTGTTTTAGCTCTGTCTAGCTTGGTAAAATATATTTTAGTTGAATCAAAATGGAGATGGTTCGTGTTACCTCATTGTTACCTGATCATCAGAGCTGGGAGCACAGTTGAATAATTAAATAAAAATGGAAATTAGAGAGGGAGCTCTCTGTTTTGGGTCTGTAGTGCACTGGTCTTTATGATACACTAGTAAATAAAAACCACAAGGATACATTTTTTTACTTATTTACACCAACATTAAATTTCTCACTATTGTCGGTTGTAATTATATTGTTCAGAAAGCTATGAGAATACTCTTGTATGACTTTACCTTTTAACATTCACTTAACATTACAGTACTGTAGCTATGCAGGGAAATACATGTTTTATATGTGTATCTTTATGAAAGTAATAATCTGGTGTGAGACTATTGTAGCTTTTAAAGAAATGTGAAATGGTTCATTTTGTTGAAACCTTGTATTTCGTATTATTCACATCAGGAGTGGCTTTGTCAATAACTGAAAACTTTAATCTGTTTTCTGAATTTGATATTCATGGTAATAAGGAATTAAAAAGTGAACATAGTGGAGTAATTCTTTTATGTAAACATATTCACAGAACTTTACCAGCACTCCTGGATGGTGATCTGTACAAACAATTCCATTCTAAATCTTTGCAGTTTTGAGTAAAACTGTCTAAAAGTGACATAGTATTTTGCTATTATTGAAACAAAAATGTCTGGTAGAAACTAGAATGAACCTGTAGATCAGACTCTTCTAGCTAGGAGCTGTGGTAAGGTGGTTGCAGGTATGCATGTCTAGTACAGGGTCTGACAAGCTGATACTGAATTTGATTTAAACCAGCTTAATACCAGCTCTGTACAGTGAAAATTTGTGGTGGAACGTGGTCAGTTTCAAACTTATGTACAGTTGCTACAGTAAAAGGTTTATGGCTGTTTTTTCCTTGCAAGTTTCATGTCTCCTAGCACCTCATAGGTAGGTGTGAGCATAACATGAGGAGCTGCTGCAGCTGCTTTTTATTGCCATGTAATTCTTTACCTGGAGAGAAAATCTTAGAGCAGCAAGATTAAGTTAACTTCATAGAGATCTTGTGCAGCTAGAGAGGCTCTGCTTAGAGTTCATTTGCTAGTTAAAACTCTAAGC